>CM060386.1:91988530-92609839 GCA_030545235.1 Helianthus tuberosus | reverse complement strand
GCGGGCACGCGCGAACACAGCGGTCGAATCCACTCGGTCAAGCGATGGAAGAGGACTTTCCATGTGTATGAAAACGGGTGTACGCATAGCGATGCGGCCTAGCACCGCATCCTATGAACATTCTCGTAACAACAAGGGATCTGGACAACAGCAACAGTCACCATAAGCGGCAATGCGGCCTAGCACCGCATCCTGCAGTCTTCGCCAGAGTGGGAACGCGGAAACAACAGCGGTTACCACAGGAAGCGAGGCGGCGCGGCACTGCATCCTGCCCACGAGGCAAGTGGGACTGACACCACAGAGCAAGTGGCACCAATGACAGTCGCCTGTCAGCCCTTACGTAAGCAACAGACTGACACTGCAGTAGGACGTGGCTTCATCTCCACAACCGACAAGCCTGACACACCTGCATAAGGGCGGCACGTCGTCAGTCTGTCCACTCAACCACCCTCCTTCATGCCTCGGCTGTAAATACCCATCCCAAACCAGGTTTAAGGTATCTCTTGACAACTCTCTCACTACTACTACTATCACACACTTTGCTTCACAAGCAAATTACTGATTCTCACGCCGGAGAGTGGTAACAAGGAGCACCCCCCACCTCTTCCTCCTTGTTACGAGTCACAGTGTGTTTTCCTTGTGCAGGAGACAGCCCAGTCAATGGTCCAGCCACCGATCCTCAGAAAGAAGGGATTAACCCTACTTGACGAGACCAGTGAATTAACCCCTCTTGGTTAACCACTGTTTCATCACCCGCGTTTTACACGATTTGAATAAATATAATTTTGTATACCAAATAATAAAAAAGTTATATTTTTATTAAATTAGGGTAACATTTAATATTAATTTATTATTTATATATTTAATATAAGATAAGTAGGAAAGAGAGGTGTTTGTTTTAAAAATATATTAAATTAACAATTTAGATTTGAAGATAATATTTTATTAAAGTATGATAAGATTTAATATTAATTTATTATTTAGTTAACATAAGATAAGTATAGATTTGAGGATACCTTCAATGAATGACACGTGTCCAAAAGTTGGTTTCTTTTATTATAGTAGACTAGCGGTAAGACCCGTATGTAAACACGGGTCATTTCTTAGAAAACCATGCATAACACATATTGATAGAACATGTAGATACATGTATAGATATTGTACCAAAACATGTCATCTATTATAGCTAAAAGACAACTATAAGTACATATAAAAGATGTCTAACAAAGTTAATAAAAGATGTCTAAAAGATGTCTAACAAACTTAATAAAATTCATCAGTTACATATGATTATTTCCATTCTCTTATTCAAAAAACAGAGTATCCACCCATTGACAATGAACATAAGTACATATAAAAGATGTCTAACAAACATAATAAAATTCGAATACAACTTAAGTTTTAACAAACATTAACTAAGAACATACGATCACCTGCCTAAACAACACACATCAAACCTAAGTCAAGAATTTGTTACGCAGCAACATCTCCTTCGCTACATGTTGGGATCTGGTTAAATATGCTACTGGAGACAATGTATCAGCTGCTGATCCAACAATCTCCCTATACAACAGATGATACGAAAAGACTTCTTTATTACTGATTTTTATTTCTCATCAACATCTCCCTGATTTGTCCTATGAATTGTAGTTCAAAGTCCAGGGAGAATATGTCTTCTACATCATCCCTATCAAGTTGAAGGTCCAACAAATCTTGGAGATCGTATGCATTCAGATTATATGCACTATCCATTTTAATCTCTTCAACACTACCATCTGATCTAATCAAAGTCAATACTTGGGTTTTTGAGCATGACTTCCACTTTACTATTTTTGGATCAGTTGGTTTTCTTGGACAAAGAATTATTGAAGATGAGTTTGGTGATTGTGGTCTGCTAACTAAATTTGCAATTTGTTCAGAAAAATCAGATGATGAGAGAAGGTTTTTCAGAGTATCGATTTTTTGAGACAGAGTAGCAGTTATAGGATAGACTGGGTTTTGAAGAACATTTGAATCTTCACCTCTAAGTTCTTCCAGCTTTTTGTTGGTCTCAACTATCTTCAGTTTAGACCATCTAGCAATGGATCTAGCTGGACCATAACCAGCAGCCACAAGCTCTGCTCTCATTCTTTTAAACTTCAATGCCTCATCTGATTCCACTGTTTTGAATTTCTTCCAATTAGGTGGAGTTGGCTTTACCAGACGATCATTGTGCATTTTTGTGATTCTATCGATCTCTTCTCTAAGAGCATCTGCTGACCAATTTTTGAATTGATCTTCAGTTGCGTTATATGGTTTGTACTTCATAATGTGTGCAACATAAGCATCCCTCAGTTTCATCTGAAGTTCAGGAATTACTGGCCTCTCAGACATAGATTTACTCACGTCCCTAGCATAGTCTTCAAATTTTACGACTTTGCTAAGGTGAAATGATAAAAACCTCTGGTATTCCTTGTCATCCATCCCTATGCTTTTCTCTCATGCTATAACCTCAGCCTGTGATACTTTTAATTTCAGATATTCATCTAAGTTTTGAGGCTTCTTGTAGCCATAAAGAGATGGGAAGGATCTTTTAGATGGATCCTCTATTGTGAAGAATGATTCAATTTTACCTTTAACAATGACTAATTCCGGTGGATATTGAGCTACTAGAGGAATGACTGATGGTAGTGTAGCAATTGTAAGAGATGAAGTAGGTTCTATGGGTGGAAATGACGAGCATGGACTGTTGTGAATGGAGGCAGATGATACAGGGATTGCTGATTGAATCTCCTCATCATCTTCTAACACAATATGAGTTTTTCTCTTACGTGTGGAGATAATTTCTGGTGAAGGAGAATGTTTTGGTAGTGAAGATTAATGTATGGGAGATCTTTGTGACGTTGGAGGTGGTTGGATTGTGGTTGGTGTAGTGAAAATGATCATGGCAGATGTTTGACAAACTTCTACTGAAACAACTGGTGTCTCAGTAGCTTTTTGGTAAGCATATGCTGATACTTTTGTTATATCAACATCTATTGACAGAATGGATGATGATATTGTTGAAGCTATTTTCTCCTACTTTTGTGGTGATTTTTTTGTAGAAGGGTTGGAATTAGGTTGAGCACGGGATACAATTTTTGAGGATTAGCTTTTGAATCTGGTGGTAACTTTCTCAGTGAATCTTTCTCCCCCTTTTTGGCATCCTTATCATCATCATCGTCATCTTTCTCAAAGATTGATGTAGGGGTGGTGCCAGAAAGTTTCAATAGATATTCCTTAATGTTCATAATGTCTGCTTGTGTGTCTTTATACCTGGCATCAACCAAATTTCTAATAAATTCCAAACTGAAATTGCGGTTACTTTCAGCCAAATTTCTTTGAGCTTGAAGGATGGGTTGCATAGAATTCCAAAGCTCATTGGCAATTTCCTGTGTGGTAGGTTGACTTTTAGAAAGCTCTATCAACTGCTTAATCAATTCTTTCATTTCAGCAACATTTGTTTCAATGGTAGACACTCTAACCATCAAATCCTTATAATTTAATTCATCACCTACTTTAATAGGATCATCTGAATTCCCACCTATAGTGGTTTTATTTGTTTTGACAATAGGAGAACTCTCCATATCATCAGAAACAGATGCCCCTTTTTCTTGGTTCTAGGGACTTCCCACTGAAGCAGAGATTACAGTCATAACCTCATTAGTGGTTGCCTTCAAGGGAGTCTTAATGATGTAACCACTGTCCAACTGATTGGTGATGGGTTCAACAGTTGTAGTGGCTGCTCCACTTGAACTACCTCGAATTGGTTCAGGCACAGTCATTTGTTGGTAGGATAGTAGATTGAATTGGTTCAGGCACAGTCATTTGTTGCGCTCTACTCTCAGTAATGTGTGCATCAGAAGTTATGTTTTCTTTCTGAAATTCAATTGCTTCAAACAGAGGTAATATTGTTGATGGAACTTGAGAAGAGGGCTGTGGTGTAGAAAGCGTGATTGCCCTGGGAGAGGGACTTTTAAACATATTTTCATATGAAAGGTCTACTTCATGTTGTGGTGTCTCTGTGCTTACAACATGATCCTTTTGTGAGGATACATGAGGAGTTTGGATCGGTTGAGATCTTTCCAACAAATGTGAGGAAGTAGCAGCAGTCGTTTCAAGTGACATTTGTGTTGTTACTGCATTAACCTCTGGGATCTCATCTAGCAGAGTAACCTTTTTATTTTGTTTGCTTTTGGTAGGCTTTTTGGATGTGACAAATTTCTTTTTGCGTTTTCCTGGTGTGTGTTTCACAACACCGGTTGTGGTGTCATGATCACCAGGAGCAGTTAGCTCAACAACAGAGGTTTGAGCAACTGATGCGGACGCATCTAAAACAGGCTCATCCCCCTTTGTTTCCGTTGTTGAAACTTTTGACTCTTTATCCATAAGTTTAGTAAAAGTTTTACTTGTAAGACTATTTATTTGAAAAGATACACCTTGTTCAAAATCTATTTGTGACACTTGTTTTCGTAGGTAGTAGCTTAGAAGTCTTGGATACAACAGAATAGCGTTACTACGAACACCTTTTTTTCAATTTTTTCACATTTTTCACATTATTCAACAAATCAGAAAACAGTGCTTGTGATAAATTGTAATCACATTTTGTTAAAATAGCATAACCCAAATACTGAATGTTCAAAGGTATCTCATTAAATGAGGTGGTCTTGGCTGAGAGACAAGTTAAAAGAGTATGAAACAAAACTTTCATTGGCGGAGGGAAGTTTGGTTTGTAGATAGTAACTTCCTTTAATTGTGTATCATACCCTCTTTCAATGAACTCTGTATGAAGTTCAGGTTTTTCAAAGTTGGTCTTACCTCCCAAGTCATCCAATGCAAATGTAGTGGAAATTATAACGGGAGAAATTCGTACCACACTTTCCCCGACCTTAGATGTGATGGCAACTGGATTATTATCTTCAGACTCTATTTCAGCATTAAACCAAAATTGTCGAAGTGTTTCTGTATGAACCGGAGCATCAGCAGTAAGGATTGATTTGTATTTTGATGACGTTAAAAGGTCAATTATTGGGTGAAAGCTGGTATTTTTGCTGGTTTTCTCGAAGATGGGGAGGTAGTTGTGAGGGTTTTTGATGTTCAGAGACATCATCGGAGAAGAAAGTGATTTGGGGATGAAACAGGGTTTAAGTTGGAGAGTTTTTAATATGTTGGAAACTGTTTTTCAGAATTTTGAATTCGAGACGGCAGTGGTAGAACCTCGATTTAGGGATGAAACAACTTTTATATAGATAGAAGAAGTGAATGCTGATGTCGCAGTAGTTACAAATATTTGATGGCTAAGATTTGTCCATGTGAGAACCTTTCTTGCGACAACCGATGACAGTTGTTTGGAAACCTCTGTTGGTCGACTACAGAAGTTGGGAACAGTGTGAGTCAAAAAGTCGTCAGATAAACAGAAGTTATGAGAAGAGATGACAACTTTCAGCAGTTGTTTTATTTTTAGCTAACATCTGTCCACATCAGAACCTCTGTTGTCATAATGGATGACAGTCAGCAGTATAGTAAATCAACAGTCATTAGGATAAACAGAAATTATGACAACAGACGGTACCCTTTAGCAGTGGATGTATTTTTAGGCAAGCAGAAATTTCAAAAACAGTTGTTTTCAATCGGTGTAACTCTACAGTCGTAAGTCTAACATCTGCTATTAGCCCAACCACTGTTAGTATCAAAACCTCTGTTGAGCATTTTAAGATTTAATAGCATCTGTTGTTCATTAACATCTGTTGACCCACAGCAGACCTTTGCATCTTCAGACATTTATTCATCAGCAGATGCTCTCTTTTGTCAGACTTTAGCTACAACACACCTTTTACAACAACAAATATCGACTCCTTGTAATTAGGTCTTACCGGAAATTCTTCCAAAAAACTGTTATTGATTAACAAAATTATATAATAATACTTAGGAATGATTGAAATAATTAAAATGAAGATGCGACAACAACGATTAATAGTATTAAAATTTATTCATTTAGTCAATAGTGGTAAATCAACAGTCGTTAGCATACACAGTTGTTTCATAAGAAGGTTCGAATATATGACAACAGCAGGATGCTAATACAAAGGTCTACAATTACAATTTCACATACTGTACAACATCTAATCTAATGGACTAACAAAGTCCCAACATCTGCTATTAACCTAACCACTGTTACTATAAAAACCTTTTGTCGGCTCAACATATTTTGAATATCATCTGTTGTTCTTTAACATCTGGTCTCCCATACAGACCTTTCCTTCTTCAATCTTTCATCATCAGCAGATGTTCTCTTTTACCAAACTATAACTACAACAGACCTTTTACAACTCCAAATATTGACTCTCTGTAATTTGCAGGAGCACAGATTCTTCAAAAAACTGCTATCAATGATCAAATTCTGAACATTTGTTTTATCTTTGCACTCATTTGTTCACCATCAAACCAACCCTTGATACTATTAAACCTCTGTTGACTTACCAAACAGATGTGCAGACACAATTCAACATCAACATAATATGTTCACCATCAAACCAACCCTTGATGCTATTAAACCTCTGTTGACTTATCAAACAGATGTTCAGACACAATTGAACATCAACATAATCTGTTCACCATCAAACCAACCCTTGATACTATTAAACCTCTGTTGACTTACCAAATAGATGTTCAGACACAATTCAACATCAACATAATCTAAATCAAACTCAAACACTAAATAAGTAAAACTAAAACGCAACATAGATTTATAAAATTAAAATTTATTCATTTATTCATGACATTAAAAGTCCAATAATTACATAACATACTGAACAACATTAAAGTTCAAATCTAACAATAACAGCAAGAATTAAGAAACTTTAGCTTCAACTCCATCGATTGCTGAACGTCTCGACGTATGTCCTTCAGCATCGCCATGAACTCCACGTCTCTATAACCACACTCTATATTACTGACAACATAAAGCTCACAAACGGAAGTTGTAGGCATCCGCATAAGATTTCTGGAAACCTGCTCTCTCGTGAACAGGCCAACTTGCAATCCATCAAAACATCTCTTCAGCTCTTGAAGAGTAGCCCTATCTTCATACACCTGTTCCTCGATTTGCCTGACAAAACGCTACTTTAAATCATCTGATTTTACAAAAGTGAATGACGCCATTTGAATAAACTATATTACTCGACTTTCCTGAAAGTATGATATCTTCGTAGGAAAACGTGATGAAAAACAGGTGAAGTGACTATGAGTTTGTATACTGAAATATCTAACAATGAAAACATGTAGATTTAATATAAACATATTATATTTTCAAAACAACAGTCTTTTAATGCAAAAACCTTTTCAAACCCTAACTTTTATGGGAAAACTATAAAATTAAATACCAAGAAACCCAAGGGACAAAATTTCGAAGTTTAAAGAACAAAACCAGATCATCACAATTACAATTAACCTCTTCATTTACCATGTAGACGCGTTTTTAAACTCTATAAAAGACCGATGATTACTTTTGATTCAAAACATCAACAAATTGTCCTACAAATCAGTTTCTGTCAAAAATTGTTCCAAATCAGAAAAACCAACAAAAAATCTACATGACAAACTTCAGCTTCTACCACTGGTCAGATACCAGCGATGTTAAAACATAATTCTCGATGTGGTCACTCAAAGAAAAAAGAACAGACGAAGAACTAAACAGGAAAGTCGACATAATCAATGACACTAATTACAACAAAACCTGAAACAGCATAGCATTGCTCGATGAAGTCCTCCACTCTCCTCCATCAGAGTTCCAGAAGAATGCAGAAGAGTTTCTGCACAACTTCGAAAACAGGATCAGAAAATCTGTAACATGCTAACTGACCTGAAATTCAAAAGAGAGCATGAAATCACATGGAGAAAGGCCAGAGTCTACGAAATCCTAGCAAGTGTTAACTCTAGCGTGTAATACTTTATAAATATTTCATTAAATTTCTATTTTTCTATGTAGTAGTTCATTTTAATAATATCAACATGCATCTTAACATATTCTAAAATGTCAGTGTCAATAAAAACTCTCAACATCATCAACAGTTAATCAAAATAAGAAACAAACCTAAAATGCAAAGGTTTCCTCTCAACTGTTGTAGCACATCTAACTTTTCACGATATTACATGAATTTATACTTTGTATAAAAGAAGAAAATCTTACTGACGCAAGAAAAGCTGACTTTCGATTTAACGAAAATCGAACAATGCAACTCTCCCATCAAAGAAGATAACACATGCAACTTTTCACGATGTTGCAACAATGATACTGCAACATCGATACTGAAATGTTGATGTGTGAAGGGAAGCTTCATTGAAACGACGATGTTGGAACAATGATAATGGAACGATAACATGTAAACAGAATCAACAAACATTCGAACAAAGAAGTATAATCGGAGATTAGCCGGCTGAATCACGAGAAATATGCATTTGAGAGAGAGAGAGAGAGAGATACGCTCGCAGATATGAGCGAGAGAGATTTGAATGTGGAGCCAGATTCATATATCTTATTTATAGGATTAGAATATATGGTTTGAATTTTGAATTTTGAATGTGGAGCCAGAATTTTGAATTTGGACAGAGGTTTATTGGGAACAGAGGTTTGTGTAGTTAAATGTTGAGGGCAGAGGTTTAGACAAAATTTTAATTTTAAATAATTTTATATATTAGGTTTTATGATGTACAAATGATATAAGAAAAGCCTTGTTGGACAGCCACTATGGCTGACACATCAGTTTTTCTTATGTCATTGGGATTTCTTCTTTTATAGAAAGTATAGATAGAAGATTTTATATAATTGAACTATTTTCAGAAGACTTTCTTGAGATTTTGTATAAATATAATCGTTCCCTTCCATAAAAAAAATGTCAAATATATCGGTCTAGTAGATAGAGGAGTTCAAACTTGACTAATTAATGAGATGTTGAATTGATCGATCTTGTATGATGAGTTTATATAGATTCCAACGCGTCTTATTATATGTTTTTTTTATGTAGAACTTGATACAATTCAACTAATGGGGTAGTGGTGGATGATCAGGCAAGTCAAAATAGCTAGCTAGATAACCTGTACATAAGGGTTGAGTCAAGACATCTAGATCGTTGGCCCAGTTTACGTCGATTTTCTTTATTTTAAACAACAAAAATTCAAACATAACTAAAACTATTGCGAAATAAATGAAAATGGTCCACCGACTTTTGATCCATACAATACTTTGCGCTCTCCAAATATTATTATAGGGGCATTTGGTTGGTGGAATCATTTGAAATTGGAATTAGAATTTGTTTAATAATTAGAATTTAAAGGAATTGGATTTGGAATTTAAACCTTTCAATTGAAATTGGAAATTGTTGTAATTGGAATCTCAATTCCATTTTTGTTGTGTTTGGTTGTCAAATAAATTGGAATCCATCACCCCGGCACCCACAGCCACCAGTTCGGGTCGAAACGATACGGGTCGAAACGGTTCGCGTCGAAACGGTTCGGGTCGAAACAGTTCGATTCGAAACGGTACTAGTTGAAACGGCACTGGTCGAAACGGTTCGCGTCGAAACGGTTTGCGTCGAAACATTCGAGTCGAAATGGTACGGATCGAAATGGTACGGGTAGAAACGGTTCGCGTCGAAACGGTACGGGTCGAAACAGTACGGTTCGAAACGGTAGTGGTCGAAACGGTTCGCGTCGAAACGGTACGTGTCGAAACGGTTCGCGTCGAAACGGTACGTGTCGAAACGGTCACGTCTGTGCATATTTCTCTGTCGATAACCTACTAGCCTTCACTTTATACATGTTACATGCTGGTTATGCGTAAACTATTACAAACTCTACTATGCTATATCAAACTTGTATGCTCACCTTTACACTATGTGTATTGACCTTTATTTTAACCTATGTGACAGGTGTTTAGGATGCTATCTGCTAGGATGCTTGCTATGTGGAATCGAAGTAGGAAGAGTCTAGAAACAAATAAACAATTTATTTAATCTGAGTCGTCGAAACATTTGATCTGTCTTTGAGAAAACAATGTCTGTAATAACTGCTTTTATTTGATATATTATGGTATGGGACATAATGCTAAATATCTGGTAATTTTAGTTGTTATGGATTTCTCCTGGACAATCTGTTTCGCTCAGTGTCGCGCCCCAATGTTTCCGTCATCGGTTGGGGTGTGACAGTTACGGGTCGAAACCGTTCGCTTCGAAACGGTACGAGTCAAAACTGTTCGCGTCAAAACGGTACGGGTCGAAACGGTTTGGATCGAAACCAATATGGGTCAAAACAGTTCGGATCGAAACAGTACGAGTTGAAACGGTGTGTGTCGAAACGGTCGAAGATTCCAATAAAATTACTTTAATTATTTCACATATAGGAAGGATTTTGAATTATTTTAGTTAAAGGAATTTGATGAAATTCATGCCTAATTCCAATTACAATTCCATTGTCAACCAAACACATTAAGATTGGAATTGGAATTCCAATTCCATCAAATTCTATGAACCAAACATCTTAAGAGATGGAATTCAAATTCCAATTCCCTTGATTCCTGCAAACCAAACGCCCCCTTAGAAACAAGTATTGTATGAGCTCTTTTCAACACATTGTCGTAAAAGAAATTCATCGTTTCTTCAACAGTGTAAGGTATTTAATTCCTTTTCTCTTATTAATTCCCAAGTCGTCTAACCCTTTGTTTCATAGTACTCGTATACCATGGGTTATGGTTGCACACTACACTCATGTATAAACTGTCACATCAACGTTACATTAGATTTTATAGGTATTGTTTTCATTTTTGTTAGGGTTTTCTAATGGCACACCCCACACTTCTATCTACAAACTTTCTCAATTCAATACGCATCACATAGGTCTATACGATGCGTATTGAAATAAAGTAAAAGACATGGCAGACTGACAGGTGCAGGTTATGTCTAGCGGCGGGGTTGATACGCATCGTATAGGCCTATACGATGCGTATCAAGGCACTGATTTTTTGAAGTTTATTTTTTGTTGTGTTGTGTTGTGTCGAATGCGAACCCGAGAAACGAAAGGGATTTCGAGCAGTTGGTCGATGACATGATAGATAAAGATCTTGACACGATCATATCAATTTTCAAGTATTAGACTAGATAGTCCAAGATGAAATATATTAAAACCATTCAAGCCCACCAGTCTACAATGTGTTATGGTGAGATTTTTCAAGTTTGCACAGTGGGAGAAAATACTAGCACCTCTGTCAATATTGTTATAATGCAATGAGACATAACTGAGATTTAATCGGCGTGTTAAAACGTAACATAATCCTAGATTGTCTAAAGAAGCGCTTTTATCATGTGTCATGTGGTAAACAAATACCAAGGGTATATTCAGATCTCTATTCGGTCATCTTTCCGAGCTTTTACACACGAATATGTGGTTCCCAATTTGCGGAACATAATCCCAGATTGTCTAAAGAAGCGCTTTTATCATGTGTCATATTAGATGCGTATCAAGGAACTGATTTTTCGAAGTTTATTTTTTGTTGTGTTGTGTCGAATGCGAACCTGAGAAATGAATTCTTTTGATCACACGTGGGAGAAACTAGCTAGGACTAGACCCCTGAAGTTGTCATTTGATAATCACACGTGCCAATCACACGTGACAGTTCATTTGATAAAATACATGGGAGAAAAGACCAGCACCCTTGTCATTCCATATTTTCTCCTTTTCTAATTCTCGAAGAATCTCGTAACGTATTCTATGTTTCTCTAAATCTTCTGTAAAATTATGTTTCTCTAATATGACACATGATAAAAGCGCTTCTTTAAACAATCTGGGATTATGTTCCGTTTTAAGACACATGACACATGATACGGCACGCTTACCTTAATCACATCTTCCATGGAGTCACAGATCCGACAATAGAGCACACGGATCTTATGCCCACCCGAGACCGACCTCTGGATCACACGTGGGAGAAAAGACCAGCACCCTTGTCGTTCCGTATTTTCTCCTTTTCTAATTCTCGAAGAATCTCGTAACGTATTCTCTGTTTCTCTAAATCATCTGTAAAATTATGTTTCTCTAATACGACACATGATAAAAGCGCTTCTTTAGACAATCTGGGATTATGTTCCGTTTTATGACACATGATACATGATAGGACACGCTTACCTTAATCACATCTTTCATGGAGTCACAGATCCGACAATAGGGCCCACGGATCTTATGCCCACCCGAGACTGACCTCTGGATCACACGTGGGAGAAAATACCAGCACCCTTGTCGTTCCGTATTTTCTCCTTTTCTAATTCTCGAAGGATCTCGTAACGTATTCTCTATTTCTCTAAATCGTCTGTAAAATTATGTTTCTCTAATATGACACATGATAAAAGCGCTTCTTTAGATAATCTGGGATTATGTTCCGTTTTATGACACATGATACGTCACGCTTACCTTAATCACATCTTTCATGGAGTCACAAATCCGGCAAGAGGGCCCACGGATCTTATGCCCACCCGAGACCGACCTCTGGATTACACGTGGGAGAAAAGACCAACACCCTTGTCGTTCCATATTTTCTCCTTTTTCTAATTCTCGAAGAATCTCGTAACATATTCCTTGTTTCTCTAAATCGTCTGTAAAATTATAAAAAAAAACAAACTATGCGGGTTTTCCATCCATATATTCTGTCCAATATATGACACATGATAAAAGCGCTTCTCTAGACAATCTGGGATTATGTTCTGTTTTATTACAGTCATGAGGTGGTCAAACCTTTCTAAAAGTAGAAAAAAAAATTAACAAGTAACAAAGATTGAAGAACAAAAGAAGAAAGTGTTCCTCTTTATTACCAAGCATGTCATCTAAAACAATTAACAGGACATTGTTAACAGGGGGAATCTATTGGAACACCTGATCGAGAGAAACTTCTTCGAGCTAACTGCCGATATCTCATCCTTCTTATCTTGCTATTAAACGAGGTATAATAGCTAATAAAATATGTCTAACTTTTGAAGGTTCTTTATATGCTTCTTTCCTGATTCATGTATGTCTCGAACAATTTCACCGTCGCTAATTTCTTCACTCACCGTGAAATCGAACAGATTCTTTATAGATTCCGTCCGGTTTCAAAGCCGGTTGAGGATTACGAGTGTTCTAGACTCGTTCAAGGCATGCTTGTTTGTGCGATTTACAGAAATAAGGATGCATTCCACGGTAAACAATGCTGCTGATGAAACTGAAGCTGTTATTTCGGTTGTTCAGTACTTCCGAGGCGATTCAAGTGAGTCCTATGAAGCAAGTGTTTGTCTATTCAATTGAGAGGAATCATTGCATTATATCCCCGTTGAAAACAAGTGGTTGTAATGATGGAACCCTTGATTTGAAATACATTGTTGAGAAATTTATAGTTTAATACGCATCGTATAGGCCTACACGATGCATATTAATCGATGAATTTACTGAAATACCCATGTTTTTCTAATAAATTCAGGGGTATTTTTGAGAAAATTCACATACGCATCGTATAGGCCTATACGATGCGTATTAAGCCGATATATGATACGACATAGGCCTATACAATTGTATATGTCATTATTTCAAATTTAGTTTTATCGTGTTTCCCTCGGTTCGACGCGTATACGTGTCGTTTTTTGCCAAACTTTCACATATTATGTCGTTTTATGGCGTATACCTTCAACATACGTCGTTTCGGTGCCGTTCGGTTGCGTGCGAATATCGTATTTTATGATTACGTATAGTTTTGTTTGAAATCCACTTGTACTGCAAAGTGCCGTGTTATATGTATACGTGTGTGGAAATATAATTAGTCGCGTATTTTGACGTATTTTTTACTCTTTTCACGTATTCTAACATATTGTTGCGTATTTTAAAGTATTTTTGACGTATTTGAGCGTATTCTAACGTATTTTAGCTTATTTTAACCTATTTTAGGGTTTTTTACGTATTTTGGCGTATTTTAACGTATTTTCAAGTATTTTTTCGTAATATGACGTATATTAACATATTGCAGCGTATTTTAGCATATTTTCATGTATTTTATTGTATTTTAGCGTATTTTGGAGTTTTATTTCGTATTTTAAAGTTTTTTTTTCGTATTTTAGAGTATTTTAGCGTATGTTGAAGGATAATGCAAACAAGTTCTCCACATTTTGTTATTCTGATCTCTATTCGATCATCTTTCCAAACTACAACACACGATAAGTTTAAACTTTATAGTGTGTGATTTGACCAGGAAAGGATTGGAGGTGATTTATACTTTTAATAAGCTGTCACAGTTGTCAAATTCGTTGCGTGCATTCATATTGTTTAGACAAAAAAACAGATAATGAACGGATTGTTGGACTTCTTGTTCCAAATGCAGCTGTAAGATCCATACTTAAAGGTCTCTCTAAAATATGCAACTGAGACCGCCTTGTTAATTTAATGAAGCAAGGAAGATTGAATGTGCAAACCGCAACCGTTATTTTCTACGGAAACGGTGCCTATGCAAAATACAAACCGCAATCGTTTGTGACTATGGGAAACACTAGCAAAAGAAACAAATATTTTTAGAGAAGCATTGGGATTCAAGGGTTTAGTTAGAAACATCTTAACACGATATAATTGCAAGACTATTTGTCGGGCTTCCAATGCTCACACAGGGTGATAAACAACGCTGATATGAACACATACCAACTGATTCAGATTTAAACAATGCAAATCTCAATTCATCTTTTTTACTCTTTTCTTCGATTTCAACAAATCTTTTCAATAATTAGTACGCAACAAATCTGTGTAGTTATTCGGAATGTTTCGGGTCATCATAGAAGAAGAAACTTCAGCAACCATTTTTCCTTTTCCTTGAATTTCGAGAATGTGACAACCCGGATAATTAAGGTTAGCATTTCTTGAAAACCCCACAACTTTTAGCGTGTGTCTCTATGTTTATCTGCTTATGATTACGTGTGTTCAACTGATTAGCTATACATGAAATTGTAAACGCTTTTGTGTGTCGTTCAACTACTTTAGAGAACCAATTGGTTGGGCCGCGAACTATTGTACACAAGTGGGCTGCACTTGTAACATGTACCATTGGGCCGCCACTAAACTGTTTCTTGATGTTTGATATCCATATTCATACACAAAGAAATCGGCCCAACTCACTAAACTGTTTCTGTATGTTTGTTATTCTCCGGCCCAAATCCCTTTCCTCCTTTTATACGTAAGTTAAGTGCAATGTATGGCAATTAGTTGCAAACCCTAAACACCCTTATTCTTTCAAGTGTGTGTAAGGCAGGAGAAACCCCCCCCCCCCTTCGAAGACATCAGCCTGTCGATTTTGTCTTTTGGGTTAGTAGATACATGCTTATTCTAAATTGATGATTGTGTTTATGTGTATTATATGTTTGATCTTTAACGTGAGAAAGATTATGTTATGTTATGTTCTTGCATGTTAAACAATGCTTAGGGTTTCATGTTAGCAAATATTAGTAAGAAACAAACTTATATTAAACTAACTGTTAGAAGGGTTATGTGATGTGGGATTGCAATAGATCTTGTAACAAAATAAATTGTGATGTTAAAAGGTTAATAATTATGTCGATCATGTTTGTTGTGATATGGGCCGATGATCTAGGATTCTAGTTAACATGCTAATAGTTGGTGTTGTTTACATAATTCTTATGAGATCGATAAACTGTTAACCTAAATCAAAGAAATTGAAATAGTTGTTTGATTTATGAATAAGTGTTGATGATATACATACGTATGGTTGCAACATGTGGCTCATGATATAAAAATCATGTACTATTAATGAGTGGTTATGCTTTATTGTGATGTGTGATACTCAGTGGTTGAAATCCTGTCATGACCTAGAATCCTAGTAGGTATCATGTGCAACGTGATGATGGGAATTTGATAATTTCTAATAGTAATAAACTGATTGCATCGGAATTTGGAGTGTGCATGATGTTAATTAATAAATATGATAAACTATGGTTCTTGTCGGTCAAATATGATGCTATAAATAAGTTACTAGATGCACATAGACGGTCGGTTACGGATTTGAGTCGTGATTTCTAACAATTTAATGAGGATGATAAACTGCCAAGTCAGGATACTAGTGTCAATGATATGCATAGACTCAATTTGAATGTTTGTTATGTGCTACTCGTCGTTAATGATCGAATGATGATTCATTGAAATTGTGTTAAGTGATTAAGATGCATAATCTTCGAAGCTTATAACTGTTTTGATTTAAATGGTGGGAGGCTGGAGTGGTCATGGGTCGAGATACATGGAATCGCAACACAAGACTAATGGTTTTGTAGGATCGATATTCGACCTGAATGAGTCGATCAGAGTCAAATCTAAGCTACTAGAGAGGCGGAAACAATCTAGTAACTGAAAATCAGTGTAAGAATGAGAGTAGAAACAAATATATTCACTTTTAACTTGTTTTCCATTGATTCTGAACGTTAATACACGGAGAGAAATTGACAGCACTTCGTTACAACTTTCACCGAACCGTACCAAATGGAAAACCCAACACCCCTATATATAGGGCAACCATTCTGCACGAAATGGCCTAACAACCCATTTCGTGTGAAATGGTACATAATACACATAACTTTACATTTTGACACTTTACACCCTATTACAAGCTATTTGACATGACCTAGACTGTAGACGTAGGCCATAGACATTATGTACCAACAAACTCCCCCATGGATATTGTCAGAGTCTTCAGTCAGGTTGTCTTCAGCACTTTCTTCATAGAGACTTAAACTTTTCTTCCATTTGCTTAGGCTTTTTCAGCAACAACTTCCTAAGCTTTTCATTCTCTTCGACAGCTCTCTTTTCATCTTCAACCATTCTTTGCACAACAGTATTTCTTAAAATCTTATCTTTTTCTTCACGTGCCTTTCTTTCTTTCTCAGCTTTCAGAGCTTCTTCTTTCTCAATCTTTCTCCACTTAGTCGACCATGCATTGTTAGAGTTAATTCCTTTCTGAAAGCAGATAGTTACAACTTTCTAAAACTGCATTGCCTGATCTTTGTCTTCAGCTTTGAACCCAATCTTGTTAATAAACAAACATTCTATATCTTTCGCTGAGCAATTTACTAACCACAATGGATCATACACATAGATATGTCTAACTTCATTTTCCACTATGTATGTGATCACAGCTTCAGTTGATAAGCAGCTGTATACCCAACATAAGAACCCTTTGTAAAAATCTTGTTCCATTTTCGGCAACAGGATATTCTTTAACACCTTGGGCTTCTTTATTTGCAAGATCGTTTCTTCAATGCCAGTGACTGGATCCACCCTTTTGACTTTCTTAGGTTGATGTGGCTTCCAGTGTTTGAAATTTTTAAACGCTTCGAACTTCATCAGACCCGAGGTAGGCATATCTCGCTCTCTGACAGGATAATTCAATGTTCTGACTTTTGGAAGTTCTTCAACGTCCCACCAAGGCAAAGATATAATATCTTGAATATAAGTAAAATATTGAACTCCAAACTCTCGTCTGATAGCATACGCGTTCACCTACGGCAGATATCCCCAACTGATTATGTCACCAAGAGAAACTTCTCTGTCTCTTTTGTAAAACTTCAACGGTCTCTTGAATTTTCTCTCTGTATATTTTCTAAACCATTTCTTTCTTTCTTCGCGACGTTCATCTTTCGACGTTCCATCAAAATTTTTATTCTTTAAACATTCTTCAACTCTCCTTCTTAACTCATCTATGTTTGCTTGACTGAAGAATTCAACAAGCGTCGGAAAGTTAGAAGTATCAACATGAGCACTTTCAGATTGATCCTCATCACTCCAATCTTCAACTTCAACCCTGTCATAATTATCAGCTTCTTCAACGTACTTATACTGATAATCGGGCTGCTGATTGATATCAAACTGATTCAGTTCTTCTTCAAAATCAAACTTGAAGTTAATATCTTCAATATGCGTCATCTTGATGATTTCATCCAGAGTATAAGTATGCCTGATTTCACCTTCTTCTATATCAGGTTCAAGACGTAGAATCAATTCTTCACTATCATCAACATTCTTATCATCAACATGCTCCCCCTCACCTTCAGCATTCTCAGGCTCTTCATTTGCATCATCTTGAAGATAATCATGAACATTTTCTTCTTGAGATGCTTCAGTGACCTTTATTCCTGAAGAACCTTGATCATCATCATCATCTCCATCACTATCATCACTATTGTTAACAGAATAAACATCATCAGCATCATCTTTCAAAGCATCATCATCACCTTCTTCATCTTCAACATCTTCATCATTATCACCAGATACTGAAGATATTGGTAGAACAGACGATACTGGATCTTCTATTGGCTCCGACACAACAATTGCCTTTTCAACATTTTCACCTTCAACACCTTTGCCTTTATCTTTCATTTGAGCTTCCATATCAGCTTTTCGTTTAGCTCTAACTTCCTCAAGCTGTATCTCCTCGAAAATCTTTGTTCAATTGGCTTGCCAATCAAATCTTCAATCATTTTTCTCAACATATAATCTTCATGTTCTCTTCTTGCATTATTTGCCTCCAATTCTTTGTTTTTCAACTCAAAGTACTTGTTCTGTTCATCTCTCCGAGCCTTTTCTTCTTCTAACTCAGCTATTCGAACCTTCAGAATATCAATATCTGCTTGATCCGCTTCAACTTTCTTTAGCAAAGATGAATTTTCATCTTTGACAGACTTGACATGCTTCTCCAACTTCTTATTCTCCACTAACACTTCATCCACCTTCTTTTGTAACTTTTTCACAACATCATCAGTTACAAAATTAAAATCTCCAATGTCTTCAAGAGGAATATTCTCTGGAATGTGAGGAAAATCTTTGAAACCAGAAGATCCAGGAGTGGTTTGAATTTGTGGTTGTGTAGATGGAGGTGTTAGTAAAATATGTGGTGAAGTTATTGGTGGTTGTTGTGGTGGTGATTGTGGTGGTTGTTGTGGTGGTGATGGTTGTTGTGGTGGTGATTGTTGTTGTGGTGGTGATGGTGGTTGTTGTGTTTCAGAAGATGGTTGTTGTTGTGGTTCAGGTGGTGGTGAAGGTGGTTGACTTGGTTCCTGGATAGGTTTTGACTTCAGCAAGATTTTCAACCTTCTCACTGCAGAAGATTTAACATGTTTTCTTGCATTAGATTTCTTCCTACTTCCAGATGATGGTGGTGTTTGAACATTCTGAACCTGTTCTGGAGATGGAACATACAAATCATCATCGTCATCTCCACTCCTCTTTCTTTTCTTCTGTTTTTCTTTATCATGAATTACTTTCTTCCAATGTTCAGTTTCATCAACCTCAGAATCAGATGAACTTTCCTCTACATCATCACTAACTTTCTCATCAGCTGCTTTTTCGGTTTCTACAGTATCATTAAGAGTTTTTAACAACTGCTCTGTTTCAAATGATAAACGTTCTTGATCTATGTTAACATCCTGCTCTGTATCATCATCCTCTAGTTCATCGACCAGCATTGTCTCGACAACTTTCTTTTGACGTTTCTTTTTCGGTTGTGAAGACAAACCTTCTTCTGCTTGTACTTTCGGAGTTGTCTTTCTACTCCTTTTCTTCTTTTCTTCTTTCAAAAACCATTCATTTCGAGTTTCCTTGAATTTTTCTAACTTTGCCAATTCATCAGCTGCACTTTTCTCTTTCATTTCTTCATCATTTCTCCATTTCAGATGATTAACAGGATCTAGATCTTTGTAATTTGCATTCTTTATGAATCCAAAGAATTCTGCCTTTGTCTTTGATTCTGTTTGATTTTTGTGATACCTGGATAATACAATCAACGTCTCATTATCTATGTGATACAATGCCAATAAATCATTATCTTCATCTTTCTCTAGATCAGGATAAGCATGATCAAGCATCATCTGTATAAATCTCGGATATATCCAGGTTTTACTGCCTGATGTAATATTTTATTTCATGTAATGGAAAATGATTTTCGAAAAATTGTACTTTTTTTTCAACACTAATGCAGTCACCATATTCATCTGGTAATCTCTCATCACATCATAACCACCTTTTCTATGGCTGAGAGCGTGAATCACTGAATGAATGAAAAACTTGTAAGGTTTTGAGAAACACGATTTTAAATAGTTTGCACTGTTCAACGGACCATTATACCCCATCCTCAACATACATCCCTTAACCATTATCTCTGGAAACTTCGTCGGTGAATTCTCATCATCTGGAAAATCTAACACTTCACGGACGAGTTGTTCTGTGATGACAATCTGTTTATCTTTTCCATTTAAGCTAACAATCGAAGTTATCACTTTACTTTCTTCATCATACTTGGCATTTTTCCAGAAACGTTCAATATGAGATCTGAACACATTATGTTGATTTGTTAATGCCTTCTGGATAGGTAAACGCTTCATGAATTCCAGAATCTCTTTGAATACAGCCATCTTTGGAAGCTTTTCATCATAAACACAACAGATGTTGTGTAACGGATTAAACTGCACATTCGAAGCCTGAAAATATAACAGATATTCAAGTTAAACACTTTGAACACTTTTAAAAAAAACACATACTTCATTCACACGAAATGACTTTTCAAACGAAATGGCCATTTCATGCGGTATGACATTTCAAACGAAATGATCAGTTTCAAACGGAATGGTTGTTTGAAACGAAATGGTTGTTTTTCAAACGAAATGAGTTTCAAGGGAAATAATCATTTCGCATGAAATAAAAACATTAACCAGTGATTCATTTCGTACGAAATGAATCGTCATTTCGTTTGAAATCAACTTTGTGAACAGTGAAATTACAGGTAGATTAAAACATGATCTGATGATGAAATTGAAACCCAAAACTTGTTCTTTATCAAAATTCGAGCACATGGGTGTGTTTATTATTCATTTTCGACCACACAAACAACCTAGATCTATGTTCAAAGATCCTGATCTACCGAGTTTATGCGAATCGGTCAAACTGAAACCTTAAATCAGATCTATAATACATTCCGAATACACAGATATGATTATCGTTCATTTTAGTTCACAAACAAGCCCTAGATCTACGTTTGATGTTCTGTTCATCGAGTTCATATGATTTCAGACAAATCTGGGTTAAATCGACATCCAATCTTACCTTTCCCATATTATAAGTTGTACCAACCAACTTATAAACGGATTTCAATCAACAAACAAGCAAGATTCAGGCTAGAATCGATGAAATTCGTGATTTCGTTTGAAATCGCCTTTGACAGGGTGTTTGGAACGAAATGGTGGAAATGACTGATTCAAGCGAAATGAGGCACTATATATAGACATGTCCATTTCGTGCGAAATGGACATTGAGGCAAAGTGACATTCTCAAGCGAAATGAAGTTTGAAGCGAAATGGCCATTTCGTACGAAATGGTCATTTCGTTTCAAATCTCAATTTTTCAAAATTCTAACTTTTTATCTTTTTCATTATTTTTCAACTATATACCATCACACCCAGTTAACCAAGTCCAAGTTAATGACCCTGGCCAACTGTTTAGCCTGCCAAGTCCAAGTTAATGACCTTGGCTGACCAATTTATGAACTTGCTGACTTTTTGAAACAGATTTAAGTTCAAATTAATGAACTTTTAAACATTTCAAGCAATTTCCAACACCTTTTCACAAACTTTTGCTTATTCAACCCACATGTTCCAACTTGTTTAGCACTATGAGACTTTGATCATCAGATCCCCAACGTCCATTGTCGAAAATAAGATGAAAAATCAAAATTTTATTTTATACTATTTTGCTAAACAAACAGGAAATATTTTTGGATTTTGATAAACAATAAACTGTACACACATATTTTTGTTGAGCGTGTTAGGGGATCATATCAGCTGCCGACAAGCTACAAATACCGTTAAGCTTTGATTTCATACTCAGCATTAAACAATTCACAGTGATTGTCGATATACTGATCCAATTTTAAATTCTCACACAAATTTCAATCTGTTCAGGATATGAATTAGTTGTTTTAAGGCTTAACTTATACTCGTGTACCACCTCAAAATATACTCCCGTATCCAGACCACTATATTCAGTCTTACAGGTGAGTGCACACTATTGATATCTGTAATTGGGTTAGTGCGAGGCCATGAGAGCTCAGGCTATTGCTTCCGCAAAATCAGAGAGATGATGGCTCGACTTTAGGTGGGTCCCCCTTGGGGATCTTCTTTACCACAGCACATGATTGGCATTTTTCAATGTTTCATCATTTTTTATGCTGAGGGCGGGCTTTAAGAATAAAGCAGTGCAAAGTATTATACGAGGACTAGGCTATTTCTCCCGCAAAATCAGAAGTCCTGGTATAATACCCCAGATATCAAGATGTACAAAGACCTAGTATGTCAGAAATAGAGCCTTTCAAATAGGATTTCAGGGGTTACCTATATATTCGAGAGATGTTCCCCACGTATAAGCAAGAAATGATTTAGGTTTATATCCCGAACAAACTTACTAAATGTGTAAAAACCTATCGGCACATCATCAGCGAGACTGCTTAACACTTTTTAAACTATACATTTTTTTGGCGTACTGCAACTGTCTAGCTGATGTACTATCATTTCCCCTTTTTACACAAACTTGTTTTTGACTTTTTCAATGTTTTTAGATTTTGAAATTTTATCATGTTTTTGTATTTTCTGAAAACTTTCTCCCCTTAAAATCAAAAAACATATGTTTGAGTTTTTGGTTTTATCAAAAGCAGAAAATAAAACTGTACAGAAACTTGACAACAAGACGCAGATCACATCTGATCGCCATCCTCCTCGACTTCACACTCAACAACCCTCCCAGAAAACAAATTTTTAAACCCGTTTAATTTCAAAAGATAGTTAAATCTCTTTTTATCAAAAGGTTTTGTGTAAAAATCAGCTCTCTGATCATCGGTGTGTATATGATCAATTCGAATCAATTTCTTCTCGTAGCAATCACGGATGAAATGATGTCGAATTTCAATATGTTTCGTTTTAGAGTGATGAACCGGATTTTTAGTTATATTTATTGATGCCTCATTGTCCATAAAGATTGGCATGTCCAAGAACTGCAAACCATAGTCCCTCATCTGCTGCTGGTTCTAGAGGATCTGAGAGCAACAGCTGGAAGCCGAAACGTATTCAGCCTCACAGGTTGAGAGAGCGACTGTGGTTTGTTTCTTGCATTGCCAAGTAACAAGTCGAGTTCCGAAGAACTGACAGCCAGTAGTTGTGGACTTTGCATTTTGCTTACAGCTCCCGAAGTCAGAATCAGCATAACCAGTAAGAGAAAAGTCACCAGATTTAGGATACCACAAGCCGGTGCTTGGGCAACCTTTAAGATACCGTAAAATTCTCTTCACAATCGTCAAGTGTGACTGTCTTGGACTTGACTGATATCGGGCGCAGAGGCAAGTTGGATACATGATGTCCGGTCTTGACGCTGTCAGATACATTAATGAACCAATGATCGACCGATAGTGCGTCTCATCCACTTTTTCACCGCTTTCATCCGGACATATACCATGATTTTGAGCTAGGGGTTGAGATTGGAGATGATTCAGACATATTGAACTTGTCAAGCACATCATTCACGTATTTTGTCTGGTGTATGAAGATTCCTTCGGGCATTTGCTCAACCTGAAGCCCTAGGAAGAACTTCATCTCCCCCATCGAACTCATTTCAAACTTTTTCTTCATAACCTTCTCGAACTCTTTGCACAATTCGTCGTTTGTCGATCCGAAGATTATGTCATCAACGTAAATCTGCATGATAAGTAGATGTCCTGCAACCTCTTTTGTAAACAAAGTACTATCGACCATCCCTCTGATGAACCCGTTGGCCAGCAGATGTTGGGAAAGCGTCTCGTACCAGGCTCTCGGGGCCTGGTGTAATCCGTAAAGCGCTTTGTCAAGTAGATAGACTTTGTCTTTGTGCACTGGATCGGTGAAACCCGGCGGTTGTCCGATGTACACTTCTTCTTTGATCTTTCCGTAGAGGAATGCAGATTTAACATCCAATTGGTAGACCTTGAATCATTTCCAAGACGCGAATGCCAGGAAGATTCTAATTGCCTCGAGTCGAGCAACAGGCGCATATACTTCAGTAAAGTCGATGCCTTCTTGCTGACTAAACCCTTGGACTACCAAACGTGCTTTATTTCTCACGATCACCCCTCTATCATCTCGCTTACACTTGAAGACCCATTTGGTCTTGATCAGCTTTTGATTTTCAGGTAGATCAACCAATCTCCATACTCCAAGCTTCTCAAACTGTTGCAGCTCTTCCTGCATTGCATTCACCCAGCTATCTTCAGTTAATGCTTCTTTGTATGTCTTTGGCTCTACCTACGAAATAAAGCATTTCAATGAGAATTATTCCTGTAAAGGAGCTACAAAAGAATAAAAACATGTAAGCCCTTTGTTGATTTGATCGCGTGTTTTTACTCCACTTTGAAGATCTCCAATGAATTGTTCTGAAGGATGATAAGACAAAGTTATCGGCATGACTGTGTCTGGCACGCTCACTTCTGATTGCAAGTTTGTGATATCCTGATCACCCGTGTGATCCACAGCTTCTGAAGTTGCAACATTTGGTTCCTCGTCAAAAATCGGATCGGGTTCCGATTCTGAGTCATCAAATTGATCAAATGTTGGAGCTGGTTCTTCTGGGATTTCGTGTGTGCAGTTCCACTTGGACCGGCCTCGTGATCATTTGCACCCACGGTGGGCTGAGAAACTATTAGCGGTCTTGGCACTTGTTCTTGTGACATAGATTGCTGATGTTGGTATAATAATGCTAGTTCCTCCTCACTTGGCTCAATCGGCAATTGGAATGACTCCCAGAGCTTGTCGTAATCAAACAGCAATCTGTTTCTGGGAAGTTACTCCGGAGCAGTAAACTTCTGACAATCAACATGCTGAACCTGTATAATCTTCCCCAAGCATGGAACAAATACTCTCTTCAATGGACTCGCATAACCTACAAAAAAACCTTCGTTAACTTTTGCACCAAATTTACCATCTTGATCAATAAATGTGCAAGGTGGTCCGAAAGGTTCTAAGAATTTCAGATTTGGTTTATAGCGATGAAGTAATTCGAAGCAGGTTTTCTTGTACTTCTTTACTGTAAGGACACGATTTAGTGTATAACACGCTGTAGCAACTGCTTCACTCCAAAAGAATATCGGCACTTTGGAATCGGCTAACATAGTTCGAGCTGTTTCAATCAGTGTGCGATTCTTTCGTTCTGTGACACCGTTTTGTTGTGGAGTATATGGTGCGCTGAATTCATGAAGAATGCCTTTGTCATTGCAAAATTCGAGCATACGATTGTTTTTAAACTCCGTTCCGTTGTCGCTTCGAATTCTTCTGATCGACAGTTTGTGCAGCATCTCCATCTTTTTTAATAAGATCATCAACGAATCAAATGTTTGATCTTTTCTGTCGAGACACATCACCCATGAAAACCTTGTATAGTCGTCAGTAACTTCTAGGCAATACAGATCTCCACTTACGCTCTTCATATTTACCGGTCCAAACAGATCCATATGGAGTCTTTCGAGCGGTAGTCTGATGGAGTTCAAGAGCTTCTTTGGGTGTGTCTTCTTCATTTGCTTACCCTTTTTGCATTCTACACAATCATCATTCAGATGGAAATTTTTCAGATTAACACCTTCAACAAGATCATTGTGAACTAAGAAATTCATTTTTCTCACATGAATGTGACCCATCTTACGATGCCACATTCTTGATTCTTTTTCTGTTTCTTTTGTTTTAGTTACAAAACACTGTTTCTTTTTGTCTGATGTTGTTGCGACGCTCATGTCTAGGACATATAAATTGTGTTCACGTGGAGCTCGCATCAACACCAGATCTTCAGGAATTTTAAAACCAGGTTTAATGATCAAACACTCATTTTTTTGTAAAATGAACTGTGAACGACTTGTCACAAATCTGTGATATGCTCAACAGATTGTTTTCAAGTTCAACGATGTAGTTCACTTTGTCAAACGTTACAACTCCATTGGTAAGAATTCCTTCACCAACGATTCTTCCTCCCTGTGTTTCAGCAAAGCCAACATATCCTCCATTGATTGATTTGACATCATAGAGTAGTGCTAACATCCCAGTCATATGCCTTGAGGCGCCGCTATCCATGATCCACTTGGAGATGATCGACTTCGGAAGCCCCTGCACACATCAAAAATATTCATTCAAACAACGATGCCCAAGATTTCTTCACATTTGGAACACTACCAAATACAAGATCATAAGACACGTCAACTTTCGGAATATTGAAGACAACGTTTGGAACAACAGGTTTTGACTTTGATTTTAGATCTCCCTCTTTGATTGGTGGGAATTCCTCAATCAATTTGTCCAATTCAAACTCAAGATTCTCAACATCGGTTGCAAAAACTTTTGATTCAGATTTTAAATCCTTTTCCATTTTCTTTTCTTCAAACGATTGTTTGGGTTTTTCCACCCATGATTGGTTTTGAAAATTTTTTGTTTTGGGATAAACCTTTGAGATCTTGGAGTTTTCGAAGATTCACCAATCTCAAAGGTTGATTTTGGCTTGTCCTCGGACTTCAAAGATTCACCGCGTTTCAGAATACGCATGGGGGAAACCATCGGTGTTTTACCCTTAACATCATTTGAAGTTTTAGGTTTGGGTTTCTAGAAAACTGGTTTTTCAATCTTTTTAACACACTGTTTGGCCATGTGACCAATTTCATTGCAGCGATAACAGATTCTTTTGTCATATTCGACAAAAGTGGATCTGTTGGTCTCATCTTTCAACTTTTTCGCTGCATTGAAATCATCAATTGCTTTCTGACTAAAGATATAATCTTTTTCATCAACTGTGTTCTTTCCTGCAACAAATACATCGCTCAACTTTTCTTTTGGCTTAACCTCCTTTTTAGCCATTTTCTTCGCAAAACCGACACCTTTTTTTTGAAATTGTTACCATGTCGTTTGTTGTAACCATTGTTACCCATCCATTCTTTCTTTCCCGGGTTGTTTGGTTGTTTCACAAAATATTTTTTTGGTTTTGATAGAAATGCGTTGTTGTTAACATCCGAAATATCAATTTCCACAAGTTTGAACACTTTTTCAACATTTTCCAATTTTGCATTCTGAATTGGATACTCAAAATCAGTATAAAGTTTGTCAGTTCCGGTCATTGTGTAAACCACAATGATCGAATCATCATTCACAACTTTATCTGATTTTGGGATGAATTTGTCCAGAAAATTTCCATCATCTTCAGAATCAGAATTTGGATTTTCCAAGTGAGTTTTAACTGTTTCGAAATCAGAGTTATCACTTTCTTCATCCAACACTTGGTCAACAACAGTTTTAATCACTTGTGACTCGTTGTCAGTGTCAGATGGAGAAAATGTAACATCAATTCTTTCAGGTAACTCATTCTCCACAGTTCTCAATTTGAGATTGAAAGCTGCTTCCACCCCATCTGGATATTTATGTGTATAATGATTCCATATTGGGGGTGGAACATTGTTGAAAGCAGATTTAGCTTCAGGTAGTTTAGGAACAATTTGATCAATCACATAAGATGAAGCAATATAACTGATCAATTTCTTATCAACTCTTTCTTTTTCAATACGCATCAATTCAAGTTCCTTTTTCAAATATGCGATTGTGTCCAGATGAATGTTTATCTCCATTTGCTTTTCCATGACAGTTTCTTTGAACAACTTAGTAGCTTTATCATTTTCTATACTTTCTTTTTGAATCATTTTAATTGAACGTGTTAAAGTGTCATAAGCTTCTTTTACATCGTTAAGATCAAATTTTACTTCGTCATTATATTTCTTCAATTCTTGAAACTGTTTGTCTTTGTCAAGACAATCCACGCACGGTTTTAAACAGTTTTCGCATGATGTTTCAGGAATTGAATCATTCTTTTCAAAAACCTTTTCATCTTTATCAGTTTTAATTTCTGGTTTACCAAACCCGTCAGACTCAGACTCTGATTTTTCTTCTGATTTTATATCCAGATTTTCTGATTTGAACTCGGACTGCTTTTCAACTAACTCCCTTTTGATTGACTCTGTTTCGACAGACTCCGTTTTGACAGACTCTGTTTCGACAGACTCCGTTTCAACAGATACCGACTCTTGAGTTTTGTCTACCTCTTTCAGCTTGACCATCAGCGCCTTGTCAGCTATCTCCTTCAGAGTTTCTTCATTCATCTCTTTAGAAACATCTATGATTTCTTCAACCGGAGCTTTTTCTTCGTCATATTGTAGACAAAAACCTGTAGTTGGCTAGCTGAAAAATCCTGCAAAAGAATCAAACATGTTAGGCGGCATTATGGATTTAAAAGAATTAGCAATAATTTCCTGTTCTGATTGATAATAATAAACTTCTGCTGCTGCCTCTTCAAGCTCTGCCAGACTCTCTTCACTCAATACTTCACCGACTTCCTCAGTTTCAACAACACATTCTGGCTCTTCAATAATCTCCGCCATCATAGCAAGACCATCACCAGGAACATATTTATCCCAACTAAACCCTTCCGGCATCTTCTCATCATCCTGATTTACCAACAATGCCTTTTCTGGTTTGTTTTCAATTTGAGGTCTTTGATTCAATGGTTGTTGACTATTCTTGTGATAAATTGCTTGTCGGTAGTAGTCATTTGTGAACGGATTCTGATGATTGTTTACTTCCCTGTTTGGGCACTCACGTTTGAAATGCCCTTTTTTCTTTGCATTTGAAGCAAGTTACTTTCGATTTATCAAATCCAAGCTTTTGATTAGGTCCTGAGAGACTGTTTCGTCCGGTTATTTCCATAAACCTTTGTGCTCTCATCACTAAGCTTGCCATGCCCCATTTGATATCTATGAGTTCCAGCTCCTCTGGATCAATCTGATCGTAGTCTTCTTTCCTCATGTCAGGATTACCAATTCTTCCGGCAACAAGACTTTCATAGGACTCAAGTACTGAAGCAAGTAGTGATATATGATGTTTTGCTGCTGATTCTGTAAAATCTTGACCATTATTGATGTTCACAGCTATATTGCATAGAATCCCTTGACCGTGACTTTGATTGTTTGACCCTGAAGAGCTTTGAGGAGACACTTGTTCTTGAACCTTAGGATTTGGTTCATAACTTGTGAATGGTGAATAGTTGTTGTTTGGTGCGCTTTGAGAAATTCTAGATGTAGGCTCAACACTAAATGTTGTCTGAATTTTTGGACTTGGGGTAGATGTTACTGATGAGCTTCCTTTGTAGTACAACTGAACATCTTGTTGTACATTAGCAGATTTCATTTTTCTGATCTTTTTAAGTTCAAGCTCATGCGATTCAATTTTCTCGATAAACGTGCTAAGATTCATCCCAACATACTCCAAGTTATTTTTCAAAACCAACAAATATGTGCCCCATTCATCATATGGTAATGCATCTGTCAGCTTGTCAACCCATTCTTCATTTGTTTTCTCAATGCTCAAACGCTTCATTTCTACAACCAAATGACAATATCTCTCGATCAACTCTTTTGTTGACTCACCCTTGATAGCAGTAAAAATATCAAATTTCTTTTTCAGCAATGCCGTCTTGCTCTTTATCATCGAAACACTTCCAAGAAACTTGACTTTTAGTGCACTCCAGATAGACTGCGAGTCATTATGATGTTGTAGCAGAACCAAAATATCTTCTTTGATTGCTTGTTGCAAGATACTCATCATTTTCTTCTCAGCTTTGAAACTATCCTGTTCAATCGGAGTTAACCGATGAAGTGCTTTCTCAATACCCGCTCCATTCATCGGAGGTTCATACCTTGACACAATTTTCATCCAACATTCAAAATGATTTGCCTGTACCTAGGTTTTAAACCTCTCTGACCACCCTGAATATTCGTCAATGTTCATTAATTTTGGTGGCTTTGTACCAAGCTCGTTCTCCATGTTTACGTTCTGAATAATACTCGCTGGAGTTTGAACTGCTGTCATTCCCCCTCCGGAAAACATGTTATAAAATTCTTGGTTATCCATTTTATACTTCGAAAAATTTTTCAGAAAAATTTTAAGTTTTGAAAACTGACACTTTCAAACGAAATGACTTCTACACGAAATGGATTTTCAAGCGGAATGAATCTCAAACGAAATGGATTGTTTCAAACGGAATGAATTCAAACGAAATCAACTTTGAAGCAAAATGACAATTTCAAACGAAATGAAATGCCATTTCGTGCGAAATGGGTAAAAAGTTCAATTCGTGCGAAATGATCAGATTTTCAAGCGAAATGGTAAACCTTCACACGAAATGGTTCATTTCGTACGAAATAGACAGAAATTTCATACGAAATGACATGTTTTCACACGAAATGAAGTTTTTCGCACTTTTTGATCAATTTTAGTCCGAATAAAGGTCTGAAACTTTGAAGGATTGATTAAAATGGTGTTTTACACGTTATATTCAAAACTCAGTCCATTTTGTCCGTGGAATCATTCAAAAATCCAAGAATGAGTAGAAGTAGAGAGTTCTAAACCATTCACAACACTGATTCAGCCGATTTGACTCATCCTGAGCTCTGATACCACTTGTAGGATCGATATTCGACCTGAATGAGTCGATCAGAGTCAAATCTAAGCTACCAGAGAGGCGGAAACAATCTAGTAACTGAAAATCAGTGTAAGAATGAGAGTAGAAACAGAGATATTCACTTTTAACTTGTTTCCATTGATTCTAAACGTTAATACACGGAGAGAAATTGACAGCACTTCGTTACAAGTTTCACCGAACCGTACCAAATGGAAAACCCAACACCCCTATATATAGGGCAACCATTCCGCACGAAATGACCAGATCCATTTCGTACGAAATGGCCAACTTCCATTTCGTACGAAATGGCCTAACAACCCATTTCGTGCGAAATGGTACATAATACACATAACTTTACATTTTGACACTTTACACCCTATTACAAGCTATTTGACATGACCTAGACTGTAGACGTAGGCGATAGACATTATGTACCAACAGGTTTTTACACGTGGTTTAAAAACACTTAACGAATGAATTATGCTTCCGCTGTATATTGTAAATTATTTGTAACATTGTAACACTTAATGTTAATAAATGAAGGTTTTATTTAAATATACTTGTGAGTTCAATATGATTGGTGGCTAGATCCTGGTACGTCACACGCCTCGCGGGGGTTTCCGCATGTGGTATTTTGGGGGTGTGACAGTTTGGTATCATAGCCATTGGTTATAGTGAACTTGGTTTTAAAAAGGGGAAAAACTTTTTTATAAAACCAGACTATAACCGAACAGTTCTGAGAACGTGAATACGACCATGACACTCAGCTCCAGATTGCAAGGTTCGTCTCTCGTATACTCATTGTACTGCATAACTAGTGAACACTTACATATGATATTGCATGTCATTGCACGTTTAGCACAACAGTAAGAATTCATGTATTACTTGCATGTGTTATGTGACTGATAGGGTGGTATTTCCCTAAACATTCATGACTTACGCTTCGTGATGCTCTTCGTTTGCTACTCGAGTTTGTGGAACCATTTGACATGAGTTAAGAGGAGCTGAGATGAGCATGCAAATCGCAATATTATTGTGGGTGAACACATAATAATACTGTGGGGTGCATGCGAGTCCCAGTGAGGCTTAACGAGTGAAAAAGGGGTTCCGTTCCGTTATTTGATTGATGTGAAACGCAACAGCCTATAGGAGTCATAGTAGTGATTGTCTCCTACTCGAATGTGATCTTTTCATTTCCCTCTGAAACCTTTCGAAACACGATGCTATCGAGTGTCACCTGAACACCCATCTGAACGCCTAGCGAACTGTGTAGAACGTTAGGTGCTTGTACGAACATCCCTGAGTTTGATGTTGCAAACGCCGAATGATTGGCCTATACTTCCCTCACTTCTCTTTGTTTGTGGGAAACTCAATGTACTGACGACTTAGACCCCGAAGTGCGACCACTTCTGCAACACCTTGGCAACATACCGCGTACTACTCAGTCAACTTGCAAGGACGATGGACAAAAGGGTAAATGTAGTACTTTACTGACCCCAGTAGTTGGACGACCCTGATTTCCGGCAACGAGCATCAGCAAATTGGCTTCAACCAAGACATCCTCAACTACACCGATTGATTTTATTATTTTCCGATTAGATAGAAAAATGGGTATTTGAAGTGGAGAAAAATCACTAATACTTAATTTTTCGAAAATGTAGTTGGGCATTATGTTAACATAAAGATCTTTATCAATTGTGACATTACTAATAAATGAATTTTGAAAGAAACATGGAACCGGTGTAATGTTGATTTCAAATGGGTCTTCTTTTATTAGCGAGGTTTGATCGTTAGTTAACTTAACGCTTACCGTTTCGTCAATTTTAGTGTTAGTGTTTAACTCTTTTAAAAACTTAGCATGAGTGGGTACTAAACAATGATTTTCAAAAGAAGGTGACAAGAGATTAATTTCTTCAAAATTAGACTCTTCTTGAATTTTAGCGTCGTCGGACTCACCTTTTTCGTTGTTTAACTCATGTGTCGGTTTTTCACTTATTTGTTCTTCCAATTTTACCCTTTCAATTATCTCTTCTTTATTTAATTCTTCTCTTGCGCGGGACTCCTCTTCCCTTGCGCGAGATTCTTTTATATAGCGCTCGATAACTTTAAGGTGTTCTAATATCCTATCGGTCACTTCGGTTATAGAAAAAGGATCGGAATTTTCAAAGCTTGAATCCGGTTGTTCGATTGTGAGTATATGATGGATAAGGGTCGTAATTTTGTTCTTCATAATACTCATATGAGGTGGCCTGTTCACGCCATGGTTCCTCATAGTAAGCATATGAAAATGGTGGCTCATATCTTGGTTCCTCAAAGCATGAGTAAGAAGGCTCATACCTTGGTTCATCAAAATATGAATATGAGGGAGAAGGTTCATACCATTGGTCTTCATAGGATGTGTATGAAGTTGATGGCTCGTACCTGGGCTCCTCATAGTAGGTGTATGAAGTGGACGGTTGATATAAGTTACAATATTGAACCGAGTGCGGGTCACCACAATTAGTGCAATATTACTCCTATAATCATCCTCCTCATAGGTGTAGTTGTAACCTCCTGAGTATTGATCCATAAGAATCACTCAGCAGACCACAACCAAGTCTCGGGATCAGAAAACAAAAATAAAAACGGAAACAGAGGCTGGACACGGCCCCGTTTTCAGTGGACACGGCCCCGTGTACAGAATCTGTATCTGGGCGTTTTAATTAAAGTTACTGATTTCGTTGAGCACGGGGGCGTGTTCAGTGAGCACGGGGGCGTGTTCAGTGAGCACGGCCCCGTGTTTAAGCTACTGTATCTGGGTGTTTTATGAAAAATATGCAGCACGGCCCCGTGTTCAGCGAGCACGGCCCATGTTCAACCTACTGTAAATGCAAAACTAAACTAAAATGCAGAAAAATGTGCGCGCGTTTTGAAAAGGTTTTGAAAAACTGATTAGGCCGTCGATTTTAAGCTTTCTTAAAATCCTTGTGTCCCCGGTAATGGCACCAAAAACTTGATGCGTGTGAAGTGTGTATATAAGTTTAAGTATATTTTAAGCCCTTTTACACTTTTTAGCCAAGTTTTAAATTTATAAAACACGATATTTACTAACACTAAACACACATATGGGCAAGTGCACCCATCGTGAGCGTAGTATAGTGTTGGTAAGATACCGAGGTCGTCCAAGGACACAAGAGCTTTTAATACCGGTTTATCCTCAATGTCTAATCAAATCAAAAGTTTAGAAAAAGGTTTTAAACTAGAAAAATAAAAACTAACTAAAATGCTGAAAAATAAAAATAAAAGAAAAATAGATAGACAAGATGAATCACTTGGCTCCGACTCGTGTTTAGTGTAACCTTCGATTATTTCCGCACTTTTGCACTTTTTTAGAGATTATCTTAGTTATTGTAGTAGGCCCCTCTTTTGAAGGTGACGTTACCCTCAACCCAGTAGTTTGAGTCAACAAGGATACAATCCTAAAGGGTCGGATTATTGAAAGATAATTAATTAAGTTATTAATGCATATTATGGTAGGCCCCTCTTTTGAAGGTGACGTTACCCTCGGCTAAGTAGTCTGAGTCAGCAGGGATACAGTCCTAAGTAGCCGGGTTAAAGTATTAATAGTAGCTTACATATGAGGGGATCAAAGAGTTTGGACCCCCGCCATCCAATACCGGTGGGTATTGAAGGAGGTCCTACTAAATTTGACCCAGGTCCTTGCAGGATCTATACACTGAACAAGGCAAGACTCTTACCAAACCGTTCCCTTAACCCCCGACCAGGTAGTCAACATACCTCCATATAGACCGTAGAGATATGAATGGTGAAAATCTTTTATTTTATATAGACAGTAAAATAATGCCAAGACACCACGGACAAACGATAAGGAAGAATCACCTTCAACATAAGAAACAAGTTATTAAAGTCATTAATACATAACCAAATAAAAAGTGCGAAAAGATTAAAAATAAAAAGTATTACACTAGACACTTTGTCTTAACCAAGTGATGTAAGAGACTTAGGCAAACATGGCCTTGATTGTCAAGAACTCTAACGATCAATCTTGGATCCCGAGACGACTCACACACTCTATGATGGACAATGGATGGTGGTGGTGGATGATGGTGTTGTGATGGTGGTGGGTGGTGGGTGAAGTGTGAGGGAGGTGGTGTGCCAAGGGATGGTTTGCAAATGAGCCAAGCACCCCTATTTATAGCCTGAACAGTATCTCGGGCACGGCCCCGTGTCCAGTGGGCACGGCCCCGTGTCCATCCTCTTCTCTGTCTACATTAATTGTAGTTTGTCTGCATTAGTAGACCACGGCCCTGTGTCCGCTGGGCACGACCCCGTGTGCAGAAGCATATCTGTAATATCAAGATTTGACTGGATTCTGCGAATCTTATAGTTGACCACGGCCCCGTGTCCGCTGAGCACGACCCCGTGGTGGGCGATGGAAGCTTCTACAGCTTTGTCTTTTTATGTTGACACTTGGGCACGCCCCCGTGTTCACTGAGCACGGGGCGTGTTCAGCCTTCTGTTCTCTTGTTTTGCTTGGGAAGATGCTTTCGGGGAGGTCGGGCATGCCACGTTTGTTCCTTTTCTTGTATTTATGTTAGATTTAGCTGCCTTTTTGCTTCTTTTGTTAATTTGAGCTCATTTAATCCTGAAAATACAAAAGGAAGACAAAAGCACACTTTTTCCAACATTAGTACTAAAAAGGGTTAGTTTTATGCCACAATTGATGTAATTTATATGTTGCATTTTGCACACATCAAATACCCCCACACTTTAATCTTTGCTTGTCCTCAAGCAAAACTCTTTATAATGTGGCTTTACACTCCCAAATGGAATGGGTAGAAGAGAAGGTTTTTGGGCTTGTCATAGAGTGTCGGGATTTCCAAGATTCTTTATTAAGTTTTATTTTTATTTATTTACAATCCTATTCGTCAAGATTTATTTAAAACTTTTCATAAGATAAATTACTTATTAGGGCATAACATGCCTCTTTAAAATTCTATTTATATACAAGTTCACATACCACACGGGGGATCACTCAACACTCGGCCGAAGATGTATTTTAGTGAATCACTCGAGAGCGGCATGAAACTTACTCCTACCATAGGCTTGCCAAGCAATCAATCCTCCTCCTTTTTAACTATATACCTTTGTAAATATCAAGAGGACTTTTGGGTGAAGGGTTAGGCTTGGGTTAAAGGTAGGTGGTTGGGTTAGTGGTTAGTAGAAAAAGGGCGAAAAGCGTAAAAAGCGTAGGTTTTCGAAAGACTTTCTATTTTTGCAATTTTTATTTTGATGAAGCCATGATTCAAACAAAGTTATTTTTAATGAACTTGCTTGTTTATTTCTTTTGCTTCATCGTCAATTTTTTTTTTAAAGTCATACTAAAAACCGAGCTTGTTACTAAAACAAAGGGTTAAAAATAAAAAGGTTTTGGTGGGTAAAAGGGTGTTTGTTTTTGGGTTAAGAAATGAAAAGGTTTAGGCCCAAAGGGGTTAACTAGGGGGATTTTTGGGTAGCTGGTAAAAAAAATAATGGTGTAGAAATAAAAATGGTTAGTACTAATGCCTCCGTCATTTACTTACTTGGGTTTAAGTTGGTAAGGACCGGGAATGTATCGTCGTGGCAAGTTCTAAAGTTGTAAGAACCAAGCGGCTATTCACACAAGAAACGAAAAATGAGCATTTAGTTTAAAGATATGTATTTGTATGCTCAATAAAGGCTCAAAACTCACTTTTGTGGGAATGGGTTTTTATGTGATCAAGTATATATAATTAAATTTTAACTAAACTTGTCATGCCTTTTCATAATTTTCTTATTTTGGTTCTTTTTATCACGACGCTATCGGTTGTAAATTTGTAAAAATATAACCTTTTTAGAAATTTTGAAATTCCCAAATTAAACCTAGACAAGTAAGAAAAATGAAAAAATTTTGAAAATATTTGGGGTGATTAGCGGTTCCAATAGAGTTTTGTGTAAGGCTTCTATTTAGGACTTGCAAGATTCAAGGTTTTAGCATCCCCCCCACACTTAAATTACACATTGTCCTCAATGTGTCCCAAAAATAAGTTTTTAGGTTGATTAAAATGTGTAAAAGTGGGTTAAAAACAAGATTTTATGTTACTGGGTAGCTGAACACGGGGTGGTGTTGGCTGAGCACGGCCCCGTGTCCAGACTGCCAGTACCAAAAGTAAACAGAAGGCTGCGCACGGGGGCGTATTCAGTGAGCACGGTCCCGTGTCCAGGAACCTGAACTGGGCGTTTTTCTGCAGAACATTGAGCACGGGGCGTGTTGGCTGAGCACGGCCCCGTGCTGAACTTGCTGTAATGAAGAAAAATGTCGGGAGGCTCTGTTTTTGTGCATGGGGTGTTGGTTCAAGCTTCCCTTAGTATCCTTCACCATCCCGAGTGTGTTTTATTCCTGAAAATTAAAACTAAACTAGAAAGCATAAAATTTAATCTAAACTAAAACTAAGGAAAGTTCCGCGGAATGCCTCCGTGGTGCGCCACGTTTATAAGGGTCCTTGGCTAGACCCACCTTATCAGGTGGTTCTGGCTCATCTTCAATTAGGGGGTCGTTATTGCCGATTGGATATTTCATTGATCGCTCAAGATCAATGCTTCTTTTAAATGCCCCTAATTGAAGAGGTAGATTATTGTACTTTCGGTTTTTCAAATCTTCGTGGGTTTTTACAAAAGGTCGTCCCAACACTAGAGGAGCGTCATCAAGGATGACAAAGTTGGTTGGGATTACCATTTGATTTGTTTGAACCAAGACATCCTCAACTACACCGATTGATTTTATTATTTTCCGATTAGATAGAAAAATGGGTATTTGAAGTGGAGAAAAATCACTAATACTTAATTTTTCGAAAATGTAGTTGGGCATTATGTTAACATAAAGATCTTTATCAATTGTGATATTACTAATAAATGAATTTTGAAAGAAACATGGAACCGGTGTAATGTTGATTTCAAATGGGTCTTCTTTTATTAGCGAGGTTTGATCGTTAGTTAACTTAACGCTTACCGTTTCGTCAATTTTAGTGTTAGTGTTTAACTCTTTTAAAAACTTAGCATGAGTGGGTACTAAACAATGATTTTCAAAAGAAGGTGACAAGAGATTAATTTCTTCAAAATTAGACTCTTCTTGAATTTTAGCGTCGTCGGACTCACCTTTTTCATTGTTTAACTCATGTGTCGGTTTTTCACTTATTTGTTCTTCCAATTTTACCCTTTCAATTATCTCTTCTTTATTTAATTTTTCTCTTGCGCGGGACTCCTCTTCCCTTGCGCGAGATTTTTTTATATAGCGCTCGATAACTTTAAGGTGTTCTAATATCCTATCGGTCACTTCGATTATAGAAAAAGGATCAGAATTTTCAAAGCTTGAATCCGGTTGTTTGATCCTTTGTTCCTCATAATACCCATATGAAGTAGATGGTTCACACCCTTGTTCCTCATTGTAAGTATATGATGGTTAAGGGTCGTAATTTTGTTCTTCATAATACTCATATGAGGTGGGCTGTTCACGCCATGGTTCCTCATAGTAAGCATATGAAGGTGGTGGCTCATATCTTGGTTCCTCAAAGCATGAGTAAGAAGGCTCATACCTTGGTTCATCAAAATATGAATATGAGGGAGAAGGTTCATACCTTTGGTCTTCATAGGATGTGTATGAAGTTGATGGCTCGTACCTGGGCTCCTAATAGTAGGTGTATGAAGTGGACGGTTGATATAAGTTACAATATTGAACCGAGTGCGGGTCACCACAATTAGTGCAATATTACTCCTATAATCATCCTCCTCATAGGTGTAGTTGTAACCTCCTGAGTATTGATCCATAAGAATCACTCAGCAGACCACAACCAAGTCTCGGGATCAGAAAACAAAAATAAAAACGGAAACAGAGGCTGGACACGGCCCCGTTTTCAGTGGACACGGCCCCGTGTACAGAATCTGTATCTGGGCGTTTTAATTAAAGTTACTGATTTCGTTGAGCACGGAGGCGTATTCAGTGAGCACGGCCCCGTGTTCAAGCTACTGTATCTGGGTGTTTTATGAAAAATATGCAGCACGGCCCCGTGTTCAGCGAGCACGGCCCATGTTCAACCTACTGTAAATGCAAAACTAAACTAAAATGCAGAAAAATGTGCGCGCGTTTTGAAAAGGTTTTGAAAAACTGATTAGGCCGTCGATTTTAAGCTTTCTTAAAATCCTTGTGTCCCCGGCAATGGCGCCAAAAACTTGATGCGTGTGAAGTGTGTATATAAGGTTAAGTATATTTTAAGCCCTCTTACACTTTTTAGCCAAGTTTTAAATTTATATAACACGATATTTACTAACACTAAACACACATATGGGCAAGTGCACCCATCGTGAGCGTAGTATAGTGTTGGTAAGATACCTAGGTCGTCGAAGGACACAAGAGCTTTTAATACCGGTTTATCCTCAACGTCTAATCAAATCAAAAGTTTAGAAAAAGGTTTTAAACTAGAAAAATAAAAACTTACTAAAATGCTGAAAAATAAAATTAAAAGAAAAATAGATAGACAAGATGAATCACTTGGCTCCGACTCGTGTTTAGTGTAACCTTTGATTATTTCCGCACTTTTGCACTTTTTAAGAGATTATCTTAGTTATTGTAGTAGGCCCCTCTTTTGAAGGTGACGTTACCCTCAACCCAGTAGTTTGAGTCAGCAAGGATACAATCCTAAAGGGTCGGATTATTGAAAGATAATTAATTAAGTTATTAATGCATATTATGGTAGGCCCCTCTTTTAAAGGTGACGTTACCCTCAGCTAAGTAGTCTGAGTCAGCAGGGATACAGTCCTAAGTAGCCGGGTTAAAGTATTAATAGTAGCTTACATATGAGGGGATCAAAGAGTTTGGACCCCCGCCATCCAATACCGGTGGGTATTGAAGGAGGTCCTATTAAATTTGACCCAGGTCCTTGCAGGATCTATACACTAAACAAGGAAAGACTCTTACCAAACCGTTCCCTTAACCCCCGACCAGGTAGCCAACATACCTCCATATAGACCATGGGGATATGAATGGTGAAAATCTTTTATTTTATATAGACAGTAAAATTATCCCAAGACACCACGGACAAACGATAAGGAAGAATCACCTTCAACATAAGAAACTAGTTATTAAAGTCATTAATACATAACCAAGTAAAAAGTGCGAAAATATTAAAAATAAAAAGTATTACACTAGACACTTTGTCTTCACCAAGTGATGTAAGAGACTTAGGCAAACATGGCCTTGATTGTCAAGAACTCTTACGATAAATCTTGGATCCCGAGACGACTCACACACTCTATGATGGACAATGGATGATGGTGGTGGATGATGGTGTTGTGATGGTAGTGGGTGGTGGGTGGTGGGTGAAGTTTGAGAGAGGTGGTGTGCCAAGGGATGGTTTGCAAATGAGCCAAGCACCCCTATTTATAGCCTGAACAGTAGCTCGGGCACGGCCCCGTGTCCATCCTCTTCTCTATCTTCATTAATTGTAGGTTGTCTGCATTAGTTGACCACGGCCCCGTGTCCGCTGGGCACGACCCCGTGTGCAGAAGCATATCTGTACTATCAAGATTTGCCTGGATTCTGCGAATCTTATAGTTGACCACGACCCCGTGTCCGCTGAGCACGGCCCCGTGGTGGGCGATGGAAGCTTCTACAGCTTTGTCTTTTTATGCTGACACTTGGGCACGCCCCCGTGTTCACTGAGCACGGGGCGTGTTCAGCCTTCTGTTCTCTTGTTTTGCTTGGGAAGATGCTTTCGGGGAGGTCGGGCATGCCACGTTTGTTCCTTTTCTTGTATTTATGTTAGATTTAGCTGCATTTTTGCTTCTTTTGTTAATTTGAGCTCATTTAATCCTGAAAATACAAAAGGAAGACAAAAGCACACTTTTTCCAACATTAGTACAAAAAAAGAGTTAGTTTTATGCCACAATTGATGTAATTTATATGTTGCATTTTGCACACATCAATTGGTTATCTGGATATCGCGTAAACATACCTTGAGGAAGGAAAATTTTGCGTCACTTATACTTTGAAGTGTCAGAGTGGGGTAAGGGTTAGCATCATATCAGCAATGAAGGCCTAGAAGTGTCTACAGAGGGATTACCCCGCAACGTTAGCAACCGTTAGTGATGTTAAGGCTAAGGAAAAGAGGATCGAGGATCCACCAATTGTTCGTGATTCCTCCCGGCGTGCTACAGGAGGAGCTTTCGGACTTGCTTCCACAACTGTTGGGCAGAATCTTAGTTCGGCCTCATGCCAGGGGCAGCCCTGATTACTTGTACTCATACCGTCTTGCGCCACGAGGGTTGCAAGAACCGCCTAATCAACTTCAGGAACTATTGGACATGAGTTTTATTGGATCTAGTTTTTTTTCTTTGGGGAGCCCCAGTTATACCAGTGAAGATAAGCCTTTTTGTATGTGTACCGATTATCGAGATCATAACAAGGTGATAGTTAGGAACCACTTGTCTCGACCATGTATTGGCCACCTGTCGACCAGTTGCGAGGAACAAGCTTCCATTTGAGGATTGGGTAGCGAACGCACTATCATCAGATGGAAGTCCAAGAGGAGAATGCTCTTAGAACAGCATGTCGAACGCAATGCAGCCATTTCAACTTTATACACCATGATTATTAAGTTGATCAACACACCAGCAGCTTCAGGGATCACATGAATCGACCGTATTTGTCGACGACGTTCTGAATCATGACCAGGAGAAAGGAACACCAAGGGTGGCATATGTATCCTATCTCAGTGCTTCTGTGGGAGGAGCCATTACGTGCGAAGTCTTGTTAAATGTCACATCTAGATTCGAGAGATGCATTTTTATCATGTAACCAACGGAGTGGGAATACACGTGGATCTCGCTGGGATGCATCTTGTTAGTAACTGATCGACACCAAAGGTTCCTTAGGGGATGCAGCAATTCCTCGGTTTCGCTAGATACTGTCGCAGATTAATCACAGGATTTTCGAAGGTCGCGTAGCTTAAATCTCTTTAGCTCAACCGGGTGTTGTGCTCGTGGAATACAAAACAGGAGGACGTCTTTTCAGCTTTCGAATCCCAACGAGGAAGTGATGGATTACGTAGTGGATTCAAAAGAAGAAACCGCGGTCTTTGGATTTAAGTTGGAGGCACTACTTGGACGGTACCGGATGCACTACTTAGACCGATCACAAGGGCCTCCCGTGTACCCTTGTTCGAAGGAACTAAAACACGTAATGGCATCGCTGGATGGAACTCTTGAGCGATTACGACTACGGAACTTAAATGCGTATGAGCGTGCAGCTCAACACCAACTCTAGCCTACCCAGTCAGATTCACCCTGTTTAAACTGAAGCGCTGAAGGAAGAGGATTTTCGAGTTGGGTCCATGCGGGACATGGAGGAGCAACTTTTGGCAAGGCGGACGGTACTCGCTGCTTCATGGAACAAATATGGATTCTACTGTACAGCAATCCGAGGGAACTTGTGTTGAGCGAGGCACACCAGCCCCGATATGCTGGTCATCTGAATTTGATGGAATAGGTTAGGATCGGAGGATCTTGTTCTGGCAACTGGGCTCGAAGGCCTACACAGCGAATCATGTGAATGACTTTCGACTTGTGAGAAAGTCAAGGTGGAGCATCAGAAGCCTTCTGGTTCATGTCAGTAATCAGAAACACCTGCTTGGAGATTGGAACAGACGGCCATGGAGGATGTCACTGGTTTACCAAAAACTCAGAACGGAAACAATATCACCTGGGTGATCGTGGATCGCCTCATGTAGCCAGCACACTTTCTTGCAATCAAGGAAACTGACGAGTCTGCACAGCTTGTGAATATCCCTCTGTGAGAGGCGGTCTTAAGCACGAGGTGCCAACTTCTGTTACCTTGTATTTTGAACTATACCGGATTTATGGCAGGCAATACGCAACACCCTTGACTCACATCTAGACATGAGCATTACTTATCACTGTAGGACAACCGGAGAGAGTAACGAACCATCCTGACACACGAAGACATGATGTGAGCATGTGCGGGATTGACTTTAGTAAACATTTAGGAAGGACACTTATCTTTGGGTGAGCTCTACTGCAGCCGTTACCGTTTTAGTATGCATACAGCATTGTTTGAGGCATTGTGTGGATGATAATGCCAACCTCCTTGTTGGATTAAGGTGGATGACAACCTAATCACGGGACTAGGACTTGCACTCGTTATTGGAAATTTTGTGGCGACAACGCGTGATCGCCAAGGACCCTGATAACTTAGGAAACACCGGGAGTTCGATGCAGGCGAACGTGTCATATTGGAAGTCTCACCCAGGGAGGGTGCGATACGCTATGGGAAACGTGGCAAGCTTAGTCAGCGGTACGCTGGGACATTCGGATTCCTAGAACGGATCGGTGATATAACTCACAAACATGAGTTACCTGATGAATTGGGTAACGGTCACAATGCCATTTATGCCTCGAATCTAAAGAAGTGGTTGCCCGACGGAAAAACGAGTGAAACCCTTATTAGAACCTAAGGCTGACAACAAGTTGCAGTTGTTGTGGAATCTACTGAAATCATGGACCAGGACGTCAGGATTCGTTAGTATAGTCGAATTCAAATCGTGAGAGTTCGTTGGAACTCAAAACGTGGACCGGAGTTCACGTGGGAACGCAATAATCGGAGTAAACTCTAGTATCCTCAGTTGTTCAAGCGGTTGTATTAACTTATGATATCGTTGGTGAATTTCGGGACGAAATTCCCTTTCAAGTTGGGGATGATGTGGCACCCGAGGAAAACCGGCAGCAATCTTGATTTATCACTTTATTCCTCTCTGCGTACTTGTCAAATTTCAGGACGAAATTTCTTTCAAGTTGGGGATGATGTGACAACCCGGATAATTAAGGTTAGCATTGCTTGAAAACCCCACAACTTTTAGCGTGTGTCTCTATGTTTATCTGCTTATGATTACGTGTGTTCAACTGATTAGCTATACATGAAATTGTAAACGCTTTTGTGTGTTGTTCAACTACTTTAGAGAACCAATTGGTTGGGCCGCGAACTATTTTACACAAGTGGGCCGCACTTGTAACATGTACCATTGGGCCGCCACTAAACTGTTTCTTGATGTTTGATATCCATATTCATACACAAAGAAATCGGCCCAACTCACTAAACTGTTTCTGTATGTTTGTTATTCTCCGGCCCAAATCCCTTTCCTCCTTTTATACGTAAGTTAAGTCCAATGTATGGCAATCAGTTGCAAACCCTAAACACCCTTATTCTTTCAAGTGTACGTAAGGCAGGAGAACCCCCCCCCCCCCCCCCCTTCGAAGACATCAGCCTGTCGATTTTGTCTTTTGGGTTAGTAGATACATGCTTATTCTAAATTGATGATTGTGTTTATGTGTGTTATATGTTTGATCTTAAACGTGAGAAAGATTATGTTATGTTATGTTCTTGCATGTTAAACAATGCTTAGGGTTTCATGTTAGCAAATATTAGTAAGAAACAAACTTATATTAAACTAACTGTTAGAAGGGTTATGTGATGTGGGATTGCAATAGATCTTGTAACAAAATAAATTGTGATGTTAAAAGGTTAATAATTATGTCGATCATGTTTGTTGTGATATGGGCCGATGATCTAGGATTCTAGTTAACATGCTAATAGTTGGTGTTGTTTACATAATTCTTATGAGATCGATAAACTGTTAACCTAAATCAAAGAAATTGAAATAGTTGTTTGATTTATGAATAAGTGTTGATGATATACATACGTATGGTTGCAACATGTCACGACCCCCGACCCCACCCTGGATGGAATCAAGAGCCGCGAGCAGCCAAGTGGTACCGGTGGTTATTTAGAAAAGTAGTGCAGCGGAAATTTCGTCAGAACCGTGAGTTAGGAAAAATATCAGAGTTTAGAAAACACCGGATTTTTATTTATTAAATAGATGGGATAAACCCATGTTTTACAAAGGTAGCTTTAATAAGGGATAAACCCATTTACATAAAACAATATTTCTTAATTTGATTTAATTAATAAAATAAGCCACTTCTTGAAGCCCTTCAGTGCCGGATCCAACTCTTACTCCAATCTACTGTAATTACCTGAAACACGTTTTAAAAAGGTTTTGTCTGCAGGAAATACTGGTGAGTTCATTCAAGTTTTATAAAATGACCTTTAGTTATAATCTACAGTATTAAGAGCGATTACAATGTTTCCATATATCAACCAACTACCCACGGTATTTATCACTCGACCACCTATTGGCTGTCCAATGGTGTCTGTGATTATGGTCATATCACCCCTTGGCTAACCCGTTGTCCAATGGTGACGGTTATCAAGTAATGTATACAAAACCCCACATACCGGCTGTAAATTGGAGATTACAAAGACTTAATCCCTCTAATTATAACTTTGAAAATAACATGATTTTGAAAGTAATTTGATAAAAAGAGAATGACTCACATTATAAGCATGCAGATTTATACGGGCAGAGTTTAGCCTACTGGTTAGCCTTGATATTGCATATTTATACAGGCAGAGCTTAGCCTATTGATTAGTCTTTGTAACCTAGTGCATACGAACTCGGTAAGTAACTAATACAACATTTACGATAACTCACGAGATTAAAACCCTCACAAAAAATGACAAAGTGCAATACTTAAACATCCATCGAATTAACGACGAATGACAAAGCATAACCCAAGTTTGAGCAGCACTTAAACATTCATCGGATAGTTTCAATCGATCGGACATTGAATAGTAGCAGCGATTGAGTTAATACCCGATATCGTAGCAGCGCCTCACTAATTTGAGAGTAATATTCGAACAGAATTATAAAGAGTTTGAAAGTTTCGTCGACACCATCGAACTGCTCAGGAGCCAGGCTATTTATAGCTAAAATTGGGTTCTCTTGCGGCCCGCGTGAACCTTCGGCCAAACCTTACGCGGCCCGCGTGGGAATGTGGATCAGATCGGAGGTTGCTGAGTCACCGGTGGTCGCGACACGTGTGACGACACGTGGCCTTCATGCATATCCGGAGACCTACAAGCTGTCGCGGCCCGCGTGACATTCTGCCTATTCTTTACGCGGCCCGCTAGAAGACCAAACATCTGTTTTTCTTGATTCTTGATATGGATTGGGGTTTCAGGGGTCCGGGTTTTTACTTATGGGTCGGTTTGGGACATTTTTGAATTTATATCACCAAAGGGAATAAAATGGTGAGAAAAGAGAATGGACCCACTTTGTAACTTTAGGGTTCAACTAGAAAAACCTCTTGTTATAAATCTTGGTATAACTTCTGAGCTATTTTAAAAATATATATATATATTTATTTATTTGTACTCGTGTTAAGTATAGTACCCCTAATTTAACCTTGTCCCTATGTCACGAGACAGAACCCCAATAAACTTAGTCAGGCAAAGCCTTGACATGTGTTATGGGGCTCAGATCAACCGGAAAGGGTAGCGGTGATCGGGAGTTAAAACACTTAAAACGAGACAAGGCTTTATTATTATTATTAATATTTATTAGGGGATTAACTAAAATACGGAAAGAAAGTGGGGGCGACAGACAAAGCAAAGTGAAAGAAAAGAAAAGAGTTTGAACGATTATGAAATTGAAATGAGAAGTATTAAAACCTATATAAATTAGCAAACTTTTTGTGCATAAGGACTTGTAATTTGTGCTTTGGGTGTTTTCCAAAAAAAAAAAACTTGATTTTTTAGTTTTAACCCAAAGGTTTTTACCTTTTTCAATTTTAACCCTACATAATTTGTTTTTTTAACTTTAACCTAAAACTTTTCATTATTTGCAATTTAACTTCACAACTTTTGTCACTTATACTTTTCATCTTTCGTAAATTTTCGTTTTACGTATAGTTCTAAATTTTTCGAGTTAATACGACGCAACGTGCATGTGTGGTTCAACGTTTTTACCCCTATTTTTTCATGTTTGACAGGTTCATCGCAATACGCATATTATAGGTCGAGTCAGTGTTGGTTGTCGATGACGGTTGTGTGACATTAGTACTATTTGACACTGTTTTACGCACCGCCGCAACGCGGGGTGTGCTTTGGTGATTTTTCAAAGAAAAAATTGTTATGCATATGGTTGTCGTAACGTTACGTTGGCTTTGAGGGTTTTCCACAAAAAAAAATTGATTTTTTTTACTTTTCGCCCAAAAGTATTTCATAAATTACTTTTAACCCAAAATTATTTGTTTTTTACTTTTAACCCAAAACTTTTTATCTTTTACAATCTATCCTCATAACTTTTTTTACTTTCAACTTTGCTTCTTTATAGTTTTCATTTTCCGCAAATTTTGCGCTCTATGCTTGGTTCTAAATTTTGTAACTTAACATATCACAGCATGCGTCTTTGGCTTAACGTTTTAATGTTTCGTTCTAAATTTTACGAGTTAACACGACGCAACGTGCGTGTGTGCGTGAACGTTTTTACATCGTCTATTTTTACCCCGTTTGACAGGTTTAACATAACGTGTGGGTTGTAGATCGACTTAGTTATACATGAAGAATCCCTGCCGCATTGCGGCGGGTCGTAATCCTAGTTTTTAATAAATTCTTTTTAGCTTGAATGTTATGCACTGTAGTCTAGTTAGGACACGTATTCACTGACTCTATACATATGCTTTCATATTATTTGGTGAAATTTTGATCTTATCCAAAAGATACGTAAGCATGCATTCAGACATGTCAGTTGATGGACACCTGTGCATATTGTGAACTTAACACATTGATTTTAAATTAAAATAAACTAATGGGACACGAAATATGGGACACAAAATATGTTTCATTTTCAAATATATATATTTTATTTTATTTTGATTACTTCTGACATGTACAACTTTCCATAATTTCAAAGTTAGATTTATTTTATTATTTTAATTTATATATTATAATTAATTCAATTGGTTTACTTCTTTGGCGCTTATAACTCCTAAAATATGATGTTTTTATAAAATAATGAATATGTCATTAGAACGAGAATATTTTTGTCTACATTTTGAACCAAGTTTTATTAAAAACGGAGTAGGTTCAAATATAATGTATTTTTATAATTTAATATTTAAACGGTTACTAGGCCCGTCTAGATACTTCATATTTCTAACATTCAACTTACCCGTACTACCCGTCTAATTATATGAGTTTTTATATATTTTATTTTATTAGAAAGGTCACCCATATACAGGCCAATTATACTATTTCAATCAACTATATATAAAATAGTTGTTAAAACTATTTGGGTCGAATAATTATATTTAAAAATAAAACTAGTTACTAGTGGCTAATAAATTTAAACAAACCTATAATTCTTATATGCAAGAGATTCTTAATAAAGAAATCTAGAATTTATTGTGCTTCATTCTTATTTGGCTTTTGAAATTCCTTATAGATATATATATCTATGTAATCATATATTTCACATGCTGTAATATACATACCCTTAGTAATGTCAATGTATTTAACAGATTTATATTTCCAAGAACCAGTCAGATATCTGGTCATGATACTATTTAGGGAAATCTTGTCACTTGTTTGACATATTATAAACCTTCTTACCCGGTTCTAGCCGGAAAGGTAACCCCGTTATATCCGGACAAGCTGGAGAGTCTGCTACACCATAGCCAGTCTTGCCGGAGAAAATTTATATTTCCCATAAATAGTATTTTTCTTAAATCATGATTTGGAAAGTGCATTATGACTTTCAACAAAGACTAAGCAAATTAGTTTTCACATGACAGATCATATTCTAGAACAAAGTAGTACTAATAAATAAGAAATAACAGTGGTCAAGTGTTATTGCTTATTTATTATACTTGCAACGTTCTAGTTATTATTCTCACGGTATACCAAAACCCATCACACTTTATTTACATAAGTGTTTAGCTTATCACGAAGCTGATACTAAGGCATCTTTTCTTAAGTTCAAGTCTAAATGCTATCATGTGTGCTACCAGTTAATAGAAATTTCCTAAATCTTTTATTTAGGCTTAGGTATTATTATCACAACACCTATTGGCTTAAAGCAGTGGCTCTGATACCACCTTCTGTCACGACCCCCGACCCCACCCTGGATGGAATCAAGAGCCGCGAGCAGCCAAGTGGTACCGGTGGTTATTTAGAAAAGTAGTGCAGCGGAATTTCGTCAGAACCGTGAGTTAGGAAAAATATCAGAGTTTAGAAAACACCGGATTTTTATTTATTAAATAGATGGGATAAACCCATGTTTTACAAAGGTAGCTTTAATAAGGGATAAACCCATTTACATAAAACAATATTTCTTAATTTGATTTAATTAATAAAATAAGCCACTTCTTGAAGCCCTTCAGTGCCGGATCCAACTCTTACTCCAATCTACTGTAATTACCTGAAACACGTTTTAAAAAGGTTTTGTCAGCATGAAATACTGGTGAGTTCATTCAGGTTTTATAAAATGACCTTTAGTTATAATCTACAGTATTAAGAGCGATTACAATGTTTCCTTATATCAACCAACTACCCACGGTATTTATCACTCGACCACCTGTTGGCTGTCCAATGGTGTCTGTGATTATGGTCATATCACCCCTTGGCTAACCCGTTGTCCAATGGTGACGGTTATCAAGTAATGTATACAAAACCCCACATACCGGCTGTAAATTGGAGATTACAAAGACTTAATCCCTGTAATTATAACTTTGAAAATAACATGATTTTGAAAGTAATTTGATAAAAAGAGAATGACTCACATTATAAGCATGCAGATTTATACGGGCAGAGTTTAGCCTACTGGTTAGCCTTGATATTGCAGATTTATACACGCAGAGCTTAGCCTATTGATTAGTCTTTGTAACCTAGTGCATACGAACTCGGTAAGTAACTAATACAACATTTACGATAACTCACGAGATTAAAACCCTCACAACAAATGACAAAGTTCAATACTTAAACATCCATCGAATTAACGACGAATGACAAAGCATAACCCAAGTTTAAGCAGCACTTAAACATTCATCGGATAGTTTCAATCGATCGGACATTGAATCGTAGCAGCGATTGAGTTAATACCCGGTATCGTAGAAGCGCCTCACTAATTTGAGAGTAATATTCGAACAGAATTATAAAGAGTTTGAAAGTTTCGTCGACACCATCGAACTGCTCAGGAGCCAAGCTATTTATAGCTGAAATTGGGTTCTCTCGCGGCCCGCGTGAACCTTCGGCCAAACCTTACGCGGCCCGCATGGGAGTGTGGATCAGATCGGAGGTAGCTGAGTCACCGGTGGTCACGACACGTGTGACGACACGTGGCCTTCATTCATATCCGGAGACCTACAAGCTGTCGCGGCCCGCGTGACCTTCTGCCTATTCTTTACGCGGCCCGCTAGAAGACCAAACATCTGCTTTTCTTGATTCTTGATATGGATTGGGGTTTCAGGGGTCCGGGTTTTTACTTATGGGTCGGTTTGGGACATTTTTGAATTTATATCACCAAAGGGAATAAAATGGTGAGAAAAGAGAATGGACCCACTTTGTAACTTTAGGGTTCAACTAGAAAAGCCTCCTGGTATAAATCTTGGTATAACTTCTGAGCAATTTTAAAAAAAAATATATATATATATATATATATATATATATATATATATATATTTGTACTCGTGTTAAGTATAGTACCCCTAATTTAACCTTGTCCCTATGTCACGAGACAGAACCCCAATAAACTTAGTCAGGCAAATCCTTGACATGTGTTATGGGGCTCAGATCAATCGGAAAGGGTAGCGGTGATCGGGAGTTAAAACACTTAAAACGAGACAAGGCTTTATTATTATTATTATTATTATTATTATTATTATTATTATTTATTAGGGGATTAACTAAAATATGGAAAGAAAGTGGCGGCGACAGACAAAGCAAAGTGAAAGAAAAGAAAAGAGTTTGAACGATTGTGAAATTGAAATGAGAAGTAGTATTTATACTAAATTCTTTTTAGCTTGAATGTTATGCACTGTAGTCTAGTGAGGACACGTATTCACTGACTCTATACATATGCTTTCATATTATTTGGTGAAATTTTGATCTTATCCAAAAGATACGTAAGCATGCATTCAGACATGTCAGTTGATGGACACCTGTGCATATTGTGAACTTAACACATTGATTTTAAATTAAAATAAACTAATGGGACATGAAATATGGGACACGAAATATGTTTCATTTTCAAATATATATATTTTATTTTATTTTGATTACTTCTGACATGTACAACTTTCCATAATTTCAAAGTTAGATTTATTTTATTATTTTAATTTATATATTATAATTAATTCAATTGGTTTACTTCTTTGGCGCTTATAACTCCTAAAATATGATGTTTTTATAAAATAATGAATATGTCATTAGAACGAGAATATTTTTGTCTACATTTTGAACCAAGTTTTATTAAAAACGGAGTAGGTTCAAATATAATGTATTTTTATAATTTAATTATTTAAACGGTTACTAGGCCCGTCTAGGTACTTCATATTTCTAACATTCAACTTACCCGTACTACCCGTCTAATTATATGAGTTTTTATATACTTTTATTTTATTAGAAAGGTCACCTATATACAGGCCAATTATACTATTTCAATCAACTATATATAAAATTGTTGTTAAAATTATTTGGGTCGAATAATTATATTTAAAAATAAAACTAGTTACTAGTGGCTAATAAATTTAAACAAACCTATAATTCTTATATGATAAAAATAGGAATGTTACACAACATGTGGCTCATGATATAAAAATCATGTACTATTAATGAGTGGTTATGCTTTATTGTGATGTGTGATACTCAGTGGTTGAAATCCTGTCATGACCTAGAATCCTAGTAGGTATCATGTGCAACGTGATGATGGGAATTTGATAATTTCTAATAGTAATAAAATGATTGCATCGGAATTTGGAGTGTGCATGATGTTAATTAATAAATATGATAAACTATGGTTCTTGTCGGTCAAATATGATGCTACAAATATGTTACTAGATGCACATAGACGGTCGGTTACGGATTTGAGTCATGATTTCTAACAATTGAATGAGGATGATAAACTGCCAAGTCAGGATACTAGTGTCAATGATATGCATAGACTCGATTTGAATGTTTGTTATGTGCTACTCGCCGTTAATGATCGAATGATGATTCATTGAAATTATGTTAAGTGATTAAGATGCATAATCTTCGAAGCTTATAACTGTTTTGATTTAAATGGTGGGAGGCTGAAGTGGTCATGGGTCGAGATACATGGAATCGCAACACAAGACTATTGGTTTTTACACGTGGTTTTTACGCCTCGCGGGGGTTTCCGCATGTGGTATTTTGGGGGTGTGACAGAGAACATTCTCCGTAACATGAACACGTGTTGGGTTCTTCTGCTAGTGGTTTCTGTAACCAATTGGGAACACATATTTGCTTCAAGATTTATGTATCTGAATCAGGTTCTCAAACAAACACTACTAAAGATGAGTTGGTATTGAACCAAGAATATGAAGATCACGGTGCAAAGAGACCGCCTTGTTAATTTTAATGAAGCAATGAACATTGAATGTGCAAACCGGAACCATTTTTTACTACGGAAACGGTGGCTATGGAAAATACAAACCGCAATCGTTTGTGACTATGGGAAACACAAGTTTTCTTTCTGAATTTGATGGATGTCCGTTATCTCAACGCTTCTCCTTACATTACTGATCTGGAATTAGAGAATCGTTGTGTATTTGCTTACTGATCTGGAATTGGAGAACCGTTGTGTATCTGAATCAGGTTCTCAAACAAACACTACTAAAGATGAGTTGGTATTGAACCAAAAATATGAAGATCACGGTGCAGACACGTGGGAAGAAAGTCATTGGACTGCCGCAGATGAAGTCAAATGTGATCAAACTTGGACATCAGACGTAAATCTTGAAGCAAATATGTGGTTCCCAATTTGCGGAACATAATCCCAGATTGTCTAGAGAAGCGCTTTTATAATGTGTCATATGGTAACAAGAGTATGTTGTTCCAAGATCAATTCCAATTGCAGTTTTTTCAACTCTCCTGTTCCAAATGCAGCTGATGAAACCGGAGCTGTTATCTCGGTTGTTCAGTACTTTCGTGATAAATACAATGTTCATCTTTGTTATCCTTTGCTTTCTTCAATTCAAGCAGGCACGGATGCTAAACGTACTGTTATTACATCCGAGAAGGTTCAAGTGAGTCCTACGAAGCAAGTGTCTGTCTATTCAATTGAGAGGAATCATTGCATTACATCGCTGTTGAAAAACAGAATCGATAAATTTAGCAAAAATGGGGTTGAAAGATGATAACCCAACGGTGGAGGACCTCATTCTACAGCTTCGATAAATTTTGGGGTATTCTCAAATAATGGTTCCTAGATGTTTGAAGACCGACAAATGTTCAAAGTGCTGCTTCTTCGTTCGCGTGACGGAAAGCTACTGCGTGATAGGAAGTTACGTTACAAAATTAAAAAATTAAATCGACACCTTCAATACGCATCATATAGGGCTATACGATGCGCATTACTTTTTGGTAAGGGGACATTGTCAGCCTTTGACAGACATAGAAGTTTGAATCCAACTTAATACGCATCGTATAGGCCTATACGATGCGTATTGAGGGTGTCGATTTAATCCCCCAAGGTGTGCCAATAATACGACCCTTTTTGTTTCCCATTTTGGGGCGTGGTTCCACACTCTACTCCAATTTCCACTGTCGCGTCATTTTTTTTAATACAAATACTATTTTTATGTTTTGAAATTTGTAAAAAAAAAAATAGAAACATTACATAATTATATTGAAAACATTACATAATAATTATTAAAACATTACGTAATACTAAATAGAAGAATACTAATTCAATCTGAGCCATTTAAGAATCTTCGACTATCACGAGTTGGCCAGTCAAGAGTTTATCTAATTTCTCGCCACAAGTAAAAAATGTCTTCGTTCGCTTCATCTTTGCTTTGTCCCTCTTACTTGGGTGGTGTTGTTCGTGTAGTAATTCATCGGTCTCATCATTGAGATCCACGAAACAACGTGCATCCGAATTTACACTAGCCGTGTTGTCGGGTGTCTCAAACGTCTTCCTTTTGAAGCGCTCGATTTTTGAAGCATTTTGGGTATCACTAAAACTTTTTAGCTATGTCGTAGAAAGTCTCAAGCGAATATATATATTTGAAAACTTGATCATGATCCACATGATAATTTTGAAGTGAAAAGGTCAAGATGTCCATACGCTTTCTCCCTTTTTGTGATTGTTGTAAATACCAACAAAACCTAGACACCCTTGGCCGCATTTCTCGAAATTTTTAATTAATCGAATCAATGGAGTGATATACTTCTTAACCCATGATTGTGTGGAACTTCTCTGATACGTTGATCCAAGCATGAGCCAATGTCTCTTCCTCGACAGTGGTCTACTTTTAAGGAGGATTGGATGCACCAACTTTCTTCACGCGTCTACGATTGAGTTTGGATGGTTTGTGTTGTGACTCGGGTATGGTGTCTGGTTCAGGTTGGGTGTCGGTTTCAATTGAGTTTGGTAGTTTCAAAAACCATTCGGTGGCATTTGTGGTTGCGGTTGGTAGTATCATTGGTTCAGGTCCTATGGATATGGTCATGGTATTCACCACAGATTCCGATTGTTTGGGTTGTTGGATTACATTTTATTTTTTCAAAGATTTGAAAAGTGGGTTTGAAAGTTATTTATGAGATGATGGGTAAATTCTTTTTTTTTTTCTTAATAAATCGGGTGTAATATATACATATTTACATATATCCCCTCTTAATATACTTACATATTTACCCAATCCTTTAAATTAATTACATATTCCCCCTACTCAAATGAAATTACCCAATTACCTTTTCTAATCTAATCTCTCTATTAAAGAAGTGGAAATGAATAGTGTCTCATAGCTGATTCACCTGCTTGCTCACCTCCTCAGTTTCACTCTGCTTGCCACGTTACCTGTTGGTGTCATACATCACCTGCATTCCCTCCAAAACTTTTCCCAGAAACCATTCAACCGAGATAAATCCTTCATTCTACATGTAATTTGAAACTGAAGAACCCAAGCTATAGCGAATATTCTGTTTGGCAAGTGACGCCGGGTTATACCGAGTCAAAGCAGCAGCCGGAAGTTGTTGATAGACCTCCATTGTTCAAGCTACCTGAGCACCGCTGCCACCGCAAGTGTTTTCCCTTCGGGCTGTTATATGTCGTTTCCTTTTTGTTTCCCGGTTCCAAAATATGTTCATTGCTTCTTTTTATCTCTATGGTGGTTCACAAGTCCAAATAATCTATGGTTTTCTTCTAAAACCTTTGATAAGGGAGATGTTGATTGCGTTTTTTTTCTGATATTATATGAATCGGAGCATAATGATCATAGAAATTATGTCATGTTCCACTTGTCGCCGCTATCTGGTATGTACCTATGATACCTAATTGTTGATGATCACCAAACATATGCATGTTGGGGTTTTCAAATTAGATAAAAGATTTAGTGATGATATGTGGTGATTCTTGATTGATGGTTATTCTCTAGATGCTTGTCTGATATTACCTTAAAACCGCATGCAAGGTGTTTGATGAAACGCCTGTGTAACAAATATGTGAAATTTGAAAGTGATCCGATACACGATAAACAATTTATGCAGTTCAGCTGACTTTTATTACAGAAGGGTGTGGTTTTATGTTCATTATATGTTCTGCTGATTATCCCATCTTAAAAGAACCTAACCTGGCTCAATGCGGTTGTAGTTTTAATGGCTACGGTTCGAAAATTGAAGTCTGGTTCAAGTCCATGGGTCATATGTTATCTTTAGGCATTAAAATCAGTTGAGTTTGGAAGCATAATGTTATATTACAAGCTTCTATAGTTTTTATTTGATTACTGTTTTAGTGTAGCTTAGTATATGTAGTTTACAGGTCTTTGGAACTATGAATAAGTAAATTTAAAATATAAAAGATCACCAGGACATCATTCCCCTGGCTACAACCGGCAGAGAGTCTTTTGCATTATATGGTTGTCATGTGTGAGGGACAAAGAGTTCCATGTATAAACTTGAGTGAAGATGATGCATTTCTATGCCTAATATGTAACAACCATTCTGTTTATACAGGGCTGCATTTAGCATGCGAGACGAACGTTCCAATAACAATTCAGATCTTTCAATATTTGTTGGGGATTTAGGTTTGAATGGAACTTGGTTTGTTTCTGTCATATTCTGTTTATGTTTAAAAAGTATACTATTTACAGATGATGAAAATAGCGCTTTGCGGATCTTAAACTGACAAACAAGTAGCTGTTTTTACGACAAGTAGCAACAATCAAGATTTTTGCAACTCTTCAATGTACAAACCAACCTGCTTGGTCTTAGAAATCATGTGTGAGAATCAAACACAACTTTTGAAACAGCTACAACATCATGTAATGGAGCAACACATTATTTACAACATGATATCACCTCTTGCTAAAACGTGCATTATGACAACATCCATAATCACATTCGACAATGCCAAAAACATATTGTAATCGCGCAACGCGCGACGATGAACAACACTAGTTCTTATCAAAAATAAAGACCATTGTACTCACACCTGTCAACATGGTAGGATGCCATTAAATTTCAAACAAAAACAATGAACATATATGGTAGGATGCTATTAAATTTCAAACAAAAACAATGAAAATATAATTAATTAAAGTAGCCGATGAATAAAATTTTTAGCAGTTTACTTGAAATTGGAAATTACGCCCCGCTTGCGGTATGCTCATATAATGTATATATGTGTGGGCGCTCGGGGGCAAACGTGAAAGTGCTCTAATTTTAACGTTATTTTACTAATTTCGTGAAAATAACGTTAAATGAGGGGATGGTTAATCATGCATCATGTAGTGGCGTTGATAGCCGAAAGACAAAAGGTACATGCACTTATCAGCGTTTGTCTCAATTGCTGAGTGTTATGTCCCTTATGTCCAAGGCTTGATACAATACTACTATCGAGTCGGGGTCTCATTGGGAGCAGTCTCTCTATTCCTATGGGGTAGAGGTAAGGCTGTCAACATCTTACCCTCCTGAGACCCTACCTTAGCTTTGCTATTGGTGGGATATACTGAGTATGATAATGATGACTTGAAATTGGAAATTGGGCTGGAGAACAACGAATTGGGTGTCGTGCTGTCCGAGGCGGTAGTGTGGGGATAGAAAAAAAGAGTCGTAGAGGTCGCACAACTGAGATTCAGGTTGTAGAGAGGAGATAACAAAAGAGAAGGGAACATTCATGAGAATGTCGGATAGGGTGGTAGTAGAGCTTGGTTCTGGTGAGTGGTGAAGATGATGGTGTTGTGAGATGGGTGGAAATCAACAGCAAGGTGGTGGTTGGCTGTGGATGGAGACAGAGGAGAATGGTGAGGAGCGGTGGTTCTCCGGCGACGGTGCTGGTCGGAGATGGTGGTGGACAACGATGAGGATGGCGGTGGACGACATGAGATGATGAACGACTGACGGCTGGGGGTGGTGTCGGAGATGAAGACCAGCAATTGCGATTGACCGTCGGTTATAGAGTTGGAAGTGACGATATCGATCTGAATTCGTTTTACCATGGAGATAAAGATTTTAGAAATACATGTTTTATTTACTGAATAGAGTTGGAAGTGACGATGTCGATCTGACTTCGTTTTACCATGGAGATAAAGATTTTAGAAATACATGTTTTATTTACTGAATAAGATGATTGAACAAGATTAATATTAGGGTAAATTACTTTTTGAGTCCCTGTGTTATATGTGTTTTAACTAGTTGAGTCCAAAAGCAAAAAGTTTAACGACCCGAGTCCCTATAAGCAATTTCTTTAACCATTTGAGTCCAAATTTCTAACTCCATCCATCAAGTCTGTTAACTACAAGGGCAATTTAGTCATTTACACACAAAGTACAACTCTAATATGCATAAGAGTATAATGAACAAGTCTTTAATGCACAGGAGTAAAATATTATATATTATTCTGCACATTCTCTCTCTCTCTGGAGATCCAACCACCACCACCACCCTCCATCACCGCACCACCACCATCCCCGCCACCGCACCACCACCATTCCCACCACTGAACCATCGCTAACAGACATCGCTGAATGAGATTTCGAAAAGCAGAGAAGACGGTACGCCTGATTGCTGCCAAAAACGATAGAATATATAAGAATTACCTACCTCAACGCCTCACAAACTGGTCTACACAAGCAAATATATAAATTACACGCTCTTCTACCGTTAACATCTTGCTGGAAATAGGGGCATAAATCTGAAAATAACGCAATAAAATAAGCGTGACAATAAACAAAACACAGTTCTACCCACTCTAATATCAAACAAAGATCCAACACTCAAAATCTCAACACCATTCTAGTAACATTTTAACATTAACCTGAGCCACAAGACATAGGTGTTCTCCACATGAATAACAGCTAAGAAGATCCGGTCTAATAGCAGACTTAGAACAAGGAAAGTCCTACAGAATAATACCCGGTTCGAACCGTACCATTACCAGCCTAACCCAACACCTGAAATGGATCCGACCCGGCAAGAGAATCAACTTTGTATCCAAAACCCCTAAAACATAAACACTAATTTACATCGGTGGATGACTAAATGTAAATGGCAGCAATCGGGCGTACCGTCTTCTCCACTTTATCCAATTCTCCATCGCTGAATGGTGGTGACGGTGGAGATACAACGGTGGTGGGTGTTGTGGTGGTGACGGTGTAGTGGTGATACACTGCACACACACCCATTTCAGTTCACACCCATCCCTCCTCTCTCTCTTTCTCATCTAGACCACCATTAACACCACCGCACCATCAGTGCACCACCACCATCCCCACCGCATCTCCACAGAGTTAGGGTTCGCCACATCTGGAATTGCTGTGTTGATGCTCAAATTAGAGAGGGGGCTTCTTTCTTTCTCTGCTCTCGATTGCTTGTGGATACCCTAACTGCTGGGAATCGTAGCTCCAGAGGAGTATTTCGCAGCCGGAGATGGAGCTTGGACATGAGGGTTTTGATGGTGATGATGGTGTCGAAGGTGGGGCTTTGATGGTGAAGATCGGTGGTGGGTGTTGTGGTGGTGACGGTGTAGTGGTGGTGGTGACGGTGGTATTGATGGTGTGGCGACGGTGGTGTTGCTGGTGGAGGTGTGGTGGTGGGTTGGAGGTGGTTTTGGTAGAGAGAGAGAGAGAAAGTTCTAGAGGTAATGGTGAAGATGAAGATTGTTTATGATCTGGACATATATATATATATATATATATTTAATAATAAAATGGTTTTTTTAATATAAAAGGGTGTTTTGGTCATTTTAAAAAAAGTTAACTGAGATTATCTAACTGAGGTTGAAATTTGGACTCAAATGGTTAAAGAAAATGCTTATAGGGACTCAGGTCGTTAAACTTTTTGCTTTTGGACTCAACTAGTTAAAACACATATAACACAGGGACTCAAAAAGTAATTTACCCTTAATATTAATTATTTACCATATGAAGGAGAAATATATAAATGATTTTAAGGCTAGAGGGTATGGTGATGGTCCTCCAATGGAGGATGATGCGCCACGTCATAGTCCTCCCAAGGATGGTCTATCCCAAAAAACTAGAGGGTATGAATGATGGTCCTAGATGATCCTACCCCACTACTTTTATGTTTTTTATTTTTTTAATGTTTTACTTTTTTTTTTAACATTTAACAAATAAATTAACAAAATATTTTCATTAATATTAAAAACCATTGCACAAACTTAAAAAAAAACACATAAACTTAAAAAAAAACACATAAACTTAAAAAAAAATCCTAAACCAATACCATCCTAAAACTAATATAAAAGGCTCAATAGTCAACCCAGTAAAATAAAAGTCCCCAAAGCCCAACCCATCCTAAACCAATACCTATCATCTCCTAAGGTTTTATTACCTGCACCTACCGCAGCAATCTCTTTCAACAATGGCAACTCCAATCTCCTCAACAATGGCATGTCTTTTTTTTAATTTAATTTTTTTAATGTAACGGTAACATTTGAATGGAGGGGCCCACCATTTTTGCTTCGTCGCCTGTAACAACCCGCACTTTCGTGCGTTTTTACTACTCGCTATACTCGTTACGCCTAGCACCAGAGATTCAGATCATAATGTACCTATATCACATATATCGTATATATCACGATATCGCAGTATTTTCGCATATTTTATCGCTATCACATCACATTTGCACTGCTGACAACCACGATGATGTCGAGTGAGGACCGATTCTACCCTCCTTGATAGCCGTGTTGTGTCGCAATACTCGAAAAATGCACTCGCAGCACGCGTAACTCGATTATCGCAGGATTCGAAATATGGATATGTATATACGACCCAATGTATTATAATAAATATATGGAAATGAGGATGAAAATATGTACCCAAGCTATCGCAACGCTTAACGATCGAAATGGAACGCCAAAACTCAGCTCACTGGAGGCGTTCGATCGAATGGCTGTCCGATCGGACAGCCATCCGATCGGACAGTCATCCGATCGGACAGCCATCCGATCGAACAGCCATCCGATCCAACGCACTGCACCGCCTTCTCTTCTCTTTTGCCTATAAATACCCCCACCCTCACATCATTTTCTCTGATGTGGAGCTCTCATTCGACCAACACGCTTTGGAGCTATTTTCTCTCGATTTCTCGCGATTCTTATAAGTTTTCAACCTAAATCTTGTACTTCTATGATCTACACGCACTTCTTCATCATTTTCTCTTTTGAATCTTTACTTTTAACCGGGAAATCAATGGATTTGAGGAGTTTGAGGGTGATGTCATCATGAAGTTCTTATGAACTTCAAGTGTTGGCCTCATACCACCAAGAACAACTCAGATCCGAAGGATTTTCACAAGAATAAGCAACATTTTCATACAGATCTACACATAATCATAAATAAAAGGATTGAAAGATGGTTTTCCAACTTTCTTTCAACTCTTTTACACTCAAAGCACTCAAGACCGACAGAATCGGAGCTTCTACCGACCTTCTACTCATTCTTACTGTTGTGTTGGTTCAAGATCTGGTTTCTAACGAGACGACCGATTTCGGGTTAACCAAGAACGACCGTCACGAACCAGTAAACCGGTCAAATTTGGGTGATTCCTGTCCGATCGGGTCCCCTGGTTCGAGGTGGGGTTTCTGTTGTTTAGCACGTCACAACACCGTCTCGATCAAAATCCCCAAGGACCTTCAGAAATTGTCAAGTACCAAGGACGACTAGATCGTTTGGACGAATTGCCGTCCGATCGGACAGTCATTCGATCAGACAGGTAGTTGTCCGAACGGACAGGCTGTCGTCCGATCGGACTAGCTGTCGTCCGAACGGACAGGTAAGTCATCCGAACGGTATGATTTCACCATGGATCCCATACTTGACTTTAATTTCAACAATTTGGAGTACTGTTCGATCCATTGACACTTTTACACCGTTTAACACATTGTTCATCGCTTACGCTATCGCACTGCAATCAGGATAATCTCAGACGCGCTCCCTTCAACCAAGTTGTGTTTACTTGTTAAACACTGACTGTGAGTATACTCGAACCCTTTTAATCGCATTTTGGGTGTAACATACGTCGCAATCAAATTAAATCAAATTAATCAAATGTCTAATCTATTTTATCACTTGCGAATTACTGAATTGAATATTTACACGTGATGCTAGTTACATAAGTGATAGGACTTTTACTCGCAAGGTCCCGCCTTAACTAGTATAGTACTATAGTACCCGACGGGGTCTAGTTAGGATGAATAGAAATCGCAATCGTAGCTCGAGTGACTTAGCTGGAAGTAATTGTCTGGTGTTTGTGTGATAGCATATCTCGTTTATGTAAATGGGATTCGCAGCACTTTTAAATCGCTTTTAATCTAATTTCGTTACTAACAAAACTTGTATACTCGCCAATACTTTTGTATTGACGTTGTTTAACGTATGTTGCAAGTTTAGATCGCAAACTACATCAAATCAAGCTAGGAAGTCTAGAAACTCACCTAAAATCTATGTTGTCGGATTTGTATTGTTCGAGAGGACAAGAAATCTGTGATAACTTATGTGATTGTATTATTTGTTAGTATGGGATAACGAATGTAATAAATATTATCACAATATAGTTGTTATGGATTCTCTTGAGCAATCTGATTCGCCTAGTGCCGCGCCCCGATGATTCCGCCATCGGTTGGGGTGTGACAGATTGGTATCAGAGCCATAACTATAGGGAATTAGGAAAGACACGACCTAGTCCGGGTTCATTGTCTTAGAATTGACCTAGTCTATAGTCCAAGTACCGATGGGCCGACTCGTACGAACCCATTAGGGTTTGTATAGGCCTACTTGATGCTCTTGATTAAAAAAAACTACAACTTCGCGTGAACACCGCATACTATAACTTCACGCGAAAAGCCTTTCCTAAGGCTGGAATACTACTTAGCCTTTCCTAAGGCTGACGCAATACACACGTTTTCGAAAATACTCGCATAACACAATCGAGTGATCCAGTCGAGACCAGGTGTGAAAACCAAGAACTCTGGATGAGATCGCTCACTCAGCGCATTTTCTAGCACGATAACCTTTCATCGAGCTAGGAGTGACATCCACATCTCGACGAAAGTCTCCATTTCGAAATCTAGTGGAACTCACGAATTTATTCGAAGAGCACAACCACAGCTAGGAGCGAAGTTATTAAGTCAGGGGTGAAACCTATATCTTAATAAACCGTTCCACTCTCTAAAAATGGTTTTCGAAAAAGCTCTCACCAAGGACTCGACCATAACGATGACTCGAGCCACGCGATGACTAGGAGGATGAATGCATGAGCTGTATCCCAGTGGAAGCATAAGTCTTCTAGGTCAACGCACGTGCACGAACTTGTTGGGTATAGTTGGGTTACCTTGGGTAGTCGACGCCTAAACACCCGAGGCACTCCGATTATTTTACTAAGCCTACGACTCGCCGGTTCTACGCTTTAATGAACTTAATTACGCTTTATGTGCTTATTTTACGCCTTATTGATTTCTCGACTTATCAATTTTCGCTCCCTGTTTTACAAAACGCACAACTCGCACAGCCATCGCAATCTAAAACGAAAACCGAATGTTCGCAACAAAACTAATGCCTAATTACTCGCTCTCGCTCTCTCTCTCTCTTTGCATCGCGTCCTCACGCATTCTACACTGATATGTATTTGTATAAGTGTAAACTACAACTATCTATATCTAAATACAAACAAGTCATTGTGTGAGAACTTAGGAATCTCGTGCCTCCTATGTGGCTCCTATGTGATTTCACATTACGATTAAATTATCGCATCAAGTTTTGAACGCACTCAATCGCATCGCAAAACTCAAAATCATTATGATCGAATCTCACTCCAAGTCGCTCTCTCTGTTTAGATGTCTTCAAACGACTCCGCTTCGAGACGAACAGCCAGGAGAAGAGCCAAACGAAGTGACGAAAGAAGAATTGCCTCGCTAGTGGTCAAGGAAGTGACCAAGGTTATTCCTCGAATAGTCGCTCAAGTGCATTCTCTCAGCAACCCTCGAACCTCTGAAGACTCCAAGACAGAAGCGCCGCAATCCGCTTTTCTCTACAAGCACTTCAAAGCCTGTGAACCGATGGAGTTCACGGGTGAAGAAGGTGTATCACAACTACTCCAGTGGTTCGACTCTATTGAGGTTACCCTTCTTCAGAGTGGGTGTCCCGATGGTTTCCGAGCTACTTGCGCTACCAGAGTATTTCAATCGCGAGCACTCGACTGGTGGACCGCCAAACGCAACAAACGTGGGATCTCCGCGGCTTATGCTCTCTCCTGGAATGAGCTGAAAGAGCTCATGAAGAAGGAGTATTTCCCTCCCCACGAGGTACAGAAGTTGGAAAACGAATTCTGGAAAATCAAGCAAAATGAAGGTGACAACGCTGGCTACACTGCAAGGTTCAAACAGCTAAGCAACATTTGCCCAAGTCAAGTTGACACCTCAGAAAAAGCCATCGCGAGGTATATTCGCGGCTTGCCTGAGTGTGTGGGCGATTTTGTCGAAGCTGCAAGGCCTGCTACTATCGAAGAAACCTACCGCTTGGCCGCATAAATCAACAGCAAGCGAGTCTTAGACGGATTTTTCTCCAAGAATCATGTCAAACAGGCTCATCAAGCAACTGTCATTAATTCCTCTGGCGAATCGACCGACAGTTCATCTGACGACTCCTCTTAAGGTTCTTCTGAGGATTGTTCCGAGGATGTCCCCGACGAATCATCAGACGAATCCTCCGACAACACCGCATCATCCCAAGAAGCCCAGCCGCAAGCGAAAGACCGTGAGCCCAGACTCTTCAACAACTGGACTCTCGCAACCAGAACCCCTCCGAGCAGCACCAGTTTACTCGAAGAGCGCCTACAACGGAACTCATCCCCTGTGTCTCACGTGTACGTATCATCACCCGCCGGAAACAAATTGTCGCTATTGCACAAATTGCAACTGGTATGGTCATCATACACAGCACTGCCGCGCAGGACCGCAACCTTGAGGAATTTCAGCAGTAACCGCAGTCTCCACAGAAGTCCTCTACAGCAACGTTATTTTGTTTCTAATGTTGTTGTAATGAATCGACTTATCGCCGTCAAATTCCTGTATGGAGCTTATTTTATCTATCGTCGCATTGTGGATTCTATTTCTTTCTCGCTTTCTCTCGCACTCGCGCACAATCTATATGCTAGCACTATGTACTATATAATGAATTTTTATCCCTATTATGCGTATTTGAGATAAGGTACGATATACGTGCAAGAATCAACTAATCACGGGTGCACACGGGATTAACTTGGTTAGTGCACGGAGATCGTAGTGAATTTCAACAATGCCTCGAACGTTCAGGATATGGTTAAGCGTGGTGGATATGCCACTGGTACTTCCTATATATAAGCGTCTTGACCATGTCTGACGAAGTGTGACATCTACTCACGGAACAGAGGCGCATGGTTGAAACATGATGGTGTTTCGCTATGCTAACCGAAATTTTGTGAAGAAAGTGCCATGTGGAGTTGGAATGTTGACCTATTATATTATTGTGGTTATTTTCGACACACTAAACTATATATCGCAAGGCGTAACAATCTAATCGCAACTCAAGCGTGTACTCACAAAGACTTTATGTAAGTCAACACGCTCGCAATCGCATTATCGCTGGAATCTATCTCGCAATCTAGATCGCTTATTATGTGGCTCGAAATCGCAATCGCATATTGTGCGTATCTCGCAAACTCTACCGCTGGTTATCGCTTGTTGTGTGAATCGCTATCGCTTTTATTGTGTTCTCGTTTAATCACTTATGTGTGTGTACCATTTGTTATGCATTGCTTATTACATGTGTATCCCTCTATCACTTATCACTTATTGGGTATCACTTGGTGTGGATCGCTAGACGAGTATCGCTAATCACTCGCCGCTTTTTTGCTTTAACGCACTTCGCGCCTACCTCATCGCTTCGACATTCTTATCGCCTATCGCTATCGCTTATCGATGTTCGTGTTATCTGTGTTATGTTAGCACACACGACCTCGCTTCGCGAGACAAAGCTATTAAGGCTAAAACAGGGTGGTGTTTTAACCATATTAGCAGACTTTCGTGGAAAAAGGCCATGTGGGGTTAATGTTTGTGGTGTGTTCAACTCAATCGAATCGCATATCTCTATCGCATGCAACGCATCGGCTGTCGCCTATCGCTCGACGGTTGTCACTAACGCTCGTCGCTATCGCTTATCGCTTTCCGCTTGTCGCTCTTCGCTTATCGCCCTCGCTTGTATCGCTGAACTGAGTTCAAGATCGACTTCATCGCTCAGTTCTCCTTTTCAAGACTTGGTCCAACCCTTCCTCGCTGGGAACGAGTCGTCACAAATCTGTCCATACTATGTCGACACGTATGACACTGCCTCACGGGACGGAAGCCATACGGGTAAAACATGGTGGATACGCCGCTGGTACTTCCTATATATAAGTGTTTTAGCCATATTGATGAACTTTCGTGGAAAGGTGCCATGCGGGGCCGACCTTGAAATTTAAAATTTTTGACATTATTAAAAACCTTTGTGAAAACAAATACTTTTCTTATAAATTTTTTGTACAGAACCGGAATTCCTTGTGACACTGGTGTGACAATCGACTAAAGTTAACGCCGTATGACGAGAAATTTCGTAAAACAAGTTTTAAATCACTTTAAAATCTTTTAGTAACCTAACAAAACTCTTCCCATAGCGCTGGTGTGGACATCGATACAGTTAACGCCGTGCCATGAGAAGATTTTCATAAACAAGTTTCTCCAAATTAATCGACTTTTCGGAAATTTAAAATGTTGGGGATCGCATTCTCAGGTGTGTTATCGCTTTTGGTTGTTCGAAACGTATTTCTCATCGCTCTCGCTTAGTCTTCGCAAATGCTCTCGCGCGCTAATTCTCTTTCAATCGCTCGCTATCTCATCGCTTCTATCGCTACTCTCATTCGCATCAACCTTCGCAACCCTACTGGTGGATTAATTTCGGGATGAAATTTCCTAAAGCAGGGGAGACTGTAACAGCCCGCACTTTCGTGCATTGTTACTACTCGCTATACTCGTTACGCCTAGCACCGGAGATTCAGATCATAATGTACCTATATCGCATATATCGTATATATCACGATATCGCAGTATTTTCGCATATTTTATCGCTATCACATCACATTTTCACTGCTGACAACCACGATGATGCCGAGTGAGGACCGATTCTACCTTCCTTGATAGCTGTGTTGTGTCGCAATGCAACGCAATTCTCGAAAAACGCACTCGCAAGCACGCATAACTCGATTATTGCAGGATTCGAAATATGGATATGTATATACGACCCATTGTGACTAATTATAATAGATATATGGAAATGAGGATGAAAATATGTACCCAAACTATCGCAACGCTTAACGATCGAAACAGAACGCCAAAACTCAGCTCACCGGAGGTGTTCGATCGAATGGCACTTCGATCGAATGGCTATCCGATCGGACAGCCATCCGATCGAACAGCAATTCGATCCAACGCACTGCACCACCTTCTCTTCTCTTTTGCCTATCGGATGGCTGTCGTCTGATCGGACAGGCTGTCGTCCGATCGGACAGGCTGTCGTCCGAACGGGCAGGTAAGTCGTCCGAACGGTCTGATTTCACCTTGGGTCCCACACTTGACTTTAATTTCAACAATTGGGAGTACTGTCCGATCCATTGACACTTTTACACCGTTTAACGCATTGTTCATCGCTTACGCTATCGCACTGCAATCAGGATAATCTCAGACGCGCTCCCTTCAACCAAGTTGTGTTTACTTGTTAAACACTGATTGTGAGTATACTCGAACCTTTTTTAATCGCATTTTGGGTGTAACATACGTCGCAATCAAATTAAATCAAATTAATCAAATGTCTAATCTATTTTATCACTTGCGAATTACTGAATTGCATATTTACACGTGTTGCTAGTTACATAAGTGATAGGACTTTTACTCGCGAGGTCCCGCCTTAACTAGTATAGTACTATAGTACCCGACAGGGTCTAGTTAGGATGAATAGCAATCGCAATCGCAGCTCGAGTGACTTAGCTGGTAGTAATTGTCTGGTGTTTATGTGATAGCATATCTCGTTTATGTAAGTGGTATTCGCAGCACATTTAAATCGCTTTTAATCTAATTTCGTTACTATCAAAACTTCTATACCCGCCAATACTTTTGTATTGACGTTGTTTTAACGTATGTTGGAGGTTTAGATCGCAGACTACATCAAATCAAGCTAGGAAGTCTAGAAACTCACCTAAAATCTAGGTTGTCGGATTTGTATTGTTCGAGAGGACAAGAAATCTGTGATAACTTATGTTATTGTATTATTTGTTAGTATGGGATAACGAATGTAATAAATATTATCGCAATATAGTTGTTATGGATTCTCTTGAGCAATCTGATTCGCCTAGTGCCGCGCCCCGATGATTCCGCCATCGGTTGGGGTGTGACATCGCCATCGTCTGAAACTCGACGGACTCGACGGGACGTGGGGGGGGGGGGCACGGTGTGACGGCCGTCGCCGTTCCTCGACGGGGTGGGGACGGTCCCCATACCCCTTAGCCTAAGGGTAAAGTAAATATATAATAAATAATCAATCAGATAGTTTATTAAGGTAAAATAGTAATTTAATATGAGTAATTTTAATGAAATGGATAAATGTGTAATATGTAGAGTTTAGGATGGTGAAAATATATAATTGATTTTAAAGGTTGGGTAAATATGTAATTAATGATCTTAGTTAGTAAGGGGAAATATGTAAATGACCTTTATAATTAGATAAAAGAAAATTTATGGGTGATCAATTGGGCTAATTTCCAAAGTATAGAATGGGCACACTGATGTCTTTTAAGCTTTTTCATATATTGCTATATGGAAGTGGTTATGTGTAATGTGTAGCTAGCTTCTGGCTTGTTTGTTCCTTAAGTTTTAATAAAATATTTTATTTGTGTGAAAAAAAACTTATACCCAACGATGTTAGGGAGAACGGGGCATTCTCGGTGAGCGGATGTCGAGTAGCGGTACCCGATTGGATACACCCTCGCCCACCACTTTGGGTACCCAATCGGGTATTGAATTTGTCAGTTATTTACCAAAGAAAGAAAGGAATGGAGCGAGAGAGAGAACTACAAATGTGAGAGGAAAGAGAAAAACCTAAATTCGAGTTGGCGAGAACACAGACGCATGTGTCACCGGTTTGTGGTGTTTTCGTCGGAGAGGAACCCTCTCTCCCTTTATTTTGTGGAGGAGCGTGCACAAAATATTTAAGCCGTCAAATTTCTGATACGACCCAATAGGCCGGTTCGGTAAGAATGATCAAGCCCGACTGTAGGGTAGTTGGGCCATCGACCCATGAGGGCTACATGGAACGTCTGAGACTTCTTGACTAAGGATTATGAGTTGTTGATTGCAACCAAAGCCAATTAACTAATTGCAGCCACTATCTACTTTATATAATTAACTATTTTTTTTTTTGAAAGGCAGCATTTCATTAAAACGGACCCAAAAGCAAGAAGCTCGAGGGAACAAATTACAAAACACAAAAAACGAAAACAAACTAAAAGTTACAATAAGTCAAAACGGCTCCAATTCGTTTCATTAATGCCCAAAGATTTAGCCCGATACTTAATCGATAGAAAGTCCACTGCTTTGACTTCACCGATGACACCACTAGCCGAAGATTTCGACTTTTCAAAGATAAGTCTGTTCTTGGCCTTCCATATCATCCAGCAAGAGATAAGAAGAACATCATGTACAAGCTTGCTGCTTTTCTTCGAAGTCTTCAAGGAGCGATGAAATAATACGATGTCTTTATAACCAAAGGCAAAGATAGGAGGAATCTTTAAACAAGACGATATTCCTGCCCACACTTCATTTGCGAACCGGCAAGCAGAAAAAAGATGATCAAGATTTTCCATAACCTCTTCACAAAACGGTCATAAATGCGAGTCAATGTGAATATTCCGAGCAATGAGGGCGTACTTGGACGGCAATCGGTTAAGGAAGAGACACCATCGAAAGACGTTCACTTTGAGCGAAATCCGTTTATTCCACCCAAAACCCAACTGGATCGAGGTGTTATATTGACCACCGATAAGTTTGCGAGCTGATTTGACCAAGAATCGTTTGGACGAGTCTGCCACCCATAACCAAACATCGACATCCAAATCGAGCTTACATCCGTACAAAAAATTTAGACACGACATCAGTTCATTCACTTCCTGACCCGTCAGGCTCTCCGAACCAATTCCATTGCATGAAAGGACCAAGAATTCCATTGTATTTTCTTCTTTGTCTTCTTTCTTGGAGTTTAACCTGCTCTAAGCGTCTATCAATTTCCCTCAATATTTAAAAATGATGAAATTGCAATACACGTCACGTCCTTTATGATTAAGAGTTTTAGTGCACCACCTTTATGTTTATATTTTTGTTGTAGTACACGTCCTTTACCAAAAACCTAGTTCAAAAACCTAGTTCGTTTTCTTAGTTAAATTAATCACATTTCTAGAACATGATGAGCAAAATAGTCATTTTATTCCCCTGACTTATATAATGATCTTTCAAACCCCATATGCTACATCGATAATCTATATGAATTTCTATAAGCATGTTCCTTCAACTAATATAGGCATGTATGTTATAATCAATATGGATGCATGTTCTCTCAATTAATGTATGTATTATGTTGTAAGAAAATGCTTAATGAATGCATATGAAACAAACCGATTATGGAATGCATGTTGGTTGTTATGAAAAGGTCATGAATGACATGCTTGCATAGGCCCAACATATCACAACCCATGTTGCATGCATGTAAAATTGTAAATTGTGTTTTGTAAACTGTATAACATAAGCTCACCAGCATATAGCTGTCGTTGTTTTGAGTATACTTGTCGTAGGTAATTAGTGAGACAACCTAAGGAATAAAAAGAGAAGACACGTGAGATTTGAAGACCTAAAAGTTCATAGATGCTAAATATTGTAAATAAATAATGTTTTGTACATTATAAGTCGTAATGAAAGTTCAGTTTGCCTCCACTATAAGTGTATCAATTGGTATCAGTGCCCGAGGTTTTAGCGAATTATGTACCTTTAGTGCCTAGGTTTTAACCAGAATACTTACGAACAAGGATTACTAAGACTTTGACATGTAAGACTTGACTATACCAGTTATCCCAAGAATACTTACGTATGAATGATGGACCGAGTTATTTTCGAAGACAAACTTACAATCAGGATATCACCAAGTAAGAGTGACACCTGAAGACGTACATAAAACAACTTTTATGACGAGGTAAGATGACTATGAATTTTAGTAATACTATTGGGGTTGACTAGCGCACCTAAGGTACTACTCACATTGAACATACGAAGGTACTACTTTTAAGGGACTAAAGTAAAGGCACAATCTATACAGACCGCAAGTATCTCAACCATATATTCGGGCAAAAGGATCTCAATATGCGCCAACAAAGAAGGATAAAAATACCAATTTGTTTTTTTACTTTTAATCGCACCTTTTTAATAGGGTTTTTTTTTTTTTTTTTTTTGCATATTGGGGTAGTATCAAATAAAAAGTTTATTTTGGCTAAGTAGAATGAGAAAGAATATTAACCTTTCATTTTTCAAATCAATGGTTAAGATGAAAATGAAGGAAAAAAAGAGAAGTTTAAGGTTATTTTTTGAAAATCCTATTTGTTGTTTTACTCTCCACATGCAAGGCACATGCGTATTCCACCCTCATTTTTAAACGTTCATAACTTTTTTATACGACATTATTTTTTCATAAAAATTTTACCATAAAATCTAACGACATTGAGACCGGCTCGTTGAACACTAACAAAAAACTAAAGGGCTCCCACATCAGCTCTTCACTCCTTTTCGTTCCAGTCTATGCCTCCATGCTCCTCCAGACTAAAGTAAGGGGCTTCGGCTCAAAGTAAGGGGGTGATTAAACGCATATATTTCCATGTGTTTGTTATGTAATTGTTAGTCAAATATTCCTCCTAAATTAGAATATAATAGTTTCCTGATTTGGGATTAGGATCAAATATAAAGTATCTTAATTGTAAGAAGGGTACAAAGGCTTCTAAAAAAACACACTAAAAAATATAAAAAAAAATTAAGCATCCATCACCACCCAAAAACCTAAACCCCCACCCCCCCCCCCCCACCCACCAAAAAAAAATATTTTTTTTTTGCCGAGGGGGTGGGGGTTTAGGTTTTTGGGTGGTGGTGGGGTGGGTGTTTAGTTTTTTTTTTAGATTTTTTTTAGGTTTTGGGGGGGGGGGGGGGGGTGGGGGGGGGCTAGATTTTTAATTTTTTCTTAGTTTTTTATAAGGTGGTGGTGGAGGGGGTGGTTAGGTTTTTTGGTGAGGTATAGTTTTTTTTTTTTGTTTTTTTTTTTTTTTTTTTTTGCCTGAGGGTAGGGGGGTTTAGGTTTTTGGGTGGTGGTGGGGTGGGGGTGGGTGTGGGTGTGGGTGTTTAGGTTGTGGGTGGTGATGTAGCGGGTTTAATTTTAGGTTATTGGACAATTGTCACTCTATAAATCCTTCTTACACTTCTTACAATTAGAAGCTTTTGTAGAATAACTTGACCCTCCTGATTTGTAGCCTTTCTCTTGTATATGTACGGTTTAGATTATGAATTGAATTGATTTCTCAATCAAATCTCGTTCAGAATAATCTCAGTCGAAATGTCGATATTGGAACTTCGGGAGGGTTCATCACCGGACAAGTATTTTCAAAATAAAAATCACTGGAAATACATTATGGCTGGAAAGATTGCAAACAAGGCAAGGGGTTGGAGATTCCAACCAAGTCATACATGTGTGTACAAGAGGTTCTGTTTTGGATCAAGACCTTGTACTCGCAAATTCAATACACTCGGTAAAAGAAACCCAATGAACGTTTCCAAGATAAAGTGTTACAATTGAAAACTTTTTGGTCATTATGTGTACTGTTGCCCAAGTAAGTCCACACAAATCAGTCCCTCTAAATTTGTCTCGGGAGAATACACTGGTTATTTGTTTAAGGGAACTGAATATTGTTGTGGGATGATATGTGGCTGCTAAACTTGAGTTTTAAGAGGCACATGGAGGGGAACACAAGTTTGTTTCATGATTTCATACCTATATGTGGGATTGAAACAAGCACTAATGAAGACGATTGTTGTTGATGCAACAAATACAAGACCAACGGTAGTAGCTGGGCTGGTTAGGCAAAAGGGTTGAAGGGTTCAACTTTGCCTAACGCAGGTCGTGGGGTCCCCCCACGTTTGCAAAACGCGGAAGGAGGTTCACTAGTTCGTTTTTGTTATTTGCTGGAGATCCTTCTCTGAATTGTATCCAGATTCGGATGTTGGAGCAAATAGAATGTGTGTGGTGTGTGTGAAAAGGAGTGACTCACATGTAAGCAAGTACTCAATGTGAATGACCAGAGATTAGAGAATCAGAGCTGGCCAGGAGATGTCTCTTAAAGTAAATGAAGTGTCAATTTATAGGAGAAGACATCTCCCGAAGTAGAATTCATTTGACTAGTGATCCTTCTTGCAGTGATGGGCTTACCCTTTCGGGGGTTGAAGCCTTTTGTCCCCCGGATAATAGCGTGCATTCCTGTAGACCTGCATTGCTTTTGCGGCTGTGGGTTGATGAAGCAATACCTGGATGTGACTGGCTACTGTTCCCGTGTTGCTTTTCCCTTCCTCACAGCTTTTTAAGCCTTGAACCCTTTAACCCTTTAAGCATTTACGCAATTAGCCATTTTATTCAATCTTGGGCTACCCCCGTCATCAGCCCCCCAAGTCAGAGGTTTTTGGGGGATGAGCTCAAAGACGTCTGACTTTTACACGCGTGTTTTACTGCCTAAAAGTTTCAAGGGTTCGATGCTTGAAGGCTTGAAGGGTTGTGATCAGTTAATATTTGAATTTTAAATAACTGACAGTTGATTTGATTGATGTATGGCGGTTCGTAGGGTGGCAGTTACTGTTTGCCATTATTACCCCTATTGTAGGTTATTTTATATTTTCATATCTCATTTATTTACACAATTTGCTTTGGATAAACATCACTTTCCTTCCTTTTTTCTCTCAAGTTTTCCCCCTTTTCATTCGAAAATCAGGTCAGTTCCATTTCTCTTATTCTCTCTTTAATTGTTCATAGTTATGGGTGCTCGGAAGGATATGGCAAAATCCTTCTCTCGACTGACCCAAGAGGAAGTCGATTTATTTTGTTTGGAATGGGGAATAGGGACAAAGTATAGACCGGTTGCACCGGCTTGCGATAAATCTGTCAATGCTTGTCCTTCTGGTATGATTGCCTTGTATTGTCGTCATTTTGAGTTCTCAAATCTCCGTTATCCGTTTTCAAACTTTGTGTTGAATGTATTGGAATATTATCGAGTGTCTTTTGGTCAAGTTCATCCTTTAGGCATGGCTAGGGTTTTGCATTTTGAGATTCTGTGTCGGGCTTGTGGGTATGATCCATCTTTGTTGTCCTTTCGTCGCTTTTTCCGGCTTGCTAAGAATGGTGGTTGGTTCACCTTTGAACCCAGCCAAGTTGACACTTGCTTAATCTCGTCCATGGTTTCTACACTTGGGGTGTGGAAAGATCGGTTTTCCTGGGTGTCGGAGGAAATCTTCCCTTTTAAACCTGTTTGGAGACACCCAGATGCTGTTCTGAACGAGCCGGAGCCCTCTGATTCCGAGATAAACGCTCGCTTCTTAGAAACTCTTAGGGAGTGTCCTTCTAGGCTTCGCCCTTTCCCTGAGCATTTGTTGGTGTTGCTGGGTTTAAGTAAGTTATGGGAAAATGCTAACCGGGATCCGGTGCTTATTAGAGATGGGAAGGGTATGCCTTTATTCCTTTCTTGTTTTTTCATTCTTTTTTCTTTGTCCGTTTATGTGTTTTTATATTTTGTATTGCAGTTATGTCTGCCTTGGATTTTATTAAGAGCGATGATACCTCTGACGTTGTTTTTGATGATGCTGCTGCTACCCCTGGTGAGAATGCGGTTGTTAAGGGTGCTGACTATAGGTTTGAGGGTTCTGGTTATGTCAATGTTCCGAATGTCAAAGGGTTCACCTAGGTTACTGTGTCCAAAGGTTCTACTCGTCGTGCTCAACGTCATCTGAAGGGTGTTGAGCAACCTTCTGGCTCAGAGCCTATTGACGTTAGTGATGATATCGAGGCATCAGAGGATCAAGCTGTGGATGTTGGTAAAGGCAAGGAAAAGGAGTTGATTGTTTCGAGCAAGAAGAAGAAATTGGTTAAGAGGGGTACTATTTCTGCTATTGAAGGTTCGTCGGCTAAAAGTGTTGAAAGCTTCGAGGGTTCAGAGGACATTTATGTGCCCAATTGGAAGGTTAAGGTTGGTGACAATTTTAAGGATCCTACTGTGTGTGCTGAAGCTTTGGCTCATTTTGCTCCTCCCGGTGTTCGAGATGCCATATCTGAGATGGAGGGTGATCATCTTATTTCTAGGATGATGCTCAGTTCCTGCAACATTTCTGCCTTTTTGGCTGAAGGTGTCACCCGCTTTGCTAAAGGGATGTGGGAATATGAAGAGACTTCCAAGAAGAAGGAGAAGATGAAGGCTTCCATTGCTACCATGAAGAAGGAAATTGAGAGCTTTTCTGAGAAGGAGTTGGCTTGGAACAAGAAGATTGAGGAGTTGACTAAGAGGCACGATATTGAAATGGGTGATCTTAGGAAAAGCTTTGAGGCTAACTTATTGAAACTGAAGGCTGACCGGGAGACCTTGGTTGTGCAAAAGAAAGCCTTTGATAAGGAGAAGGATGGTTTGAAAGCTTTGGTTGCCCAAACTACCGGGGATAGCCAATGGCTCATTGAACATGGTTTTCATCAGGTGGTTACCTATCTCTTGCACTCTAAGGAATTTAACTCCGCTCTTGGTGATGTCTACACTAAGCTGCTCAATCTGGGAAAACACCAAGGCCTTATTGCGGGTTATAAGCTTCACGAGTCTGGCAACCCTTTGGAGAATTCTCCTCTGTACCGTCCTGAAGCTTCTGACGTCTTTAAGAGTTCCGTGGAGCAAATGGAGAGGTTATCCTACCCGTATGTAAGTCAAGTTGCCTCTTGTTATGGTAAGCCTCTCTCTGCTTTACAGGAACTGAAGCCGGATGGTTTGAATGAAAAGTTATGTGCTGAACTGCTTGGCTCCCCTTCGAGGAAACATTCCTTTTCGGGGGATAGTGAGGATACTTTTTCTGGGGAGGCCGATGCTCCGAAGGATGCTAGTTTGGAAGTTTCAGCTGTTGATGATCAAGGTCCGAAGGCTAAGAAGGTTAAGAAGACTAAGAAGGCCAAGGGTAGCATTTCTGGGGCTACTAAGCCTTCTGTTGATGCCTAAAATTCGTAGCTTTCTTAGCACTTTGTTAAAACAATTCATGGTTTGTAACCCTTAAACAATATTAGGTTTTTAGGGACCCTTAAGGTTCCTTTTGGTTATGTTGAAGGCCTGTACGGCCGTTTGGACAATGATTAGACTTGCGAGTTACTAGGACTTGCCTTAACTTATGTTTGGAAGTCCTTTAGGACTTTCTTTGACATGGTACGATGTTTTAACTTTCTACTTTATGTTATGTTTTTAGGCTTGTGCCTGCTTTTGTTAAGGTAGTCTGTTTGGCTTTAACCTTCCAAGCCTTTTGGCTGTTTATTAATAGGTTGAAGCCTTTAGGGTTTCGAGTTGTTATTCGGGTGGCTTGAAGCCTTGAAGGCTTCTTGGTCTTGTGCCCTGACTTGGTTTGTATCTTTGTGATTTTTGTCCAAGTGACTTTGTTCTTTTAAATTTGCTTTGTTCTTTTGTAACTATGTCTTTGTCGAGTTTGTGCTATCCTTATGCTTTTTATACCTAAAAGGGTTCAGTGCTGCAGACACTTAGCCTTGGTATTTTTAACAAGAAGATATAGCACCTATCCTTTTTATTATTTCTCTATTTTTAAAACCTCTTTGTGGATTATATTTTTAAGGCTTAGGGAACATTTGGTGTAGGCTGCTCACACCCGTCTATGAGACAATTTTATGTTTTCTTAAAAAGTCTCATGGAGTTGTATTGATTTAGGAACTCACCCCTTATATAGGTTCTTTTTAACCCTTGAACCTATTGAGCGATGTGGCCTGGGAGCTCATCCCCTTACATGGCCCTTGCCATGGAGTTTTTTGCTAGGTTCTCAACCTGGTCTTAGGATAGAAAGACAACTTTGATAAAACAACTTCATTCATTCAAGCAATACTTGCTTTTTACAAAAGGTGTTCACAGTGTTGTTCAAAATACATTTTGCTACAAACCAAACTTTTTTAAACATGGAACCTTTTTAGGGTTTTGCCGTTCCAATGCCTTGGAAGCGTTTTGCCTTCTGAATCTGCCAACTTGTAGGATCCACCCTTGTTTGCTTCAAGGATGGTGTATGGACCCTCCCATTTTGGGCCAAGCTTTCCTTGATTTTCTTTCTTGCTGGCTTCGTTGTTTCTGAGGACCAGGTCCCCTGGCTTGAAACGTTCGTTCTTGACTTTTTTATTGTAGTAAGCCTCCATTTGTTGTTTGTATTTTGCCTCTTGAATTGCGGCTTGATCTCTTGCTTCCTCTAGGAGTTGTAAATTCAACATGGTCTCTTTTTGGCTTGTTTCGGGATCCATGTTGACAATTCTTTGGGTTACAACTCCTATCTCAGCGGGGATCACAGCTTCAGATCCGAATACCAGGCTATAAGGTGTTTTCTTATGGTTTGTTTTTTCGGTTGTTCTAATTTCCCATAGGACACTAGGCAATTCTTCAAGCCAATTGCTTTTGTATCTTCCCAATCTTGTCTTGATGCCTTCTACTATGCTTCTATTTGTTCTTTCAACCTGACCGTTTGATTGCGGATAAGCCACTGAGCTAAAAACCTGATCGATTTTGTATTCCTTGCACCAAATGCTGAAAGGCTTCTCAGCAAATTGCCTTCCGTTGTCGGTGACAAGTACTCCCGGTAATCCATAACGGCAAATGATGTTCTCCCAAACAAAGTCGATGACTTGCTTTCCTGTGATCTTAGCAAGTGGTTTGACCTCGGGCCACTTAGTGAAGTAATCTACTGCCACCAACAAGAATTTTACCCCTCCTTTGCTTGGGGGAAATGGACCAACAATGTCCATTCCCCATTTATGGAATGGCCATGCTGCGGTTATCGGGACTAAATCATGCTTGGGACTTTTTGGGATTGGTGCATGGATCTGGCAAGCATTACATTTCTTCAATTCTTCGGCTGTATCGCGATGCATTGAAGGCCAGAAATATTCGAGGTTCATGAGCTTTGCAACTACCGACCTAGCTCCAAAGTGAGCTCCGCATACACCTTCATGAATTTCCTTGATCAAATACTTACTTTGCTCGGGACCGACACATCTTAGCAAGGGAGCAAGGTAACCCTTTTTGTAAAGGGTTTCTCCTTGTAGTATGTATTGCCTTGCCTTGATTTCAACCCTTTTAGCTTCCACTTGATCATTGGGTAATTCACCATTTTTGAGGAACTTTCTTATGGGAGTCATCCAGTTTGGATCTTCTTCGGTAACCACGTCTTGAACCTCCAATTCATTAATGGATGGGGCCTTCAACACTTCTACCAGTACCTTCTTGGTGAGGTGGGCAAAAGTGAGAGATGCAAGCTTACTTAGGGCATCGGCCTTTTTGTTTTGAGATCTGGGGATCTGTTTGATGTTACACGCTTGGAAGGTACTCATCAGTTCCTTGGATTTTTCTCTGTATTTTTTCATGTTGGGCTCTTTAGCTATGTAGCTGTCATTCACTTGGCTTGAGACCAGCAACGAATCCGTGAACACTTCAAGCTTTTCAACCTTCATTTCTTTGGCCAGCCTTAGGCCGGCTATTAGTGCTTCGTATTTAGCCTCGTTATTGGTGGTCTGAAAATCAAAACGGAGAGCATATGTGAATTCCAAACCTTTTGGGTTGATTAAAATTAACCCAGCCCCTGACCCTTCAACGCTTGAAGCCCCGTCGGTAAAAAGCTTCCAGGCTTCAGGGTTGGAAGTTTCAGTGGTGGCAGTGTTTACTTCAGTGGCTGTTTGGTTTGGGACTTCCACAATGAAATCAGCCAAGACTTGGGCCTTGATAGCTTTTCTTGGGACATAGGTGATGTTATGTTCACCCAGTTCTATGGCCCATTTGGCTAATCGCCCCGAGTTTTCAGGTTTTTCAAGCACACTCTTAATAGGTTGGTCGGTGACCACTTGTATGGGGTGTGCTTGGAAGTACCTTCGAAGCCTCCTAGCTGTTTGAACTAGGGCTAGGGCAAGTTTTTCAAGGGGAGGATATTTCGTTTCAGCTAATTTTAAAGTTTTGCTGAAAAAATAAACGGGTACCTGGGCCTTGTCTCGCTCAATGGTGAGGACTGCACTGATGGCCTCGTCCGTGATTGAGAGGTACACCGATATTAACTCCCCGGTTTTTGGTGCCGCAATGTCTGGTAGGGAAGCTAGATGTTGCTTCATCTGGTTGAAAGCCTCTTCAGCTTCTTCAGTCCATTTGAAATCCTTCTTATCTGAGCAGTTCTTGAGCGTTTTGTAGAAGGGTAGAGATCTTTCGGCCAACTTTGAGGTAAAACGCTTCAAGGCTGCAAGCTTCCCGTTCAAGCTTTCAACCTCCTTTTTGGTCTTCGGTGGCTTGGTTTCAAGGACGGCTTTCACTTTGTTAGGGTTGGCCTTGATGCTTTGTTTTCCAACAATGTGACCCAAGAATTTTCCCTCCTCGAATCCAAATGAACATTTTTCAGGATTGAGCTTCATGTTGACTTTTCTGAGGTTTTTGAAAGTTTCTTGAATGTCATCGAGCATTTAATACTCCGTCTTGCTTTTGATTACCAAGTCGTCAACATATGCCTCCATGTTTTTACCAATTTGGCCTGCAAAGGCTTTGTCAACGAGTCGTTGGTAGGTTGCTCCGGCATTTTTGAGACCAAAAGGCATCTTTTGATAACAAAAGATCTCTCTGTCCGTGTGGAAGGCTGTTTGTTCCTCATCCTCTTCCTTCATGAGGATTTGGTGGTAACCTTTGTATGCATCCAGAAAGCATTTGAACGAGTATCCGGTGAGGGAGTCAACTTTGAGATCAATTTCCGATAGTGGATAGCAATCCTTAGGACAAGCTTTGTTAAGATCCTTAAAGTCTATGCACATCCTCCAAGAGTTGTCTGGTTTCTTGACCAAAACCAGGTTTGCAACCCATGACTGGTACTTGACTTCTCGAAGAATACCGGCCGACACAAGCTTTTCAACCTCTTGGCAAGCTGCCAGACTTCTCTCAGGTGCCAAGCTTCTTTTCTTTTGGACCACAGGCTTGACATCCGGTGGTATTCTTAACTCATGCTCGGCAATGTCCCGGGGGATCCCGGTCATATCTTCTGGACACCAAGCGAATACATCGTTGTAGTGTGTTAGCAATTTTTCAAGGTATGAAAGGGTCTCTTGAGAAAGGTCTGGATTGACCCTTATTCTTTGTTCAGGGTACTTAGGGTTTATGACCAACCTTTGCCTATCTTCTTCACTGTTTGAGCTTTCACCTTCAACCATGTAGGCTTCCTGAGAGGGTTGAAGGGTTGCTATGCCCCTCTCAGTAGGAAATTTGACTGTGCCGTGGCCAACAGACACGGCCATGTAAAATGCACACTGTCCTGGTCTTCCAATGATCACATCATAGTTTGAGGGGATGTTGATAACCACAAAGGTGAGTGGTTGGGTTCTTTCTTTTAAACCTTTACTGAAACGAACATTAAGTGTCAGTTGCCCTAAAGGCTTGAGGGGTATGTCGGCGATACCTTTTATAGAGGTTCCAGAGGGTTGAAGCTTTGAATGTTCTTCATGGCTCAAACGGTTGAAGAATTTTTCGAACATGATTTCAGTGGCTGCCCCCGTGTCTATGTATGCCCTATATGTTTGCAAAGTTCCCACGGTAGCTTCTACCACAAGAGGGTTAGAGAGAGGGTCTTTCTCCGTTGGGGGGAAGCAAACACACTGAAGCTCCCAAGCTTCCAACCGCTGCCTTTTATGAGGAACCCTTCCATCAAAATCTACCATATTGACTTCCTTACCCTTTCCTTCAGCCATTTTGTCCCGGACTCCCTTTACCAAATGAGCGAGTTCTCCGGACTTAACAGCCTCTTCTATTCTTTTCTTGAGTTGGAAGCAATCATTGGTGTGGTGACCTTTTTCTTCGTGAAACTCGCAGTATTGGGTGGAGTTCTCGTTCTTCCTACTCTTGGGGAGAGGCCTAGGAGGCCAAAAGTTTTGTTTAACTTCTTCTGTTGCAAGGATTTCTTGAGGGGTCTTTGTGAGGGGTGTGAAACTTATGCTTTTCTCCCGGTTTGGAGGGTTCTGGCCTTCAGACCTTCGAGGGTCTGAACCCTTTGACCGCCTGTCATAGGAGTTGAAGTTCCCCCTTTTTCTAGCTGGACTGTTGCTTCTCCAGCCGGACCCTCTTTTTCTTTGTTCCTTAATGTCTACTGCCTCCTCTCCCCGGATGTGGGCTTCAGCCCTTTCAAGAGCTTCTTCTAAGGTCTTGGGTAGAGATTTGTTGAAATCTCTTGTGAGGTACTTAGAGGTGATGGCATTCATGAAGCCAGCCACCCTCATTTTCTCATCGGCCCCTACATAAGTCAGACCTTCCTTCTTGTATCGTTCAATGAAAGCACGAAGGCTTTCATCATCACGTTGTTTTATCTGAAAGATCACTGTTGCGTCTTTGACATATCGCCTTTGTTGGGAGAAATTGGCTAAGAAACCTTTGCTAAGATCATCAAAGCTTCGAACGCTTTGAGCAGGTAAGTCATTGAACCAGATTCTGGCGGATCCAACAAGAGTTTGCATGAACATTAGGCAACATTCAGCGTTTGACCATTTCCCTATTCTTGCCGCACCGGTGAAGATCTGAAGATGGTCCTCATGGTCTTCAGTACCATCATACGTCCTGATGTGGGACGGCATCTTAATCTTCGATTGGAAATCATAATCGGCTATCTGCCTTGAAAAGCATGATAGGTTACTTGGTTTGTATGGTTTAGCCAAGTCTTCTTCAGCCCTTGCATCCACATTATTGCCGTTGCCGTTATTTCCCTGGGATGCTAGCACCTGGTTGATGAAGTGTTGCCACGGGAAGTTGGCCATCATCTGGGTCATCATGTTGGGCATGAGGTTGAAGCCTTGAAGGCTTCCTGGGCCAACTGAGCAGTTTATTCCGAGGGGAGCGCTCATAACAGCACTTCGTGCTAAAGGGAGCACGGATAGAGCTTGCTCCCACGTGGTTGTTAAAGATGCCGGATAGCTTGTTACTGGGGACTGTAGGAGCTGGTCAAGGGTTAGCTCATGTCCCAAAGGAGCACCACTAGTAATTGGTTAGGAAGAGAAGATAGGATGCACCGTAGGATTTGTCATAGTGGACAGATAAGGGTGAGGGTTTGAAGGATTACTGGGACCAGCCTCACTTCTTGTTGTAAAAGGAGGGGGAGGTGGTCCGGGAGACAACGTCGGTTCAGGTTCATCATAGTCTAAACGAATCCTCACTTTTTTTTCTCTTTCTCTACTCACGTGTTGGTTGAGAAGGGACCTCAACTCATGGAAGTTGTTGGCAACCCCTTCAGGGGTGAGTTCAACACGTGCTGGGGCGTCAGAGACACCGATATTGGGAGATGGAACCCCGGATCTGGACGGGGTTGGTGTGTTGAAGGTGAGGAACTCGGGTGTGCTCCCCAGAGTTGAGAAAGAAGTTGGTATAGCCACGTGAGCTTGGCTACTACCTGGAGTAGAAGTGTTTGGAATCTGATTTACTTCTTCCGGGGATCCACTTTCAGACATGGTGATTTTAAGTGAAGAGAGCTACACTACTAGGTCTTTTTGAGAAGAAATAGCGGCGTAGCCCCACAGTGGGCGCCAACTTGTTGATGCAACAAATACAAGACCAACGGTAGTAGCTGGGCTGGTTAGGCAAAAGGGTTGAAGGGTTCAACTTTGCCTAACGCAGGTCGTGGGGTCCCCCCACGTTTGCAAAACGCGGAAGGAGGTTCACTAGTTCGTTTTTGTTATTTGCTGGAGATCCTTCTCTGAATTGTATCCAGATTCGAATGTTGGAGCAAATAGAATGTGTGTGGTGTGTGTGAAAAGGAGTGACTCGCCTGTAAGCAAGTACTCAATGTGAATGACCAGAGATTAGAGAATCAGAGCTGGCCAGGAGATGTCTCTTGAAGTAAATGAAGTGTCAATTTATAGGAGAAGACATCTCCCGAAGTAGAATTCATTTGACTAGTGATCCTTCTTGCAGTGAGGGGCTTACCCTTTCGGGGGTTGAAGCCATTTGTCCCCCGGATAATAGCGTGCATTCCTGTAGACCTGCATTGCTTTTGCGGCTGTGGGTTGGTGAAGCAATCCCTGGATTTGACTGGCTACTGTTCCCGTGTTGCTTTTCCCTTCCTCACAGCTTTTTAAGCCTTGAACCCTTTAACCCTTTAAGCATTTACGCAATTAGCCATTTTATTCAATCTTGGGCTACCCCCGTCATCAATTGTTATTTATTTTCTCATGGTGTGGGAACCATCAAGTTTTCATTAGTAGAAAGTATAGGACAATTCAAAATGTTCAATTTGTTCCAAATTTTAAAAAGAACGTTTTGAGTTTGGATCAGTTCTTCTCCCAACAGTATTAAGTTAAGATAGATCAAAAACCTGTTACATCACTAAGATGTTTAAGGATGATAAAAGTAGAGAACCGGACGTGAATAATGTGTGACAACCCGAGCTTCCAAGACCTTTCCTTGACACGTTACTTGTTTCACGACTGTGTTTTCATGATTTATTGCGTTGTAGTATGTGCACCTTTGTTATTTGATTATGGATTGTTATATTGTTGGCTAATTAATGGAACCCTTAAACTATTTAAGATTTATTAAACTTAACACATGCATTCTTATCTTTATGACCACGAAACATGGAACCTTCGCCATAACACCCACTCGACGAAACCTAGGACGAAACCTACGGGTTTCGTCATACTCACCACGACGAAACATAGGAGTTTCGCCGGCCCAGACTACTTCGAAGCCCAGTAAAGGCCCAGTACACTTATGTGAATATATAACTGTTGTATTAGTCACACAACTGACCGATTGAAAACCCTAAAACGCATCCCCTCTTCTGTGCGACGACAAGCTTGAGTTTTCGAAGTTCTCTATCGATCAACTTATCGTTCCTTCTATCTCGGTTAGTGTTTAACCATTATGCTTGTGTATGTTGTGCGATTAATTAGGGTTAGATACTTGTGTTAATCAAATAGATTAGATCCTGCTTAAAGGGAATTCGGTGTCTTGTATTCATACATGATTCACTCCATGGATCTAATGATTCTGTTTGCAGTGTGTACTTTATGTTGTCTATGAATGATCTGATTGATTATGGTCTGCAGTGACATATTTAGGGTTAAAGAATATTGATGGTCGAATTATGTAACACCCTTGTCATTATTTAATGGTTTTTGTAAAGTATACGACAAACAACATGTAATTATGACTACATATACTTTGTAAAAATACGGGTTTGTTTAAACTTTACAATTTTAAAATAATACAACATAACATAATTGAGTTCGTCGTTTAAAAGTCACGACGAAACGACATGCGGAAGCTTTTATCTTATTTGTGTTCGGTTCTTCGTTGAGCTTGATCGTCTTCCGGCATCCAAAATGTACCTACATTTCATAAACATGAAATGCTTTAGTCATACGGGGTTTAAAACGTATCTAAACGAGTCTGGGAAGCAAAACTGAATAATATATATATATATATATTTTACAGGGTCTACCGTTTCTTCCTACGTGATTGTAATTTGATTCTCCATCATATGGAGTTAAAATCCAACATCTAAATTCACAAAATTTTAACTTTCAAGCTCTCGGCTTGAAATTCAATTATGACACTTTTTGACCCGTTCGTGATTTATCAAACAAACTTGTTTATTACCCTTTTCAAAATATCATGCATATCACGTTATATCAATTTACTAATGTTCAAGGTTCAAATTACGGGTTTCTTATGAATTCTTAACCCGTTTTACCTATCTACTCCTTTTGACCCGTGAAGGGAAGTTAAACACTTTTAACTATAAATCTATATATAAGCGTACCTGGCTCGAGTCAACGTATAGACCCGTTTATGCCTTGCTATTATTAATTCAATATTCTATGATGACGCAATTATCCAAATTTCTATTCGTTCCCGTAAACATATGACTTAACAACCAACATTAGTCGATATGGTCATATGATGTTATCACCATCATTTGACCCATTTGGTCTATACGACCAAACAATTATATTTATTACAAATCATGGTTTTAAACGTTTTTATTCGTTCCGACCCATTTCATTTCGTGTCGGAACCCATAATTCGAACATGATCTATTGTTGTATTTATCACCTATATAATAAATACGTATGCTAAAAAAAAATAGGTGTAAGCTTTACTTACAGTTTGCGTCCGTTCGAGCTTTCCTTGCGCACTTGACCCGTTTGATCCATTCCTTTCCTGCTCCTACTTAGCTTGACGAGATCAAACTTAACACAATATCCACAAGATTTGTTAGATTAGTCATTATATAAAATGACCACAACATCTCATGGATTCACACATACTCATTTATCAAGACATTAGTTTTAGGTCAGTCTGACTTTCGTAAGTCAAACTGTCCTTGTGTATGTGACTGAGCACTAACTTAGAACATGTTTGGCATACACGTACATATTACTTGCATAAATCATTTGTATGTATTTTAGATGCCTTTAATACACCCAATTTCATAAGATTTGTTTGAAGCAAATACATGGTACACACCACACCATTCAAGTATGGAATAAAAGCTACTACGACATACCTCTTACCAAGTCTTACAATCAAATTATATTTCCACGTTAGACACATTGCCTCAAGTTAATTTATTAGAATGCCATCATTATCACATTTCTCACAATTCATCCTTTTCTTGTATACAATTTTCTTAGATTAAGTTTATTAATAAAATGTGTAGCAACTTTACAATGTAGCTGCAGAATCAACTCTTTTAACCACTTTACGGTTTTATTCAGCCCTTGGTGATCAAAGATGAAATGTAGAATACTAAAATATCTTTCCAACCCAAAAAGAATCAGCTCAATCCGAGCTTCCTAGAATTAATTATGATTTTCGCTAAATCAGCTCAGAAGTCAAAATGCTTCCAATCAGCTTGCTGTCAAAACAGTTCAGCCGTCTTTGGACACTGTTTTGACCCGTTTAACATCAGAATTTAACAAACATGTTCAAACATAAAACGTAGTATGTTTTAATAGCTTTCTGAGCATATAAGGCTCAACCTCACAGGCCGTTCCAGTGATTTTATATGATTTTTTAAAAAAGTGCAACCCAATAATTTTTTTTATTCCAATCAGCTTGCTGTCAAAACAGTTCAGGCGACTTCGGACACTGTTTTGACCCGTTTAACATCAGAATTTAACAAACATGTTCAAACATAAAACGTAGTATGTTTTAATAGCTTTCTGAGCATATAAGGCTCAACCTCACAGGCCGTTCCAGTGATTTTATATGATTTATTTAAAACTGCAGCCCAGTAATTTTTTTTTATTCCAATTACTTGCTGTCAAAACAGTTCAGCCGACTTCGGACACTTTTTTGACCCGTTTAACGTCAGAATTTAACAAACATGTTCAAACATAAAACGTAGTATGTTTTAATAGCTTTCTGAGCTTATAAGGCTCAACCTCACAGGCCGTTCCAGTGATTTTATATGATTTTTTAAAAACTGCAGCCCAATAATTTTTTTATTCCAATCAGCTTTGTTATATTTTCTTGTTCAAGCATTTTATCAAGCACCTTGTGTGCAACACGAAACATCAAATTTCTCCAGCCCATTTAAGTGTTCTAAACCCTTAAATTCTAGCAAAATTAACAAGTACTAACATCAAACTTCAAATCTAACTTCAGGGAGTTCTATTAACACAATTTAACCATTATGATTCTAGTGTTCATCATGTTTCTACAAAACCCATTTAGCACATAATCGGGTGATCATGAATTCACAATTAGGAACATCAATTCAACAAGTAAATGACTAGGGTTTACTCCTAGACATAAAAATCATTCCTAATTTCATCATATAACGAACATGCAACCAAATATTTCATATTTCTAAGTTTACCTAGAAATCCAACTAGAGATTTTTCATAAAATTTACATACCTTATGACTCCCCTTTCAATGGAGATCACGAATTTGTGTTTGAGACTTGATTTAGAACGAATTTGAGCTCTCAATTTGGTGGATTTTGGGAAGAACTAGGGTTTGTGGGATCCCTTGTGTCGCCCCTGTGTTTGAACGACCAGACACACACTCTTGTGTGTGTTTGGTGTGTTTTAATTTGTTTTTAATAAATCAAGTTTCAAGTTTAACAAGTTTGGCCCCTCCATTTTCCTTAGTTCATAATTTAAGTGTTTTAACCCACTCATAAGTCACTATCTAACTAGGTTACAATTATTCCTAGTCAACTTAGTATGTTCGGTAAGTTAAAAACCCGTTTTATTTTAAATTCCGTTAACTCGGGCTCCTTATGAACTTTTGTCTTCTCAAGTCGTTTGCTCTTTTTTTTTTATTATTAGGCTTATTTATTTGAATTCCTAATAATTTCCGGGTTAATCTTTTCTGCTAACGGTATTCTACCCGCTCTTTAGTATTAACGAGGTTTAATTACCAAACCCATTTTCGGGGTGTTACAAGTCCACCCCCCTTAATGAGGTTTCGTCCCCGAAACCTTATTTACGTATTTCTTTTAATTTAGACTAAACGAACCTAGTTTCGTTTTCAAGACATTCACTCGTTCTTTTCGATCTAACGTTTTCATTTATATTGACACGTATGTCTTTCATGTGTAAGGCCTCGCGGGCCGTTATTTTTTTAGCTTATATGCATTATCCTTTTTGACCGAGTTGTCACTTGACCACTTAGTCTCATCAATCTGTTAACATGTTTATACCGCACTTGTCTTATATTAACAAGCTCTTTGTATTTGTCATAACGTTTTCTTGACTTTGAAAAGTTTTACCGGCTAGACTAATTAGTCGCCATCACTTCATACCCCTTCATCCGGGTATACTATTTCGCCATCACCGGCCTTTATGTGTGTTTAAGATTTTCCAAATCCCTTCATACTATTTATGTTTGTTAGAACGCTGCTTTTGACTAAAAACTAAATTTTTAGTTTACGTTTTCTCTGCTTTACGTCTTTCTCTCATATCTAGGAATGTTACTTACGAGGATTTGTTCCTTTCCATTATCATTTAATGCGGGGAATTTTAACTAGTTCTCATGCTTAACCCAAATAACCCGTAGGTTCCTTCACTTAGTCTCGTAGACTATCTCTTTGGATTTCCACCTCTTTAAGGTGTGACTCAACAATTCTTTCCTTTTTATTTGTGACCCCAAAGGTCTTCTTGGTCCCGTATACCTTAGCATTACTTTCAATCCCGTAGGTTATGATGATCCCGTGGATCATCTTTTACCCGAGTCTTTATTCAATTGTATATTTATATTCATGGTGTCAAGGTGTCCTTTTATATTCAGAATCATTTATTTCCATTTTTGTATTTCATCTGACCTTAACCGTAGTCTAAGGCTACATTTGTTTTCTTTCGAATTTTTTTTTCCGACTTTATGACTTCTAACGTTATTTACACGTCGGTTTATCCAGCGCTTACCCGTACCCGGTTCTTACTTATACTTCTTTACGAACCGTTACCTAGGTTCCTCATCTTAATGTTTTTAACATTCTTGTTTCGCTAATTTGCGTTTTTCCTATCTACGTTACCAAGCGTCATTCTTAATTTAACTTGTTCGACTTGTTCATGTGAAATTTCATCACTTGTGAACTTCAAACTTCATTCTTTATTCGACCCGTCCAATCTTAAATTAGTTTAATGTAGTTATCAAAATTTCTGTTTACAAATTCTTATCGTCGTTTAGTCATGACTCATAACCCGAGTCTTTCGACTTTCTATTTCACGTTCCCGTCTCTTGGTTTACGCGTACTTTCAAAATCATACCCATTTATCGGGTATTTTACCAAAGTCATTATCAAAGCAGCCGTCCCGGTATGTATTAAGACTCATTTTTAGTTTATTTGGTCGTCTTAGCGAAACTCATCGCTTTTATTCAATCAAGTCCCTTATTCTTTATTTAATTTGTCTGACTTGTCCGTATGAATTTCATTACTTGTGACAGTCAACTTTTATCCCTATACCTTAACGCTCCTATTAGTCGGTCTGTATTTTCATTTACTTTGACCTTTGTCCCTTCTCTCGGGCTCGTTATTCTAGCGTAATACGCTCCAGTCATCCGACTTGCGTTTACGTTTACTATCAAACATCTTACCTGTTTGATTCATTTGGGTACTCTTTTAATTCGTCCCATTCACCTTATCCTTACTACATTGGACATAAATGTGTCCGCTACAAGAAGTTCATGGTATCATATGCCACTACTTACTTGGCCAGAGTAGGCGATCAGCATATGATACACAAGACCTTTTTATAGCTTTCACATCACACCCTATGTAAGTAATGCCTCTATTTATTTCATATCTCTGATTTGATTTAGTAAAACTTTATTTAATTGCCAAAATAACAATCATTAGTTTTTACTAGTTTTACATTTGAACATATAAAATGTTTTTTTTCTTTTCTATCGAGCCATTATATAATCACGTTTGTTAATGTGACCTCTACTTTTCTCAATAGCATTATATTGAGAGTTTTCCACTTGGATAATTACCCCCTGTCCAAGTTTTCATATGAACTAGTCCTATTATAGTTTTGGTATTCATTATCGTGAATAACGCATGTTTCTATTAAACTTCTCTTAGAAACATCATCTTGAATAGATATCCTATTCAGGTTTTATCAGATATATGCAACCGTTATCCCCTACATGTTTGTTGCATACTACTACTTGTGCTATTAAATTTAAAAGTGTGCACCTGATAATGCTTGCCCTTAATGGGCTTTCCATGCCTTTGACTTTGTTTGCGATCATCACGCGATTTAGGTCCTTGATGAGTATGCTCTGCTTGTCATACCTCGGACCGTTCCACCGTCATATCCACAATTCGTTCAACTCTCGTCATCTTCAGATGCGAGTATCCTTCAACTAAGCATTTACAAAAGTTAGTAATTTCAACATTAATAAATGCACGTATTGTAATACAAGGCTTTTTACTGCACGTGATTTCGTTAACTATACTAATCATTTTCATTGGTGTAACGTGTATTACACGATACCCTATGTGTTGTTCACAACACTTTAATCCTAATAAACTATTAACATACATGTACTTACCGAATTTGCGATCAAGCCTCGAACCGAACACAATTTACTCTTTAACCATGAGCTCTGATACCAACTTGTAACACCCTTGTCATTATTTAATGGTTTTTGTAAAGTATACGACAAACAACATGTAATTATGACAACATATACTTTGTAAAAATACGGGTTTGTTTAAACTTTACAATTTTAAAATAATACAACATAACATAATTGAGTTCGTCGTTTAAAAGTTACGACGAAACGACATGCGGAAGCTTTTATCTTATTCGTGTTCGGTTCTTCGTTGAGCTTGATCGTCTTCCGGCATCCAAAATGTACCTACATTTCATAAACATGAAATACTTTAGTCATACGGGGTTTAAAACGTATCTAAACGAGTCTGGGAAGCAAAACTGAATAATATATATATATATATATATATATTTTACAGGGTCTACCGTTTCTTCCTACGTGATTGTAATTTGATTCTCCATCATATGGAGTTAAAATCCAACATCTAAATTCACAAAATTTTAACTTTCAAGCTCTCGGCTTGAAATTCAATTATGACACTTTTTGACCCGTTCGTGATTTATCAAACAAACTTGTTTATTACCCTTTTCAAAATATCATGCATATCACGTTATATCAATTTACTAATGTGCAAGGTTCAAATTACGGGTTTCTTATGAATTCTTAACCCGTTTTACCTATCTACTCCTTTTGACCCGTGAAGGGAAGTTAAACACTTTTAACTATAAATCTATATATAAGCGTACCTGGCTCGAGTCAACGTATAGACCCGTTTATGCCTTGCTATTATTAATTCAATATTCTATGATGACGCAATTATCCAAATTTCTATTCGTTCCCGTAAACATATGACTTAACAACCAACATTAGTCGATATGGTCATATGATGTTATCACCATCATTTGACCCATTTGGTCTATACGACCAAACAATTATATTTATTACAAATCATGGTTTTAAACGTTTTTATTCGTTCCGACCCATTTCATTTCGTGTCGGAACCCATAATTCGAACATGATCTATTGTTGTATTTATCACCTATATAATAAATACGTATGCTAAAAAAAAAATAGGTGTAAGCTTTACTTACAGTTTGCGTCCGTTCGAGCTTTCCTTGCGCACTTGACCCGTTTGATCCATTCCTTTCCTGCTCCTACTTAGCTTGACGAGATCAAACTTAACACAATATCCACAAGATTTGTTAGATTAGTCATTATATAAAATGACCACAACATCTCATGGATTCACACATACTCATTTATCAAGACATTAGTTTTAGGTCAGTCTGACTTTCGTAAGTCAAACTGTCCTTGTGTATGTGACTGAGCACTAACTTAGAACATGTTTGGCATACACGTACATATTACTTGCATAAATCATTTGTATGTATTTTAGATGCCTTTAATACACCCAATTTCATAAGATTTGTTTGAAGCAAATACATGGTACACACCACACCATTCAAGTATGGAATAAAAGCTACTACGACATACCTCTTACCAAGTCTTACAATCAAATTATATTTCCACGTTAGACACATTGCCTCAAGTTAATTTATTAGAATGCCATCATTATCACATTTCTCACAATTCATCCTTTTCTTGTATACAATTTTCTTAGATTAAGTTTATTAATAAAATGTGTAGCAACTTTACAATGTAGCTGCGGAATCGACTCTTTTAACCACTTTACGGTTTTATTCAGCCCTTGGTGATCAAAGATGAAATGTAGAATACTAAAATATCTTTCCAACCCAAAAAGAATCAGCTCAATCCGAGCTTCCTAGAATTAATTATGATTTTCGCTAAATCAGCTCAGAAGTCAAAATGCTTCCAATCAGCTTGCTGTCAAAACAGTTCAGCCGACTTTGGACACTGTTTTGACCCGTTTAACATCAGAATTTAACAAACATGTTCAAACATAAAACGTAGTATGTTTTAATAGCTTTCTGAGCATATAAGGCTCAACGTCACAGGCCGTTCCAGTGATTTTATATGATTTTTTTAAAAACTGCAACCCAATAATTTTTTTTTTATTCCAATCAGCTTGCTGTCAAAACAGTTCAGCCGACTTCGGACACTGTTTTGACCCGTTTAACATCAGAATTTAACAACCATGTTCAAACATAAAACGTAGTATGTATTAATAGCTTTCTGAGCATATAATGCTCAACCTCACAGGCCGTTCCAGTGATTTTATATGATTTTTTTAAAACTGCAGCCCAGTAATTTTTTTTTATTCCAATCAGCTTGCTGTCAAAACAGTTCAGCCGACTTCGGAGACTTTTTTGACCGGTTTAACATCAGAATTTAACAAACATGTTCAAACATAAAACGTAGTATGTTTTAATAGCTTTCTGAGCATATAAGGCTCAACCTCACAGGCCGTTCCAGTGATTTTATATGATTTTTTAAAAACTGCAGCCCTATAATTTTTTTATTCCAATCAGCTTTGTTATATTTTCTTGTTCAAACATTTTATCAAGCAACTTGTGTGCAACACGAAACATCAAATTTCTCCAGCCCATTTAAGTGTTCTAAACCCTTAAATTCTAGCAAAATTAACAAGTACTAACATCAAACTTCAAATCTAACTTCAGGGAGTTCTATTAACACAATTTAACCATTATGATTCTAGTGTTCATCATGTTTCTACAAAACCCATTTAGCACATAATCGGGTGATCATGAATTCACAATTAGGAACATCAATTCAACAAGTAAATGACTAGGGTTTACTCCTAGAAATAAAAATCATTCCTAATTTCATCATATAACGAACATGCAACCATCAATTTCAGATTTCTAAGTTTACATAGAAATCCAACTAGAGATTTTTCATAAAATTTACATACCTTATGACTCCTCTTTCAATGGAGATCACGAATTTGTGTTTGAGACTTGATTTAGAACGAATTTGAGCTCTCAATTTGGTGGATTTTGGGAAGAACTAGGGTTTGTGGGATCCCTTGTGTCGCCCCTGTGTTTGAACGACCAGACACACACTCTTGTGTGTGTTTGGTGTGTTTTAATTTGTTTTTAATAAATCAAGTTTCAAGTTTAACAAGTTTGGCCCCTCCATTTTCCTTAGTTCATAATTTAAGTGTTTTAACCCACTCATAAGTCACTATCTAACTAGGTTACAATTATTCCTAGTCAACTTAGTAGGTTCAGTAAGTTAAAAACCCGTTTTATTTTAAATCCCGTTAACTCGGGCTCCTTATGAACTTTTGTCTTCTCAAGTCGTTTGCTCTCTCTTTTTTTTATTATTTGGCTTATTTATTTGAATTCCTAATAATTTCCGGGTTAATCTTTTCTGCTAACGGTATTCTACCCGCTCTTTAGTATTAACGGGGTTTAATTACCAAACCCATTTTCGGGGTGTTACAAATTATGTGCATTAACTTAATGATGTAAACTGTCGAGCGTGAACCGTAACTGTTAGAAACATGACGTTTGACCCGATTTGGGAATTGATAAACTTGTTTGTTGTAATCATGGGTGTTTGTTATTAAGGAATATCGTAACTGTTAAAAGGACGAAGAAGGTCCCTTTCCACATAACACACAATCGACGAAACTCAGTGGGGTTTCGCCACCCATCATGTCGACGAAACTCAGTGGGGGTTTCGCCACCCATCATGTCGACGAAACTCAGTGGGGGTTTCGCCACCCATCATATCGACGAAACTCAGTGGGGTTTCGCCACTCACCAAGTCGACGAAACATTAAGATGTTTCGTCGTTTGAAGTTTCGTCGCTTAAGTGTTTGGTTCACAACAGACTGTAGTGATCATGTACAAAGAAACTTGAATGATTGTTACCTGCTTGTTAATGATGTTAATCATGATTTAGGAAACATGTATTTGCATATGAATCATACATATGATCTGTGAACTTGATTGAGTTATATAACTGCTATGTGTTACTCGGAAAATGATGTTTGAATGCACATCGTGACTACAACTTATACGTGAACATTGAGAATGTGAAACTGATTATGCGTACGTGAATATCATAGGTTGTGACTGTTTAAGTGTGAACAAGAAATTAATCAAACCAAGCAAACCAAGGTGAGTTCACTGCTCTTTTTCCAAGCATGCGACCCGGGGAGGGACATCTGGTAAACGTTCCGGGGGGAATGCTGGGTTATTGGGATGTTTGTTATTACACTCATTTCTATCATATAAGACCCCTTACATCTACCGATAGTTGCCGGGGAGGCAACAAGGTTATTAGTTGATAGATCTATTAGGTTTGGCACCCTCACACCGTACCGGGGAGGACGGGCGTGAACTAATTACCTTAAAGCATGACCAAAGTTTTGATAGAGACTTTGGGGTTCGGCAAATAAATCTTGTAGCCATATGCGGTAATCGAGTTAATAACAACATCAAATCAAATCGTTGAACTGTTTTATACTCACAACTGGTAACTAAACGCGTTAACAAAACTTTGAACTCACCAGCGTCGTCTGACACACTTGTCTGCATGCTTGCAGGTCGTTAGATTCGTGATATGGACTTGCTATCTAGGAGTGCTGGAGTGGTCATGGGTCGAGACTCTTGGATACTTGCTTCGTTGATTATGAACACATGTTTTGAAACATTTGATTTACAGTTTACATTATGCTTTCGCTGAACATCTATTTTGGTTTAACTTGTGAATTGAACTTATATTTTGAAATGAATGGAATGTTTTATTTAAATATTATGCTTAGTTCAATGTGATTGGTGGCTTGGATCCTGGTACGTCACTCGCCCAGCGGGGGTTATCGCATGTGGTATTTTGGGGGTGTGTCAGTTTGGTATCAGAGCCACTGGTTATAGTGAACTAGGTTTTAAAACATTTTTATAAAACAAGACTATAACCGAACAGCTTCAAAAATCGACCATGACACTCAGCTCCAGATTGCAAGGTTCGCCTTCTGTTTACTTTATGCATTACTTGTTTAGTAGTCACACACTCACAGCTTGCATGAAACAACATACTAGATACTATGGTGATTTGATAGTGTGACACTACTCTTCTACTTTTTTGATTCGTAATCCTGTAATACCTTCTGTTTTGCTACTTTAATGCAGGGGAAACTTTTAGTGCAAGTTAAGAGGCACTGAGATGAGCATGTAAATTGCCTTATTATTATGGGTGCACACATAATAACAATGTGAGGTGCATGTAAGTCCCAGTGAGGCTTAACGAGTGTGAGAAGGGTTCTGCCCTAATGTGTGTAAACTTGGTAGTTTGTTGATTTCAACGTGAGACTTGACTTTTACCTCGTATCGACTCTTAAATTTGTTCCCTCACCTTATATAGAATCATGAGTGGACAAGGTCATGGACGTGGTCACATCGCGATGACCCAAGCTGAGCTGACAAACTTAATCAACACACGTGTGGCTGAGGCCTTGGCAACCTACCAAGCTGGTACGAAATGTGCCAAATACTCTTTAATCTTGTGTCGCGTACATAACTCTTACCCCTGTGTTGTATTTTCTTTCGTCCATTAGGTCAGCCAACGCATCAGAACAACCCGCCTGCTTGCACGTTTAAAACATTCATGGATTGTAAGCCACAGAACTTCAGTGGGACTGAAGGGGCTGTGGGGCTACTTCGATGGTTCGAGAAAGCTGAGTCTGTGTTCGTAATGTGTAATTGTCCCGTGGGGGACCGTGTGAAGTATGCTACATGCACTTTGGAGGATGGTGCCTTAACTTGGGGGAATGCCCAGGTGCAGATGTTGGGCATCGAGATGGCTAACGCCACTACTTGGGATGATTTTAAGGAGCTGATGCGAGAAGTGTACTGTCCTCGCGATGAGATTCAGAAGCTCGAGAACGAGTTCTACGATTTGAAGAAGGAACGATCCGAGATTGAGGCTTACACGAAACGATCTCATGAACTAGCAATCTTGTGCCCTAACTTGTCTCGACCTCCACATCGACTAATTGAGTTGTATCTCAAGGGCCTAGCATCAGTTGTAAAGGGTTATGTCACTGCTGCAAACCTTAACAATTTGCCCCAGATCATCCGTTTGGCACATAAGATTACTGACCAGGAAGTCGAGCGTGGCTCATTGCCGCCTCGTAAATCTGCTACTACCTCTGCTGCTACAGCTACCATACCTGCTAGTGATAACAAGCGAAAATGGAACGACGCTGACAAGGCAACCAGTGCCAGTCAATCTCAGAAAAGGCCTAACAACAGCAATAACCGTAACTTCAGCCAGTCGTCCTCAGTTAACCAAGGCCAGGGCAACAATCAGAATCAGGGCTCCTATGTTGGAAGGAAGCCACAGTGCAACAAGTGTGGTTATCATCATTATGGACAGTGTGTTCGGACTTGCCGTAGGTGCGACAAGGTGGGCCATGAGGCCAAAGACTATAGAGCCCCACAGCCAAAGCAGCAACATAATCAGCAGCATCAGCGACAGCAAAGGCAACAACCCCATCAGAACCAGGGATTTAAGAAGGGGTGTTTCCAGTGTGGGGATGAGGGCCACATCAAGCGGGATTGCCCTCAGCTGAATCAGAATGTTAACGATAACAACAACTGCCAGAACAACAACAATGCTGGAAACAACAACAATAATGGCAACAATGGAGGCAATGGTGCTCGTGGAAGGGTGTTTACGATCGGTGCTGGTGATGCTAGGAACGACGGCAATGTCGTGACTGGTGCGTTTTCTGTGAACAATCTTATTGCTTCTGTGTTATTTGATTCCGGTGCCGATTGGAGTTATGTGTCCCTAGAGTTTGGTCAACGATTAGGGTTAGCCCCAACACCTTTAGAAGTTAAGCACATAGTAGAATTAGCTAATGGCAAAACGATTGAAGCTTCGCATGTCCTATTTGGGTGTAAACTAGATCTTGTGGGTCAAGTGTTTGATATTGACCTCCTTCCTGTTACCCTCGGTAGTTTTGATATAGTGGTTGGTATGGATTGGCTGTCTAAACACCAAGCTGAGATTCTGTGTAAAGAGAATATTGTACGTATCCCTCTCCCTGGTGGAGAGTCATTATCGGTTTAGGGGCATCGCAGTGGTGCGATGGTTGGTATCATCTCAGCTATGCAAGCGCAGAAATGCCTACGAAAGGGGTATCCTACTATTCTAGCACTTGTTACTGATACTCCATCAGGAGAAAGAAAGATCGAGGATCTGCCAGTTGTACGCGAATTTGCCGATGTGTTTCCTGAGGAACTTCCTGGTTTACCTCCTCACCTCCAAGTGGAATTTCAGATTGATCTTGGGCCAGGAGCGACCCCAATTGCTCGTGCTCCCTATTGTTTAGCGCCTGGAGAGTTGCAGGAGATGTCTAACCAGCTGCAAGAGTTATTGGACAGAGGCTTTATTCGACCCAGTTCTTCGCCTTGGGGAGCCCCGGTTTTGTTTGTAAAGAAGAAATACGGGTCCTTTCGCATGTGTATTGATTATCAGGAACTCAACAAGGTGACTATCAAGAACCGTTATCCATTGCACGCATCGACGACTTGTTTGACCAGTTGCAAGGGTCAAGTTTTTATTCGAAGATCGACTTAAGATCGGGCTATCACTAGATGAGAGTCCGAGAGGAGGATGTTCCTAAAACGGATTTTCGAGCGCGTTATGGACACTATGAGTTTTTAGTTATGCCGTTTGGATTGACGAACGCGCCAGCAGTCTTCATGGATCTCATGAACCGTGTATGCAAACCGTATCTCGACGACTTCGTTATCGTGTTTATCGACGACATTCTAATCTATTCGAAGAGCAAGGAAGAACACGAGCGACACCTACGTCTTATTTTGGAGCTCCTGAGGAAGGAGCAACTCTACGCGAAGTTTTCCAAGTGTGACTTCTGGATTCGAGAGGTACACTTCCTTGGACATATTGTTAATGAATTGGGGATACACGTGGATCCTGCAAAGGTTGATGCTGTTAGAAATTGGGCGGCACCAAAGAATCTTTCGGAGGTGCGACAATTTCTTGGTCTCGCTGGGTATTATCGAAGATTTATTAAAGACTTCTCGAAGATTGCTCAACCTCTTACCTCATTGACACAGAAAGGCATGGTATACTTGTGGGGAAAGAAGCAAGAAGATACTTTCCAGTTGTTAAAACAGAAACTCTGCAGTGCACCAATTTTGTCCCTACCTGAAGGTACAGAAGATTTTGTGGTATATTGTGATGCTTCTATTCAGGGTCTTGGATGCGTACTGATGCAACACAACAATGTGATAGCTTATGCTTCTCGATAGTTGAAGATTCATGAGAAGAATTACACGACCCACGACTTGGAGTTAGGGGCCGTGGTGTTCGCGTTGAAAATCTGGAGGCACTACCTGTACGGTACCAAATGCACTATCTACACCGATCACAGGAGCCTTCAGCATATTTTCAACCAGAAGGAATTGAATATGCGACAGCGTCGCTGGGTAGAGCTACTAAACGATTACGATTGCGCCATCATGTATCACCCGGGCAAGGCTAATGTGGTAGCTGATACCCTCAGTCAAAAGGAATCGAAACCCAAACGTGTTCGCGCTTTACAGCTCACCATTCATTCTAACCTACCTGACCAGATACGTTCGGCTCAGGCCGAGGCGTTGAAGGAAGAAAACTATGAAGCTGAGTATTTACGGGTTATGGAGAAATGACTCGAGAAAAGATCAGATGGCATTTACTATTTTATGGAGCGGATATGGATTCCGTTGTTTGGTAACCTTAGAGAACTTGTGATGGACGAAGCGCACAAGTCTCGATACTAAAGTGGAATATCAGAAACCGTCTGGATTGCTGCAACAACCAGAAATACCCATGTGGAAGTGGGAGCAAATCGCAATGGATTTCATCACAGGTTTGCTGAGAACTCAAAACAGAAAACGATACCATTTGGGTGATCGTTGATCGTCTCACGAAGTCAGCGCACTTTCTAGCAATCAAGGAAACAGATAAGTTCTCACAACTAGCTGTTGTCTATCTTAAGGAGGTGGTTTCTAGGCACGGGGTGTCGACATCTATTATTTCTGACTGTGACCCGCGTTTCATCTCAGATTTGTGGCAGTCGATGCACAAATCATTCGGTTCGCGTCTCGACATGAGTACTACTTATCACCCGCAGACGGATGGTCAAAGTGAACGAACGATCTAGACACTTGAAGACATGTTGCGGGCGTGTGTGATTGATTTTGGCAAGGGTTGGGAGAAACACTTGGCTTTGATAGAGTTTTCTTACAACAATAGCTACCATACCAGTATTCAGGCAGCTCCATTCGAAGCATTGTACGGACGAAAGTGTCGTTCACCTCTTTGTTGGGCTGAGGTAGGTGACAGCCAGGTCACAGGCCCTGAACTTGTGTTTGTTCAAATCAGGAATAGGATGGCAGCAGCGCGCGACCGTCATAAAAGCTACGCCGATAAGCGTAGGAAACCTTTGGAATTCGAAGTTAATGATCGTGTCATGCTGAAGGTCTCACCCTGGAAGGGTGTGGTTCGTTTTGGAAAACACGATAAGCTTAACCCTCGTTATGTAGGGCCATTCAGAATTCTTGGGCGAATTGGTAAAGTGGCCAACATGTTAGAGTTACCCGCTGAGTTAGGTAACATCCATGATGTGTTCCATGTGTCGCAATTAAAGAAGTGTTTGTCTGATGAAACACTGGTGGTACTGTTTCAAGAGCTGAAGATCGACGACAAGTTGCAGTTTATCAAAGAACCAATAGAAATTATGGACCGTGAGGTCAAGGTCCGTAAGCACAACCGTATTCCGATTGTGAGAGTTCGTTGGAACTCAAGACGTGGACCGGAGTTCACGTGGGAACGCGAGGATCAGATGAAGCTCAAGTACCCACATTTATTCCCAGAGGACAAGTCCAAGCCTGGCAAATCTGAATCTAATGCAACTAGTGAATTTCGGGACGAAATTCCCTTTCAAGTTGGGGATGATGTGGTACCCGCGGAAAATCCACAGTTATCCTGAGTTAATATCTTGCTGTTTGTTTTGGATTGCTTATCAAATTTCGCGACGAAATTTCTTTCATGTTGGGGATTATGTGACGACCCGAGCTTCCAAGACCTTTCCTTTACACGTTACTTGTTTCACGACTGTGTTTTCATGATTTATTGTGTTGTAGTATGTGCACCTTTGTTATTTGATTATGGATTGTTATATTGTTGGCTAATTAATGGAACCCTTTAACTATTTAAGATTTATTAAACTTAACAAATGCATTCTTATCTTTATGGCCACGAAACATGGAACCTTCACCATAACACCCACTCGACGAAACCTAGGATGAAACCTAGGGGTTTCGTCATACTCACCACGACGAAACATAGGAGTTTCACCAGCCCAGATTACTTCGAAACCCATTAAGGGCCCAGTACACTTATGTGAATATAAAACTGTTGTATTAGTCACACAACTGACCGATTGAAAACCCTAAAACGCATCCCCTCTTATGTGCGACGGCAACCTTGAGTTTTCGAAGTCCTTTATCGATCAACTTATCGTTCCTTGTATCTCGGTTAGTGTTTAACCATTATGATTTTGATAATAGTCAATCTATGTGATGATCAGTTATGCTTGTGTATGTTGTGATTAATTAGGGTTGGATACTTGTGTTAATCAAATAGATTAGATCCTGCTTAAAGGGAATTCGGTGTCTTGTATTCATACATGATTCACTCCATGGATCTAATGATTCTGTTTGCAGTGTGTACACTAAGTTATCTATGAATGATCTGATTGATTATGGTCTGCAGTGACATATTTAGGGTTAAAGAATATTGATGGTCGAATTATGTGCATTAACTTAATGATGTAAACTGTCGAGCGTGAACCGTAACTGTTAGAAACATGACGTTTGACCCGATTTGGGAATTGATAAACTTGTTTGTTGTAATAATGGGTGTTTGTTATTAAGGAATATCGTAACTGTTAGAAGGACGATGAAGGTCCCTTTCCACATAACACACAGTCGATGAAACTCAGTGGGGTTTCGCCACCCATCATGTACAAAGAAACTTGAATGATTGTTACCTGCTTGTTAATGATGTTAATCATGATTTAGGAAACATGTATTTGCATATGAATTATACATATGATCTGTGAACTTGATTGAGTTATATAACTGCTCTGTGTTACTCGGAAACTGATGTTTGAATGCACATCGTGACTACAACTTATACGTGAACATTGAGAATGTGAAACTGATTATGCATACGTGAATATCATAGGTTGTGACTGTTTAAGTGTGAACAAGTAATTAATCAAACCGAGCAAACCAAGGTGAGTTCACTGCTTTTTTCCAAGCATGCGTCCCGGGGAGGGACATCCGGTAAACGTTCCGGGGAGGAATGCTGGGTTATTGGGATGTTTATTATTACACTCATTTCTATCTTATAAGACCCCTTATATCTACCGATAGTTGCCGGGGAGGCAACGAGGTTATTAGTTGATAGCGCTATTAGGTTTGGCACCCTCACACCGTATCGGGGAGGATGGGCATGAACTAATTGCCTTAAAGAATGACCAATGTTTTGATAGAGACATTGGGGTTGGACAAATAAATCTTGTAGCCATATGCGGTAATCGAGTTAATAACAACATCAAATCAAATCGTTGAAATGTTTTATACTCACAACTAGTAACTAAACGCGTTAACAAAACTTTGAACTCACCAGCGTCGTCTGACACACTTGTCTGCATGCTTGTAGGTCGTTAGATTCGTTATATGGACTTGCTATCCGGGAGTGCTAGAGTGGTCATGGGTCGAGACTCTTGGATACTTGCTTCGTTGATTATGAACACATGTTTTGAAACATTTGATTTACAGTTTACATTATGCTTCCGCTGAACATCTATTTTGGTTTAACTTATGAATTGAACTTATATTTTGAAATGAATGGAATGTTTTTTTTAAATATTATGCGTAGTTCAATGTGATTGGTGGCTTGGATCCTGGTACGTCACTCGCCCAGCGGGGGTTACCGCGTGTGGTATTTTGGGGGTGTGACAGTTTGGTATCAGAGCCACTGGTTATATTGAACTAGGTTTTAAAACGTTTTTATAAAACCAGACTATAACCGAACAGCTTCAAAAATCGACCATGACACTCAGCTCCAGATTGCAAGGTTCGTCTTCTGTTTACTTTATGCATTACTTGTTTAGTAGTCACACACTCACAGCTTGCATGAAACAACATACTAGATACTATGGTGATTTGATAGTGTGACACTACTCTTCTACTTTTGTGATTCATAATCCTGTAATACCTTCTGTTTTGCTAATTGAATGCGGGGGAAACTTTTAGCGCAAGTTAAGAGGCACTGAGATGAGCATGCAAATTGCCTTATTATTATGGGTGCACACATAATAACAATGTGAGGTGCATGTAACTCCCAGTGAGGCTTAACGAGTATGAGAAGGGTTCTGCCCTAATGTGTGTAAACTTGGTAGTTTGTTGATTTCAACGTGAGACTTGACTTTTACCTCATCTCGACTCTTAAATTTATTCCCTCTCCTTAAATAGAATCATGAGTGGATGAGGTCATGGACGTGGTCACATCGCGATGACCCAAGCTAAGCTGACAAACTTAATCAACACACGTGTGGCTGAGGCCTTGGCAGCCAACCTGTAAGTGCAGTATCCGTTGATTGAAGATTATCGATGCCACACAGAACTGATGCAACAGTTAAGGGGGAGACTGTAAATGCAGTTCCTGCAGGGTAACTGTCGCTTATCAGTTCTGGTCAACCAAAGCAGAAGTCCAAGTTAAAGTCAACCATAATGAAGAATTCAAGACCACATGAAGACCATGCAATGAACAAGGGGGAGTTTGTTAATGCACTTTGGGTGATAAGTGCATGCTTTCCAATTGTTAGGGTCTTTATTGTACATGTCTTGAAACTTAGTCCAAGGTTTAATCTTGGACAATTTGTCCAAGTTTATGTCTAGGACTTTTGTCAGGGGTTTGTGTTTAGGCAAAAGTCAGGGTTTTAGTCCCTAGTCTGTATATATGTGTTGTATAGGATTAGGGCAAGAATCCAAGATCGATCAAGAAGCTTTGTGCACCTCTCCTAACTTTTTGTTCCTCCTGGTGTGCACATCCTAGAGAGAGAGACTATGTGTTAGTGAGAGAAAGCTAGGGTTTAGATCTTTGTGATCTAAACCAGCTTGTAGAAGATGATGTATACTCGTTTGGTATGTAATCTGTGATGATTGTATTGAAATGAATGAGTTTGTCTTGCATCTTCTTCTTCATCTACCCTGTTCTTGTTCTTCATGTCTTGAATCAAGTGCAATGTTGATGTTCGTCATCGATCCGGTGCTTTCACAGTGGTATCAGAGCATGGTTACCGATTCGGAATGGTTTAACCGCCTTCCGAATCACCATTGCTCTTGATTTGATGTTTTTTTCTGCCAAACATCTTGAAGACGTGAAGATTTTGGTCCAGATATGAAGAAATTCGAGCTGTGTTGGAGAGAACTGCTGGGTTTTTGGAGATCTAGGGTTTTGATCCAAAAAAGGTTTGTCTGAGTTTAAAACTCTGTGTTTGTGTTTCCGGGGTTTTTGGTGAACCAGTGTGAAGTCACACTGGGAAGATAGTCCGGAGACTTGTTTCTAAGCCTAGTCCTTCATCCGAGTTTCTTTGTACATTTCTTGAGTCCGAGTTTTGAAACTTTGTGAGTCTGAGTTTTAAAACTATGTGAGTCTGAGTTTTAAAACTTCATTGTAGTCTGAGTTTTAACACTTTGTGAGTTTGAGTTTTTAAAACCTTGTGAGTCTGAGTTTTAAAACTTTGTGAGTCTGAGTTTTAAAACTTCATTTTATTCCGAGTTTTAAAAACGTATTCTAGTTTTTGTCAAAGTTTGTCTTAACAAACAACAAACACAGTTCAACAGTTGATTCCGAGTTTTTGTTCAAATCCGAGTTTTGTTAAAATCCTCCTTTCAGTTCCGAGTTTTGTTTAAACCGGTTTTGTTCAAATCCGAATTTTGTTCAAATCCTTTCAGTTCCGAGTCTTATTCAAAACTCTTCAGTTCCAGGTTTTGTTAAAGTTTATGTCTGAGTTTTGACGTTCCGAATTTTTTGGACATAGTAAAGATGCTCCGAATCTTTAAATCTACAAACAGTTAAGCACTGTGTTCCGAGTTTCTTCGTGATCCGAGTTTTAATCGCTTATTCAGTTCCAAGTTTTACTATTCTTTTGTTTGTTCTGAGGTTTAAGATTCCGAGTTTTAACATCTCTTTCTGAGTTTAAAAACTCCGAGGTTTATAATCAGTTCAGAGGAATGTTCAACAGGTATCTCCGAGTTTTAACAACCAGCTCCGATTCAAAGTCTCTGTCCGAGTTTTAAAACAACCAGCTCCGAGGTTTATAATCAGTTCAGCTAGGTTCCGAGTCTCAGTCCGAGTTTTAAAACAACCAGCTCCGAGTTTTAAAACCCTGACATTCCGAGGTTTATAATCAGTTCAGAGGAATGTTCAACAGGTCCGAGTTTTACAGATTTTGGATTTGTTCCGAGGTTTCAACTTTCAAGTTTGTTCCGAGTTTTTATAGTCCGAGTTTTTTTAAACAAAATCATACACTCCGAGTTTCAATTTTTTAAACATCAGGGTTTAAATCCATCATAGTTTATCTTAAAAAACATCCTGTCCGAGTTTACAGCTTCAAAAATACATCAGAGTTTCACTTTTAAAAAAAAATACATCAGATCTGTGTGTGTTTCAGATCTGAGATAAAGAGAAGTTGCAGGTGTTAGAGTTACAGATCTGAGTTAATCGGAGTTACGGGTTTTCGATCTGAGCAGTTGACTGGCGATGGTTTGAACAAGTTTGTTGCGCCTTCGTGACCAGCAAATAGTTTCAAATTGTATTGTTTGTGTGTTTGCAACTGAAGTTTGTGATAGTGTTCGATAATTCATTAGCAACGACAATATATGAGATTATAGAAATTGGTTTCTGGTTTATGAGATCAGAAAAAGCAATCTTTATGATTGTGTATTTGCTGAAGGATAATTTTGTAAAAAAAAAAAAAAAAAATCTAACATGGCTTCCGGATTTTCAATCTTCCGGACTCTTGATTCACTCAATACCTTCTTCGGGTTTCCTTATATCATCCTCCGGGATTTTGAGAAGCCAATAGTGGATACCATCTGGTCGGGGAATTTGAACTCAAAAAAAATTTTGGTGATGAAAATTCTTTCACGAAATTTTGTTCGGTAATGGCGGTCCATGGTTACTTACAAGATTCTCGGTGTTGGAATGTGGTTCTTACTAGAGATTCATGTAACAAATTGAGACTCTTATCGAGTATTAGAGGTGAATAAAACAAGAGTTGATTGGACTTTGACAGTTTACCAAGAAAAAGGGGGAGTAAAAATCCTATTTTCTTCATAAATCTAAAGCTTGTGCGTAAAAGGCTCGTGTGTAATGGAATTTCGTCACGTGTGTTAGTGTTGTTAATCAAGTGTTGACGTGATGAAGTTGATTTCTCGGTTGACGACTAGTTAAAGATTGAGCCTTATTATGTTGCTGTTTAGAGTAGAGAAGATTAGTTTCTTGGTCCCTCTTTAGTAGAGAAGATTAGTTTCTTGGTCCCTCTTCCAAGACGGTTGCTAGTCAGTTCTCGAAATAATATGGTGCATCTTGTTAAGGGGAAGATCAGAGATGAAAGCCATCGGGGATTCAGTGGATTCATGAAGATAGGAGATTGATTCATGAAGATTCGTGACGAGATGAGATCATACATGAAAGGTTGCAGATTCTGATCAAGATGGTGGATGTACTTTTACAAAGTTCAGTTTGTTATTAACTTATCGAACTGAGCTTCATGTCTTTGTGAAGTTTGAAGTGTTCAAGGTTGGGCATTGGAAATCCAATGTTTCTTTCTGCTACCGGTTAGGTTTGAAAATTAATGTATCGAGCGATATTCCTACATGTGGTTGTAGGTCGGTTCGCGTTAACTTGATTCGGGAGTAGTTTGAGGGGGAGGATCTACAGTGTTTGATGTTGGATTCTTCGGGTTTCTCAAAGCGGCCTTAAGTGATCGTCAGCAAGTCTTTTATTAGAAGGGTTGAAGATCGCTGTGCTCTACCAGAAAGATCAAGTCTCAGCCAAAGTTGAAAGCAGCCATGATATCATCAGTCAAGGGGGAGTCTGTAAGTGCAGTATCCGGTGACTGAAGATATCAGTGTTAGACAGAACTGATGCAATAGTTAAGGGGGAGACTGTAAGTGCAGTTCCTGCCGGGTAACTCTCGCTTATAAGTTCTGGTCAACCAAAGCAGAAGTCCAACTTAAAGTCAACGATAATGAAGATTATCAGAATTGCTGAAGGCATTCCGGACGACTTTCTAGTGTTTCGGATTATCGTATTGTTTTGTATCCCGGACAATGTGTTTTGTCCGGGTTTAGTCCCTAGCCTATATATATGTGTGTATTGTGTAGATTAGGGCAACTCTTGAAGCTTTGTGCATCTCTCCCAACTTGTTCATTCTCCTGGTGTGAATTCTAGAGAGAGAGACTATGTGTTAGTGAGAGAAAGCTAGGGTTTAGATCTTTGTGATCTAAACCAGCTTGTAGAAGATGATGTATACTCGTTTGGTATGTAATCTGTGATGATTGTATTGAAATGAATGAGTTTGTCTTGCAACTTCTTCTTCATCTACCCTGTTCTTGTTCTTCATGTCTTGAATCAAGTGCAATCTTTGATGTTCGTCATCGATCCGGTGCTTTCACACTACCAAGCTGGTACGAAATGTGCCAAATACTCTTTAATCTTGTGTCGCGTACATAACTCTTACCCCTGTGTTGTATTTTCTTTCGTCCATTAGGTCAGCCAGCGCATCAGAACAACCCGCCTGCTTGCACGTTTAAAACATTCATGGATTGTACGCCACAGACCTTCAGTGGGACTGAAGGGGCTGTGGGGCTACTTCGATGGTTCGAGAAAGCTGAGTCTGTGTTCGCTATGTGTAATTATCCCGGGGGGACCGTGTGAAGTATGCTACAGGCACTTTGGAGGATGGTGCCTTAACTTGGTGGAATGCCCACGTGCAGATGTTGGGCATCGAGATGGCTAAGGCCACTACTTGGGATGATTTTAAGGAGCTGATACGAGAAGAGTACTGTCCTCACGATGAGATTCAGAAGCTCGAGAACGAGTTCTACGATTTGAAGATGGAAGGATCCGAGATCGAGGCTAACACGAAACGATCTCATGAACTAGCAATCTTGTGCCCTAACTTGTCTCGACCTCCACATCGACGAATTGAGTTGTATCTCAAGGGCCTAGCATCAGCTGTAAAGGGTTATATCACTGCTGCAAACCTTAAAAATTTCCCCCAGATCATCCGTTTGGCACATAAGATTACTGACCAAGAAGTCGAGCGTGGCTCATTGCAGCCTCGTAAATCTGCTACTACCTCTGCTGCTACAGCTACCACACCTACTAGTGATAACAAGCGAAAATGGAACGTCGGTAACAAGGCAACCAGTGCCAGTCAATCTCAGAAAAGGCCTGACAACAGCAATAACCGTAGCTTCAGCCAGTCGTCCTCAGTTAACCAAGGCCAGGGCAACAATCAGAATCAGGGCTCCTATGTTGGAAGGAAGCCACAGTGCAACAAGTGTGGTTATCATCATTATGGACAGTGTCTCCGGACTTGCCGTAGGTGCGACAAGGTGGGCCATGAGGCCAAAGACTATAGAGCCCCACAGTCAAAGCAGCAGCATAATCAGCAGCATCAGCGACAGCAAAGGCAACAACCCCATCAGAACCAGGGATTTAAGAAGGGGTGTTTCCAGTGTGGGGATGAGGGCCACATCAAGCGGGATTGCCCTCAGCTGAATCAGAATGTTAACGACAACAACAACCGCCAGAACAACAACAATGCTGGAAACAACAACAATAACGGCAACAATGGAGGCAATGGTGCTCGTGGAAGGGTGTTTACGATCGGTGCTGGTGATGCTAGGAACAACGGCAATGTCATGACTGGTGCGTTTTCTGTGAACAATCTTTTTGCTTCTGTGTTATTTGATTCCGGTGCCGATTGGAGTTATGTGTCCCTAGAGTTTGGTCAACGATTAGGGTTAGCCCCAACACCTTTAGAAGTTAAGCACATAGTAGAATTAGCTAATGGCAAAACGATTGAAGCTTCGCATGTCCTATTTGGGTGTAAACTAGATCTTGTGGATCAAGTGTTTGATATTGACCTCCTTCCTGTTACCCTCGGTAGTTTTGATATAGTGGTCGGTATGGATTGGCTGTCTAAACAAATCGTTGAACTGTTTTATACTTACAACTGGTAACTAAATGCGTTAACAAAACTTTGAACTGACCAGCGTCGTCTGACACACTTGTCTGCATGCTTGCAGGTCGCAAATCCGGTAAGTACAAGTACGTTAATAGTTAGTTTGCTAAAGTGTTGTAAACAACACATAGAGCTATCGTGTGGTATATGTTACCCCAATTTAAATGATTGATATGGTTGACGAAAATACGCGCGTTGACGCCTATAGTAGAAAAAGCCTTGTATTATAATACGGGCGATTATTGAAGTTGACATTACTAACTCTTTTGAATGTTTTAATTGAAGGACACTCGCGTCTGAAGATGACGGGAGTTGAACGAATTATGGATATGATGATGGAACGGTACGAGGTATGACAGGAAGAGCATACTCATCAAGGACCAAAATCGCGTAACGGTCGCGAACAAGGTTAATAGCAAGGAACGCCCGTAGGAGCAAACATTACCAGGTGCACATTTTAAATAATCGCACAATTAGCAATATACAACAAACACGTAGAGAATGATCGTTGCATGGGTAAATTAGAAACTTGGAAAGCCTGAACAGAAATACATATCCAGGATATAATTTCCAAGAAAACTGAATAGAGGCGTTACTTACATAGGTCGTGATGTGAAAACTATAAAAAGGTCGTGTACGTCATGTGTTAAATCGCTTACTCTGGCCAAGTAAGTAGTGGCATATGATACCACGAGTTTCTTATAGCGGACACATTTACATCCGATGTAGTAAGGGCGGAGTAAATGGGACTAATTAAAAAGTACCCAAATGAATCAGATAAGCAAAATATTTGATAATAATGTAAACGCACAACCGAGTGACTGAAGCGTATTACATCAGGATAATGAGCCCGAGCGAAGGGACAAAGAAGCATGTAAAATGATTTAGACAAGTATTGGGAGGGAGTGTACTTACACTCGAACCCATAAAACACAAGCATGTAAAATGATTTAGACAAGTATTGGGAGGGAGTGTACTTACACTCGAACACATAAAATGCAAGCATGTAAAATGATTTAGACAAGTATTGGGAGGGAGTGTACTTACACTCGAACCCAGAAAACGCAAGCATGTAAAATGATTTAGACAAGTATTGGGAGGGAGTGTACTTACACTCGAACCCAGAAAACGCAAACATGAAAAATGATTTAGACAAGCAATGGGAGGGAGTGTACTTACACTCGAACCCGGAAAATGCAAATATGTCCCTTAACGGGTCATTTTTGTAAAACGTCAAACTTAAAGACAAAGTCAGAATATAAAAAAATGAAGCGAGGTCTTAATGCATACCGAGAGGATTGAAATAATAACGACTTCGGTAAAACACCCGGTTGATGGGTAAGAATTAAACACATGCGTAAACCGAGAAACGAGAACACGAATTTAAAGTCAAAAGACTCGGATTATGAGTTATGACTAAAAGACCATAAAATTTCGTAAACAGAAACTTTGATAATTATATTCAACTATTTTGAGATTGAACGGGTTGAATAAAGTATAATGCTTGAAGGCGTAAGTAAGCGCAAGCCGGATAACGGTAAGCTTGAGACAAATGAATTTCAAACGTAAAAAGAGTGCTTTGACACCAAATATATATTTTAATAAGACACGAGTAAAAAGAGTGATCTATGGGATCAACATAACCTTTAGGGTTATAAACAAATGAGAGATCTACGGACTAAAACGACCCACGGGTCATTATTAGAAAGAAGTTATAAGGACTTCGCCCTAAAGAGGTGAATGTCTAATAAAAAATAGCCCATAAGGCTAAGTGATAAAACCTACGGGTTAAATGGAATAAAGCGAGGAAATCAGTTAAGAATCCCCGCATAAAAAAAAAAAAAACTGTAAAGGATTAAATTACGGACTGTCAATATCCCGGTATGGATGATTGACACAAGTTAAAGAAAAGATCATAAAACTAAAACTTCGGTTTTAGTAAGAAATAATGTTTTTACAAACATAAATTCTGATAGGAATTTAAATAGTAAGCATGAAAGATACAAGTCTTGACACTGATAGGCGCAAGATGATATATTCGAAAAGTGATATTCTCAAAAATGAAAGGTTGATACAAATTAAACATGATGTGACACGATCACGGTTAGGAAATGTAATGTGAAGTAAAATCACATTATAACCAAGCGAGTGATAAAAGTAACTGAACTAATAAGACTAGTTAATGAGACCGGTTAAGGTCACCAATTCAAATCAAGAAATTTGGTTTGCTTGTAAGCGGTAGATTCGGTATAGCTGAACCGAATAGATAAATTTGAAAACAAAAGAATTTGTTGCTAAAAGTGAAAGATTTCACTAAAGATCTTTAAACGGGTCAAAGTAACGGATTCATAAGGAATTCGATGGTATATGAAAGCGATGGATATCGCTAAGTTAACTAAACTAGTGGAAATAACGAGACTACGTTATTTCGAAGTTACATTATGTCATATGAGATACGTAGAGGTTCTGTAACCAAAAAGACATTACCATAATTTTTCTGGTAATGCTAACAATTGGTTAAAATGGGAGTAATGCTTAAGAGATTACTCAAGTCAAATGCATTGGGTTTAGAAACTCAATGAACTAGATAAGCAAGGTTTCGAGGACGAAACCTCTTTAAGGGGGGGTAGACTTGTAACACCCCAAAAACGGGTTTGGTAATTAACCCACGTTAATACTAAAAGACGGGTAAAGTGCCGCTAGTAGTAAAAATAACCCGGTAAATATTTGGGATTTAATAAGAAATCCTAATATTAAATATAAGCGAAACAAAGTTTTAAGGAATTGAGTTTATAAGAGCCCGAGTTAACGGGACTTAAAATACTACGGATTATAACTCCCGGAACCCACCAAGTAACTAGGAGTATTAACCTAGTTAGATAATGTCTTGACATTATAGAACAAATATGGTTAAGATATCCTTTAAATAACTTGTGTAAAGTTGAGGGGCTAAACATAGACAAAGGAATTATAGTTTTTAATTTAAATCAAATATTAAAAACATAAAACACACATACGTGTGTGGTTCCTGCGAATTCAACCAGAGCCAAGAAAGGCTCTCATGCTCAAACCCTAAACTTCAACAAATCAACTAATTGAAGCTCAAATCAAGACCCAAATCGATGCATGATCACATATAAATGATCACCTAGTCGTGGGGATCACAAGGTATGTCGAATTTTAAGATTTGGTGATACTTTGAGATTTTGATGAACAATCATAATCGAAATTCTGGAATGAATATTGAATCTATGAGTGCTATTGTGTTGATATCTTTGTTTAGAAACAAACCCTAGTTGAAAACTTGGAGGATTGGTGTTAAAACTAGGGATTTGATAATTAACCTATTATGTGCTAAGTGGGTTTTGATTATGTAGTGAAGATGATGGTTTACACATGTTTAAAATCATCATAGTTGCTAGTAGAAACAAGATACTTGAACAATTTGCAAGTTGGAGTGTTGAACATACATGACTTGAGATGGGTTTTTATGATATGATGATGATAGTGTCAAACTTGTGATTAGAATCATCATACTATTTAGTAAGACAAAGTACTTGAACAATGTAGGTGTTTGAGTACATAAATCATATTTACCATGAAATGGGTTGTTATATGATATAAAAGAATTGATGTTAAGATCATGATATAGATGCTTGAAATCATGTTACCTAGTTGTAAAATGTGTAAAAACAATGTATGCACATTAGGTGTTTGTTAAAATGCCCAAATGAAAACTAAAGTGTTGAAATTAGAGTGAAAATGTGCAATGAATAAGTTGATAAGTCGATTGACTTTAAAAAGGTCAAATCGACCAAGTGTATGATCGGATGGTAAATTCGATATAAGAAGAGTAGGATGGAATAGTCGTAAATGAATATGACTAACCTAACCATCTTACAATTACAATGATAGTTTGACGCTTGGCAAGCTAGGTGAAGGCTTGGGGAAGGAAGCGGGTCAAACGAAGCAAGAATGACGGAAAAGCATAATTCGGATGCAAGGTAAGTATAGCTTACACTAGTCTTATATTTCAGATTATTCTCTTATCGTATTAGTATGAATAAGATAAATACAAAATCGAGGTATGATGTTCCGGCGTGTAGACGTACGGAACAAGATAGTCGGGCATAATTAGAAGCCATGTTGATGGTTTAAAATGAAGTAAATCGATAATTCGGTCATATTATGTCATAGGTAATAAACGGTTTATAAGTTAAAATGACCGTACGGTGTTAAACGGAAAAAGTCATGTAGAGGAGATGATAATAAATATCATCTCGCAAAGATAAATGGTCAATTCGGCCAAACGGGTCAAAAGGTGTAGACAACACCTTTTGACTATATAGACTAATGATTCTTTTGTCGAGTTATATGCTTACAGGAATAGATATCCAATGGATATTCGCATCGTTCTTAATTAGCGAATATAAAGCAAGGTATTAAAATCGGGTCTATTTGTTGATCCGAGCCAGGTACGCATATTTATGATGTATGTAAAAGTGCTAATTTGGTCGAATAATTGGTGATAGCCCTTCATTGTAAAAGAAGGACCAAAATCGACCAAAACGCCCTTGTAGGCTAAATTGAACAAACAACTCTTAGAGGTTGTTTGGAAAGGAGTCTTATGATTAAACAAAAGTTTAGAACGAGCATGGGTTGTGAAAGATGTAATTCTTGGGCCAAAAGACTCCATACGAGTCTTTGCCGTAAAATGAAATTTCAAGGGGTATAAATTCGGAACACAAAGATATCTACTTAAAATCCAACACACATTTAGTTGTGATGGGAGAGTACTAGATAAGAAATATAGGTTACAACGCTAGATTAGAATGAAAGCGAAATTAAGCTTAAAAGTGCTTAAAATATCCTTAACGGGTCAAAATAAGCATACTAGTGAAAACGGGTTTAATTTGTGTAATAAACCTATGATTAAAACCTAATATGGTATATCACAATTATTTGATGAAGTGTATGAAATATAGGAATCAAATAAATACGTTTGTTTGATAAAATGCATAACCGGGTCAAAATTTGGTATAAAGGGTAATAAGCCGAAGACTTAAAAGTCTTAAATTTTGTTAAGCCGAATGTCGGATTTTAACTCCAAATGATGGAGAATCAAATTACAAACACGTAGGAAGAAACGGTAGGCCAAACGGACAAGCGGTTTGAAAGATACGGAAGATTTCGTGTCAAATTACGGCAAAAATGGAAATCTGGATGCAGGGTCCACCGTAAATTACGGTGGAAAAGCTTTACGGCGGCCCCCTACTGGTTTACGGTAGGGGCATGTCAAACCAGTGGCCACCGTAAATTACGGTGCCACCGTAATTTACGGTGGAGGCCAGGTTGAAATTTTGTTTTTGTTATCAATTGTTTCTCGGACTCGTTTAGACACGATTTAAGTCCTGTATGACTAAAGCATTTCATGTTTATGAAATGTAGGTACACCTTGGATGCCGGAAGACGATCAAGCTCAACGAAGAACCGAACACGATACAGTTACATGCTTCCGCACTTTGCCACGTTGTAAATTTTTAAACAACGAATTTCGATCACGTTATGTAGAATAGATTATAATTTGTCAAAGTTTTAATAAACCCGTATTCCCGATGTATATGTAATCATTAATTACATGATTATTTTCCCAAAATACACGTTAAACCTTGATTTATAAGAACGAGTGTTACAAGTTATTATGTTACATGGGAGTTAAGTTGAGACTAGGGGTGTTAATGGATTTCTTTAAAGGTTGAGACAAACTAGGTTTCTTATATTGAAACCACAAGGACTAAGGTTATAAAATGAGAGGAGTTAATAAATATATAACCTGGACTTCTTGATGGTAGGCCACATATCTTTCCTTTGTCTCAAAAAAATATTAAAACTCCAGGAGAAGCAGCATTAGAGAAATACAACAATGAGACATAGAAAAAAAAAACTAGATTGGAGCCAAACATTCTCCAGGATTTAGAGCTATGAAGTCGAGGTGATTAAATTATCATCGCTAAAGAAAGATCCCTGGTAAGTTAATTTTAAGTTTAGAACCCTAAATTTGTTTTAGGGGTTTCGTGAATAAATGAGGGATATGATTAGTATCTTCTGACTGTGTACGATTCATGTGGAATCAACTCGTTTGATTAGTTTGTAGAGATAAAACACTTTTAAGCCTCCATAATCAAGGTTATTTATTGATGCATGTTCAAAGAAATATGGTAGTCAAGTGGGTTTGACGCTGAATTTGTATTGCATGAATAAATAACGATGCTATTGAGTTGATTATACTATATTTAATATTTATACACTGTTGGCTAAGAATAAACTCTTTCATATAACTTGATATCAGATTTGGATATGAAGAAAATTTGAGAAATTGACCTAGATGGCTCATATTGGGGGTTCTGGTTAACTGGTTGTTTAGACTATTAAAAGAGTATGATAAACTCTTAATTTTGTTTGTAATTAAGTTATGAACAAAAGAATTAACTAAAATCTTGAAGTTAAGATATGGTAAAATAGTTTTTAACTGGTCATCAGCCTATTGTTGTTTGTAATGGGATGTAATAATGTTAGATTGTATAACTTGGAATAAAGGAGAAACCATCATTCTAAATAATCATGTCAATGAAGTGTAAATCATAGTGGATACCTGATTGACCCATATGTGAATAAAAAGATATGTTATGCCATGGGCTTATTATGATTAATGTGATTCCTTTGAATTTAGGAAGTCAACATTCAAGTATGGAAATTCAAAAATCTAGTAACCCCACGGGCAAAGGTGAGTGTACGAGACTCATAAATGAAGAATTCTTTTGTTATATATACACATGTATTGAAATTACAGGTCCATTGAGATTACCTGTTGATAAATGGTTATCATGAACCAGTTAATGGGTGGAAATTGTCTAAGGTATATGCATTAAAACGTCGTAATCATAAGAACCGTGACCCGTCATTATTAATGAGGTGGGAATCACGTGTCTTGTTATCCACGAGTGTTGAATAAAGTAGTCATATGATTTGTGGCAATACACACGATAATAGGATTTATAAGGCATATGACCCGTTGGTAGAAACTAAAATTCTTAAATAGATTAAATTATGCTTTTATTTAACATAATTAATGGTTATTAATGAGGATTTATAACTTCAAATATGAAGCATTCCGGGTGAAAAATGCTAAGTACTATTGTATGGATTCCACCCATAAAGACACACGTAAGTGAAAAGGATGGAAAGTCACCAAATGACCTGCAAGGGTGTATGGTACACCCACCAGTGTACTATGTGCCAGCTTACAAGATTATATACCGATCATTATTTCCTACGCTAGGACGATACGCTGGAAATGCTAAAGCCAGCATATGCCATTGTCTCTTTTTCTCATGTTTTACATTAGTGATCGAGTTGTGATTCGGTTCATATACACTCACTTATTAGCCTTTTTCTAACCAGTATGTGCATGTATTTTCAGGTATAGAACAAGTGCTCGCGGGTATGTGATCAAGAAACGCGATGTCAAGGATCGAACACCAATTTTGAATATGATGGGTCTTTTGAGAAATGTTCTAGACCTTTATCCAGTACCATTAGAGTCTCATATACTAAATTTGAAAAGGCTTATGAATGCACCTTGTAGTTAATCAAGCCAAGTCATTTGGATGTAAACACGTCATGTGAAAATAAAAAAAAATAAAAATAAAAAACAAATGGGACCAGTATTCCGCTTGAAAAAAAAATGGATGTTACATCAAGCTTCGCCACTGAATATGTGAGTACTTTGATGACAAGAAAAGGGGTAAGTCATACATAAACGCAAATCTAGAAAATTGTGTGGCTTTCGAAACATTCTACAAGTGCACAAATTGGTTATAGAATACAAGATTGCACTCAGTGCCGACTTCTTTGTTGTTATATGGTTTGTTGAGGACTTTCAAAACTCAAAAGTTGGATGTGAAGGACTTCCGGCCAAAGATCAAAACCAATGAAGAAAATGACCTATTCGAATTTTATCTACTTGTCCAAGAGAAGGGTGGTTTCAAGAAAGTGATAAAACGTGAAATTTGGACAGTAGTTGTAATCTCCATAGGCTTAACTATCAACAAAGGGAGTGAAATCAAGTTGGTATATGTCAAATATCTTGAAATGTTGGAATGGTGCTGCAAAACTATTACGAAACGAGGATATTACTCACCTCAAAGTAAAAATGACGAACCAAAGATCAATCCATTACCATACAAGAAAAGAAATGTAATTGCTATTCGTGATTTTCCTCCAGGATGTGGACAAGTACTACGAGACTACGTTACTAGATACGAACCCACTGAATGTGGAACAAATAATGAAAATGGTTGGATTGTTGAATGTGATGAAGAGGAGGACCCTTCGAAGTTGCAAGTGAAGAAGACTCGAATGCCACAAATTTCGTTCAAAGTTATTGAAGTTTGAAAAGATGCTTCATGTGATTCAAATATTAGGAGGGAGTATTGAAAGTGTTAATCTTTTAAACTCGCTTAGTCTTTGGGCCGCATATGTTTATTGGAACGAAACAGTTGTTTGCAATTTTCTAGCAGATTCTTGTTTGTATCTTGTTTGTTTTACAGGCATCCCTGTTTGCTCACCTAGGGATCTAGAATGACTTTTGGTTGATATTTCCTTTTGTAACAACAATTTACTCACCCTTGCCTTGTTTGCAATCTGATATTTCCTTAGAAAACTTCTAGAATGACTTGGTTGATATGTCCTTAAAGTCAATACGATTAAAACAGTTCTCTGCAAGTTGGTTTGCAATCTGTCTATACATATCTTTATCACACATCTTTTAAAGTTTTGGTTGTTTGTAAATTGTTGTTTTGTAAGAGTTGGAATATGCAATTAATTCAAGAATTTTTACAGATTCGAAAGTGTTTTTGTTTCTCGCTATATTTTAATTCCTTAAAAGCAAATGATCTACATGATTGTTTATGAAGAAATTGGAATGCAAACGAACTTGAAATTGAAATTTGTGAAAGCAAATGTAATCTGATGGAACTGGAATCTCTCAATGAAGTTGAAATGTGTGACAATGTGTAACTTTCTAATAAAATTGGAAACACATCATCTAATTAATTCTCTATAGGTGAAAAAGACTTATAAAAACAACATGTCCTCCCTATAAGTTAAAAAATGTCGTCCCTAAAAGATATTTTTCTTGTAGTGAAACAAAACAGGTAAGAAGTAGAATTCAGAATACAATGATATTTAAATTTAAAACCAAACCTAGACGGATATTAGTGTGAGCCAGTAACATGTCCTGTATCAAAAACTTTTTTCAGTGGGTTCGTTTTAATAGATTCTCACTATTTTTTCAAATCATACAAAGTTCTTACTAATTTTTTCCAAACCGAATGGGTTCATGTGAACCCACAAAACAGTTCTAGATCCGCCACTGCCTAGACGGATATTACTATTAGTGTGTGAGCCAGTAACATGTCCTGTATCAAAAACATTGATTAACAATCAATATAATTAATATATATAACCAAAGAAGAATTTTAAACAATCATGTTTATCCAATTTCCACCGACAATTATAAGTGTCTACAGACATTGGATTGTAGTTTTTTTATCTTCCTCCCTTCTGGTCACAACGTACAACTCTTACAGCATAAAATACAAGTTGTCAACAACCATCCAAGACAGAAATCAGTATCACCACAAATGATTTACATTTCATATATCATCAATAGTTATTCAAACAGTATATCAAACGGTAGAACATATAAAAAACCATCACAACATCACCAAAAGACAATAATACCAACACACATGAATAACCAACACCCCTGGTTATCTCATCACCTGCATGATCTGTTGTATAGTTTGCATTTTCGACCACCAGGATCATATCTACCTCCACAGTTATTGCCACAAGCCGGACTACCTTTTTGTAAACTGTCATAAGCAAGATGCTTATTATTTCCAGCCAGAATCCGCCTATGTTCTTCTGTATCCATCATAAACTCTTGCTCTTCATCTTCCACAACTTGACACTCTGCGGCCGTGCTGCCGTTGCAGGCCGCCATCCATCCGTGACAGTCTTTGATCATGATCATGATCAAGAGCATGAAGATTGATAGTGATAAGATGGTGGTGGTGCTTGTTCGTCGACCATTGAACATGTTTGTTTTCTTTGAGTCAACTAGTGTTGGTCGTCGCTTATAATGAATTCATTGGCATTTTAATTGGAGTTGGTTTGGTGGATAGTGACTGCTAGTTGTGACTAATAATTGAGTTGGCTTTGGGACATTGTGTCCACTGAACATGTTCAATAAACAGGTTAAAGTCTGATATTTAATAATGATTTAGATTTTTTCGTCTTACTTTCTATATGATCCATAATTATTAATATATATATATATATATATATATATATAGGATAGGAGTTGGCCAGAAAGTCCAAATTTCATAAAAAGTCATAAAACACCATAATGTCAACCATAAAACACACCAAAAACCCACAAATAATATGATGAAGATTACTAAAACATCATGTATGTGAGTTTTGTGTTGTGTTTTAGATGTTAAGGCTTTGATTGTGGAATGACAAATATTATTGTGTTTTATGTTGTTTAGCGTTGTGTGTTTTATATTCATAGTTCTACGATGGTGTGTTTGAAGTTTTTATGGACTATTAGAGATTGAATATGGTGTTTTAGTAATATTCATTCTATTATTTGTGAGTTTTAGGTGTGTTCTATGCCTGAAATTATTGTGTTTTATTACTTTTTACACTTTTTAGGAAAAAAACACTTTCCGTAGGATCCCCACTCTATCTCTCTCTCTCTCTCTCTCTCTCTCTCTATATATATATATATATATATATACATACAGAAAGAGACACGCACGAAAAGGATATCTAAAAAATTCTATTGAGCTGAGAAAACTTTGAAAACTCAATCTCCACCATTTATCAGAAAAATCTATGGTTGAGATTTATGTTACATAAATCAACTTTTCCCGACTATGTAACAGACTTACCAAAAGTAAACGTAACAGCTTTTTTTGTTTTTTCACTTTTCTGACTGGCACACTGACATGTAACAGGTTGGTCTGTTACGCTAATTTTTTTCTACAAAACATGTAACATTTTTTTACATACACTACACATTGAAAAATCTTAAAATTTAAGTTCGAAAATGTTAGACTTTGTAAAACCTGAAAAAATATGCGATTGAAAAAAAAAATGTAACATGTGATGTTTCATCTACGTAAACAAACGAAAGAGGTGTAACGTATTAACTCTCTCTCTAGACAAGATGTTACATGTCAGATTTTTAAAAAAATGTTGTAACACGTGGCACCATGTGGTACATTCATTGAGTTGCTTGAACTTATAGGGGTTTTTTCCTCTATAATTGCCCTATATATGTATACGTATATATTTATATATGTATACGTATATATGTATACGTATATACGTATATATGTATATATATATGTATAACAAAATAGGTATCATCTTGGCTACGGTACCGGATTACTATTGGGCCATTTGTCACTTACATGTTGGTCCACGTCTCTTCTTTCCTTTTTTTTGTTTCGTTACTATATATGTACATAACAATTTAGGTAGAGTCGTATTATTGGGACACTTAATCGGCTTATTTTGACACCCTGTAAACAACTTGTATAGCCCTTTACAGTCTATACAAGTTGTATTGGGTTAATACAAATCTCAAAGTCAGACATCTCCAGCGACATGGTGTCACATGGGAACCTTATACACATTGTATAGTTCTATTTGATGCATATAAGGTACGAGGAGTACGAGGTCCACAGTGACACAAAGCTGGTGGATTTGATGTGCGTACATCTGCATTGTACGACTCGTATCGATCTATACGAGTCGTATAGAGGTTAAGCGCATTGTTGATTTGCCATGCTTTCTCCTTTTAAATGCAAAAGAGTTCGAATGATTCAAAATTCATTCATGATCAAAAATTTTCAAAGCATCTTATTCTTCCTTTTGTAATTTCAACACGAGCACGTTAGTGATGCCTTCGTGGGACAACAATTGTTTTTGACGAATCATCTAACCAGTCGTTTGTTCAAGAGAGTAGATTGTTATAAAGATTTATTCACTTGTTTTGTTATTTTGTTTATGAAATACTTACGACAACGTTGTTTTAGGAGGTGTCTGGCATCCCTGATTCTATGAGATGAGGGCGAATGATGATCATGAGGAGGAGGTCGTGTCTAGCATTCGTTCTTTTACCAAGAACCCTCATCGCCAGACATGAACGAGATAAGCATTTATTTACTTATTAGTATTAGGCGTTAGATTTATGGTCACCTTTTCATCATTAGCTTGCTTTAGTATCCTCTCCCTGATGGTGAATACGAATAAGACTATCCTGGTTACAAATACGGGGGTGAAGCCTCGTACACACAACACAACTATCCCTACAATGAATACCATGGTGAACTTTCTTACGCCCAAAAAACTATCCAGACAATGTATACGCCGGCAAACCTGGCTATGTCTAACAAATCAAGCATGAGTCAGTGGATGGCGAGCAACCCCTTACCCGCAAGTTTCGTATTAAACTCACAAGGTTTGAAAATTCTTCATTTATGTCTTTTTCGATACATATAAGATTAACCTTGGCATTGTTTCAGGATTTTTTATCTCGCAATGAGTTGAAGTCGTGGGCCAAAAAAGGGAATTGATAATGGTTACATCATTGTTACCAGATGGTCAAAGATGCAGGGGGGTAAGGACGTGAGGGTATGGCTTTATTGCATCCGTAGCAGCGAACACAAGAGTACGGCCACGCTTAGGAAACCTGGCAGCAAAAATATTGTATGCCCTTTTTACCGATATAGTTTTACGACGAAACGCGTCATGCTTGGAGTTTAGATGTGAGGAACTGGAACATTACCATGGCCTGCTTAACATCTGGAGGTCAAGCATATGCTAAGAGACTTCTTAGAGTGACTACAAAAAGGTGGAGCAGCTTTCAATGCAAGATATGGAGGCACGAAAAATTTGGAAAACCATAATCACGGCAGGAAGTGTGTTCCGAAGGACATACACAACGCTCTTCAAAAGATTAATGTTTGAAAGACCGATCCACAAACGGCTCCCATACAGAAACAGAACAACTACATGTTGATAAACACTTCACTTATTACACTCAATAGGATCCCTCCACAAACACCATTGAGGATATTTTCTTTGTTCATTTGTTCTCCTTCGAGTTATGGCATGCATTCCCGCATGTGCTAATGATCGACATGACCTAGAAAACCAACATGTACAATCTTCCATTTGTGCAAGTTTTATGTCGCTCATGCCTTTCTATCAAAAGAACAAAAAGGAAGCTTCAAATGGAACATGGAGAGGATCAGGTCTATGTTGTAAGAGTGTATGGAGCCACGTGTCATTTGAATAGATAAAGACCAAGCCCTGATTAACGTGTCTGAGAAAATTTTCCCGAACACTTGTAAGTATATTGGTAGGTTCCACATATCACAAAATATGGTAAAACACTACAAGAAAGCCTTTAATGAAGAAGACTATGAGAGATGTCCTCGTACATGTTCGACATTGTGTGAGTCTCTAAAGTCGAAAATATACGCGTATCACCTGAACAACCTCTTTGAAGCACTCGTCGCAGCCGACCATACATCTCTATAGTATTTTAAGACCGTTTTTTATTATGTGTATAGTCAATGGTTGCAGCTATCACATACAACATTTGTCTCCCCATGAACCCATCGAACGATAAAGTTTCATCAAACTACAACCAAAAGAGTCGAGAGTCTGCATGCGGATTTAAAAAGACACATTACTTCTTATAAAATCATTGTGCATAGACTGGTGTGATATGTCGACGATATTGTAGCAAAACAACAAAGAAAAATAAAGAAAGGTTTCGAAGAAAGTATCAACAAGCGACTAAACCACCACAAAGAGATAGCTTTGCTTAGCAACCTATTGGGTGAAGCTTCCCACAAAGATCTTGACCTGATAAAGAATGAGCTACATCGGAAGTTGTATGTGTTGCGGACATTTGATGCATCTTGTGGCTACCAGCTATTCATGAGTTATGGGTTGCATGTGCCTGTCGTCTGGAAACCTATGAAAATATATGTCATAAATAAAATTATAGCCTATTATACGATTTAACATAATATTTTAATATGCTTGCAAGATTTTGGTCATCTTTTTTATTTTCAGATCGCAAAATCCGCTCGGTTCGGTAGATGTATTCCAAAGAAGGCTTAACTTTAAACCATCAAAAATTAAGAGTGAAGAGCATGATATGGAAAAGAATTGGATCATGTAAACAACAAATGTTGTCACAACCCCCACATGTAACAAAAGTATGATGTCGAATATCAAGGCCATTGTTAGGAAACTTTTATTTTGTTAATGTAAGTGTTGAAGAAAAATGATAAAGAATTTGATCGCCCTGATCAGCTTTGATGCTGAACAAGTCAACAGGTCAAACATGATGAAGATAATAAACAAAGGATGAAAAAAGAAAGTACTGGCATCAGAAAAGGATTAGAAATTCATTTGAAGAAGATAAAGAAGACTAATCAAAAGAAAAAATCTGATCAATATGATGATAACCTAATGATTACTTTCAGAGATCTGATCAGAAGAATTCATCATAAATCTGATGATTGATAGTCATAAAAATCTGATGATGAATCATCATAATTCTGATAACCCCACTTGCAATGCCTAATAAGGTATTCACAACTCCCAAGACAGTAAGTAAAATGATGGATTTAATGAATATGCCAAAAAGAAACTTTTACAAGCCAAATGAATGAACAAACAAATGATTATTTATACCTAACATTCTTTGTAAATAGAGAAGAAAATCCTTGAAGAGTAAAGGAGTCGTGCAAAACATTTAATACACACTCTACTACAATTTACTTTCACAGAATTCTTTAAGTATTCATTTTGTATTAGCTAATAACCACTCAATCACCTTGTAATATCTTTAAAGTGATATAAACTTGAAAATTTTGTACTTTGGTTTCTTGAAAGTTCGATTTCTATTTCCGCACACTATTTTCTATTCAGTTGAAATCAATTGTCATTTTAATTAAAGATTGTTTATCTGGGATCAACAATTGGTATCACAATAGATTGAATAACTTAATTTCAAACGATCAACTGCTTGGTATATTTTTTTCTTGTATACTTTTTTTTTTAAATAAACTTTAACTTAAAATGGTAAACTTTCAATCATGGAACAGTGATTTCAACATCGGGTCTATGTCAAAGCGTACGACTTTAGTCAAAGAGGAGTAACCCCAATGGAGAATCAGGATGATCAATTTCCTAAATGGACATGATGGAGCTCTGTTTCAATCCATTGAGAGAGGCCCTGATGTGCACAAAATGCAACATATAAATTACATCAATTGTGGTATAAAATTAACCCCTTTTAGTATTAATGTTGGAAAAAGAGTGCTTTTGTCTTCCTTTTGTATTTTCAGGATTAAATGAGCTCAAATAAACAAAAGAAGCAAAAAGGCAGCTAAATCTAACATAAATACAAGAAAAGGAACTAACATGGCATGCCCGACCTGTAACACCCTTTTTATGATAATGGGATTACTTAAAAATATTACATGAGTTTATACTAAAATCCCAATTTACTAAAGATTTTCAATTGGAAATACCAAACATGATCATGTTAAGTACAAAACGAAAGTTTAAAAGTAACTTCTACTAGTCAACTATCGACTAGTTTAAAACCTTAGGACATGGTTAACAATTCATTTACATCAAAATCATTGTCTAAACAAAGTTAAGTTAACGCGGAAGCTACAAAATGCGTGTTCGGTTCTTCTACATTGCTTGACCGCCATCCGGAAGCCCACCATAGTCACCTAAGGTCAAAACCACTAAAAACATTAGTTTTGGCATTGACATAATACGTGTAAACAAGTTCCAACATCAATTCAAATAAAGAAAATAAAATTTTCCAACTTTGGTCCTCCCGCGTGTCGCGGCGGGAGTCCTTAAATCTGTTGCGACTCGCGACGGCTTCCGCGTGTCGCGGAGTTTTCAATGTAACCCTCCGCGTGGCGCGGGGGAACCCTTTTTCCAGCAGGTTCAGTTTAAAATCCTGCATTATTACCCAGCTCTGAAAATTCACAATTTTCTAACTTTAAACTATCATAACTTTTTACTCGTTAGTCCGTTTTAACCGATTCTTTTTCCTACGAGTCCGTAATAAAATTACGAACCCGACCATGTAAATTTCTCTTTACGGAAACCGAGATACTGACAATCGGTTCTCAATTTCCTCATTTCAATTATCCAACCCATTCGTATAAGTGCTTAGCACCTCTTTTCCATTCTTAAGACCTATTAGACATAATTACCCAATTTCCCGGGCTTACATACTTGGTGTATTCGCGCCATTTCATGGCTTTGCGTTCCCTTAGGGCTAAATACTCGTTTCTTCGGAATTCAAGCATTCTGTTTCAAACGACACTTTCATAGCGCTTCTATTGTTTGACCCGAATTCCCGGGTTCTTAGACTTAATTTAATGCAACCAATTCAATGGCGTGGTACCATCCACCACTTAACGAAATATGAGACTTTCAAGTCTTTTAAAACATCTTTTTGACCCGTTTGGCTATTTAGTGAAAACTATCACTTTGTTGACATGCCAAACTAAATTCCAAGTCTTTATTTTGACCCGTTTAATGGTCGAGTGTATGTGCCACTTTAGTGACACATCAAACACATCCTTTACACTACAACATCATTTATATAGCAAACCAAAGCATTTAAGCATAATTTAATGGGACTAAAGCCACGTACCTTTAAAGCACACCTTTTCTGCGAGTATCACCTCCGGCGTGTCCACTTGACGTTCCGGATTCCTTGCCTAAAGAGTTCAATTCATAACAAGATTAGAACTCTTTCATAAGCTTAAACGCATTAATTCACAACATATGCAAATCTGCGTTTTTAGCAATCTTTAACGTTTTAACCCTCATTTAGGCGTTTTATCAAACACCTTGCGGGTCAGATTTCTACATGATCTAAACCAAGTTCATAACTTGAAATTATCACTCAAATTAACTTCAATTAGACAATATACACATATTTTAACATCAACAATTTCAGAGATTAGCTCATAATTTCAGTTTACACTAGAACAAGAGTCTTAAGCCTAGTGTTTATCGAGTTCTACTAACTTACTAATCACCCACTATAGTGATTTTGATCCTTACAACTAACATGCAATATTTTGACAAGAAATCATCTAGGGTTTGTCCCTAGACTTCACATTACTTCCAATTTCATGTTTTACAACACATAATCAAGCTCAACCTTCGATTTCAATCACATGCAAGAATTTGAGTTGTATCAAAACAACCTAATTTGACATACCTTATGACCTCCTTGACGAGGAGATCACGATTCTATGTTCAGATTTCGATTACGACATGATTTGAGCCTTCAATTTGAGAGTTTAGTAGAATTTAGCGTTGTGAAAGTGTGGGTGTCGCCCCCTGTGTTTTATTGATCGACCAGTAACTCCAAAATGGAGTGTTTGGTTTTTATTTTACTAAATATTAGTAATTTAAGTTTCAATTTTGACAACCTAGGCCCCTCCACTCTTATTTAGTTTATATCTTTGGCTTTTTAACTCATTCCTGTGTTACTACAAGACTTCTAACTAACTGGGTTATTTATCCTAGTTAGTTTATTCTTGTTTATTATACACTTTATAATTCTAGTATAAAGTTTTGAAATTTCGGGATGTTACAAGTCCACCCCCCTTAAAAAGGGTTCCGTTCCCGAAACCGTAATACGTACCAAATAGTTTAGGGTAGAGCCGTTGCATCTCTTCTTCGGACTCCCATGTGGTATCCGCACCCTTCCTGTGTTCCAATTTAACCTTCACGTGGTTAATTACCTTGCTCCTCAAACTTTTCTCCTTACGATCTAATATCGCAATTGGCTTAACTGCATAGTTGAGGCTGTTATCCACCTCGATATCATCATAGTGAATGTGAGCGGTTCATCTGCTAAACATTTTCGGAGATGTGACACGTGGAATGTGTTATGAATCCCACTCAACTCATCGGGTAGTTCAAGACGATATGCAACTTTACCAACCCGTTCGGTGATTCTGAACGGCCCAATAAATCTTGGGCTCAATTTCCCTCTTTTCCTGAACCGTATGATTCCTTTCCACGGAGATACTTTCAGCATTACCTTATCGCCCACTTGAAACTCAATAGGCCTATTTCGCTTATCCGCATACGACTTTTGTCGATCCTGAGCTGCTTTTAGGTGAGCTCGGACCATATCGATTTTCTCATTCGTAGTTCGGATTATATCAGTAGGTGCTAATCCTCGTGGTCCCACTTCTCCCCAACACACCGGGGTTCGACACTTTCTACCATATAACATCTCATACGGGGCCATTTTAATGCTCGATTGATAGCTATTGTTATATGAAAATTCGACCAAGGGTAGATGGACATCCCAACTACCCCCGAAGTCGATGATGCAAGCCCGCAACATATCTACCAACGTTTGTATCGTTCTCTCACTTTGCCCATCCGTTTGCGGATGGTAAGCAGTGCTAATGAACAGTTTAGTTCCCATTTGCTCTTGGAATTCGCGCCAGAATTTAGAGGTAGACCGAGTATCTCTGTCTGACACAATGGATATCGGCACTCCGTGACGTGCTATGATTTCATTGGTGTACACTTCCGACATCTTCTCGGATGTATAAGCCTCACGAATCGGAATGAAATGAGCACTTTTTGTCAATCTATCCACGACTACCCATATAGCATCAAATCCGCGATTGGTTTTGGGCAATTTGGTTAACAAATCCATCGTGATTTGTTCCCATTTCCAAACTGGGATATCCAGTGGTTGCAACCTACCATATGGCTTTTGGTGCTCCGCTTTGACTTGTAAACAAGTCAGACACTTATCCGCATATTTCACAATATCTCTTTTCATTCCGGGCCACCAATAGTTTTGTTTTAAGTCATTATACATTTTGGTTGCCCCCGGATGAATTGAATAATGAGATTTATGGGCCTCGTCAAGTAGACGCACCTTGGCCCCACACGTATTTGGAACCCAAATTCTCCCAAATTGAGTTTTCAATCCTTGATTATCGTCCTCCAAGTCTTTTAGCTGCCCAACTATCCTTTCCTTCTTCACATTTTCTTCCTTGATTGCTTCAATTTGAGATTTTCGGATTTGTTCTAGCAAACCCGATGTTACAATTAGTTGCATCGATCGTACTTGAATAGGCGTATAATCTGTCTTTCGGCTCAACGCGTCTGCCACTACATTAGCCTTCCCGGGGTGGTAATGTATTTCACAATCAAAGTCTTTGATAGTTTCTAACCACCGCCTCTGCCTCATATTTAATTCCTTCTGATTGAAGAAATACTTTAAGCTTTTGTGGTCAGTAACGATAGTGCACTTCACCCCATACAAGTAATGCCTCCATATCTTCAAGGCAAACACCACTGCTGCCAACTCGAGGTCATGGGTAGGATATCTCTTTTCATGAGTCTTTAGCTGCCTCGAGGCATAGGCTATAACCTTGCCCCGCTGCATCAAAACGCAGCCAAGTCCCAAATGCGATGCATCCGAGTAAACTACCATATCCTCCGTTCCGTCCGGTAATGACAATACCGGTGCATGGGTCAATTTCTCCTTGAGCGTTTGGAACGCCTTTTTTTGATCCTCGGCCTAAATAAACTTTTCATCCTTTCGGGTTAGTTTGGTCAACGGCATAGCAATTTTGGAGAAATCTTGTATGAATCTCCGATAATAACCCGCAAGCCCCAAGAAGCTTCTGATTTCCGAAGGATTCTTCGGTGGAGTCCATCTTGACACAGCTTCTATCTTTGACGGATCTACTAACACCCCGTTTGCACTAATGATGTGCCCAAGAAATTGCACCTCTCGTAACCAGAAGGCACATTTTGAGAATTTTGCATACAATTTCTCTTTCCTGAGCGTCTCCAACACTTCACGCAAATGACTTGCGTGTTCCGCTTCATTCTTGGAGTATATCAAGATGTCATCAATGAACACTATTACTGACTTGTCTAGCATGGGTTTGCAAACCCGGTTCATGAGATCCATGAAAGCCGCGGGTGCATTAGTTAACCCAAAGGACATCACGAGAAACTCGTAATGTCCGTACCGTGTACGGAAAGCCGTTTTCGGCACATCCTCCTCTTTGACTTTTAACTGATGATACCCCGATCTGAGGTCGATTTTTGAGAACCAACTTGCACCTTGTAATTGGCCAAATAAATCATCAATTCTTGGAAGCGGATATCGATTCTTTACCGTGAGTTTATTCAACTCCCGGTAATCAATGCACATACGCATGCTCCCGTCCTTCTTTCTCACGAATAATACCGGTGCGCCCCATGGAGACACACTTGGCCGAATAAATCCCTTGTCTAGCAATTCTTGGATTTGGGACATCAATTCTTGCAATTCTGATGGCGCTAACCGATACGGCGCCTTGGCCACAGGTTTCGCGCCCGGAATCAATTCAATTCCGAACTCTACCTCCCGTTCCGGCGGTATTCCCGGTAAATCTTCCGGAAATACATCAGCGTATTCGCATACCACTGGTACGTCTTCAATCTTCGGCGTCTCTTTATCGGGTTCGTTTGCGTATATTATAAATGCTTTACATCCGCGCCTCATAAGCTTATGAGCTTTTAGTATTGAGCACATAACGAGACTGCCCCCTTTTTCGCCATAGATGGTGACTTGTTTTCCACTTGGAGATGTCAATTTTATCTCCTTGCGGAAATATATCACTTCTGCATGATGTCGAGATAACTAATCCATCCCGACCACTACTTGGAATTCTCCCATTGACATAGGGATCAAATCTATTAAATATACCTCATCATCAATGTTTATTTTGCAGTCTCGACATACATCACATACAAGGAAACTTTTGTTATCACCTATTTCTACCTCTAATGGCATACGCAATTTTGTTAGTACAAAAGAAGGATGTCGAATAAATCCATGTGAAACAAAGGATTTATTCGCACCCGTATCAAATAACACATGTGCGGGAATCGAGTTTATAGCAAATATACCTGAAACCACATCGGGTTCCACCTTTGCCTCGGCTGCCGTTAACTGGAAGGATCTTGCTTTTCCTCTTGGTGTCTCGGTACGTGTATCCTTGTCATCTTTCTTCCCGATCAATTCCGGACACTCCGATTTCTTGTGTCCCGGCTGATAACATTTGTAACACACCGACACCTTCCCCGAGCACAACGCAACCGTGTGCCCGGTTTTCCCACAAATAGTACACGGCTTGTCCTTAAACCGGCACTCACCCTTGTGCCCTTTCCCGCATATCTTGCAGCTTGATGACCCGCTTTTTCCTTCTTGTTTCTTTGAGGATTCATTCGGACGTGCCTTTTTCGTTGGGCTTGGGTTGACTACCTGTGCCCTTCTTTCGCCTCTTTCTATATGTTTCTTCAACTCTATCTCCCGTTCCCGAGCAACGTTTATAATCTCGGTGAGAGTCTCATACTTCGAAGGAGTCATAAACTCCCTATACTCGGCGCTCAGCATATTATAATAATAATATATTTTCTGCTCTTCATTCGTTAAGAGATCATCACAAAACTTCATTTTATCCATGAACGTTCCCTTGATTTTATCGATAGATTCACCCTTGTGTCGAAGCTGCATAAATTCTTCCTTGATTTTGTTAATGATTGCCTTGGGACTATGATGTTTAAGAAACGGCGTCTTAAACTCGTCCCATGTCATAGCCTTAGCCGCTTCACTTCCGATCTCTTTCTTCTTGTTATCCCACCAATCTTTCGCCTGACCCCTTAACTGACCCGTGCCATAAGCCACAAAGTCATCCTCATCGCAATGGGTCCTTTCAAATACTCCCTCCATATCACTTAGCCACCGTTGGCATATTATCGGGTCAACCTCCCCATTGTAGATTGGCGGTTTACACGCCATGAACTCTTTATAAGAACAAGATTTTCGTCATCCCGACTTTTCCTTTGCTAAATTGGTATTATCCTCCAATTTCTTGATTCTTTCTTCCACCACTGATAGTACCGTGTTTTGGATTTTGTCGATGAAACCCGACAAACTGTTTTCGATTGCCTTTCCTACCTCTTCAGCAATCACTTCTCTTGTTTGCTCGGTGACTCTTGGCACCGTATCATCATTACCTTTATCCGCCATCTTTAACTGACATGTTTACATCAAACGTTAACATTTCATCTATAACATGTGATTTATTTACTTCGGTTTATTCAAGTTCGTGACATGTTTTCACCGTTCTATTTAATGCACTTTCCGGGTTTAAGTGTGTTAACACACTCTTCCCATGCATATCTATCCATTATTCCCTCTTTTACTTAATAACTCTACTAAGAATAATTAACTCTTACCGGATGTTTGATCAAGCTTGAACCGAACACACTTGTTAACAACCTTGAGCTCTGATTACCAACTTGTAACACCCTTTTTATGATAATGGGATTACTTAAAAATATTACATGAGTTTATACTAAAATCCCAATTTACTAAATATTTTCAATTGGAAATACCAAACATGATCATGTTAAGTACAAAACGAAAGTTTAAAAGTAACTTCTACTAGTCAACTATCGACTAGTTTAAAACCTTAGGACTTGGTTAACAATTCATTTACATCAAAATCATTGTCTAAACAAAGTTAAGTTAACGCGGAAGCTACAAAATGCGTGTTCGGTTCTTCTACATTGCTTGACCGCCATCCGGAAGCCCACCATAGTCACCTAAGGTCAAAACCACTAAAAACATTAGTTTTGGCATTGACATAATACGTGTAAACAAGTTTCAACATCAATTCAAATAAAGAAAATAAAATTTTCCAACTTTGGTCCTCCCGCGTGTCGCGGAGTTTTCAATGTAACCCTCCGCGTGGCGCGGGGGAACCCTTTTTCCAGCAGGTTCAGTTTAAAATCCTGCATTATTGCCCAGCTCCGAAAATTCACAATTTTCAAACTTTAAAATATCATAACTTTTTACTCGTTAGTCCGTTTTAACCGATTCTTTTTCCTACGAGTCCGTAATAAAATTACGAACCCGACCATGTAAATTTCTCGTTACGGAAACCGAGATACCGACAATCGGTTCTCAATTTCCTCATTTCAATTATCCAACCCATTCGTATAAGTGCTTAGCACCTCTTTTCCATTCTTAAGACCTATTAGATATAATTACCCAATTTCCGGGGCTTACATACTTGGTGTATTCGCGCCATTTCATGGCTTTGCGTTCCCTTAGGGCTAAATACTCGTTTATTCGGAATTCAAGCATTCCGTTTCAAACGACACTTTCATAGCGCTTCTATTGTTTGACCCGAATTCCCGGGTTCTTAGACTTAATTTAATACAACCAATTCAATGGCGTGGTACCATCCACCACTTAACGAAATATGAGACTTTCAAGTCTCGATTCTCATGATTCTTTTTAAAACATCTTTTTGACCCGTTTGGCTATTTAGTGAAAACTATCACTTTGTTGACATGCCAAACTAAATTCCAAGTCTTTATTTTGACCCGTTTAATGGTCGAGTGTATGTGCCACTTTAGTGACACATCAAACACCTTCTTTACACTACAACATCATTTATATAGCAAACCAAAACATTTAAGCATAATTTAACGGGACTAAAGCCACGTACCTTTAAAGCACACCTTTTCCGCGAGTATCACCTCCGGCGTGTCCACTTGACGTTCCGGATTCCTTGCCTAAAGAGTTCAATTCATAACAAGATTAGAACTCTTTCATAAGCTTAAATGCAATAATTCACAACATATGCAAATCTGCGTTTTTAGCAATCTTTAACGTTTTAACCCTCATTTAGGCGTTTTATCAAACACCTTGCGGCAGATTTCTACATGATCTAAACCAAGTTCATAAGTTGAAATTATCACTCAAATTAACTTCAATTAGACAATATACACATATTTTAACATCAACAATTTCAGAGATTAGCTCAGAATTTCAGTTTACACTAGAACAAGAGTCTTAATCCTAGTGTTTATCGAGTTCTACTAACTTACTAATCACCCACTATAGTGATTTTGATCCTTACAACTAACATGCAAGATTTTGACAAGAAATCATCTAGGGTTTGTCCCTAGACTTCACATTACTTCCAATTTCATGTTTTACAACACATAATCAAGCTCAACCTTCGATTTCAATCACATGCAAGAATTTGAGTTGTATCAAAACAACCTAATTTGACATACCTTATGACCTCCTTGACGAGGAGATCACGATTCTATGTTCAGATTTCGATTACGACATGATTTGAGCCTTCAATTTGAGAGATTAGTAGAATTTAGGGTTGTGAAAGTGTGGGTGTCGCCCCCTCTGTTTTATTGATCGACCAGGAACTCTAAAATGGAGTGTTTGGTTTTTATTTTACTAAATATTAGTAATTTAAGTTTCAATTTTGACAATCTAGGCCCCTCCACTCTTATTTAGTTTATATCTTTGGCTTTTTAACTCATTCCTGTGTTACTACAAGACTTCTAACTAACTGGGTTATTTATGCTAGTTAGTTTATTCTTGTTTATTATACACTTTATAATTCTAGTATAAAGTTTTGAAATTTCGGGATGTTACACGACCTCCCCGACATGCTCTTCCCAAGCAAAACAAAGAACAAAAGGCTGAACACGCCCCGTGCTCAGTGAACACGGGGGCCTGCCCAAGTGCCAGCATAAAAGACAAAGCTATAGAAGCTTCTATCGCCCACTACGGGGCTGTGCTCAGCAGACACGGGGTCGTGCTCAACTATAAGATTCGCAGAATCTAGGCAAATCTTGATAGTACAGATACCCTTCTGCACACGGGGGCGTGCCCAGCGGACACGGGGCGTGGTCAACTAATGTAGACACACTGCAATTATTGAAGACAGAGAAGAAGGTGGACACGGGGCCGTGCCCGAGCTACTGTTCAGGCTATAAATAGGGGTGCTTGGCTCATTTGCAAACCATCCCTTGGCACACCACCTCTCTCACACTTCACCCACCACCATCACAACACCATCATCCACCACCATCATCCATTGTCCATCATAGAGTGTGTGAGTCGTCTCGGGATCCAAGATTGATCGTAAGAGTTCTTGACAATCAAAGGCCATGTTTGCCTAAGTCTCTAACATCACTTGGTGAAGACAAGTGTCTAGTTTAATACTTTTTATTTTTAATCTTTTCGCACTTTTTACTTGGTTATGTATTAATGACTTTAATAACTAGTTTCTTATGTTGAAGGTGATTCTTCCTTATCGTTTCTCCGTGGTGTCTTGGCATTATTTTACTGTCTATATAAAATAAAAGATTTTCACCATTCATATCTCCACGGTCTATATGGAGGTATGTTGGCTACCTGGTCGGGGGTTAAGGGAACGGTTTTGTAAGAGTCTTGCCTTGTTCAGTGTATATATCCTGCAAGGACCTGGGTCAAATTTAGTAGGACCTCCTTCAATACCCACCGGTATTGGATGGCGGGGGTCCAAACTCTTTGATCCCCTCATATGTAAGCTACTATTAATACTTTAACCCGGCTACTTAGGACTGTATCCCTGCTGACTCAGACTACTTAGCCGAGGGTAACGTCACCTTCAAAAGAGGGGCCTACCATAATATGCATTAATAACTTAATTAATTATCTTTCAATAATCCGACCCTTTAGGATTGTATCCTTGTTGACTCAAACTACTGGGTTGAGGGTAACGTCACCTTCAAAAGAGGGGCCTACTACAATAACTAAGATAATCTCTTAAAAATTGCAAAAGTGCGGAAATAATCAAAGGTTACACTAAACACGAGTCGGAGCCAAGTGATTCATCTTGTCTATCTGTCTGTACTTTTATTTTATTTTTATTTTTTCAGCTTTTTAGATAGTTTTTTATTTTTCTTGTTTAAAACCTTTTTCTAAACTTTTGATTTGATTAGACGTTGAGGATAAACCGGTACTAAAAGCTCTTGTGTCCTTGGACGACCTCGGTATCTTGCCAACACTATACTACGCTCACGATGGATGCGCTTGCCCATATGTGTGTTTAGTGTTAGTAAATATCGTGTTTTATAAATTTAAAACTTGACTAAAAAGTGTAAAAGGGCTTAAAATATACATTAAAAACCATATACACTACACACGCATCAATCTTTTGGCGCCGTTGCCGGGGACACAAGGATTTTAAGAATGTTTAAAATCGGCGGCCTAATCAGTTTTTCAAAACCTCTTCAAAACGCGCACACATTTTTCTGCATTTTAGTTTAGTTTTGCATTTACAGTAGGTTGAACACGGGGCCGTGCTGCATATTTTCATAAAAACACCCAGATACAGAGTCTGAACACGGGGCCGTGCTCACTGAACACGCCCTCGTGCTGCACAAAACAAGTAACTTTTATTCAAACGCCTAGATACAGAAACTGAACATGGGGCCGTGTCCACTGGACACGGGGCCGTGTCCAGCCTCTGTTTCCATTTTTATTTTTGTTTTCTGGTCTCGAGACTCTGTTGTGGTCTGTTGAGTGATTCTTATGGATCAATACTCAGGAGGCTATAACTACACCTATGAGGAGGATGATTATAGGGAAGACTATTGCACTAATTGTGGTAACCCGCACTCGGTTCAATATTGTAACTTATATCAACCATCCGCTTTATACACCTACTATGAGGAGCCCAGGTATGAGCCATCGACTTCATACACATCCTATGAAGACCAAAGGTATGAACCTTCTCCCTCATACTCATATTTTGATGAACCAAGGTATGAGCCTTCATACTTCTACTTTGAGGAACCAAGATATGAGCCACGACCTTCATATGCTTATTATGAGGAACTATGGCATGAACAACCCACCTCATATGAGTATTATGAAGAACAAAATTACGACCCTTATCCATCATATACTTACAATGAAGAACAATGGTACGAACCATCTACTTCATATGAGTACTATGAGCAACCAAGGATCGAACATCCGGATTCAAGCTTTGAGGATCCCGGTCCTTATTCTATCACCGAAGTGACCGAAAAGATACTAGGACACCTTAAAACTATTGAACGTTACATAAAAGAATCTCGCGCAAGGGAAGAGGAGTCCCGTGCAACAGAAGAATTAACTTGTAATAATAACGAAGAAATAGTGAAAGAGGTAAAAATGGAAGAACAAATAAGTGAAAAACCGACACATGAGTTAAACAACGAAAAAGGAGAGTCCGATAACGTAAAAATTCAAGAAGAGTCTAATTTTCAAGAAATTAATCTCTTGTCGCCTTCTTTCGAAAATTATTGTTTAATTCCCACTCATGCTAAGTTTTTAAAAGAGTTAAACACTAACAAAAATTTTGATGAAACGACAAGCATTAACTTAACAAATGATCAAACTTCGCTAATAAAAGAAGACCCATTTGAAATCAACATTACACCGGTTCCATGTTTTTTTCAAAACTCCTTTATTAGTAATATAAAAATTGATAAAGATCTTTGCGTTAACATAATGCCCAACTACATTTTCAAAAAATTAAGTATTAGTGATTTTTCTCCACTTCAAATACCCATTTTTCTATCTAATCGGAAAATAATAAAATCAATCAGTGTAGTTGAGGATGTCTTGGTCCAAACAAATCAAATGGTAATCCCAACCGATTTTGTCATCCTTGATAACACTCCTCTAGTGTTGGGACGACCTTTTGTAAAAACACACGAAGCTTTGAAAAATCGGAAGTACAACAACCTACATATTCAATTAGGGGCATTTAAAAAATGTGTCGATCTTGAATGAGCAATGAAATATCCAATCGGCAATGACGACCCCCTAATTGAAGATGAGCCGGAACCACCCGATAAGGTGGGTCTAGCCAAGGACCCTTATAAATGTGGCGCACTACAGAGGCATTCCGCGGAACTATCCTTAGTTTTAGATTAGTTTAACTTTTATGTTTTCTAGTTTAGTTTCAATTTTCAGGAATAAAACACACTCGAAATGGTGGGGGTTACTAAGGGACGTTAAAATCACACCCCATGCACAAAAACAGAGCCTCCCGACAATTTTTCTTCATTACAGCAAGTTAAGCACGGGGCCGTGCTCAACCAACACGCCCCCGTGCCCGAAAATCTGCAGAAAATGCCCAGTTCAGGTAACTGGACACGGGGCCCTGCTTACTGAACACGCCCCCGTGCCCAGCCTTCTGTTTACTTTTGGTACTGGTAGTTTGAACACGGGGCCGTGCTCAGCCAACACCACCCCGTGTTCAGCTACCCAGTAACATAAATTCTTGTTTTTAACCCACTTTTACACATTTTAATCAACCGAAAAACTTATTTTTGGGACACATTGAGGACAATGTGTAATTTAAGTGTGGGGGATGCTAAAACCTTGAATTTTGCAAGTCCTAATAACAAGCCTTACACAAAACTCTATTGGAACCGCTAATCACCCCAAATTTTTTCAAAAATTTTCATTTTTTTACTTGTCTTGGTTTAATTTGGGAATAACAAGTTCTAAAAAGGTTATATTTTTATAAATTTACAACCGATAGCGTCGTGATAAAAAGAACCAATTAAGAAGATTATGAAAAGGCATGACAAATCTAATTAAAATTTGATTATATATACTTGTTCACATTATAAACCCATTCGCACAAAAGTGAGTTTTGAGCCTTTATTGAGCATACAAATACATATCTTTAAACTAAATGTTCATTTTTCGTTTCTTGTGTGAATAGCTGCTTGGTTCTTACGACTCTAGAACTTGCCACGACGATACATTCCCGGTCCTTACCAACTTAAACCCGAGTAAGTAAATGATGGAGGCATTAGGACTAACCCTTTTTATTTCTACACCATTATTTTTCTTTTTTTTTACCACCTACCCAAAATCCCCCTAGTTAACCCCTTTGAGCCTAAACCTTTTCATTTCTTAACCAAAAAACAAACACCCTTTTTACCCACCAAAACCCTTTTTATTTTAAACCCTTTGTTTTAGTAACAAGCTCGGTTTTTCGTATGACTTTTCAAAAAAAAATGTTGATGATGAATCAAAAGAAATAAATAAGCAAGTTCATAAAAAATAACTTTGTTTGAATAATGGCTTCATCAAAATAAACAAGCAAGTCTTATGAAAACCGACGCTTTTTACGCTTTTCGCCCTTTTCTACTAACCACTAACCCAACCACCTACCTTTAACCCAAGTCTAACCCTTCACCCAAAAGTCCTCTTGATATTTACAAAGGTATATAGTTAAAAAGGAGGAGGATTGATTGCTTGGTAAGCCTATGGTAGGAGTAAGTTCCATGCCGCTCTCGAGTGATTCACTAAAATACATCTTCTGCCGAGTGTTGAGTGATCCCCGTGAGATATGTGAACTTGTATATAAATGGAATTTTAAAAAGGCATGTTATGCCCTAATAAGTAATTTATCTTATGAAATGTTTTAAATAAATCATGACGAATAGGATTGTAAATAAATAAAAATAAAACTTAATAAAGAATCTTGGAAATCCCGACACTCTATGACAAGCCCAAAAACCTTCTCTTCTACCCATTCCATTTGGGAGTGTAAAGCCACATTATAAAGAGTTTTGCTTGAGGACAAGCAAAGATTCAAGTGTGGGGGTATTTGATATGCACAAAATGCAACATATAAATTACATCAATTGTGGCATAAAACTAACCCTTTTTTAGTACTAATGTTGGAAAAAGAGTGCTTTTGTCTTCCTTTTGTATTTTCAGGATTAAATGAGCTCAAATAAACAAAAGAAGCAAAAAGGAAGCTAAATCTAACATAAATACAAGAAAAGGAACTAACGTGGCATGCCCAATCTCCCAGACAGCATCTTCCCAAGCAAAACAAAGAATAGAAGGCTGAACACGCCCCGTGCTCAGTGAACACGGGGGCGTGCCCAAGTGCCAGCATAAAAGACAAAGCTATAGAAGCTTCTATCGCCCACCACGGGGCAGTGGTCAACTATAAGATTCGCAGAATCTAGGCAAATCTTGATAGTACAGATACGCTTCTGCACACGGGGATGTGCCCAGCGGACACAGGGGCGTGGTCAACTAATGTAGACACACTGCAATTAATGAAGACAGAGAAGAAGGTGGACAAGGGGCCGTGCCCACTGGACACGGGGCCGTGCCCGAGTTACTGTTCAGGCTATAAATAGGGGTGCTTGGCTCATTTGCAAACCATCCCTTGGCACACCACCTCTCTCACACTTCACCCACCACCCACCACCATCACAACACCATCATCCACCACCATCATCCATTGTTCATCATAGAGTGTGTGAGTCGTCTCGGGATCCAAGATTGATCGTAAGAGTTCTTGACAATCAAAGGTCATGTTTGCTTAGGTCTCTTACATCACTCGGTGAAGACAAGTGTCTAGTGTAATACTTTTTATTCTTAATCTTTTCGCACTTTTTACTTGGTTATGTATTAATGACTTTAATAACTAGTTTCTTATGTTGAAGGTGATTCTTCCTTATCGTTTGTCCGTGGTGTCTTGGCATTATTTTACTGTCTATATAAAATAAAAGATTTTCACCATTCATATCTCCACGGTCTATATGGAGGTATGTTGGCAACCTGGTCGGGGGTTAAGGGAGCGGTTTGGTAAGAGTCTTGCCTTGTTCAGTGTATAGATCCTGCAAGGACCTGGGTCAAATTTAGTAGGACCTCCTTCAATACCCACCGGTATTGGATGGCGGGGGTCCAAACTCTTTGATCCCCTCATATGTAAGCTACTATTAATACTTTAACCCGGCTACTTAGGACTGTATCCCTGCTGACTCAGACTACTTAGCCGAGGGTAACGTCACCTTGAAAAGAGGGGCCTACCATAATATGCATTAATAACTTAATTAATTATCTTTCAATAATCCGACCCTTTAGGATTGTATCCTTGTTGACTTAAACTACTGGGTTGAGGGTAACGTCACATTCAAAAGAGGGGCCTACTACAATAACTAAGATAATCTCTTAAAAAATGCAAAAGTGCGGAAATAATCAAAGGTTACACTAAACACGAGTCGGAGCCAAGTGATTCATCTTGTTTATCTGTCTGTACTTTTATTTTATTTTTATTTTTTTCAGCATTTTAGATAGTTTTTATTTTTCTTGTTTAAAACCTTTTTCTAAACTTTTGATTAGATTAGACGTTGAGGATAAACCGGTACTAAAAGCTATTGTGTCCTTGGACGACCTCGGTATCTTGCCAACACTATACTACTATCACGATGGGTGCACTTGCCCATATGTGTGTTTAGTGTTAGTAAATATCGTGTTTTATAAATTTAAAACTTGACTAAAAAGTGTAAAAGGGCTTAAAATATACATTAAAAACCATATACACTACACACGCATCAGACCCACATATACCACGTGTTGACATTTGCGGCAGTTCTTAAGACTAATCAGTCTCTAGCAATTTCTGCTTCATGGCCTCCAAAAGTTGAACATTTTTGGAGTGATGATGATAAGAAATTAGTAGAGACAGATGAAAGGGCCATGTCACTATTGATTATGGCACTTCAAAATGAGAAATTACGTATTTTCTCATGTGGATGCATGTGCATCTGCAAAAGAAATATGAGATCAATTAGAAAATCTTTGTGAAGGAGAGAAGAGAATGAGAAGAAACAAAAGAATAAATTGTGTTTCCTCATATAAACATTTTAAAAGTTTTCCAAATAAACTCTTTCAGAAACATATAACAGATTTACAAAATTTCTAAATGTATTAAAAAAAATTGGAGTTGAATAATCCACTAATGAAAGAAATGAGAATTCTTGGGTGCCTTACCAAAAGAGGGGAAAAAACAAATCATGACCCTAGCCTCCACTCTAGAATTAGGAAATCTAAACCTCCATGATCTTACATCATATTGGTACCTAGAGAAGAAGAGATATTTGAAAACTTTACTCAAAATTTTCAAAACATGTTTACAAACTAAACATAGCCTTAAATTGTTCGAAACAAGCTCCAAGAGCCTGATATGAAACTCTCTCAAACTTCTTGATCAAATCTGGCTTCATCGAAGGTACCATAGACACTACACTATTTCTTAGGACATATAAAGGGGACAACTTGTTGGTTCAAATATATGTAGATGACGTCATATTGGGATCAACTAACCCTGATTTTTGCAAAGTTTGATAATTTAATGATAAGTCATTTTGAAATGAGTATGATGGATGAGTTTAACTTCTTTTTGGGATTACAAGTAAAACAAGAATCCGATGGTATATATTTAACTCAAGCAAAATACATCAATACAATTTAAATAAATACTCACTAGAGAATTGCTCATTATCAAAAACCCCAATGACCATAGGAAATAAATTGGATTCTGATCTAGACGGTAACAATGTAGATATTAAAACCTATAGAGGAATGATTGGATCATTGTTATATCTAAAAACTAGTAGACCAGACATAATGTTTTCAACATGTTTTCTAGCTAGATATCAGTGTAATCCTAAAGAATCCCACTTAAAAGTTGTAAAAAGGGTTTTCAAATATCTAAAAGGTACATCAAATCTTTGATTGTGGTATCCAAAGAACACAAGTTTGGATTTAATTGCGTACATAGATGCAGATCATGCAGGATGTAAACTTAATATGAAAAGTACATATGGTGCTTACCATATGATAAGGGAAAAGTTGGTATGTTGGGCAAGCAAGAAACAAAACTGTGTTTCTACTTCCACAACTGAAGTAGATGATGTAGCAGCAGCAAGCTGTTGTTCAAAAGTTCTATGCATGGAAACTCAGTTGAAAGATTATGGAGTTAACTTAACAAAGACTCCTATTCTTTGTGAGTCAAAAAGTGCTATAGTGATAACTTCTAATCTAGTCCATCACTCAAGGATCAATCACATGATGTCAGGTATCATTTCATAAAAGATCATGTTAAAAAAGGTAACATAGAAATGTACATTTTACCAGCAAATGAACAATTTGGTGACATTTTTACAAAACCTCACGATGAGAATAGACATAACAATTTGATCAACAAATTGAGAATGGAAAACATGAGATTTGAAGCGGAGAATCATTCTAATAAAAAATCTATAAAACTCATGGATGAATCATCACTAATCTGATGAAGTCATCAGAACAGTCACACAAAACCTACATGTAATTATAAAAAAAAAACTAATAAATATAAAAACAAGATATTTCATAGGTAAACTTAGATTCATATGCCCTAATTTAATATAAGTTCACATGTAATTGTAATAAGAAATAATTAACTTAAAAACAAGAACTTTCATAGGCAAATCTGATAAGGTATGCTCAAGGTGAAAGTGATTAAGCAATGTACATTGATATTTTAAGCCTTGAGAAAGCTTCCTAGTGTCAAATTCACTTGCTTTAGCTCCTATTTTGCAGTCTATCATAAAATGCACTACATATTAATTTCATTCAGAATTGGAAATATCTTGTACATAAACCATAATACATCATCAAACCAAAATAAAAAATAATTCTAAAATCTAAAAGCACCAGAATAACAATTCGACGAAAAGGTATCAAACAAGAGATAGAAGAATAAGTTAACTCAACGAGAAGGTGCATAGAGTTCCCCCTTGTGGTGTGTGCGAGTCAGAAACGAGTATAAGAAGCTGTAAATGTTGCTAAACCAACATTGTTGTACACAAAAATGTACAAACTCCCTCCCCAATCCGAGGAATCACAGGGTACCATTTTTCATCAACATTGCTAAAACAACGTCATTGTACACAAGAGATAGTAATTCAGTTGGAAAACACCAACACCTGTTTATTTTCATATAATGTATAAGTATCAAATTTTTTTTTAAATAGACAAATATATTAAGGTTTATATGTCAAAATAATACTCCATTTTCCTCAAGTAGCACGCGAGTGGCTCAGCTCGTTTACATCCGTGTTACACTCCAACATTAGCCAATAGATCTTAGAGAAATTTAAAAACTAAAACACCAACTGTTATTCTTTTGCATCCTAAAACCACAACTTTAAAAAGCATGTTGAATTAGACGGCGTTGCTACGTTTCACCAGTGGTAGAACTAGAAGACAAATTGAGGGGTATCTTCATTTTTTTATTTCCTAGGGTCGTCCTTGAGATTTAAAGAGCCCTCAGTAACTAGTAAAAATGGGCCTATAAAATTTTTTGTGACGAAAATTAGCGATTTTTTTGTTAAAAATGTTTAAAAAAACTTTTTGGTGTTTTTAGATTTTTTTTAGGTATTTTTGGTTGTGTACACATTGGTTCTCGCGGTTCTATCAATAAAGGTTGGTTCCTAACGTATCCTTCTCCTATGTGTATATGTATATTATAATTATTACAGACTCGTGTATTACATGAATAAAAAATATAAACTAGTAAGATTTAGAAATTATAATATGATATTACATTTTGAGATAAGATATAAGTGAAATTATGTATTAATTAGGTATAGATAAGTGTATTATGAAACTACTTTTGAAAGCAAAACTGTTAATCAACTTTTTCTAATCCATACTCTATAATAAATTGTCACTCTACTAAAGTGATAACAAAAACTATATACTTATAGGATCAAAATGATTTATATTTATATATTCTAAAGTATACATCAATTATCATTCTTTTACTAATGGGTATACCAAATAGACACGAGAAGGTTATTAAATTGTTTTTATAAAACTGTTAATCTTATTTAGAAGTTTTATAAATAATATTTAGTTTGTAATAAAAATATCTTCTAACAACAAAAAAAAAAAAAATATAATACAAAAAAGAACTTAAAATTATTAATAAAGTAAATATAATACTTAATAAAAAGATAAATAAAATATTCAAGAAAACAAGACAAACAAATAACGTTTACAATAACAAATTAGATACAGTAAATGATTAAATATTAATTCAAGTAAATGTTTAATACAATAGCAAATCTCTAGTGGTGACATAAATCGAGGATAGCTAAGTGTACTATTATATTTGACCATTGACTTTGACATTTCCATACTTGCTTTTTTTTTTTTTTTTTATTGTTTCAGTTTATATATATTATAATACTATTATAATAACTTCATCTTCTTCGTCTTTTAAACTCTGTGAGTTTCCTTCGACCTTAAATTTTTGCTTCAGTCAACCAGAATTTTTTGTTTAATCTCATCTTCATCTACAGTTAGGGGTGTCCTAATATTTGCTCAAGAGTATCCCCATACATAAAACGGAGATTAGAAAAAAATCCACTTCGCCAAAAGCAATAAGGGGTATCCTGGGCTACCTCTGGTTACTCATTAGATCCGCCCCTGCGTTTCGCCATGCTTGTGTTTTTGAATTTAAGAGTATCGTATAATCAGTTATTTGAGAGTTAAAATGACTTTTTTTCTTGTTCTGAAGGTCAACAATTATGTTTCAATTTTAAAAATGTGATGACCATGAAAAATACAAAATTGAACTACCATAATTTTCAATAATCTGTGTAAGATTATTATAAAACTGTAGAAACTATCTATAGGCTCATCATACAATTATGAGGACATATATGTTTTAACTTTAGAACACTCCTAACTAATGAATCAAGATTAAGATTCATATTTAAAATTCCCATACCTGCCTAACTCTTGCGTTAACGAGCATGGCCGCAGACCGAACAACACCGAATATTGGTTTAATAATAGTGTGAAATTCATGATTCTATAAACCTCACATACATCTGCATGGAACATCATTAATTTGGTTACGTCTTCAAATGTCTTAGAAGTTAACTACAAATATTCACAACTTAAGTATCTGAAATCCTAGTGGATTTAAAACTACATATAAATAAGGAATAATGGATTTTAATAATCCTAACTATTAGTCATTGGCCACTAACGGTCCCAACTTAAAAAATAACCAGTGGTGGTCCCATCTTTTCATATATTGTAAACCAATGGACCTTTATTAAACCGAAAAAGGATAAGAGGACAAAAAGAAATTAAGGGTTTTTAGTAAAAGTCCATTAGTTTACAATATATGAAAAATTTGAACCACCACTGGCTATTTTTGAAGTTGGGACCATTGACGACCAACGGCTAATAGTTTGGATTATTAAAAATCCATTATTCCAATAAACAACACTCAAGGCCCTGTAGTGTTGTTAGTTGTTACATTGGCCTTTGAAGATTTGTGTATAGAAGGCATTATCTACTTTACGATGGATAGCAACTATTTCATCTCCGGATGTATTCACAGATACTGATAGATAACTGGGGTGTGCCACATGTGTATCAAATAGCTGATGTGCATATACAAAAAAAAAGCTACAACTGTCACTAACAAAATATCATTTCTAATATTCTATATGGATATTAAATGTTATTACAATGTGAAAATGAAATAAAAACACAAATTACTACAATAAACGGTTCACACTTTTAAATGAGATAACAAGCGAAAAAAGATATTACATATAAATGTTCCTACTCAACACAAGGTTTACATGGAATGTATATAAAGACCTTTGTAGCCAAGTGTAAAAATAAGAATTATAATGTAGGTCCGTTTTTCTCGGAGGATCGATTACGAAACCTACTCCTTCTTTCTCACAAACACAATCACGAGTGCGGAATCCCCGTGACGATGCAAACCAAACAAAGTATAAGCAAGGAACACAACGTAACCAAAGATTCACTGTCTATTGATTAACTGGATGAGAACAGATTAAAAACACATAAACACAATGTTTGATAATACTCTCAGTAGGTTATGCTCTCATACTGAACACAGAAGACAAAGTGTGCTATTTATACTGCAGCCCAACCCATTACACTACGAAGAATGTAATTGGGCCCACGAAGAACCAGGTTCTTCGTGAACTGTTTCCACGAAAGACCATGTGACGAAGAAGGGGTTCTTCGTCACACACCATATACGACGAAGTAGGTTCTTCATGACAAATGACATCCCACGAAGAATAGGTTCTTCGTGGGGAGGCTACAAGACAGAAAAGCTGCAAACTGTTATCATAAACACACACACAAACAGACATAATGCAACATGCATTAGTTCAAACATACAATACAAAGAGACAAACGTCGTACCAAGCTAGATACGAGGATATCCGACTTGGTCGACTAGACGGAAACATTACAGACTCGATAAACAAAAGACCGTATTATTACATCGTAAATAAGAACAAGTTACAGACACAAAAATATGCACCAACAAACTCCCCCTTGTCTGTTACTTGGTCTTCGATCTTTGTTCTTCAATCTTCAGTGCTTTTTGGACCATGAACTGCTGGCGTGAATCCCGCGTTAAAAACAAAAACAAGGGACGCATTGAAAAAGTAACGCTTGATGCGTGTCCTTGTCCTCGTAAAATATGTCATGACAAAACAATTTGTTGATATCGGCAACAGACATGTTGATTATCCACATCGGATCGAGCATGCATAAATTTTCTTGATCGTCTTTGAACTTAATAACGGCCTCGTGCGTATCGGAGTCATAAAACCACAATGCCCTATTTTCCAAGAAGTTCTGCTTCACCGGCATCAGAGGGATCTTGTCCATAACCTTCACCGGCTGATAAACAAGCTTGTATCTCGCCGTGTTGGTTGACGGATCCAAAGTGAACTTTATCTGCTGATGAATTGGAAATTGTGGCTTGTATAACTCGTCTTTCCACCCTATCATCCGATTTATCTTCAACTTGCGAGCAAACGACGTTGCTCCTTCAAACTTTGAACGATTAATCAGCTCCAACTTTGTTAATGCTGCAACATCATAAAACGGTAAGGACAGAATGCTAAGCAACGATCTGAAATACTGAATGCTGTGTTCACGTTTCACGACCATGCAATGGATATCTTTTACAAACATCCAGCTAAGTATCTTCCCGTGCAAATTTTCTTTCTCGTATTTCAAATAATCGACTTGAGCTTCAGCAGGTGTAGGCTTTGTAACCTTGGACATGAACTGTTATATGTAGAATCACGATTTTTCAACTGTTCGTCGATGACGTCCACATTTTCTTTCAACCAATCTTCATTGAAAGGAGTGAACTCTGTTCTGTCTTCTCGCACGTAAGTAGACTTGTTATTATCACCTTTAAAGACAATTTCTTCAAGATTTTCTAAGTCTGCTGTTTCGGGTTCACTAGGGATCTGATCAATAGCAGCATCTTCTACTGCTTTCATTTCATTAAGCGCTAAAATCTGTTCATCTGTGAAGTCAGAAATTAATTCTCCTTCTTCTAGTTCTTCTCCAGTCACTGGATGTACTCTCTTCAGTCCAAGATCAGCAGATTCAAGAACCGGATCCTTACCAACCGAGGAGCTTTCAACATAATGACTACTCTCTAGCTGTTGCATTTCTTCTTGAGCTCCACCGGAGGTTCCTTGTGAAGACACAATCTGTTGAGGCTTGTCAGCCATGATCTGAGAAGACTCTGAAGCCCCTGGTTGTTGAGATGATACTGAAGTGTCGGGATTTCCAGGGTCTTCTTTGTCTTGGTCACGCTTTCGTAAAATCTCCAGCTGTTTACACCTTTCAGACCATATGACGTTGACGCGCTTGGCGCAAAGCTCGACATTATCTTTAATCGTTTTGAACCCTTCAGTCAATGTGGTATTTCTGGAATTATACCACTCCCTCATGTCGTCATGCTTTGCCTTAAGAGAATCAGCAACCCGTTGAACCTCAGTATACCTTTCTTTCAATCGGTTCATTTCAATCCCACGAGCATTATCAGTTGCACGCATCTGTAATAATTGCCGCTCTCATACCTCATCAGCATCCTTTAGACGTTCATTCTCAGCCTTTAGCTGTGTAATTTCTGCTTGTCGACGTTCAACAGTGGATTTTAACGTATTGATCTCCAACTGTTGCTTGATCACATTGTTTCTTGTAACATTCATGAAATGTCGATTGTCTGTCAATCTGACTTGCAGCAGCTTGCAATTGAGAAAGTAAGAAATCTACCTTTTCGTCTGGCTGCATTTCAGAAAATTTTCTTTGTCTGCGTTCTGAGCTGTGCTGAGAAGTAGTTGCTCAAATAGTGGATGCCATTGTGCGCGCAGATTCTTGTGGTGCGACTAATGGAGTTTCAGTAGCTGAAGTAACCACAGGGGGTGGTTCAGTTAATCTTGGAGGAGACGATATCATAGCAGAAGCTTCTTCGGCCGTGAGTCCCAAGTTTGGATTCATTTCCGCTTCGTGAATAGGCTCTTGTTGTGACACAGTTGGCTGTACAGATGAAGTACCGATGTACCTCCTGCTCTTTTTCTTCCTACGAGCAGCAGTTTGTTTCTTCTTCAAACGTTCAGCTTCACTATCAGAAGGTACATAATCAGCATCCTCCTCCTGTCTAATCCTTCTCACTTGTCTTACACCACGATCGTCGAGATAGAATTCATCTCCTGGTTCTGGATGATTATCGTTAGAATCAGAATCTTCTTCATCACCTGGAGCTGAACTAGCACCAGTTGCACCAGCAGCAGATGCACCAGTAGCACCAGTATCTCCACCAGCACCAGCATCATCGTCATCATCACCACTGTCACTTTCAGTAGAATCACCGAAAATCTTAATCTTCTTGCGTCCAAACTTATCTTCCATCATCTTTTCAACTTTGGCTCCGCGTCGTCCGATTGGCTGTCATTGTACCTATTTGCTGGAACACCCCTGAATATCTTTAGAGAATGCTCTATCATAGCATCTATCTTTAGAATATCATTGTCGGCTTTCGAAAGATTCGGATGTTGGCCGTTCATTATCATCTACAAGAATCTAGGATACATCCAGAACTTGTTCCCAGTCATACGAGCACCCGTTCTCTTCATATTATCTTTCATGTTTGCATAAATATACTTGGAAATACTAAACGGCTTGTTTAGTACCAAGGCCACCATAAATCCAACCAAATCATTTCCTGCCATGTCATAACCAGCACGGCGATTGCTCAGACATTGAATAAGAACATGCAGTAGAAACTTGTAGCGCATTGGCAACCAGGCTTTGTTGATCTGACCACTAAAGATATCACCAGTACATATCATCTGAAGCAAACATCCGCACGTGCACATAATTGGAACGGAATATGGTGCGTTTGGATCATCTTGAAGTTCAAATACAATGTTTAGAATATCCGGGAAAACATCCACGTTCAATTGGTTAACTTGCCCTTGAATTAGCTCATTTTCATCAACTTCAATCACGTTAGCTGAATTACAGAATTCTTTAATAAGAGACTTGTACATCGGCGTTGAATGGGTAATAGCCTTTGTTGATCCGAGATTCCCTTAGCCATTGAGTGATCTCCTTAAATTCAGCAATCTTTCCTTTAGGATCAAGATACGCGATCATGTTGTGTAGGGGTTCGGACATGGTTTGTTCTTCTGTTTTGTTTGTTTTCTTAGTCACGGGTTTGCGTTTCTGTTCTATCGGAGCCATTCTGTACACGAAAAACATCCACTATGAGTCATAAGGATATAACACTTGCATAATACATATATGCATACATGTTAAGTATACTGTGAACAGTAAACATGTATATACATACATACTGTAAAAGTGTAATACAACTGAACAACATGAAAAATTTTCTAAGTGTTGGCCTACGAAGAACTGTCATTGTGGTGAAGAACCCCTTCATGGCGAAGAACTGGTTGTTCGTCGCTATTACCCATGAAGAACCAATGGTAAAAAAAAAGTCAACAAAAGTCAACGAAGAATGGTTCTTCGTTGACCATGGGTTTTTCGCCAACAACAGTTGTGATGAAACAGGTTCTTCGTCAATTAGGGTTTTTCGTTCAAATTAAATTTGGGGGTTTTTCGTTACAAGGGTTTTCGTCGATCATCGTTGAATCAACAGTTGATTCAGAACATCAAAACAACAAACACTTGTTAAACACAAACATGAAGATCCCAAAACCCAGAAGTTTAACCGACATCGGTTTGAACAAGAAAAACACACCCAAACCTGTAAATCACAACAAAAACCCAAACCCTTGTTTTAACACCCAAAATAAAAACCCAAAAGATGTAACTATCTACACATAAACATCAGATATTTCAACTTTTAATGAATACAAATAATGAAGCAAACAGATAACACTATGATCAAATATCAAGGAGTCTCTGAGGGTTTCATAAACAATCGAACAAAAACAGAGGATTTTTAAGAAGTTTTAAACGTGTTAAAGGTCCCTGGCCTCTTTTAATACCTTGGATTTGATAAAAATCACAGAGAAAAACAAAGATTTTTGAGTAGGTTGGGAGTATGGGTGATGGCGTGTAGAAGAAGATGAAAAGTTGGATGGTTTTGAAAAAGTGAAGCCAATAATGCACTAGGGGTCCCCTTTTATACACCGACCCCCGACGAAGAACTTCCTTCGACGAAGAAACGAGTGGGCCGACGAAGAACCTTAATGGGCTTAAACAGTTAGCCCATAATGAAGGTCCACGAAGAACCTAGGTTCTTCGTGAAGACCTTGACGAAGAAGGGTTCTTCGTCGAGATAAGGTTTTTCATTGACCAAAGGAGGTTCTGTGTTGACCTTTCACACACAAAATCACCAAGTCTGAATTTTGAACAGATTTTACAGATTTAACAGATTTTCCATTGTGTTAAGTTTACCAAATGCAAAAGGATCTTTATGAAGCAGTGAAATCACAAACAAGTCGGTTTCGGGCTTTCCGACAGAAAACATTTGATTTTCAACTTCGGCTAATCAAAAAGAACTTTACAATTATACTAAAAAAGAAATTGAAATGCGGTAAACTAATCGACAATCAATAATAAGCAGTAAAAGACTGTACAATAACAAACTTTTTGCGAGTTTCAAGGTAAAAGAATCATACCAGCTTACGGTCTTTGTCAACATGGTTTTTCTTTCGGTTTAAAGATTTAGATAAGTATACTACCATAATTATTGGTATTGTTGTCCACATAAGCTCAAACTGATCAGATGTAATCATAATTAGGAGATACGATTTACGGTATTAATTATACTTACAAGTCGAAGTTCATCCACTCACGACACATTCCCGTATCAAGGTATGCATGAGAGGTCATCTTACCGGTGAGTATACCGCTTATCATCTGTTTGACCGTACAAAAGGATGTGAGATACTCACTTATTTTTGGTTGAAAACAAGCCCTATGTGATAGAATCACTTATTCATGAGGAACTTGATTTTCAGATGCATGAGGGCACATGAGCAAGTCCGTGAACAGGTTAGTACCATCGTACAGACAAAGAGACGAACTTGACTCCAGCAAGAAAGCTGTGATATATTATCACTTATTTTGTTTGGACATGTGATTGTTGATCACTTATTGAGGTCGAATGCAATATGTACACGTATGTATAGTATCATGGAATATCTAGACTTCGTCTCCGTTATTTTTCGGTAAAAGATACAACCATGATACCCAGATGATAAGACCGCATAAAGACCGAATATCTTAGAACCTCGGCAATCAATCAAACGAAACTTCGGTACTAAGACCATATGCCAATGAATGGTTCCCACCTGCCTTGAAGTCTGTTAGGTTTATATCATCCTGCACATTTTAATCTGATTGTGAGCCTACCGATACATCATTAGTAGAGATACTTATCATTTCTCAATTTTTCTTTTTACATTTTTGACCATGTTGACCGACCACACCAGTAAATCTCATCACTTTCTCTTATCCAAGAAACTCATTTTTGATTTTCTAATTTTTTTTAGAAATTTGATTTTCTATTTTTTTTTTTGAATTTTTGATTTTTCAGATGTAAAGACAGAAAGTAAAGACATATTTTTGGATTTTTGACTTTTTCACTTGTTTTTATATTTTCTTGAAATCTCTCCCCCTAAAATGCAAAAAGGTAATAAAAATGAAAATCTTTTTGTATTTTTAGAGTTTTTAAAGAAAATATTTACGAAAACGATTAGCCAAAGAAGTTTTACTCGGGTTTCACCTTAATGCCATTGACCAAAAGAAGATAATCAAAACGTGACTTATCAAAAGCTTTAGTGAACAGGTCGGCACGTTGGTGATCAGTGTGGACTTTAACAACATCGATGAGTCTTTTATCAAAACAATCACGTATGAAGTGATATTTAATTTCGATGTGTTTGGTCTTGGAATGCTGAACATGATTTCTAGTGATTTGTAAGGCAGCATTGTTATCAACGAAAATAGAAGTAGATAGGAATTCAAAACCGTAGTCGCGCATTTGTTGCTGGATCCACAGAACATGGGAGCAACAACTTGAGGCAGCAATGTATTCAGCTTCACTAGTTGATGTAGCGACACAAGTCTACTTCTTGCACTGCCAATTGACCAGGCGATTTCCTAAAAACTGACATCCAGCCGTTGTGGATTTGTCGTCGATTTTGCAGCCACCAAAATCCGAATCACTGAACGCGATCAAGTCGAAACTATCATCCCTAGGGTACCAGAGACCGGTGTCCGGGCAACCCTTCAAATAGCAGAAAATCCGTTTTACAGCTCCCAGTTGTGAGGCCTTCGGGTTGGCTTGATATCTTGCGAGCAGGCACGTAGGATACATTATGTCGGGCCTCAAGGCTGTGAGATACATTAGAGATCTGATCATTATGCGATAATATGAAGAGTTAATGCTTTTACCCTTCAAATCCGGAGTAATCCCGTGATTCTACGAAAGTGGGGTACCAATGGGCGTTGCATCAGACATCTGGAACTGGCTCAAGATGTCACCAACATATTTAGTCTGATGGATGAATATCCCAGACTCAGTTTGTTGAACTTGTAGGCCCAAAAAGAAATTCATTTCCCCCATTGCGCTCATCTCGAATTTCTCCTGCATAACACGCTTGAATTGCCTGCACAAAACATCCTTAGTTGAACCAAAAATGGTATCATCAATGTATACCTGTACCAACAGAAGATCTCCATCTTGTTCTTTGATGAAAAGAGTGCAATCGATAAGACCTCACCGAAAACCATTCTCCAGCAGATAGTTAGATAAGGTTGCATACCAAGCTCTCGGTGCTTGATGTAAACCGTAGATAGCTTTGTTGAGCAACCAAACCCGATCAGGGTGAATAGGATCTTCAAAACCCGGAGGTTGTTCGACGTGCACCTCTTCTTCAACCACACCATGTAAGAAAGCACTTTTCACATCCATCTAGTAGACCTTGAATCCTTTAAATGAAGCATAAGCTAGGAAGATCCGAATGGCCTCAAGACATGCAACAGGTGCATAAACTTCATTGTAGTTAATCCCTTCGATCTGATGAAACCCTTAAACAACTAATCTCGCCTTGTTTCAAATGACTACTCCAGGATCATCCTTTTTGCATTTGAAAACCCAACGGGTGCCAATTTTCTTGTAATTATCAGGTTTTTCACCAAGTTTCCAGACACCCAGCTTTTAGAATTGTTGCAGTTCTTCCTGCATAGCTTCCACCCAAGAATTATCCTTTAGAGCTTCTTTCCAAGACTTTGGTTCTTCTTGTGAGACATAACACGCGAAGGACCAATCATTTTGTAAACCTGATTCTCTGATAGCTGAATACAACCCAACATTCTGGTTGTTTCTCAGCTGATTACACGTCTACACTCCACTTTGGACATCTCCAATAATATTCTGCTGCGGATGAGTATCATGAATTCTCGTTTCAGGAACATCAGGAACATGAGTATTAATACCTAAATTGTTAAGATTAAGATCAACAACCAAATCCACGCCTGGCATAGACATAGATATGGATGCATTTCCTTCAGCAGTGTCTACATTCTGCACATTAGTAGTTGCTTCAGAAGCACCTTGAACAGGAGCAACTGGAGCCGAAGAGCCTTCATTCGCATCGTGGAATTCATCATCTTCCGATGACACATTGTAATCAACAACATCTTCAAATTCCTCATTTTGAACAATGTTGTTAACCGAAGTAGAAGCTTGAGGGTTAACAACAATTGGTCTCACCAAAGACAAGTCAACTGCATTATCACTTTCCAGTAGCATTTGAGCAGCTGCAGATGCTTCATCAAAGGTTGGCAGATTAAAGGAGTCGAATAGCCCATCAAAATCGAACATCCAAGGATCACCCGGAGCTCTTACAGAATTAGTATTCCTTTGAACCTTTACTTCACCCCATAACTCAATCTTTTTGGTTTCCAAATTCCATACATGAAAATTCGGAGTAGCATATCCAAGGAAGAAACCCTCGATAGCTTTGGCGCCAATCTTTCCGTGCGATTCAATCATAGTGCATGGTCCGCCAAAAGGTTCTAAGTGAGAAACGTCCGGTTTCCTTTTGTGTAACGGTTCGAAACAAGTCTTGTCATGCCTTTTAACTATGAGAACTTTGTTTAAAGTATAGCAAGCAGTAGCCACAGCCTCCCCCCAGAACTGAACAGGAAGCTCCGACTCTACCAACATCGTTCTTGCAGTTTCTATTATCGTTCAATTTTTTCTCTCAGCGACCTGTTTTGTTGTGGAGTGTAGTGAGAACTGTACTCATGAAGAATGCCCTTTGAAGTACCGAACTCATCCATTATGAAGTTTTTGAACTCAGTGCCATTGTCGCTTCGGATCCTCTTCACTTTCAAAGTGTATAAATTTTCTAGCAAAGTAAGAAGATTCTTAAGGATTTCAGGAGTTTCACTCTTGTGCGCCATAAACGATACCCAAGAAAATCTAGAGTAGTCATTAGTAACCACCAGGCAATAAGCATCCCCAAAGTTTGTCTTGTGTTTCATAGGTCCAAAGAGGTCCATATGAAGACGTTCAAGAGGCATGCTGACAGTGTTGACTTTCTTAATCGGGTGAGACTTCTTCGGTTGCTTTCCCTTCTGGCACGAAACACAGATATCTTGTAGATGAAAATTCTTCACAGGCACACCATTCACAAGATTGTTTTTCACCAAATGGTTCATTTTTCTCAAGTGAATGTGCCCCATTCGTCTGTGCCAAGATATAGACTCCTTTTCTGTGGCTTTCGAGACAAAACACGTGACTTGTGCAGATGTTGTAATCGCTTGGCTCATGTCAAGAATATAAAGATCATTAATCCTTGGAGCTGATAAGAGAATCCATTCTTTTGGAATTTTAAACCCAGGCTTCAACACATAACAACCATCATCAAAATGCACGGAGAACTTCTTATCGTAGATTTGCGAAACACTCAGAAGATTGTGATCAATTTGTCGCACATAATTGATCTTATCGAAACTCACAACACCATTGGAGATCATTCCTTCTCCAGTGATGTATCCACCTTTGTCTCCAGCAAATGCGACAAAACCTCCTCTAATGTTTTTCACATCATAAAGAAGCCGTAAGTCGCCAGTCATGTGCCTAGATGCTCCACTGTCAACAATCCAATGACTATTAATAGTTCCTCCTGGAACACCCTGCATATTTCATTTAACAATCAGTTGGAGTTGGGGACCCAAGCCTTAGTGGTCTTGGGTCGTCCCTGATCATCAAGAAATGTGATTTTGATTTCTTGATGATTTTGAAATATCGCGCCTCCCCTTGAACCTTCACCCGTTTTAGGTTTCCAAGACTGATTTCATTTACCAGATTGAGTATTACTAAAAGATTTTAAAGTTTCTAGTTTTAACGGTTGTGATGAACTTGGTTCCCTTTTAACAGTTTTGACTTCTGGTTTTAAATCCCTTTCTATCGCCTTGACGTTTTGACATCGTTGTTTTGTTTCTTGTTCTTTAACAGTTCGCTTATCTTGTTTTGGTGAAACAGAACGACGTTGTTGGTGACCGTTTTCAGGAGGGGCTCTCTCAACAAACTTTTCTTTGGGAGGATTTGTATAGTTTTTGATAATATGTCCAAACTCCCCACATTTAAAATAAGATCTCCTTTCAACAAACTTAGGAGATTCAGATTGACGACCAAATGCCAATCCTGTAGATCCAGAGGTACTTGTTCCTTCATCACACCCGTTTGTGTGTTGGGTGTAGTTGTTTTGCCTATTAAGTTTTAAAATTTTGACTTGTTGAACAAAATCGGTATTTGATTTATTTTCAAAAGTCTCCACTTTATCAGTACCTCTTGATGCTACAAATTTAACATCACTGCTTTTCTTCTTGTAACGAGCTCCCTTTGTTTCAAACTTTGGTTGAGAAACCTTAGGCTTTTGAGCTCGTTGTTCTTGCTGTTTACCCTTAGAAGTGATAGGTTGTTGCTTTGTCAGTAATCTTTGATTTCCATACTGTTTTCTAACTTCAAATTTTGGAATAGGATCACACTGAGTTACAACAACTCCCGGGATCGTCTTTCCCAAAAACTTACTGGTAGTATCTTCAAACACTTTATCAATCAAAGATTGATTGACGTTTTTAATTGGAAAATCTTTGTTTGAATAGATTTTGACATCGCCGACTAAAGTATACAACACATTATCACTTTTAACGGCAGACACAGATTCCTTGATAGGATCTATCTCTTGTTTAGCAACAGAGTGCACAACAGGAGTAGGAGGATCACACAGAATATAATTCTCAATAGGAACTTCTACTCCTTTCATCTTATCAAGAGATTTATCCTGATCACTCACATCTGATTCATCATCAGACGAATCATAGTCCTCAATAATTGGAGCACTTTATTTCGTAGATGTTGAATTTTCTGTTCCTTCAGATGAGCTACTTGAGGAACTGTCCGATTTGAACCCTAATCCTGTAGTGACCTCCTCATAATCAAGAGGTACACTTGGTTCAAAATGAGGCATTTCCTCTTCATCGGGCATTTTGGTATAGTTGTGTCTCAAAGGAGGTGGACATGACTTATACCCAACGCCTTTCTTATTCCCTTTCAGTTGTTGAGCATCTATAATGTGATCAAGCACATATCGGGAGTTAGAATAACTCTCCAATTTGAGCTTGATCGTATCATGCTCGCATTTTTCCAGGGCTAGCTCCTTCTTTGTTTCCTCAATGCTATTAATGTAGTTATTAATACCAGTTTGTTTGTTGAAAACAATTTTTGTTAATTCGGAAACGATTTTCTTTAAAGTTTCAATTACTGATTTGAAATCTTTTGCATTACGAGCTAAGGCCATGCTTGCCTCTTTGCATTTTGACAGCTCAATAACCAAACTCTGATTATGACTATGAATCTTTTCCGATTCATGTTTCAAATCTGCACACATACTACATACACTAGGAGTAGTAGTGTCGAAATTTACATGACTTGTCGAGGCTGCGACATTTGCCATAAAGGCAGTCTGATCAGAGAAAGATCCATCTTCAGGGAAGAACTTCTCCATTTCTTTTGATGCAACAACAGCCTTCTTTATCAGAACATATTTCTGACACTTTAACTCCTCAACTTCCTTTAACAAGCTATCAACATCAGAATTCATTTCCTCATTCACATCCGATTCTGAACTATAACCTCCCATACTCGAGCTTTCTTCATCCGAACTGCCACTATAACCCGAACTATCATCACTTTCGGAGAACTCTTCTTTGTGCACATGCTTGATGTGATTGATGATCTTCGCATAACATGCAGTTCCTCCTCCTCCTTGATCACCACCTCTGAACTGTACTGACCAGTCACACCCTTCATCAGCTTGAACGACTAATGCTCGGTTGGTGTTTGAAGGCCCAGACTGGTTTTGGTTGGTTGTATTGGATGGGTTGTTCACAGCTACTATCTCTCTTTCACGGTTAGCTTGATTTGTGTTAGAAGTACTTGTCTGATTTCGGAAGGGATTTTGGTTGCCTCGTCTGCTCGGTCGAGTCCACTCACATTTGAAGTGACCCTTTTTGCCGTAATTAAAGCACGTAACTGCATCCTTGTCGAAACCGTACTTTGTATCCTTTTTGCTTTCCAAGGTAGTTTTCCCAGTTCGGCTCATATAATCCTTAGCCCTTCGAACAGCACTCGCAAACGCCCACTTAATGTCCATCAATTCCATTTCATCACAGTCTATCTGTTGATAATCTTCATTTGTCAAATTAATGTTTCCAATTTGACCTACGACCAGTCCATAATAGGTACTGACCATTGTGTTGAGAAGTTCCATATGTTCCTTTGCAACTTCTATACTGAATTTTGAAAGGTTTGAAGTATCAACTCTGATGGTGTTGGGGTTTTGAGGTTGAAAGTTGTTACTGTAACATGCTTGTTGTGGTTGGGCTTGTGGTTGAGGTGTAGCAACTGGTGGTGGCGGAAAATAGGCTCTTGGATCAAATTGAGGTTGAGTTGTGGAAACTTGAGGTTGAGGTTGAGGTTGGGGTTGGGGTTGAGGGAAATAGGCACTTGGATCGAATTGGGGTTGTGAATGGACTTGAGGTTGTGCAGCAGGTTGTGGTCGTGGAAGATAAGCATTTGGATCAAAAACCTCACCATACGATGTTTGAACACTTGTTGAAGCTGACTGGTTTGGTGTAAATTGTGGTAGGAAGGGGTTTGCATTTGTCACTTGAGGAAAGGGGCTTGTATTAGACACAAAAGCCGTTTGTAGTTTTGGTTGCTTACTGGTACTAACTGCAGGATTAATCCCTCCAAAGTACATTTCTAGATTTTGAGGGACTATAATGCGTTTAGCTTTACGAATTTCCTCTTCATTCTTGTTTTCCAGCTTCTGAACAAATTCATAGATACTGACAGTATCTAAAACACATGTATGCTTTAATAATTCAATGAATCAACTCCACTTCGGTGGTAGAGAATCAGCAAACCTTGCAACCATTTCCTGTGGAGTTGCAACAACTTGATAAGAAAAAATTTCACTAAGTAAATGATAAAAGCGAGTTGTCATATCATTTAATGTTTCATTTTCCATGAATAGAAATGCCTCAAATTCCTTCTTCAACAAATCTTGGCGTGTCTTCCTTCTCCTCTTGTTACCAAGATGTCCCATAAGGCTTTCGTAGTAGTACAATAAGCGAAGTGATGATAAATTTCTTTGTGGAGTGCTTGCGTAAGGTTAGCAAACGCCTTCTTTTCCAAATCATATGCCTTTTTGTCGCTTTCAACCATATTCTCAAAAGTCGTTGGATTTGAACCTGCCTCTTCAAGAGCTGTGTTATATGCCGTAGTGAAACACGTCCATAGCTCGGTGTTTTGCCCTAGAACGTAAGTGTGAAATCGACCTTTCCAAGATGGATAGTCATTCATATGATTTAACTTTGGTGGGCGATTGTTGCTACCTGTTTCACTTTCGCTCAATAGCAAGTTTTGAATACCTTGATTTTGATTCGCTACGCATGCCTATTGACCTGCAGTAATTGTTTGTTGTGGCATCATATTTTTAATCCAAGACATTACGGAGGTCGGATCATGGCCTGTGCTTAAGCTACTGCTCCAATCCCATGGACTAGTACTCATATTTGATGTATGAATGAGAATACCTGGTCACAAACTTGAAATAAACAGTTAAATAGGTTTTGCAAAGCTTCTGTTAAAAATCTACAAGTCACACCCACGAAGAACTAGGTTCTTCGCGAAAGACCAGATTTGATAAAGAATGGGTTTTTCATCAAAAACAATCGCTACGAAGAATCAGATTCTTCGTCAATAACAACTCCACAAAAACTGGTTTTTCGTCAACAACATCTTTACAAAAAAACTGGGTTTTTCGTCGAAGACAATTTGATGAAGGACCTGGTTTTTTGTCGCTGAGTTCTTCGTTGACTATCAGACACAGAAAGTTGTTGAGATGTTTTCCAAAAAGCAAATCTTATCTCTTGTCTTGACACAGACACCTTTTTCAACCTAACAACATGCTATGACACTTTGATTTACCAACCCACCATCATGTGTACCAATTTTTCAAACAAGTATATTTTAATGATATTCAAGAACACTTTGAAGATATTAGGAACACTTTGAAGATATTAAGAACACTTTGATGATATGAAGTTTCCGGCCAACTGTTTTTACCGGAGAGTTTTTCTGAAAACGAAGTTTGCTAAAACTTTCAACAAAAACCAAATCTTGAACATGTAAAACAATAGCAAAACAATACGCTTTTCACTGATTTTAGAGACTTTTTCCAGAAAATATAACCGTTTTCAATAAATTTTTTTTGAAAAATATGAAAACAACACTTGTTTCAAACAAGACAATGTTTGGTTTTAAACAAGGAAAAGAGCCAATGCTCTGATACCACTTGTAGGTCCGTTTTTATCGGAGGATCGATTACGAAACTAGTCCTTGTTTATCACAAACACAATCACGAGTGTGGAATCCCCGTGACGATGCAAACCAAACAAAGTATAAGCAAGTAACACAACGTAACCAAAGATTCACTGTCTATTGATTAACTGGATGAGAACAGATTACAAACACATACACACAATGTCTGATAATACTCTCAGTAGGTTATGCTCTCATACTGAGCACAGAAGACAAAGTGTGTTATTTATACTACAGCCCAGCCCATTACACTACGAAGAATGTAATTGGGCCCACGAAGAACCTAAGCCCACGAAGAACCAGGTTCTTCGTGAACTGTTTCCACGAAAGACCATGTGACGAAGAAATATACGACGAATGTGACACTCTAGGTTTCCCCGAGCAACCCTCTTGTAATAGCACTATGTATACGTACGCTTTAAATGAAAGTTTGTGAATTATCTTGGTGTGCTATGTGATCCTTGTACTAAGTTATGTGTATGTAGTATATATATGTAAATGTATATTAGTGAGCCGAGACCACAAGGTTCCCGACTCGAGACCACTCGGTCTCGAGTGAACCAAATCAGTTGGGCCGTTGGGCCGCACCCCTCCTTGAGCCCACTCGAAATCCCTCTAGGGTGCACCACTCGAAATGAGTATAAAACCTCCATAAGGCTAGCCAACTTTCCCCTTTGGTGCACTAGCAATCATCATTTCAAATCCCAAACATTCCATTCTCTCCCTCTCTCACCTCATCCACTTTCTTTCACTAGAAAACCCTAAAGTTCCACCATCATCCTCCTCCCTTCTACTCGGAACCAACCGGTAACAAAAGGGCCTTCAGATCAGCTTGTAATCATCACTCGAAGGCTCCATTTTATCACCTTCTTGCACACCTTTGTGTCACACAACAATCAGTTAGTTGTTTCTTTTGAACAAGATAATATTCTATGCAAAAAGTGCTCATTTGTGTGAATAGTTTGATGTATGATGATGATAATATATGACAAAGGTGTGTGCTTGATGAATAATGTACATGCTTGGTTCCAAATGTATAAGATGAATAATATTATCTTTTGTGAAAAGTGTGAAATGTTGTATGATAATGTCTTGTTAAGATATTTTGAATGGTAAAAGAATGATAGTTAGGATGTTTATGACCATCCGATTTATGTTATATATTATAGAACAAATGTTTTGTTTGATCATGGCTTACATGATTATGTGTAGGATAAACATGTTGATTTAATATGAAAACCCTAAGGAAGAACAGTTTGAATATTGATATGAATGTTTGAAAAATGCTTTGTTTGATCCGTTTTGATTAGGAATTAGACAAGGGAACATGTTTGTGCATTTTGGTTGGTTAGTACATAAGATCATGAATATGTAATTCTATTGGTTAGTGCAAAAAGCTGGCACATGTTCTAGAAGGATCTCCTCATCAGACATACGAGTCGAGACCCCCGGTTTCGACTCGAGACCATCTACGTGACAACTCGAGACCAAGCAGGAAACATCAAGGACTCGAGACCAGCAGGATCTCGACTCGAGATCTCTTGATCTCAACTCGAGACCAGACTCGATACCTCCAAGGTTGCGACTCATATATGTACCACTCGAGACCTTCAGTTGGCAACCCGAGACCTCTTAGTTGCGACGCGAGACCATATGTTCTCGAGTCGAGACCACCTGGTCTCGACTGGGCTGCTTGTCTCCGTTATTGGGCCAAAGTGCGTGGACTGTGTATGTCTGCTACTCTTTAACTTGGACTCTGTGATACATGCTACTGTTAACTGTTAAGTATGATAGGACAGACCCAATAACACTTTGTGATCTGTGCGTGCTATGTGATTTATGTGAAAGATATACGTGAATTGTTTGTACCCAAGCCTGACCCATACTGGTAACCATGTTAGGACATGGTGACCAGCGTACTTGACCAAGTAAACCATCTGCCGAGCAACCCAAGGTGAGTTCACACACTAAAAGCATGCGTCCTAGGGAGGGACACGAACAAACTGCCATCTTTGGGAAGAATTACTTTCAAACTAATATTTCCGGGGGGGAAATGCGAATGGGTATTTTAAAATTACTATCTCCGGGGGAGATACGTTTGGATATTATTTATAGTTCACAACTAGCAAAACTAAACGAATCTCTATCATATAAAGTCCCTGCTTACAGTACCGATTAGTCGCCGGGGGCGAACGGGTTATTACTTAATAGCGCTATTAAGTTTGACAACCTCACATCGGGACCGGGGGGATCAGACGTGAACTAGTAGACCTTGCATCTTGGTCAATGATGATAGACATTGACTTGGGGCACAACATCTCTTCGTCAACAGTTTCGGTAACGCCAGTTTAGTAAGCTTTCATATAGGGTAGCTCCCCATGACGTGATTATAAATGCCTTATCTAAAAAAATTACGTTTTCGAAAAGTTAAAACTGGACAACTCGTGAACTCGCCAACATTATGTTGATACCCTACTGCATGCTTTGCAGGTACTCAGTGATTCAGGAGCTTGCAGCTTGAGGAAGTGTAGTGGTCGTCAAAATCCGCGTATTGGGTTTCTTAAATAAACTTAAATTGTGAACCTTGTTTGAATGATTTTGCTTATGCTTCCGCTACTTATTTAAACTATTATTTGAACTTAAAACTTTTGAACTTTAACTATGGCATTTGCTAATCCTTTGGTTGGTAAACATTCTTATTATTAACCACATGCTTAGTATAATTGATGGCTGGATCCTGGTCAGCCACACGCCTCGCGGTGGTAATCCGCACATGGATTTGAGGGTGTGACAGATTTGTATCAGAGCCATTTGTTATAGTGAACTCGTTTTTAAAAAGAAAGTCTTTTAGAGAAAAACCAGACTATAACCCGTGACTCGTGATGACACTACACTCCAAGTGCAAGACTCGATGTATCAGACCTCATGGCTCGGACTTGTGTTTACTTGCTTGTTGTTTTATGTCTATGCTCTACTATATGTACTAGTGTGCCTAGTTAGATGTGTACACCTCCATCTTCTATCTCATTCTCGCTACATTACGACATCGCACTCATATTGTGTTTTCTGGTTATGAAGACAATGAGTGGACGCGGAAGAGGAAACGTTAACATTACCCAGGCTCAGTTCACTAACCAGATCAACACGGTGGCTGCAGCTTTCGCAGCTCACCCTGGAGGTAAACTCGTTATTTTAGGATGTTTAGATCCTACCCCCGCATCGTCTTTTCACCCCTAAACCTATTCGCTTCGCTTCTCACAACATGTCAGCACGCGCCTGCGCAACCACGCGTTTGTACTTTCAAAACCCTCATGGTTTGCAAGCCTCTCCCTTTCAACGGCACTGAGGGTGCCATAGGCCTTCTGCACTGGATCGAGAAGGCCGAATCTGTGTTTGCTGTCTGTGAGTGTCCCCCTGCTAATTGGGTGAAGTTTGCTACTGGTACGCTTGAAGGAAACGTGCTTTCGTGGTGGAAAGTGCAGATTCAGATACTTGGTCTGGAAACTGCTAATGCTACTGCTTGGGAGGACTTCAAGAACATGATCAAGGAAGAGTACTGTCACAGGGATGACATCCACAAGATAAAAAATGAGTACTTTGAGCTTAAGATGGTTGGATCAGAAATTGAGACCTACACCAAGCTGTCCAACGATTATGCTGCTCTCTACCTAAAGATGTCTCGACCTGCTTATCGAAGGATCCAATTGTACATCAAGGGTTTGGTTCCAGAAATCCAGAGCTTGGTCACTTCAGCTAACCTCACTACCATCCAACCAGTTATTCGTCTTGCTCACAAACTCATTGATCAGGCTGTGGAACAGGGCAAGTTGCTCAAAAGCATCAGTGCTATTACTAGAACTTCTAATGATAACAAACGTAAGTGGGATGGAAATCAGGGTAAGGATGCTAACCCCACCCAGGCCCCAGCTCAGCAAAGAAAGACTGAAAAGAGCAAGGGCCCCCAGCAGCAGGGAGGCTACCAAGGACATCTCCCCAAATGTAACAAGTGTGGCCGACATCACAATGGGCCCTGTTCAAGGAACAAGTGTCAGCGATGCAACAAGATGGGGCATGAGGCCAAGGATTGTAGGAGTCCTCGTCCCGCAGGGCAAAACCAACCGCAGCAGCAGCCGCAGCAGGATCATGGGAACATCAAGGGTTGTTTCCAGTGTGGGGCTGAGGGGCACATTAAGAGGAATTGTCCCCAGTTGAATCAGAACAACAACAACAATCAGGGTGATGGGAACAACAACAACAACAATGCTGGAAATGGAGCAAGAGGGAGGGCTTTTGTGATTGGAGCTGGAGAAGCTAGGAACGATCCCAACGTCGTGACGGGTAAGTTCCTACTCGATGATCATTGTGTTTCTGTATTGTTTGATTCTGGAGCCGATGCTAGTTATGTATCCCTACGTATTAGTAAGAAGCTTAAGCATACGCCTACGTTATTAAGTTCTAAGCATACCATCGAGTTAGCAAATGGTAGAAACATCGAGGCCTCACACGTGATAAGTAACTGCAAACTAGTACTGTCTGGTCAAACCTTTAGCATCAATCTTTTCCTTATCATTCTTGGAAGCTTCGACGTCGTCATTGGTATGGATTGGTTATCCAAACATCGAGCTGAAATCTTATGTCAAGAGAAAGTCTCCGTATTCCCCGTCCTTCTGGCAAACCCCTCCTCGTTCAAGGTGACAAAGGTGGAGCAGTCACAGGCATCATCTCGTTCTTAAATGCCCAGAAGTGTTTACGAAAGGGGCACACCGCTATCTTAGCACTTGTCACCGACACACAGGAAGAGGAAAAGATGATCGAGGATTTTCTAGTTATGCGCGACTACCCCGAGGTATTTCCTGAAGAATTACCTGGACTCCCTCCTCACCGTCAGGTCGAATTTCAAATCGAGCTAACTCCCGGAGCGGCGCCTATAGGTCGTGTGCCTTATCGACTAGCCCCCGCTGAACTAAAGGAACTTTCTACGCAACTGCAAGAACTTTTGGATAAAGGATTTATCCGTCCTAGTTCGTCGCCCTGGGGAGCACCAGTGCTCTTTGTCAAGAAGAAGGATGGCACATTCCGTATGTGCATCGACTATCGTGAGCTGAACAAGGTACCATTAAGAACCATTACCCACTCCCGCGTATCGATGACCTATTCGATCAATTGTAAGGATCAAGCTACTACTCCAAGATTGACATGCGATCAGGTTACCATCAGTTGAGAGTCTACGATGAGGACATCTCCAGAACTGCGTTCAGAACTCGTTATGGTCACTATGAATTTCTCGTCATGCCTTTTGGAATGACCAACGCGCTTGCGGTTTTTATGGATCTCATGAACCGAGTGTGCAAACCCTACCTTGACAAGTTTGTGATTGTGTTTATCGACGACATCCTGATCTACTCGAAAAATCAAGAAGACCACGAAAAACACCTGCATCTTATTCTTGAACTCCTTCGCTATAAGCAACTGTATGCCAAGTTCTCGAAATGTGACTTCTGGCTTCGAGAAGTCCATTTCCTTAGGAACCAGGTCAACAAGGACGGAATTCACGTCGATCCAGCTAAAATCGACTCTTTAAAGAATTGGCCTACACCGAAGACTCCGATCGAAGTTCGCAAATTCTTGGGATTGGCAGGGTACTACCGTAGATTCATCAAGGGATTTTCGAAGATCGCTCAACCCCTCACGACTCTCACCCAGAAGGGTGTCGTTTACAAATGGAATGATGCTCAGGAGTCTGCTTTTCAGAAGCTAAAGGATAACCTTTGTAGTGCTCCTATTCTCTCGTTACCTGAAGGTACCGACGACCTTGTAGTTTACTGAGACACGTCTATTAATGGGCTCGGTTGCGTGTTGATGCAACGCGAGAAAGTTATCGCCTATGCTTCTCGACAACTTAAGATTCATGAAAGGAACTACACGACACACGACTTGGAACTCGGAGCAGTCGTTTTTGCACTTAAGATATGGAGACATTACTTGTATGGTACCAAGTGCACGATTTACACCGATCACAAGAGTCTCCAACATGTTTTGGAACAGAAGGAGTTAAACATGAGGCAACGCAGATGGGTAGAACTCCTTAACGACTACGAATGCGCGATCAAGTATCATCCAGGCAAGGCCAATGTTGTGGACAATGCCCTCAGCAGAAAGGAAACCAAACTTAAGCGTGTTCGTGCCTTACAGCTCACTATTCACTCGAACCTCCCTAGTCAGATTCGTAGTGCTCAAGTGGAAGCACTCAAGGAGGAAAACCTTCCAACCGAATCCCTGCGGGGTATGGAGAAACGGTTGGAACTCAAGGACGATGGTATTTGTTACGTTGCTGATCGCATTTGGATTCCCTCTTATGGAAATCTTCGAGAACTTGTGATGGATGAAGCGCACAAGTCACGCTACTCGATACATCCTAGTGCCGATAAAATGTATCACGATCTCAAGATTCTGTATTGGTGGCCTAACATGAAAGTTCTCATTGCTAAGTACGTTAGCAAATGTTTAACCTGTGCTAGGGTCAAGGTCGAATACCAGAAGCCGTCGGGCTTGTTGCAACAACCAGAGCTGCCAACATGGAAATGGGAGCAGATTTCCATGGATTTTGTTACAAGTTTACCTAGGTCTCAAAGCGGGAATGATACCATTTGGGTCATTGTGGACCGCTTAACCAAGTCGGCACACTTCCTCACGTTCAAGGAAACAGATAAGTATTCTAAGCTCGCTGCCATCTACTTGAAGGAAATAGTTGCTAGGCATGGAGTGCCAATCTCTATCATATCTGATCGTGACGCACGCTTTACATCCGAACTATGGCAAGCTACGCATAAGTCTTTTGGCTCACGTCTGGATATGAGTACTGCTTACTACCCGCAGACCGATGGTCAAACGGAACGTACCATCCAAACGCTTGAAGACATGCTGAGAGCATGTGTTATTGATTTTGGAAACGGGTGGGAACGACACCTACCATTGGTAGAGTTCTCCTATAACAACAGCTACCACACCAGCATTCAGGCAGCACCCTTTGAGGCATTGTACGGTCGTAAATGCCGATCACCTCTGTGTTGGGCAGAAGTTGGCGAAAGCCAAATTACTGGCCCAGAACTTATAGTCGAGACTACGGAAAAGATTGCCCAGATCAGACAACGCATGGCGGCAGCTCGTGACAGTCAGAAAAGCTACGGTGATAAGCATAGGAAACCATTAGAATTCCAGGTCAGGGACTAGGTTCTATTAAAAGTTTCACCCTGCAAGGGTGTGGTTCGTTTTGGTAAACGGGGAAAGCTTAATCTGTGATATGTCAGACCATTCGAAAATACCGAGAAGATCGGTAAGGTGGCTTACAGGTTTAAACTGCCTGAAGAGCTGAGTGTGGTGCACAACGTCTTTCACGTGTCTAATCTGAAGAAATGCCTGTCAAATGAAACACTCATCATTCCTTTCAAGGAACTAACTTTTGACGATAGCTACACTTTATTGAGGAGCCGATTGAGATCACGGATCGAGAGATCAAAACCCTCAAACGTAGCCAGATACCTATCGTACGAGTCCGTTGGAACTCGCGCCATGGCCCAGAGTTTACCTGGGAGCGGGAAGACCAGATGAAGCGCAAATATCCCCAGTTGTTCCCAGACGAAACTCCCAACACTGAAGCTACATCAGAATTTCGGGACGAAATTCCAAACTAACAGGGGGATGATGTGACACCCCGTTGAAACATTCTCACTCATACTAGCTTGCCGGTGGCTGCACTTTAACTTTCGGGAAGAAAGTTCTTAAAACTTGGGGATAATGTGACACTCTAGGTTTTCCCGAGCAACCCTCTTGTAATAGCATTATGTGTACGTACATTTTAAATGAAAGTTTGTGAATTATCTTGGTGTGCTATGTGATCCTTGTACTAAGTTATGTGTATGTAGTATATATATGTAAATGTGTATTAGTGAGCCGAGACCACAAGGTTCCCGACCCGAGACCACACGATCTCGAGTGAACCAAATCAGTTGGGTCATTGGGCCGCACCCCTCCTTGAGCCCACTCGGAATCCCTCTAGGGTGCACCACTCGAAATGAGTATAAAACCTCCATAAGGCTAGCCGACTTTGCCCTTTGGTGCACTAGCAATCATCATTTCAAATCCCAAACATTCCATTATCTCCCTCTCTCACCTCATCCACTTTCTCTCACTAGAAAACCCTAAAGTTCCACCATCATCCTCCTCCTCCCTTCTACTCGGAACTAACCGGCAACAAAAGGGCCTTCGGATCAGCTTGTAATCATCACTCAAAGGCTCCACTTTATCACCTTCTTGCACATCTTTGTGTCACACAACAATCGGTTAGTTGTTTCTTTTGAACAAGATAATATTCTATGCAAAAAGTGCTCATTTGTGTGAATAGTTTGATGTATGATGATGATAATATATGACAAAGGTGTGTGCTTGATGAATAATGTACATGCTTGGTTCCAAATGTCTAAGATGAACAATATTCTCTTTTGTGAAAAGTGTGAAATGTTGTATGATAATGTCTTGTTAAGATATTTTGAATGGTAAAAGAATGATAGTTAGGATGTTTATGACCATCCGATTTATGTTAGATATTATAGAACAAATGTTTTGTTTGATCATGGCTTACATGATTATGTGTAGGATAAACATGTTGATTTAATATGAAAACCCTAAGGAAGAACAGTTTGAATATTTATATGAATGTTTGAAAAATGCTTTGTTTGATCCGTTTTGATTAGGAATTAGACGAGGGAACATGTTTGTGCATTTTGGTTGGTTAGTACATAAGATCATGAATATGCAATTCTATTGGTTAGTGCAAAAAGCTGGCACATGTTCTAGAAGGATCTCCTCATTAGACATACGAGTCGAGACCCCCGGTTTTGACTCGAGACCATCTACGTGACAACTCGAGACCAAGCATGAGACATCAAGGACTTGAGACCAGCAGGATCTCGACTCCAGATCTCCTGATCTCGACTCGAAACCGGACTCGAGACCTCCAAGGTTGCGACTCATATATGTACCACTCATGACCTTCAGTTGGCAACCCGAGACCTCTTAGTTGCAACTCAAGACCATATGTTCTCGAGTCGAGACCACCTGGTCTCGACTGGGCTGCTTGTCTCCGTTATTGGGCCAAAGTGCGTGGACTGTGTATGTCTGCTAATGTTTAACTTGGACTTTGTGATACATGCTACTGTTAACTGTTAAGTATGATAGGACAGGCCCAATAACCCTTTGTGATCTGTGCGCGCTATGTGATTTATGTGAAAGATATACGTGAATTGTTTGTACCCAAGCCTGACCCATACTGGTAACCATGTTAGTGTCACACCCCGACCACGTAGAACATACAAAACGTGGCGGAAACGTCGGGGAGTGTTGTAACAGAATTAATGTTTCAAATCCATGGCAATTAATGTTTCGTTTTATTCATTAAACAAGCGAATTACATTGTCTTTAAACAAGAAATAAAGAGTACATAACATAAATTAACTAGTTCTTGTCTCGTTTTAAGTCACTAAGGCACAGGTCCGCCTAAGTATGTCTTGATAAGTCCTATGCATCATCTCCTGAAAACACATGTGAAAATAGGTACGTCAGCATAAAAATGCCTGTGAGATACATAGGTTTTGTGAAAATAGGATTCATGACTTATGTTTGAGAAAATGTTTAGTCATGAACCTTGTAATTTGCTTTATCTTGTAAATCATTTGAAAAACGATAAGATCAGATGATATGTATAAATAAATGTAAGGTTAAATGAATAACCATGTAAAATGAGTTTGTATAAGATAAGTTGTTTGTAAAACAATGTCTTGTGAAAAGTATGTTATTTGTATAAAATGTTATATGTCTCAAACTGAAATGATTCAAATAACGCTACGACATGTAATACCATACAAACACTTATATATAGGAAGTACCAGCGGCGTATCCACCATGCTTGTATCATATTACACACGCCTCGTTACTTAATCACTTACTCAAACCAAACTATCAAAGTAAAATGTTCATGTCTAATGTAAATCATGTAATATGTATCCAAAATGTAAGCATGTGATGAATAACAAATGTACTAAGCATGCGACAATAGACATACGTAGCATCTGACCTGTACTAAGTATGCAACAATGGACATACATAGCATATGACCTGTACTAAGTATGCAACAATAGACATACGTAGCATGTGACCTGTACTAAGTATGCAACAATAGACATACGTAGCATTAAATGTAATGTAAAACATGTACTATAATTGTACTAATGAACATAGCAAGTATATGATGTGAAAACAGGAAAGCACGAAAGTAACAAGTAGGCACATGTGTTCCACCCCAAAACAGTTTGGAAAACAGTAAAAGAGGGGTCTATGTACTCACTTGAGATTGCTTAGTAGTCCTTGAGTAACAACCAAACAATGCTAGAGATCACGGATATCAAACGGCACCTAATATAGGTAACTATGTTAATAAACCGGACCTAAATCGGAGGATTTAGATAGAATGAGGGTTTGTAAACCAAACGAGTATAGAGACTTGTGTCATATGGTTTAACAAAGCCTTCATGCTAAATGAAACCTAACCTAAGTGCTTACGACCCATTACGACCCGTTTAGGTAGCTTATGCTACTTTAACGCGTCGTTCGCGTGAAACACGTTCGGAACGTCTAACTAGTCCTATGACAAGTGTTATATGCCTAAACATGTTACATAATCAGTTATGTGACAAAAGTTTAGGTTACATATGCTAAATTACCAATTATACATGAAAAGGGTATTCTGGTAATTTACCTAAGGCATATAAACTACCTATCATACAACTACTTAAACGATGTGACCATAAGGTATAACCTCGGAAGGTTATTCCCTATACACTATGGTCACCTAATGTATTTGGTCGGATCCTAATGATCGACCAAACTGGGTCGGGTTCGAAGTTATAAGCGATTTATTAGATCGCTTACCCTACGACCCTAGACAACGTGGTAATCAGTAGGCATAGTCCCAAGGGACTATAACCAACGTGATTACACTCACGTTGCGAAGTTCAAACGAACTTCGCATTGACCATAACTGGTCAACGCAGAAAGTCAAACAAAGTTTGACTTTCAGACTCGAAAAGACTCGAAAAGCAATAAAAGAACGAAAGAATGCTTACGAAGGGTCCCCGAATGCTAATCCCGATCCAAGTAGCTCAGGTATGAAACAATGGTTTCAACTTAGAGCTCCTCAAATCAGAATTCTTGAAAGTTTTGCAATGGGGTGGATGGGTATTTATAGGAATACCCGAACCGTTAGGATCGGTTCATGGAAACCGTGCTCGAATCCTACCCGTACATGTGTTGCAAAGTTGTGGTGGCTAAAAATGGTCCTTATCAGCTGAATAGGCAAGTTGTGAGCTTGTGGTTGTGGTTAAAACAGCTGGAATATGCTGACTGTTCATTCTGATCTGTTCTGGGAGGCTGAGGCGGCCCGCTTCAGGATCAGACAAATCTAATGCGGGCCCCATGGCCCTTCTGATCAGCATATAACTTTCAAAAATGACAGTTTCAGCCCCTGCACGTGTTTAAGGCCATTACCGACACTTCTAAGGCCCTAAAATGATGCCTAAACATTGTGGACATGAAACATGCTCAAAAATATGTCGGATGTCAGTTCGTTTGGTCGTACGAACGCGATGTTCGCTTAATTACGACGGAATGCGCATAAGCGCGAAAAACGATCCAAATGACGAAACGAATGGATTTTTCTTATGCCAAACACTAAAATAAAATATTTTAGTGCTTACATAAATTTTTGGATGTCCGGATGTATTCAGAACGTAAGTTATGCGCGAAAATGCAAACTTGTGCACTTTTTGACGCTTTTAGTCCCTGAATGACACAAAAGTTTATTTGAGCACACCGAACCCCTAAAAGCCTATTTCTAAGCTATGTAAAGGATATTTAAGGTGCGTCTAACTTATGGTCATGTTCCGGAATGTCTGTTACAGTTCAAATTGGCATACTTTCGCAGTTTGTCAACTTTAGTCCCTGTAAGCGATTTAACTTGATTTTGCCATACCAAAGCCTTCAAAACTTATTTCTAAGTTAAGTAAAGGTTATTTAAGGTATGTTAAGCCTATTTCACTATTCCGGAGTGTTCGTTACATTAAACTGGTTATATTTACGCATCAGTGCGTGTATAACCTTCTAGAAAGTGATATAGAGTTTGAAATCGAACAAAAATTGATATGTGCAAACGATACACATATTTTTACAAATCCCAAGTATCAAATACAATATTTCATTGGTTTGGCATTTGTTTGATGGTTGGAGTGACACAGGTGTCACAGTCTCCCCTACTTTAGGAAATTTCGTCCCGAAATTCATTCGTAGGAGTCTGTCTGTGGCTTTGTGTCAAATAACCACCAGAGATATGAAAGGCATAATCCTGACATTTCCTTAACGGACATTCTTCAGAACCGAAAATGAATGAAATGAGTCATTTTCAACAGGCATTCTTTAGAAAAAGGAACATGAAGGAATAAACAAGGATATTCATTTCCCTCGATAGATATTCTTCAGCAACCAAAATGAACGGAAATGAGTCATTTTCTTTAGTAACGAAAATGAACGAAACGAGTCATTTTCCACGATTTCTTTAGAAACGAAAATGAACGGAACGAGTCATTTTCCACGATTTCTTCAGAAACGAAAATGAACGGAACGAGTCATTTTCCACGATTTCTTCAGGAACGAAAATGAACAGAATGAGTCATTTTCCACGACTTCTTCAGAAACAAAAATGAACAGAACGAGTCATTTTTCACAACCTCTTCAGAAACGAAAATGAACAGAACGAGTCATTTTCCACAACATCTTCAGAAACGAAAATGAACAGAATGAGTCATTTTCCACAACTTCTTCAGAAACAAAATGAACGGAACGAGACATTTTTTCACAACCTCTTCAGAAACGAAAATGAACAGAATGAGTCATTTTCCACAATTTCTTCAGAAACAAAAATGAACGGAACGAGTCATTTTTTCACAACCTCTTCAGAAACGAAAATGAACAGAATGAGTCATTTTCCACAATTTCTTCAGAAACAAAAATGAATATGGTTAACTTCAGATACACGACAAAACTTGCTGTGGTTTCTGTGCACTGAATTCCATAATTATGTATGCATCCATAATTACGTAACTCCTTGCATAGTCCGCACAGTTTGTCTTGAAATGTTTTAGGGGAGGAAAATCAAACCTGTGATGAGTGTGACTAGACTACCGTAGGGTCCTTTTAATTAGATCGACAATTGATCCTTTTAATTAGGCCACCAAGGAGTCCTTTCAGCTATCTCATCACATGATATTCCTAACCAGATTTTTGGATCAATCTGTTTAACTAGACCACTCAGGGGTCTAATTATGGAATAGTACAATATAATCCAAGGGTCTTTACTATTACGTAAAAGCCCATTGAGGATTTAATATAGTACCTTTGGATATCCTACTATGAATTTCCTTATACAAAGATATGGAAGATTCTACGAGGATTTGGATAACAAAACTTGGATTACACCAAAAACATAAAAGGAAACACATTAGCACATAATCACATAGTTGTTTAACTTGGTTATTAATTTGTTATCTTTGGACGCGGATACTTAAAGTACACCAGGAATCCAATTCGTGGATTTCATTTGGCACTTTAATCATTTCAAGAATCCATCCATGAAGATAGGATGATCTACCAAAAATTCGATTTTCGTTTTCAGGAAAACGCAATATTCGAATTAAGGTACACAATAATTTAGGACATACGGAAATACCCTTGGGTACCCTATTAAGAATTTATAGTGGTACTTGGGGTATTCGTACAGAATTATAACTTGCACCTTGTACTTCGTTTCTTTGCAAGAAACGGGTACTTAGGATCTTTGTGGAAAACGCAAGAGAATGTAAAATGGAAGAATTTTGGGGGTAGTTTGCTTTTCAAGGAATATGATTCCTTGATTGTCGGTATTGTAAGGGATATGTTGTTTATACATACAATCACATAAATACATTGCAATGTAAATAAAAGATTTATTTATAAACAATGTTAACAACTGTTTCATGGACCTTGACAACAAGAGAAAATAATACATAAGATGTGATTATTTCTAAAGAGTGTTGTCTTCTAGTCGGTCAGATGCTCATCTCTGTGCTGGATTAGCATTAGCAAGCTTTGGGCAATTTCTTCGGAAATGTCCCATCTCGCCACACTTGTAGCAAGAACCTGGTGGAAAACGAGCTTGAGCAGGATTGTTGTTAGCTTGATTTGGTGCAACTGCTGCTACACAAACTTTTGCTGTATGACCTTTACGTCCACAAATTTGGCATTCGCGGCACTTCACATTGGCATGATGATGTAGGCCACATTGGTTGCACAAAGTTGAAGTTCCATTGTATGGCTTCCTAGCAGAGGGTTGAGCTGGTTGGTTGGGGACGGCTTGATCATTGTGAGTAACCATGGCGAAGTTTTGAGAAGCCTTTCGCTTCTTTGACTGCTCAGGGGATCCAGTCTGTTCATCCATGGTCTTTGATTCCTCAATTGGTTTCGATTCCTCGACCAGTTTCTTGTCACCCTTTCGGAAAAGCTTATGTTTCCTGATCTGAGATTCAGTCAAGGTTGCAGATAGCTCAATGGCCTGCCTAACCGTAGTGGGGTTACTACCAGTAACAATGTCTTGAACTGAGTCAGGGAGACCATCAATGTATTTTTCGATTGCCTTATCCAAAGGCGTAACCATGGTAGGACACAACAGGCTCAGCTCCTCATATCGATCAGTGTATGCTCGATGTTCACCGCTGTCTTGCTTAAGATCGTCAAATTTCCTTTCCAAAGCCCTGATCTCGTGACGAGGACAGAATTCCTTCATCATTAGTGCTCGAAGTTCTTCCCACATTTGGGCCAGTGCCACTTCGGCACCACTATCTCTCACCACACCGTTCCACCACGTCAAAGCTCGTTTCTCAAAGACACTAGATGCGAAGTCTACCTTTCGCTCATTTGGACATTGAACATGCCTGAAGGTGCTCTCTAGACTCTCGAACCATTGCAGAAGTGCAGTCGCTCCTTGAGACCCAGAAAACTTTGATGGCTTAGCCGAGTTAAACGTCTTGAAGTTGCAGAGAGCATTATTGTTGTTGATAGCTTGGTGACATTGGGAAACGATGGTCGGAATTGCAGCAGTTATTTGCTGTGTAATGACAGCTGCCAGATCGTCAATAGATACCGGATTTTCGCGTCGTGGAGGCATTCTAAAAGAGGAAACATGAAAGGAAACGAGTGAGAGAATTAGACGAAAAGAATGAGATGAAACAAATCAGATGAAAGCAAGAATAGTGGTCATTTGTTTGTTACTACAAAGCAACAAACGACCTCGGTGATTAATCAAAGTAAATAGGTCAAAAATAATGTATCGCGAAGACATGCTCGCCTATAAGTGAACACTCATCCCAAGAATTCCCAGGTAAGCACAACTGGTCTCGCGTCTGATGAGATGTATACGAAGTGCTTGCCTAGACAGAAAACCCAGAATACAGGCATTCACCCTTCCAGTTTGCACGTGTTCACATTATTTAAAACCCAAAACCTTGACGAGATTTTGAAAATTCAAAGGGGTTCAAAACCATATAACAGAGGGATCAAAACCTTACAATAGAGGGTTCAAAACCTAGTAATCAATCATTCTAGAACAGATGATTAGTTTTCAAAGCGGTTTTGAAATTTATGTTCTTGTTGTGGTCGTCGCCTAAGGATAGGTGACGGTATTGTTTTATGACTAAACGCAAGTAAACTCGCGTTAGGGTCCTAAGAAGGTTATAGACTAGGTCAAAGCATTAATAATAACCTAATTCCCTATAACCATTGGCTCTGATACCATGTTTTCTGTCACACCCTGACCACGTAGAACATACAAAACGTGGCAGAAACGTCAGGGAGTGTTGTAACAGAATTAATGTTTCAAATCCATGGCAATTAAAGTTTCGTTTTATTCATTAAACAAGCGAATTACATTGTCTTTAAACAAGAAATAAAGAGTACATAACATAAATTAACTAGTTCTTGTCTCGTTTTAAGTCACTAAGGCACAGGTCCGCCTAAGTATGTCTTGATAAGTCCTATGCATCATCTCCTAAAAACACATGTGAAAATAGGATTCATGACTTATGTTTGAGAAAATGTTTAGTCATGAACCTTGTAATTTGCTTTGTCTTGTAAATCATTTGAAAAACGATAAGATCAGATGATATGTATAAATAAATGTAAGGTTAAATGAATAACCATGTAAAATGAGTTTGTATAAGATAAGTTGTTTGTAAAACAATGTCTTGTGAAAAGTATGTTATTTGTATAAAATGTTATATGTCTCAAACTGAAATGATTCAAATAACGCTACGACATGTAATACCATACAAACACTTATATATAGGAAGTACCAGCGGCGTATCCACCATGCTTGTATCATATTACACACGCCTCGTTACTTAATCACTTACTCAAACCAAACTATCAAAGTAAAATGTTCATGTCTAATGTAAATCATGTAATATGTATCCAAAATGTAAGCATGTGATGAATAACAAATGTACTAAGCATGCGACAATAGACATACGTAGCATGTGACCTGTACTAAGTATGCAACAATGGACATACATAGCATGTGACCTGTACTAAGTATGCAACAATAGACATACGTAGCATGTGACCTATACTAAGTATGCAACAATAGACATACGTAGCATGTGACCTGTACTAAGTATGCAACAATAGACATGCGGAGCATTAAATGTAATGTAAAACATGTACTATAATTGTACTAATGAACATAGCAAGTATATGATGTGAAAACAGGAAAGCACGAAAGTAACAAGTAGGCACATGTGTTCCACCCCAAAACAGTTTGGAAAACAGTAAAAGAGGGGTCTATGTACACACTTGAGATTTCTTAGTAGTCCTTGAGTAACAACCAAATAATGCTAGAGATCACGGATATCAAACGGCACCTAATATAGGTAACTATGTTAATAAACCGGACCTAAATCGGAAAGATTTAGATAGAATGAGGGTTTGTAAACCAAACGAGTATAGAGACTCGTGTCATATGGTTTAACAAAGCCTTCATGCTAAATGAAACCTAACCTAAGTGCTTACGACCCATTACGACCCGTTTAGGTAGCTTATGCTACTTTAACGCGTCGTTCGCGTGAAACACGTTCGGAACGTCTAACTAGTCCTATGACAAGTGTTATATGCCTAAACATGTTACATAATCTGTTATGTGACAAAAGTTTAGGTTACATATGCTAAATTACCAATTATACATGAAAAGGGTATTCTGGTAATTTACCTAAGGCATATAAACTACCTATCATACAACTACTTAAACGATGTGACCATAAGGTATAACCTCGGAAGGTTATTCCCTATACACTATGGTCACCTAATGTATTTGGTCGGATCCTAATGATCGACCAAACTGGGTCGGGTTCGAAGTTATAAGAGATTTATTAGATCGCTTACCCTACGACCCTAGACAACGTGGTAATCAGTAGGCATAGTCCCAAGGGACTATAACCAACGTGATTACACTCACGTTGCGAAGTTCAAACGAACTTCGCATTGACCATAACTGGTCAACGCAGAAAGTCAAACAAAGTTTGACTTTCAGACTCGAAAAGACTCGAAAAGCAATAAAAGAATGAAAGAATACTTACGAAGGGTCCCCGAATGCTAATCCCGATCCAAGTAGCTCAGGTATGAAACAATGGTTTCAACTTTGAGCTCCTCAAATCAGAATTCTTGTAAGTTTTGCAATGGGGTGGATGGGTATTTATAGGAATACCCGAACCGTTAGGATCGTTTCATGGAAACCGTGCTCGAATCCTACCCGTACATGTGTTGCAAAGTTGTGGTGGCTAAAAATGGTCCTTATCAGCTGAATAGGCAAGTTGTGAGCTTGTGGTTGTGGTTAAAACAGCTGGAATATGCTGACTGTTCATTCTGATCTGTTCTGGGAGGCTGAGGCGGCCCGCTTCAGGATCAGACAAATCTAATGCGGGCCGCATGGCCCTTCTGTTCTGCATATAACTTTAAAAAATGACAGTTTCAGCCCCTGCACGTGTTTAAGGCCATTCCCGACACTTCTAAGGCCCTAAAATGATGCCTAAACATTGTGGACATGAAACATGCTCAAAAATATGTCGGATGTCAGTTCGTTTGGTCGTACGAACGCGATGATCGCTTAATTAAGACGGAATGTGCATAAGCGCGAAAAACGATCCAAATGACGAAACAAATGGATTTTTCTTATGCCAAAAACTAAAATAAAACATTTTAGTGCTTACATAAATTTTTGGATGTCCGGATGTATTCAGAACGTAAGTTATGCGCGAAAATGCAAACTTGTGCACTTTTTGACGCTTTTAGTCCCTGAATGACACAAAAGTTTATTTTAGCACACCGAACCCCTAAAAGCTTATTTCTAAGCTATGTAAAGGATATTTAAGGTGTGTCTAACTTATGGTCATGTTCCGGAATGTCTGTTACAGTTCAAATTGGCATACTTTCGCAGTTTGTCAACTTTAGTCCCTGTAAGCGATTTAACTTGATTTTGCCATACCAAAGCCTTCAAAACTTATTTCTAAGTTAAGTAAAGGTTATTTAAGGTATGTTAAGCCTATTTCACTATTCCATAGTGTTCGTTACATTAAACTGGTTATATTTACGCATCAGTGCGTGTATAACCTTCTAGAAAGTGATATAGAGTTTGAAATCGAACAAAAATTGATATGTGCAAACGATACACATATTTTTACAAATCCCAAGTGTGAAATACAATATTTCATTGGTTTGGCATTTGTTTGATGGTTGGAGTGACACAGGTGTCACAGTTAGGACGTGGTGACCAGCGTACTTGACCAAGTAAACCATCTGCCGAGCAACCCAAGGTGAGTTCACACACTAAAAGTATGCGTCCCAGGGAGGGACACGAACAAACTACCATCTTTGGGAAGAATTACTTTCAAACTAATATTTCCGGGGGGAAAATGCGAATGGGTATTTTAAAATTACTATCTCCGGGGGAGATACGTTTGGATATTATTTATAAATCACAACTAGCAAAACTAAACAAATCTCTATCATATAAAGTCCCTGATTACAGTACCGATTAGTCGCCGGGGGCAAACGGATTATTAGTTGATAGAGCTATTAGGTTTGACAACCTCACACCGTGACCTGGGGGATCGAGCATGAACTAGTAGACCTTGCATCTTGGTCAATGATGATATACATTAACTTGGGGCACAACATCTCTTCGTCAACAGTTTCTGTAACGCCAGTTTAGTAACCTTTCATGTGGGGTAGCTCCCCATGATGTGATTATAAATGCCTTATCTAAACAACTTATGTTTTCGAAAAGTTAAAACTGGACAACTCGTGAACTCGGCAACATTATGTTGATACCCTACTGCATGCTTTGCAGGTATTCAGTGATTCAGGAACTTTCACCTTGAGGAAGTGTAGTGGTCGTCTAAACCCACGTATTGGGTTTCTTAAATAAACTTAAAATGTAAACCTTGTTTGAATGATTTTGCTTATGCTTCAGCTACTTATTTAAACTGTTATTTGAACTTAAAACTTTTGAACTTTAACTATGGCGTTTGCTAATCCTTTTGGTTAGTAAACATTCTTATTATTAACTACATGCTCAGTATAATTGATGGCTGGATCCTGGTCAGTCACACGCCTCGCTGTGGTAGTCTGCACGTGGATTTGAGGGTGTGACAACGAAGTAGGTTCTTCGTGACAAATGACATCCCACGAAGAATAGGTTCTTCGTGGGGAGGTTGTTAGACAGAAAAGCTGCAAGCTGTTAAACAGTTTGCAGTAATCATAAACACACACACAAACATACATAATGCAACATGCTTTAGTTCAAACATACAATACAAAGAGACAAACTTCGTACCAAGCTAGATAGGAGGATATCTTGTTGATGCATATTTGTGACAACAGCTTAGATTTTGTCTTTGGACATCTTGTAATTAGGTAAATGATAAACGGTTAGCGGGTTTAGCTTTGTATTAGTGAGATAATAGAGTTTGGCCTAAACAAAACCCAATTTGGGTTATGGGGGACGAAATGGGTCTAGTCCATGTAGGAAACCCAAGCCTAAGTAGCAACCTTGTGTTATATAAATAAGGCTTTGCTATAGGGTTTAGGTTAATTAGCCAAAACAGTTTTGTGAGGAATTTCGTGAGAGCTTATACTTCTTGGACGAATTTGAGTGTTGGTTAGGGTTTAGATTGATTGTAATTCTTGTGAGATTGATAATCAATAGAAACCCGGTTTGATTGGAATTGTTGTTTCTGTTTTCTACTCGTTTCTGTGATATTCTGATCAATAGGATTCCGCACTCTTGATTAGATTGACAATTCTGTGAAAGATCCATACGTCAAGGGGACCTACAATTGGTATCAGAGGATTAGGCTCTTGAAGGCTCGGTTCAGAATTGTGATCTACAGAATTCTGGTGGAAGTTGGTTGAAAATTTTGAAGATTTTAAACTTGATAATTAGGGTTTTCTAAATTTTGTATTTTTGATATAATTCTGGTTTTTGTTTGTGTTTGATCATTCTGTGTGTTTGATTTTGTTGATTTGCAGGTTTTCGGGATAGGTTTTGTTGATTTTTGAAGAGTTTTTTGCTGGACAGATTTGAAGATTCAAAGACTGTTCTTCGTGTTCTTCATAATTTTCGAATAATTAGACCGATTTGGTTGTTTAATCTTGTAGGTTTCTGTTAGAAAAGATCTGGAAATCTTCAGAATTACGAATAGATCAAGTTTCCAAAATTAACTAGCATAATTAACAATTCCGCTGACAAATCAGAGGAATTATCTGATCCAGCGAATTTAACATCGGTGACCGGTGAAATTAAAATCCAAAGGTGACTTTGGTGACCGTTATAATTGTCCTCAGCGACATTATTACGGTGATCGGCGAAGTTACTAGACGTCGTGCTAGCGAAATTAATCTGACCAGTGAAATTAAGCTAGCATAATTAACCAGCGAATTTGATCAGCTAGCATATTTATTCCAGCGAATTTAAAAACCAGCATAATTATAATTCCTCTACCAGCATAATTATAACTACTCTATCAGCATATTTAACTCGGTTTGCCAGCATAATTAGCGTGACACAGCGAAATTAACTTGGTTTGCCAGCAAAATTAAAAGGTGGAGTATTTATTTAGATACGTATAGAGGATTTAACGTTTTTGAAAATAGAAAGTGATCCGTAGCTCATCTGCCAAAACCGTTTGCACCGTTGAACTCGATTGATTTTTAGGACGAAAAAAAAAACTCTAGAAAACACCGAATTCAGTCTTCGACATTATATATCATTGGATTCGTCTTTTCGAGACGATTCTAAAGGTGTAATTTGATAACCACTGTTTTCGGAGATATTTTGTACGGTTTTACCAGTCTGTTGCGTTAAAATGTCGAACATGACGAATTTAAATGCACCTAAGATGATGAAGGTGGAGAATTATCTTACATGGAAGGCCAGCTTCCAATCATTCATTGAATCTCAGGATGCACGCATGTGGATCTGTATTGAAGATGGGTACACAAACCCAACACACGATTATGAGGGCAGACCACGTAGAACAGACTATGTGAACGTGCAAGAGGATGATAAAAAGATGTATGAGGCTGAAAAGAGAGCCTTGGCTGCAATAAAGACATCCTTACCTGATAGCATCAAGCATACCTTCAAAAAGTACACTAATTCAAAGGATATGTGGGATGCGTTACAAAAGCGATATCAGGGTAATGAGAGTGCCACTCAGGAATTCATGGCAGAGATAATGCCAGTTGATGAGGCTGAAACTACTGTGAATGATGCTGAAGCTAAAGTGGAGAATGCTGAAGCAAAAGTGGATGTTGAAGTAGAGAACGAGAGTGAAGCTGAACAGGTTGTTGCTGATGAAACCTCAGAAGTTCATGAGAAAGAAGTACAATCTAATTCTGTATGTTTGAGATGTCGTGAACTACAGGGTGAGGTTGACAGGTTGTCAACACAAAACCAAAGTTTGATAAGCGAGATGTCTAACATTAATGAGTCAAATTTTTTTGCTAAAAGAAATGAATCGTCATACTTGAAGAAGATAAAAGGTTATGAAGCTGAAATTGAAGCTTTAACTTGCAAATTAAATGAAAAACTTCAAGTCATAGACTTAGCTCATGACATGATGGCTGAGAAAACAAAAGAGATTTCTGAAAAATGCAAAGAGTTGTCAGATGCACAACTCAAAATTGTTGAACTTGAAAAGAAATTGAGTCAATTTAGAGATTCGTCTTTTGTAATGAAACACATGATGGGTGGGTTAAAGAAGAGTAATGACAAGACCAGTGTGGGCTTCCAAGGCTTTAATGAAGTTCCACCTCCTCTTAGTCATGACTATTCATTCCTGCCTAGTGAAGATGAGCTAGCAGACTTTATGGCATCTGCACCAAGTAGTTTCGCATCCACATCAAGACAAGGTGATGGATCTGAGAGTGATGATGCTAAGAAGAACAATAACAGGGAACCTTTGAAAAGGAAAAATTCACAGCCTAAGAATAAAAATCAAGCTTTTGTTAAAAAGATTAATTTTGTTCAAGGTAGTGATATGAAAAATGAAACAACTGTTATTGAAAATGAATCAAATGTAGAGTTTGCTAAAAATAAAAACAAAGAAAAATCTGAATCCAAGCAAACTAAACAAGGTTCATCCAAGGGATCATCACCATCTGATAAGGGATCTACCTCAGAGACTCCAGCTAAGAAGTCTTTGAAAAGGATATCGTGCTTCAAGTGTCACACAAAGGGACATGTAGCTAGATGCTGTCCTAATAAAAAAAGTGAAGCACAAGTGAGTGAGAGGAAGAGAGAGAAGTCACCAGAGAATAGTGGTGATAAACAGGAGAAGGAGTCTAATTCTCCAAAGCAATCTGCTCCCAAGCAACCAGAGGGTGTTGCTGTTGGTGTAGATAAGGCTGAAAAAGGAACCCCACAAGTTCCTCGTTTTCAAAGAAATCAACCAAGATTTCAGCCTAAATCTCCACCAGGTAGATACGAGAGACCTAGAAGCAGTTCACCAAGAATGAACAATTATAATTCTAATAATTTCAGAAGTCAAGCTCAATATCAAAATCGATACCAAAATAATGGTGGTCGAACTTTTTATAACAATGGCTTTAGAAATTATAACAATCAAGCTTCTTGGAATCAAAATTCAAGGTACCAAAATCAAAATTTCCAAAGGTCAAATAGTCCAAACACATATAGGAACCCTCAGGACCAGAGACCTTATGGAAATCAAAACCCATTTCCATCAACAGGTCTGAGATTAAAGACTCCAGTTAGGAGTAATGGATATTGGATGGATGTTCAAGTGGTTGGTGAATTTGGACGACCCAAGACCATTAAGGCATGGGTCCCCCAATCTAACTAATTTCTTAGTTGGTGTGTGCAGGAGCTGCTAAGGAGGATTATCAACTTATGGTATGTTGATAATGGCTGCTCTAGGCACATGAAGGGGGATGTGAGATTGTTGATATATTTATATAGATTGATTTAAATTGAAGTTCAAAGTGCTGAGTCGACACACTAGATAACCTGGCAGATCTTTATACTAAAGCTTTTGACAGGGCTCGCTTTGAACATTTAGTCGAACTCAACCGGATGAGGAATCCGGAATAACTGGTTTTTCATAAGAATTTTGTAAATAGTTTACTGCTTTTCTTAAAAATCAAAATCCATAAACGTTGAAAAATCAAAAACATAAAAAATAGAAAATAAAAAATGAATTATCATTGTGTGAAAAAGAAGAAATGATAGTACATTAGCAAGTTAGACTTTCACACTCAAACTAAATTAAATTGCTTAAGTGTGATAGCAGCTTCATCATATGATGTACCAGTAGGCAAAAAGCATGAAATAATCAACTTACCAATGTGATATAAACTTAAACACAACTGAGTATGAGTGGGGAACACATCAGTGGTGTATGGTTTAATGACCTTAAATCTTGCGTTGATAGATTGCCAAAATCTGAAGTTTTGGGTCTTTATACTGTTATTTCATCTAGGGATATCAGGGGTGTCCTTCTACTGAATCCAGATACATGCTGACCTAGACAGACCCAGGATATCTTAAAAGAGCTAAAAATGCCAAAACCCTTAAATGAAGAAGCTCTCAAAGAGAGTTATTCAAAAATGCAAAATGCATAATTCGTACCAAAAATGGTATTTGTCATAGCCCTCGTTAGATATTTTGGTCTCTTTGCTGTACGGAAGTACTGACCTGTTCACCAATTATCTAAACGTCGAAAAACAAAACGGATGAATTCAGTATACTCACCTACTACGATGAATCTTTGTGCATACCTTGATCGCGGGGGTATATCCTGAAGTGGGACACTCTAATATATCAGAAATAAAATTACCTTAACGTATCATACGGTAATGGTACTTGAAATGTTCATGCATTTTGTTAAGGTGGACAAACATACTGGTAATCGTCTTGGACTGCTTTTCACAAAAAAATACATAAAGAATTAACTAATGGTGTGAAACAGTTTGATTGTGCTGATATGATCTTCTTACCGGTGATTCTCACAAAAATAGAGTGTTTATTGCTTTTGTTATTTACTTGCTTTCAGAAAATATAAAACAAAAATCCAAAAATAGTGTCTTTTTCTGTTTAAAATTCTTAACGTACGGAAAGCTGTTATTCTTGGAGGAATTGTTACTGATAGGGGGAGACAGTGTTGGAAAGTGAGTTCAATATTTTAAATCATGCGGGTTATAGGGTGTGTGATTAAAAAAGTTTTGCGTGTTGGTGATGAATTGAGAATGCTTAATCTGTGATATAATCTCTTGAATAATAATAATTTATTTAACTTTGTTGAAAAATTCTTATGGTTTCTTGAGATGTTTGTTTTATAGTATACAGATTGAAGCAGTATGTTGCTGAGAAGTTGCTGTGAAGAGGTGAGAGTTTGATTGGATGCATGGTAGAACCTCCTTTCTACATTGCAGACAAAGATGAAGAGTTTGAAGATTGCTTTACAAATGCTGAACTGGAGTTTACTCAAACGCTAAAGTTTTTGAAGATTTGGTGATTGGATGCATCAGCTTAGGGGGAGTCTGTTGCTGACAGAAGCTGTTGAAGCTGAAGCTATCCAAAGACCAAAGACAGTGCAAGATTACATGAAGAATGCAAGATGACTTAAGACAAAGTTATTTTATGAAGCTATTGTCAAGGGGGAGTTTGTTGGTGCATATTTGTGACAACAGCTTAGATTTGGTCTTTGGATATCTTGTAATTAGTTAAACGATAAACGGTTAGCGGGTTTAGCTTTGTATTAGTGAGATAATAGAGTTTGGGCTAAACAAAACCCAATTTGGGTTATGGGGACGAAATGGGTCTAGTCCATGTAGGAAACCCAAGCCCAAGTAGAAACCTTGTGTTATATAAACAAGGCTTTGCTATAGGGTTTAGGTTAATCAGCCAAAACAGTTTTGTGAGGAATTTTGTGAGAGCTTATACTGCTTGGACGAATTTGAGTGTTGGTTAGGGTTTAGATTGATTGTAATTCTTGTGAGATTGATAATCAATAGAAACCCGGTTTGATTGGAATTGTTGTTTCTGTTTTCTACTCGTTTCTGTGATATTCTGATCAAGAGGATTCCGCACTCTTGATTAGATTGACAATTCTGTGAAAGATCCATACGTCAAGGGGACCTACATATCCGACTTGGTTGACTAGACGGAAACATTACAGACTCGATAAACAAAAGACCGTACTATTACATCGTAAATTAGAACAAGTTACAGACACAAAAATATGCAGAAACATATAGCAGGTTTGAACATACTTTGTTGGTTCAGGGCGTTCGTACAACTTATTTCCAACAATGTAGCAGAAATGCCAAGACTTGTCCTGATTAAAGGAAAAATATTCAAATACGAAGTACACTAAATTAACATACGGAGATAAGTGCAAAGGACTTGAAAGATAAATGTGACAGTTACTAAACAATGGTAAAAGACGAAAAAATTTTATTAACCTTTTAGAGAGCCTTTATTTTCAATTGTCTTTTAATATATTTTGTGTTAGTTAAATAGCATCTTGAAATGTTTTAGATGGCAAACTTGATCTTTAATACTATCTAATTCCCACTAAAATATGTGACATTGCATATATGTAAGCAAATTAGTACTTTTTAGAGATTAGTTACGTGAGAAGGTTGGCTCATGTTTTTAGAATTTGAACCCTAAGGGCATGCTGTGAGTGAAGAGTTTCATGCACTTCATAAAAACGGAACATGGTTGTTAGTTCCCTAATAACAACATGGTTGATTGTAAGTGGTTCTATAGGCTAAAGAGAGATGCAAAAGGCAAAGTTACTCGCAATAAAGCTCGTATTATAGCCAAAGGGTTCCATCAACAACCTGGTATTGACTATCAGGAAACTTTTAGTCCTATCGTGAAAGCTACTACTATTCGTGTGCAGTTATCTCTTGTGATCACTCATAAGTGGTCTTTGAGACAACTGGATGTTCAAAGCGCTTTCCTTCATGGTGATTTACAGGAAACTGTCTATATGAAACAACCCTTGGCTTCGTAGATCCTATCAAACTGGATCTTGTTTGTCTTCTTCATATGTCTCTGTATGGACTTAAACAAGCATCTCGGGCATGGTTTACTAGACGATCTAGTGATCCACCCTTGTTTATTCTCAACTTACGAGGTACAATTGTTTATGTTCTTGTTTATGTTGATGACATTATAATTACCAGAAATGACAACCAGGCTGTGGATCACATTATTCAAAGTCTTAGTTCAATGTTTGCTGAAAAGGATCTTGGCTCTCTACATTATTTCTCGGGCATTGAAGTTGTTCGTAATGCTCTTGATCTTATTTTGTATCGAAATAAATATATATGGGATATTTTTACAACGTCCCGACTTGTTTGATTGTAAGCTAGTCCGTTCTCCTATGAGCACCTCTCAAATTCTTATTTAATGATAGTCCTTTGTTATCAGATTTGATAAAATACCGCCAAGTTGTTGGTGCATTACAGTATGCTATTTTATCACGTCTAGATATTGCCTTTTCGGTTAACAAGGTATGCCAGTTCATGCATGCTCCCATAGAAAAATCATTGGATCATGCAGAAGTATAGACTTCATTACTTGAAGGGCACTACTGATTTGGGTCTGTGGATTCGCCATAACTCGGGTTCTATCCTTCATGCATTTACTAAAGTTCACATGGATAACTCGCTACATGCCTATTCTGATTCTAACTGAGCTAGTTATCCGTTCGATCATCGATCCGTGGGGGGTTGCCATCTATCTAGATTAAATCTTGTATAATGGACAACATGAAAACAAACTGTGTCTTGCGCATATATCGAATCAGAATATAAAGGGCTTGTTGATACTGTAGTTGAACTAATCTGGCTAAAGGCCCTTCTTTGTGAACTTGGTGTTGTTACAAACTCTTCAACCATTCTTTGATGTTTTAATTTAAGGACAACTTATCTTTCAGCTAATCCGGTATTTTATGCTCGTACGAAACATGTTGAAGTAGATTTTCACTTGGTTGTGAATAGGTGGCTCCGGGTGATCTAAGTGTCATGTTCATATCTACAAGTGAACAAATTCCAAATTGCTGACGTGTTTATTAAGTCGTTATTATTTTTGTTAAAAATAGACAACATGATTTACTTAACCAAATTAAGAAAGTGAGGTAAGGTGCTTAGTAAAATGATTAGTTTTTTGTTAAGGATCCCGAATAAATGATCAGGATCTTAATTACAAAAAATGGTTTGTAAAGGATTTGTGAATGAATGCAAGATAAATGTAATGAAAACAACAGATCTGACACGTGGGGAAAAGCCCTTGATCTTCTTCTTGAAGATGATCTCTGGCACAAAAAACCTCGGGAGCTGGAAACTACATAGCTCCACTAATATTAAATTTGTAAATGAGTACAAAAGTGAGTCTTGATCAATCAAACTCTGTGTTACAACGATTATCTGAATGTTTGCGAGGGGAAGTTGTTGGAAATAACTTGATCAAAACCGCAAAACGCACAAGGATTTTATGATCAACTTGATCACGACTCTTTCTTCTTTATTAATATCTAACCAAAACAAAACAACAAAATAATTGGATAACCTAGCCCATCTATTTATACTAAAGTAATTAGTGCTAAACAAGCTATCCTAAACCAATACCAAATTACCAACTCTAATACTTATTAACCAATTAATAAAATAACTAGATAAACAAAATACTTTAAACTAATAATTATCTCTAACTATTTAATTACTCCTTCGTATATCAAGATTACTCTTCGGAAGAAGTATGGTGTAAACAGTGTGCAAAAAGTATCCCTAAGCTGATCGAATCATGTCTTTTATAGTACAGATCAAAAAATAAATCCTAACTAAGTAACCGAGAATTCTGGGATCCAGAGAAGAACAGGTCAGTAACCGTTGGCAACTTTCAACTCTATTTCCACACGTTTTCTCGAGCTACTTTCGCGATAATTTAGGTGCAAGCCATCTACTACCCATTAACATAAGGATATTCTTGTAAAATTGTAGGGCCATATAACATAACTGAGTAGGTTTACGTTTATCTTTATCAAACACAATTATAAGCTATTGGGCATAGTTTCTAGTGGGTTAGATTGTATTTGGATAAGCCATGTGGGCTAAATTAGTCGTATTGGGCTTGGGTTAGGCCATGTGGACCGAATTCTATGTGAACCCTATATAATGATGTGTTTAGTTCATTATTAGGGTTAGACGTTTTAGAGGTTGCTTAGAATTTTCGAATTCTTGGTTGGTGTACCAGACAGTTCTCTAGAAACTGTGTGCACTTTGGTTAATACAATCGAGTTTGTTCTTGTTCTTCTACACTTTTCTCAGTTTTCCGCACTTTGATTAGTGTTATTGATATCTGATTGATAGTTTTTGGGACTTACAGTTGGTATCAGAGCCTAAGAAGTCTTTCTAAGGCTCGGTTTCGTTGGATATCAGTCAAAGAACTGTTGCAGTTTGCTGACTTGAATTAAAAAAAAAATGAAGAACACGAAGAACACTGTTGAAGATCAAGAAAATTTTGAAAATTCTGCATTTTGATTTGTTTTGGAGAAATTGTCATACTGTTCGCAAGAAAATCGGATTTTATTGGTGGAAAGAATCAAAGAATTTAAATTTCAAATTTATCCATAATTTTCGAGATATAGCTAGTTGATTTGTTTCCAAAACAGGAGTGTACAGGGTAGAATTTAAAAACAGTGTGCGACAATAATATCATCATTTATCCAAATTCTGGAGGAGTGTGCGACAATAATATCAAAATATCATCATGCAAGTGTGCTGCCTAGGTTGTAGTGTGCGGCTAAAATTAAAGCAATTGTGGGACCAAATTATACTTCAACATGATCGTTCAAATTATAATGTGCGACATCATCATGATCATCGTTCAACATCAAAGTTCATCATCATCATCGACCATCGCTCATCGTCATTGCTCATAATCGTTCAACATCAGATCATCATCGTCTTTCATCTTGTCACCTCCGGGCAACAACCATCATCACCGTTTCGAACAACCTCTGTCCACCTAACACCCTCCTAACCACCAGCTCTTGTTTATAACTTCATCGAATCATCAACCATCGACCAATCGGACTTCCACTTCATCACCGGTCATCACTACAATTTTGAAAACATCTGAGAAACATCATCACCAGCACCTTTCAACACTTCCGTCCATCATCTTCGACCATTATTATTTCACCGGATCCTCCTCGACACACATCTACACCATCGTCATTGTCAGTCCGGCTATCACCATCATTCAATCTACATCAGTTATCATCATCTCCAAAACGTCTGGTTTCATCATCGTCATCAGTTAACAATCCAGCACACCAATTCCGCACACTGAACCCGCACACCACGTCTGACGATCAGTACCTTCTCCGGCATCCATCACCTCCGGCCATAACGGAACTCCGGCGACCACCACTTCAACCGTCGTCACCTCGATTGTCCCTCAACTCTTCACCGTAACTTCTCACTGTCGTATTCATCTCCGTTCCTATTCTTCATCTCCGTGATTCCTCATCTCTGTCGTATTCCTATCACAATAATCAACATCTCTGGCGGCTGAGTTTGAAAATTAGGGTTTTGGTCCGATTTTTTTACGAAGAAGAAGATCTGGTGGAGTTTGTTTCTTTTGAATTGGTTTAGGGTTTTATTAATTAATAATAATAATATCCTTTATTATTATACATATATATATAAAAAAGTCTTATTAAAAATAAAAAAAAGGGTTTGTTATTATTTGGTAAAAGGATTTTTGACAGGTTTTCGAGTGTGCGACTTGTGAAGTGCGATTTGAGAAAGTGTGCGGATGGCCTTCTATTCGATATCACTTGGTTTGAAGCCCAACTTCAGTTTACGGGCCCAATCAGTTGAGTCTGCCAGTCCAGTGTACTATTGTGCGGCCACGGTTTTAACACTCCGACTCAGCAAAACACACATTTTCAGGAGATCACAGTTCAAAAACTTAAAAATGTCTTCTACTGAGGTATGTGTAGACAATATTTATTGTACTCCTGCTTGTAGGAAGAAACTTAGTGGGTACAAAGAGCAGGCATATGGTGGTGGCGCAAATATGGTGGTGGCGTAGAAGCGTGATATCCGAAAGTTGCATAACGATCTGAGTGAGGAGTGATGTAGACATCTCCACTTCAAGAAATTGTCTGAACAATTAAGTGTTGAACTTGATAATCTAAAATCAACATTTGAAAACACATAATTTAATTTTAAAAAGTTTGATGTATCAAGTGAAAAAGTTGAAAATGATTAATCAACAGTTGAAATATAGTAAAAAGGAGGTGAGGAATAAGGGATTAGGATTCGTATGCATACTTCCACCATACAATCACAATTACACCTCAATTCCCATGACTGATGAGGAGATAGCCAACTTGCCTTAAATGGAATATGGGAAGCCCAGGGATAGGAAGGTTGAGCCTGTTAAGCCAAACAAAGTTAAAATCACAAGGCCAGATAAAACCGAAATTATTCTAGAAAAACAGACGTTTGATAAAACTTTTGTGAAACCTGCTAAAGTTTCAAAACACACTGAGACTTTAAATTTTGAGAATAACGCGAATGTTAACAAACACTTTCAAGTATTAGATAATGTTGAACCATGTTTTTTTCTCAAAATTCACCTGAAGTACAACAACAAGAGAAAGAGTCTGAAATAAAATCTCTCAAGTTCAAGTTTGGCATGATGAATGTATTGGCTGAATTCATGAAAGGGTTTGAGTCTGGGAAGCAAAATGAATCGATTTCTTCATCTGATTCGACATGTGATTTTTGTGAAATGACTAATTGTGAGAAATCAGAAATAGTTGAATCAGTCGAGTCAAATGATAGATCACCTGAACAAGTTGAATCACAACAGACTGAAGTTGAGTCTAGTGAATCCAGCTGTGAGTCTTCTGAAGCAGCTAAATCAGTAGTAGAGGATTCAGCAGAGCCACTACAAAAGGAATGTAACTCAAGTGGTTCAGCTGAATCAATCAGTGAATCAGTGACTGAGCCCACAACATCTGAAATTGAAACAACAAGGCCAGTCCCTAAGCTTAATTGTGTGAATGTTACTGATGCTTCTACTTCATGTGTAGATGCGGTAAAAGTAGAGGATTGGGTGGAAGGGGATATATTGTTTGCTAAAAGGCGGATGATGTGTGTTCAAAAATATCAACTTGTCTGTGGATGCTCCTCCATATGTAAGAAAGGTTGTTTCTGAGCCAGCTTTAGAGGCCCTTCAAATAAATATGTGCCTCCAAAGCCAATAGTTAGAAATGAAAATGCTAAATCCAGTAAACGTACTAACTGTTGTAAACAGTGACATATGAAGCTGGGCAGAAAGGTTGAACAGACTACAAACAAATCATCCAACAAGTGTTATAACTCATACTCAGCATCAGTTGGATCGAATGGATTGGGATATGCTCCTTACGTGAAAAAGCAAAACTGCTACAACTGCGTCATACCCGGTCACATTGTAAGGAATTGCACACATCGTCCCTCTATGCCATACTATACACAGCATCAGAAGGTTACATCTAAGGATATATGTGACAACCCTCAAATCCCATGTATTCCGTACAATTTATTATTGATAATTAAAGTGTTTAACGACTGTGTGGAATTACTTAACTGCTTTCTGATATCTGTGTTATACTTACATGTATTTGTTAACATACTAGTAGGATACAGAAAAGTTACTAAATAGTCCGGTATGCCTTCCTGAGTGTTAAAAATTAAAAACGTTGCAAAAATATATATGTAGGACGCTTTACGGATTAATTAAGCAGTTTAACGGAACAGTGTCGAACCGAACAACAGGACTGTACCCGGAACCTAAAAATATTGGCATGACATTATTTTTCCTTTTCTGAGCCAGTTAGGGTCCCCGAATACCCTAACACCCGTTACAAATTACTACACACTAATAATTAATATTAATCACCAACTAAACTAACTAGTTATCTAATTGGTTAAGATCTAACCAAATAACATCCCCCCCCCCCCAACGATCGTTTCCCCAAGGGGGAAACACATTCCATCAACTTTGAGTATTTTATTAATTCATGTCAAATATCACCAAGACACTTTATACATTGGATAATTAGAAAGTTGTGGTTTATAAATAATACCATTAGATTTCTCATTTCATTCACAAACCACTAAACAAAGTTCAACTCTTTTCTCTCCTTCCCTTTGATATCTCGGCCGAACATATACCCACCCCCACATCCATTTTCAAGTTTAGATTAAGGCATTTTATTAACATACAAAGGTGAAGGATCACGTATAAGGAGGCTCGGTGCTTACGGATTGCCAAGGACCTCACCACAACGCTATTAACCACCCATTTTTCGTCTAGTTTCTTCCCTAGCCTCGAGCTAGTAGTAAGTGACTCTGAACACCCTATTGTTCATATCTAAAGTGGTTAATAAGAAATTTGTCGGATAAAAGTCATGAACATATAAGATCAAAGTTTAAAGTCTACTAAAAATGATGAACACGGTGGTTAATGAGCAAATATTAGTGTAAAACTCTTGGATCTTGTTTTGTTATGATTCTTGGTTGATTTTCTGATGATTTGTTGGTTAATATTGATGTTTGATGTCGTTGTTGTCACTAAACATGATTAACGGAATCAATCGAACACAAACTAGAAAGCTAAAGACTAAAAACAGAATCTGTCCAAACTATACAGCCAACTTCAGTTGGCTGTAACAGGACCATAACTTAACGATAAATGTATTTTCTGAAGTCTAGGGTTATGTATTATGAAATACGGTTCTAATGGCACCGGAATCATAATTTTTGGACTTCGTTTACTATTTTTAAAGCGTCTTTTCGTAACAGCAGCGAGAGCTGCATTTTTCTGCTGAAAATATGTGTTTTGTTTTCTGTCATAACTTGAGTTCTGTGTAGGGTTAGAGCATGAAATTTGTACAGTAGATGTCAACTGATGCATTTGTAATTATCCCACTGGAATTTCGTAGATCGGACTCTCAATGAATTTTAAATAAATTATTCCGTGGACTGTGGTCAGAAAAAGATAAATCTGAGTTCAGTCCGGAAAATGATTTTTATAAAATATTTGTAATGAAATGGACCCCGATATTTTTACACAATAAAATTTGGAACGTTTAAGACATTATGTAAAAATTTGGGAATTTTTGGAATAAGTTAACTATTTTATTAAAATTTCCGAAAACAGCCGGCTTTGAATATTATTGCTGAAATGACATAAGTTGTAAGTTGCATGTCTAAATGTCGGGTAGGTTATCTGTGAATGATATAACGTGTTGTATGTGTTATGTGCATTATCATATGGTTGTTGATGAGTGGGGAATGGATGGGAAACTTATACGGGCATAAACCGTTAAAGTGATGCATGTTATGTGATAGATACGTGTAGGAACTTTGTGCTCTATTTGAAACCACTAAATGACTAACTGGTAATCATATTAGGACGTGATTGACCGACCTTGACTGTTAGCTATATTTGAGAGTCTAACCGAGCAAACCGAGGTGAGTTCACACCCTTACTAAGGCATAGGATTCCCGGTGGTTGGGAATGGGATTGAATAACTATTTGTATTATTAACACTACTAGACTACCTACCACTGTCCTCGGATTGAGAAGGGCACGTACGTAAAACTTACGTACACTCACACTTACTATTGTCCTCGGATTGAGAAGGGCACGTACGTAAAACCTACGTACATTCATACTTACTGTTGTCCTCGGATTGAGAAGGGCACGTACGTAAAACCTACGTACACTCATACTTACTACTGTCCTCGGATCGAGAAGGGCACGTACGTAAAACCTACGTACACTCATACTTAACACCGTCCTCGGATTGGGAAGGACACTTATGGATACGCCTAGTCTAGTAACATACATAATGGGAAGCCCCCACTAAATATCGTAAAGGTTTGGGAATCAAGGATAATGGGTAATACATGGTTATGAAACGAACTTACGATTTCTGATACGAACTCATTAACTGAACAACCAACTGTGAACTCGCTCAACTTTATTGTTGACTCGTTGTTACATGCCTTGCAGGTCGTTAGATGCTATGGAGCTTGCACATGGAGGTGGTCGTTGTGGAATGCGAACTAATATGTGCCGTACTTACTAAATAAACGTTATGAACTTATGAAACTTATGTTTGGGGTCTTTAAACTTATAACTTATGTTTTTGTTTAATGTCTTATGCTTCCACTGTTTAAATTGAACTTGGTTAACTTCCTTTTGGTCACCAATTGTATTGTGATTGATTTTATTTACAAAAATACGTTGTTCAATATGATTGGTGGCTCGATCCTGGTCACGTCACGCCTCCAAGCGGTGGTACTCCGCATGGTGGATTTTGGGGGTGTGACAGATTGGTATCAGAGCCATTGGTTATAGAGAACTTGGTTTTAATAAGGGGAAAAGTTTTTATTAAAACCAGACTATAACCTGTACAGTGCCCAACGATCCACAACGACGCTTTGCTCCACGTGCAAGACTCGACACTATAGGTGATACGATTCATGTTTATATTACCTACTTGTTAGTTATATAGGACATTGCTTATGATATGCTTAGATAACATAGTATCTACTGCTTGAAAACTTTGTGTGATCACTGTCTTCTGTCATTCCACACTTACGTAATGATACGACGCACTTCTCACTTGTGTTCTCCGTATGGTGAAGATCATGAGTGGACGAATCAGCCTCACACCAGCCCAGCTGGCGGCTTTGATCAAAGAATAAGTTACTGCGGCACTTGCAGCCGCTCAAGCAGGAGGCCAGCTTACCCAGCCGCCTGTGTGCACGTTCAAGACTTTTATGGACTGTCGTCCTAGTACCTTCAGTGGCACTGAAGGGGCCGTTGGACTCCTCCACTGGTTCGAGAAGCTCGAGTCGGTCTTCGAAATGTGTGAATGCCCTGAGGATCGTAGGGTGAAGTATGCTACTGGTACTCTTGAAGGGGTAGCGCTCACGTGGTGGAACGCTCAGGTTCAGCTGCTGGGGTTGGTTGCTGCTAATGCCACCCCATGGAATGGTTTCAAGGAACTGATCAAGGAAGAGTACAGCAGTCGTGATGACATCCACAAGCTAGAGGTGGAATTTTTCAACCTGAAGATGACGGGGTCGGAGATTGAGGCGTATACGAAGAAGTCGAATGAACTGGCCATCCTGTGCCCTACTATGGTGGACCCTCCCATCAAACGTATTGAGCTTTACCTCAAGGGCCTTGTACCCGAGATTCAGAGTCACATGACTTCGGCTAACCTGGGTACCATTCAACAAATCATCAAGTTGGCTCACCGTCTCACCGACCAGGCAGTGGAACAAAACAGATTACCCAAGCGTATTGGTACTGCTACTACTGATACCCCCAATGATCAGAAGCGAAAATGGGATGAAAATTCAGGCAAAGGCTCTACCCTTGTTCAGTCTCAGTCTCAGCAACGAAGGACTGAGGACCATAGGAGCCCTGGTCAGCACTCTTCTGGTAGTCAAGGGCAGGGTGGATATCGAGGAAACCACCCAAAGTGCAACAAATGCAACAGACACCACAGTGGTTAGTGCAACAAGGGACGCTGTCAGAGGTGTCTCAAGATGGGTCATGAAGCCAAGGATTGCAGGAGCCCACGGCCTACGAATCAGAATCATCAGCAGCAACAGCAAGCACCGCAGAATCAGCAACAGCAACAGGGCAACAAGGGATGCTTTCAGTGTGGTGCTGAAGATCACTTCAAGAGACACTGCCTGCAGTTAAATCAGAATCAGAATCACAACCAAGGAAACAGGAACAATAATGGGGGCAACAATGGAGGAAACAATGATGGCAACGGTGCCAGGGGTCGTGTGTTCGTGATTGGTCAAGGTGATGCAAGGAACGATCCCAACGTTGTGATGGGTAAGTTTCTTCTGGACGACTTCTTTGTAACTGTTTTATTCGATTCGGGTGCCGATACTAGTTATGTGTCCTTAAAAGTTTGTCAAATGCTTGAGCGCACTCCAACACTTTTGATCCCCAAACACACAGTAGAGCTAGCAAACGGTAAAAGTCTCGTGGCCACGCACGTAATCAAAGGTTGTAACCTCGTCTTAGCTGGTCAGACCTTCTCTATCGATCTTATTCCTATCCCACTAGGTAGTTTCGACGTCGTTATTGGGATGGATTGGCTATCTCACCATCAAGCGGAGATTGTTTGCAAGGAGAAAATCGTCCGCATTCCTCGCTCTGGTGAAGAACCCCTCGTGATTCATGGCGACAAGAGTGGTGCTGTTGTAGGCATTATCTCTTTCCTTAAGGCCCAGAAGTGTTTGCGAAAGGGCCACACTGCCATTTTGGCACTCGTTACTGACACATCAACGGAAGAGAAGAGAATTGAAGACATTCCTATTGTGCGCGACTTTCCTGAGGTATTTCCTGAGGAATTACCTGGTCTTCCGCCTCATCGCCAAGTTGAGTTTCAAATCGAGCTAGCTCCTGGAGTAGCGCCCATAGTTCAGGCACCTTATCATCTAGCTCCATCAGAACTTGAAGAACTGTCCACGCAATTACAAGAACTCTTGGAATAGGGTTTTATACGTCCTAGGTCTTCGCCCTGGGGAGCTCCAGTCTTGTTTGTGAAGAAGAAAGACGGTACTTTCAGGATGTGTATCGACTACCGCGAACTCAACAAAGTGACCGTGAAGAATCGTTATCCTCTCCCACGTATTGACGACTTGTTCGACCAGTTGCAAGGGTCGAGCTATTACTCTAAGATTGATTTGAGATCGGGATACCATCAGCTAAGAGTCCGAGAGGAGGATGTCTCCAAAACAGCGTTCAGAACTCGTTACGGCCATTACGAGTTCCTGGTTATGCCATTCGGGCTGACGAATGCACTAGCGGTCTTCATGGATCTCATGAACCGAGTATGCAAACCTTACCTGGATAAGTTCGTTATTGTGTTCATCAACGATATCCTGATCTATTCTAAGAGTCAGGAGGAACACGAGCAGCATCTACGACTTATGCTGGAACTTCTTCGAAAAGAGCAGTTGTATGCCAAGTTTTCAAAATGTGACTTCTGGCTTCGCGAAGTCCACTTTCTAGGCCATGTGGTAAACAAGGATGGAATTCATGTGGATCCATATAAGGTTGAATCGATCAAGAACTGGCCAGCACCCCGCACACCAACAGAAATCCGCCAATTCTTGGGTTTGGCAGGATATTACAGAAGGTTTATCAAGGATTTCTCAAGATTGCGCAACCCCTCACTTCACTGACTCAGAAGGGTGTCACCTATCGTTGGGGTGATGCACAGGAGTCCGCATTTCAACACCTAAAGGATAGACTTTGTAGCGCGCCTATCCTCTCGTTGCTTGAAGGCACAGATGATTTCGTGGTTTATTGCGACGCTTCCATCCAAGGACTTGGTTGCGTATTGATGCAACGTGACAAGGTCATTGCCTACGCATCACGCCAACTCAAAGTTCACGAAAGAAATTACACTACTCACGATCTGGAGCTGGGAGCAGTTGTTTTCGCACTTAAGATATGGAGACATTACCTGTACGGTACCAAGTGCGCCATTTACACCGATCACAGGAGTCTCGAGCATATCTTCAAGCAAAAGGAGTTAAACATGCGACAACGCCGATGGGTCTAGCTCTTAAATGATTACGAATGCACGATCAAGTACCATCCGGGCAAAGCCAATGTTGTGGCCGACGCCCTCAGTCGAAAGGATACTATACCTAAGCGTGTACGTGCTTTACAGCTTACCATCCAATCTAACCTTCCCACTCAGATTCGGGATGCTCAGGTTGAAGCATTGAAAGTAGAGAACATCAGAGTTGAGTCCTTACGAGGATCGAGAAAACGGCTAGAACAAAAGGAAAATGGCGCCTACTATGTAAACAGACGCACTTGGGTTCCATTTTATGGAAACTTACGTGAGCTTGTGATGGATGAGGCACACAAGTCTAGTTATTCGGTACATCCGGGTTCAGATAAAATGTACCACGACCTCAAGACTACGTATTGGTGGCCTGGTATGAAAGCCAGCGTAGCAACCTACGTCAGTAAATGTTTGACTTGCGCTAGGGTCAAGGTCGAATACCAGAAACCCTCAGGCCTACTCCAACAACCAGAGATCCCAAAATGGAAATGGGAGCAAATTTCCATGGATTTCGTTACTGGCCTGCCTAGATCTCAACGCGGAAACGATACCATTTGGGTGATCGTAGATCGACTGACCAAGTCTGCACATTTTCTGGCTATCAAAGAAACGGATAAGTTTTCTACTCTTGCAGACATTTACCTAAGGGAAGTGGTGTCAAGGCACGGAGTGCCAACCTCCATCATTTCCGATCGTGACGCGCTTTTTACTTCTGAACCGTGGCAAGCAATGAACAAGTCCTTTGGCTCACGTTTAGACATGAGCACCGCTTATCACCCACAAACGGATGGGCAATCTGAACGCACCATCCAAACCCTTGAAGACATGCTTAGGGCATGCGTAATCGACTTTGGTAAGGGCTGGGAAAAGCATCTCCCATTAGTGGAGTTTTCATATAACAACAGCTACCACACCAGCATCCAATCCGCTCCGTTCGAGGCATTGTACGGACGCAAATGCCGATCACCTCTTTGTTGGGCAGAAGTTGGTGACAGCCAAATCACTGGCCCAGAACTTGTGGTAGATACCACCGAGAGAATTGCTCAGATATGACAACGAATGGCGGCAGCTCGTGACCGTCAGAAAAGCTATGCTGATAAGGGAAGACAACCACTCGAGTTCCAGGTTGGGGATCGAGTGCTACTCAATGTCTCGCCTTGGAAAGGCGTAGTTTGTTTTGGCAAACGAGGCAAACTCAATCCGCGTTATGTCGGACCATTCGAAGTCACCGAGAAAATTGGCAAAGTCGCCTACAGGATCAATCTACCTGAAGAACTCAGGGGAGTTCACAATGTTTTCCATGTGTCGAATCTGAAGAAGTGTCTGTCAGATGAGACCCTCATAGTTCCTCTCAAGGAACTCACAATCGACGACCAGCTGCGATTCGTCGAGGAACCAGTAGAGATTACGGATCGAGATGTTAAGATCCTCAAGCGTACCAGGATACCTCTGGTCCGAGTTCGTTGGAATGCTCGTCGTGGCCCAGAGTATACCTGGGAACGAGAAGACCAAATGAAACTCAAGTATCCCCAACTGTTTAAGAAAAACGCAACCACTACTGAGGCTGAAGCTACTGCAGAATTTCGGGACGAAATTCCAAATCAACAGGGGGATGATGTGACACCCCAAGAAAATCAGGAAAACAACGCAACTTAACTAGCTTCCTCAGTAACCACGCGCTAAATTTCGGGACGAAATTCTCTTAACAGGGGGGGAATGTCACAACCCTCAAATCCCATGTATTCCGGACAATTTATTACTGATAATTAAAGTGTTTAACGACTGTGTGGAATTACTTAACTGCTTTCTGATATATGTGTTATACTTACATGTATTTGTTAACATACTAGTAGGATACAGAAAAGTTACTAAATAGTCCGGTATGCCTTCCTGAGTGTTAAAAATTAAAAACGTTGCAAAAATATATATGTAGGACGCTTTACGGATTAATTAAGCAGTTTAACGGAACAGTGTCGAACCGAATAACAGGACTTTACCCGGAACCTAAAAATATTGGCATGACATTATTTTTCCTTTTCTGAGCCAGTTAGGGTCCCCGAATACCCTAACACCCGTTACAAATTACTACACACTAATAATTAATATTAATCACCAACTAAACTAACTAGTTATCTAATTGGTTAAGATCTAACCAAATAAAATCCCCCCCCCCCCCCAACGATCGTTTCCCCAAGGGGGAAACACATTCCATCAACTTTGACTATTTTATTAATTCATGTCCAATATCACCAAGACACTTTATACATTGGATAATTAGAAAGTTGTGGTTTATAAATAATACCATTAGATTTCTCATTTCATTCACAGACCACTAAACAAAGTTCAACTCTTTTCTCTCCTTCCCTTTGATATCTCGGCCGAACATATACCCACCCCCACATCCATTTTCAAGTTTAGATTAAGGCATTTTATTAACATACAAAGGTGAAGGATCACGTATAAGGAGGCTCGCTGCTTAAGGATTGCCAAGGACCTCACCACAACGCTATTAACCACCCATTTTTCGTCTAGTTTCTTCCCTAGCCTCGAGCTAGTAGTAAGTGACTCTGAACACCCTATTGTTCATATCTAAAGTGTTTAATAAGAAATTTGTCGGATAAAAGTCATGAACATATAAGATCAAAGTTTAAAATCTACTAAAAATGATGAACATGGTGGTTAATGAGCAAATATTAGTGTAAAACTCTTGGATCTTGTTTTGTTTTGATTCTTGGTTGATTTTCTAATGATTTGTTGGTTAATATTGATGTTTGATGTTGTTGTGGTCACTAAACATGATTAACGGAATCAATCGAACACAAACTAGAAAGCTAAAACTAAAAACAGAATCTGTCCAAGCTTTACAGCCAACTTCAGTTGGCTGTAACAGGACAATAACTTAACGAGAAATGTATTTTCTGAATTCTAGGGTTATGTATTATGAAATACGGTTCTAATGGCACTGGAATCATAATTTTTGGACTCCGTTTACTATTTTTAAAGCGTCTTTTCGTAACAGCAGCGAGAGCTGCATTTTTCTGCTGAAAATATGTGTTTTGTTTTCTGTCATAACTTGAGTTCTGTGTAGGGTTAGAGCATGAAATTTGTACAGTAGATGACAACTGATGCATTTGTAATTATCCCACTGGAATTTAGTAGATCGGACTCTCGATGAATTTTAAATAAATTATTCCGTGGACTGTGGTCAGAAAAAGATAAATCTGAGTTCAGTCGGAAAATGAATTTTTATAAAATACTAGTAATGAACTGGACCCCGATATTTTTACACAATAAAATTTGGAATGTTTAAGACATTCTGTAAAAAATTTGGGAATTTTTAGAATAAGTTAACTATTTTATTAAAATGTCCGAAATGAGCCGGTTTTGAATATTAATGCTGAAATGACATAAGTTGTAAGTTGCATGTCTAAATGTCGGGTAGGTTATCTGTGAATGATATAACGTGTTGTATGTGTTATGTGCATTATCGTATGGTTGTTGATGAGTGGGGAATGGATGGGAAACTTATATGGGCATAAACCGTTAAAGTGATGCATGTTATGTGATAGATACGTGTAGGAACTTTGTGCTCTATTTGAAACCACTAAATGACTAACTGGTAATCATATTAGGACGTGATTGACCGACCTTGACTGTTAGCTATATTTGAGAGTCTAACCGAGCAAACCGAGGTGAGTTCACACCCTTACTAAGGCATGGGATTCCCAGTGGTTGGGAATGGGATTGAATAACTATTTGTATTATTAACACTACTAGACTACCTACCACTGTCCTCGGATTGAGAAGGGCACGTACGTAAAACCTACGTACACTCACACTTACTACTGTCCTCGGATTGAGAAGGGCACGTACGTAAAACCTACGTACATTCATACTTACTACTGTCCTCGGATTGAGAAGGGCACGTACGTAAAACCTACGTACACTCATACTTACTACTGTCCTCGGATCGAGAAGGGCACGTACGTAAAACCTACGTACACTCATACTTAACACCGTCCTCGGATTGGGAAGGACACTTATGGATACGCCTAGTCTAGTAACATACATAATGGGAAGCCCCCATTAAATATCGTAAAGGTTTGGGAATCAAGGATAATGGGTAATACATGGTTATGAAACGAACTTACGATTTCTGATACGAACTCATTAACTGAACAACTGTAGGATCGTATACGGACTTGAACGAGTCTTTCAGAGGAGTTTTCATCAGTTTCAGGTGCGGAAAACAAGAAACTAACTTCGAAACAGCAAGCAATTCACTTTAAACACACTTTTGTATTGATATCTAACAGATTACATTCAAACGTCACACCGGCAGCACCTCGGTATGGAAATCAAGAACTCTACTAATGATTTCGCTCCTGCTAGCCTATATATAGGGTTTTAATTCCGCCCGAAATGACATCATAACAATAGGAGCGAAATCAAAACATTAGATTCCGGGCGGAATCACATTCACGTGAATGTTGGAGCGAAATCAGCCTATAATATACAATTCTATTTCAAACGTGTTCTATTTTGTCTTCTAGCAAATCTCACATAATTGGCTTTCAAATTAATTTGACATAATTCTGTTTCATGCATATTTGTTGAACTGATGATGTCATATTCATGATGTCATCAATGCGTAAGATGACATCATGTCTTGATCAAATCCGCAACGAAACTGAGACTCGATATAAGACGAAGACGACAGATGTGTGCACCAACAGACTCCCCCTCAGATGTTGACGAGTCTTAAATGTTGAGTCTTTACAATCTTCAGTCTCTATCAATCTGAACGTTCTCTAAAACATCTCACAGTGTAAGCATCCTCAAACTTTATCTCCTTCTCATCTTCAGCATCAACAGACTCCCTACGAACAATCTCTACTCGGATGTCTTCAGACTCCCCCTTTCGATATGCCGGGATCGCAGTCTGGCATGTTGAAATCACATAGACTTCAGGTATCGGAACCTGTCTCTCTATCATTAGGTTCAAGATCGAAACCTGACTACACCTGCACATTCTTAACCCAGAAGTAAATTTCACAAATTTAACATTTCAACAAATTTACTATCTTCTAATCACTCGAACACACAATCTCAAAAGGATTTAATCATTAGTAATATCTGATGAACCACTTAAATGAATATCAATTTTCATTTCAAACATCTTCAAACAAACTTTTTTTCCCAAACCTGTTCGTCATGTTCAGCACTTGGAATTTTGAAAATTAGCTATCCAACACCAGTTGTCGAAAATCTTTTTGTATTTTTCAAAATTTATGCTAAAACACACTAAAAATATTTTTGGATTTTTGAATGAAATGAAATGCAATAAAGAAATATTTACAGACAATATTTTTGTGAGTTTTGTGCAAGAGGATCATATCAGTTTATGACAAGTCACGAGTACCGTTGAGCTTAGTTACACATTAAGAATTAAACAATTCACTTAGATTGCCGATATACTGATCCACTTAAATTCTCACACAAATTTCAACTGATTCAGGATATGAGTTAGATGTTTTAAGGACTTAAAATCATTCATGTGTCCCACCTCTTGAATATATTCCCGTATCCAGATCCCAATATTCAGTCTTACAGGTGAGTATACCTAGATGATATCTGTAAGGGGTTAAATTGCAAGGGCCGTGAGAGCTCAGGTCGATACTCCCGTATACGCAGAGAGATGACGGCTTCGACTTTTGGTGTGTCCCCTTTAGAGGATCTTTTCTTCAACAGCAATGACTATCAATTTTATTGTGTACTCAATTTGCTGAGGGCGACGCTATGTTTCAAGCAAGCAGAAAGTATTCTCCGGGGACTAGGCCATTGCTTCCGCAAAATCAGAAGTCCCGGGATAATACCCCAGATATCATTGAGCATAAAGACCTAGTATCTCAGAAAGAGGGACCTTTCAAACGAGATTTCAGGGGTTACCTATATATCCAAGTAGTGTTCCCCACGAAATAAGCAAGTTTAAATTTAAGTTTATATCCCGAAAAAGCTTACTAAATGTGTGAAAACCTATCGGCATATCATCAGTGAGACTGTTTAACGCTATTTAAACATTACATTTCTTTAGCATACTGTAACTGTCTACTGATGTACTATCATTTCCTCTTCTTTGACACCAAAACTCATTTTTGATTTTATCATGTTTTTGTCTTTTTCAAATTTTCTAATGTTTTTGGATTTTCTGAAATTTTCTACTCCCCCTAAAATGCAAACACATTAAAGGAATCTATACAAGAAAATTGACAACCGATATCAAATCGCCATCCACTTGGCATAAACAATCAGAACTCCCCCTTTCAACAAACCATTTTCTCATTAAGATTTCAAAACACTTAAGTTTGTTTTAATCAAAATGATTTTTTCGGAAAATGAGTTTTGTTGATTTTACCAATTGTAGGTTAGAAAAACCACTTGTAGGGATTGGTTCATCATCTTTTACATTCAACCACTTGTAGCAAATCAAGTACAACTTAATGTCCCTGATTTACCACTTGCATGTATGCAACCTCTGTACCTCTTGTAAAAATATTCACAACATTCAAGCCTATGTAGGAATAAACCTCTACACAAACCATTTTACCAATCAAGATGCCGATTCCTGCTTCGCACTTACCAACCTGGAAGCTCCGACAATTCACAACCTGTAAACTTTAACACTTTTAAAAACATTCACAAAAACAAGTTTAACAAGAATGATGCCGATTACTGATCCACGATTATAAACTTGGGATCTCCGGCAAGTCAGGTTTTTCAATGAAAGAAAATATCCACCCAAGCCTGACCAGCCTTGGGTGTTTTCAATTCAGAAGCAGTTGGGGTGTAAGTTGCTTTCTTCGTAGCATAAAATTCCTTTACCCCTTTAACCTTCCCATCGATCATTTTTCCAAAAAAATTCTTTACATTCCCATTAAACGCTTTTTCAACATCAAATTCATTCTTTTCAGAATAAAATTGATTTGAGATCTCAACCTTTCCAATTTTTGTTTTAAAATTTTCAGTCCTCAATGGTGGAAAGTTCTCATCATCCATCGGAGGAACTGAGTTTTCAACCTTTTTAACAACTTGTGGCTCCTCTGACTTTGTGGAATCAGATTCATCGCCAGATTTTACCTCTGATTTCTTAACAACCCAAGCTTGGTTGTCAAGGTTTCCCCTCTTCTTGTAAAACCTTTTTGAACACTCACCAACCTCATATGTTGAATTCTTAAACACTTTAAATCTTTCAGTTGGTGGTTCAGCTTTGTCAACAACTACTTCTTTAAGTTTTTCTGAGACTCCCTGTTTTGTTTTTGTTGCTTGAGGACAGTTCCATGCAATATGACCAACTTCATTGCATTTGTAACAGGTTCTTGTCTCTTTCCTTTGAAAAACTCCATACTTCATCTTTTCAGCAAGAAACTCCTGATTTGACTGTTTCCAGAATGAGCTCTTTGCTTCTTCTTCATGGCTAGTTCCTGCAACATATGTCATTTTTGATTTAAAATCTCGAACATATTTTTCATTTTTATAGTTTTCAGGTGGAATAAAACCAAGACCTTTCTTTTTGAACTTACTATTATGGTTTGGTTTCTTTCGAAATTCCGAACCATAATTGTAACCCATTTTCTTGTTTAACCGTTGTTGAAATCTTGAAGTGTATTTTTTAGGTTTTTCAGTAAGATTTAAATCTTTTATTTCAGAAATATTAATTTCTGTCATTTTGAAAACCTTTTTGATCATTTCAAATCGAACACTTATTGGAAATTCTTTATCAAAATATAATTTGTCAGAATCATTCAAAGTATATGCAACTTCAAATGTTTCGTCATTCAAATTAGATTTTGACAACAAAAATTCTTTACTATACACCCGTTTTCCCGACGACTTTGAACTCTTGACAGACGAACTCGAACTCCTGGACTCAGACATTGACTTGGACTCCTCATCCTTATCTAACACCTGATCGACCATTCTTTTTATTAATTCGGACTCATGATCTGTGTCGGATGCTGTGAACGTGATATCAATATTGTCTGGTAATAGTCTGTTATCTCGGACTCCAACTTGATATTGACTGCCTTTTTTACTTGCTCCTCATTTAGTTTTCTAGACGAATAGCCTTCCCAAATTGGAGGCGGACACTTGTTATAACTAACACTCTGTTTCTTACCAGTATCCTTTTTCTTCGACTTCTTTTGATCTTCGTTAAATGCTTCAAAACCTTCAACCGTTGGATAAATTCTATCAATTATGTAATCACAACCTGTATAACTTCGCAGCAATCTTCTGATTCTTTCATTTTCAGCTTTCTCAGTTTCCAACTCTTGCTTCCATTTTGCACATTCTTCAATGTAAAAATTTATCTCTTTCTGCTTTAACATCATGGTAGCATTCAACATCTTCAAAGCTTTCTCTCTTTCAGAGTTAGTCTTTTCCAGACTATTCACAGTTCTGTTCAATACATCATATGACTCTTTCAAATTTTTTACATCAAACAACAACTTTTCTTTCAACTTTTCTAACTCACTAAACCTCTCATCTTTTTCTATACATTGTTTACATGACTCTAAACAATTAAGACAAGGTTTTGTGACTTCAACTATCTTTTCTATCTCCACCATCTTTTCAACTTCAACTTTCTTTTCCACTTCCACTATTTTCTCAATCACTTTGACTTTCTTCAATTCTTTTGCAGCTTTTCTCTCTTTGAGTTTCTTCAATTTATCTGCAAAATAAAATTCAAAACTGTCAGAAGATAAATGAGATTTTCCAATGTTTATCTGTTCAACTTCTTCATCATCATCACTGCTTTCAGAAGAAACAGATTTTCCATCTTGACTCTCCTCATTATCCGATATCACATCCATCCACTCCTTCATCAACTCTGGCTTTTGCACAATCTGAGCAATAAAAGCTTTAACATTTGGATCAGCTGGAATAAACTTGTCCCAGCTAAAACCATCAGCCACTTTCTCGTCATCTTGATCAATGAAGCCATAGTAAGCTTTCTTGTTTACATCTTCGATCATTTTCCCATGTGCCGTTTGTGAATCTTTTTGTTGATGTGGTATATGAGTGATTTGTTGATATATGGACTTCTTATAATAATCATATTTTCCAAAAGAATCCTTTACTCCTCTTAACTCCTGATTCTTGCACTCTCTTTTAAAATGTCCTTTCTCCCTGCAACGAAAACAGACAACTTTAGATTTATCAAAACCTAAATTAGAAATATTTGCCTCCAAGAAATCACTTCTTCCTGTAATCATTCTAAATTTTTCTGCTCTCCTCAAAACACTAGCTAATGCCCATTTAATGTCCATCAGTTCCAACTCCTCTGCATCGATCTGGTCATAATCTTCCTTTGTGAGCATCGGATTACCAATTTTTCCAGCAATCAACCCTTCATAAGATTCTAATGCAGTGACCAGTAATCCCATATGACTTTTCACAACTTCTTCAGAATAATTTTGTCCATTTTGAAGATGTAAAGCCACATTACACTGAATCAGATGCCCATTTCCAACAGATGCACTTTGAACACTTGGAGAATTCACATTTGAAAATCCACTAGTATTGATCGAGCTTTGACTGCTTGTTTCGGATGAATTTCCTGCACTAAATGCTGTTTGGATTTTTGGACTCACTTCAACTGTCTGAACATTTCCTTTATAATATAGTTTGATATCTTGCTGATTACTTGAACTGTTCATTCTGGCAATTTTCTGTTGTTCAAGATCCTGTGCCTCCAGCTTTTCAATAAACTGAGCAATTGATAATCTGCTAAACTGACCAGAATTTTTCAGAATCATCAAATATGTACCCCATTCCATTTGTGGTAATGCATCAGCAAGCTTTTCTACCCATTCTGCTGGAGTTTTTGTAATCTTCAACTGTGACATGGTGCGAACAAGATGACAATATCTCTCAATGAGAGTCTTTGTTGTCTCACCAGGCATACAAGTAAACAATTCAAACTCTTTTTTCAACAAAGCTGCTTTACTCTGTAGCATTTCTGTACTTCCTTCAAATTTCTTTTTAAGAGCTTCCCAGATAGAATAAGCAATGTCATCATGTTGAAGCAACACAAATATATCCTCTTTAACAGCTTGTTGTAATAGATTGATCATCATTTTCTCTCCTTTATAACTTTCTCTTTCTTACTCTGTGAATTCTGAAATGATTTTACCAACTCCCACTGAGTTTTGTGGCCTCTCATATTCAGTTTCAATGCTTTCCCAAGCTTTTAAATGATTTGCCTGAACCCAATTCTCGAAACGTTTCTTCCATCCATGATAGTCTTCAATTCCCATAAGTTTCGGGGGGTTTTTTGCATTGTTCCGGTTTCATTCTCCATGTTCATGTTCTTAGCAATGTCAGCCGGAGTAGTCGGTGTTGAAGCAAATGCGTTGTAGAATTCAGAATCCATGTTTCGGTATCAAAATTTCTCAAACAAGCTTTCAAACGAACTGGTTCACCTCGTAAAACACCTGAATGAAACAAGAAAACGATCAGTTTAAAAGAACTGAATACGTAAAAGTGTGTGACGGTTGAATCAATCTAGGACACGTCTCGAAAAATTGTGGACTCGTTTAATGTATTCAGCAAACTGAATAAATGGACTTGATCGGAACAAAACTTGGCTGAAACAGATTTGGGCCGAGGAACTAAGTTGACTTCACTTGACTATTAACAACCAAATGTGATTGGGCCGATCACATACTTGGACTGACAACTCACAATGATGATTGGGCCGAGGACTTTATAATGTTGAAACTTGGGCCGTTGAATTACTTGGGCTGACAACAACACACTTAATGATCTCACCACACTTTAATTTTTCAACTAAATTCTGATTGGACCTCCAATAAACCGACAATTTCAAGTAACAACTTTGATAGGACCTCAAAATCCACTAAAACAACCACCACTATTTAATGATTATAAGATGTGTTCATTTGACTTCAATCAATATCCGACACTGTTATCTTTCTTCACATGCAAACATATACAAATTCTCATTTGCCTGACACATATCCACTTACCCAACAACTTTATATATTCACATGCAATTCTTGAACATCAACAACTGACTTTTTCACATGCAAACTTTACATGAAACACTCATGTGATCGACTGACTTTCACAATACACAATGCACTTTTTAAACGGTATGTTGTTCTCGATAAAGACTTTAATCACATGTACTGACACACGTAGTTATGATTTCACACACGATATATCTTTCAAGTCAGGAGCGAAATCAGAAAACAACACTGTGGAGCGGAATCAACTCTTTGCAACTTGGAGCGGAATTAAAAAAAATCTCTGGAGCGAAATCAGGAATTTACGAACGAAATCAGATGTATTCTGGAGCGGAATCAGAAACTTACGAGCTGAATCAGATGTATTCTGGAGCGGAATCACTTCGGACATCATTTTTACCCATTTTTAGTCTGAATTTTAACGTGTAACTTTCAAGGGTTTGTCAATATGTAATTTTACACAATCTGTGAAAAAATGAACTGATTTTGACCGTTAAAAATTGCTGAAATGAAGAAAGAATGATGTAGAAGACATAAAAACAATGATATCCAGCTGAATTCAACAAAACTCCTCGTACTTGGCTCTGATACCACTTGTAGGATCGTATACGGACCTGAATGTGACACCCTAGGAAAACCGGGAACACCATACAACTTAACTAGCTTCCTCAGTGAGTGCTTACCAAATTTCGGGACGAAATTTCTTTCAACTTGGGGATGATGTGACAACTCGAAATTTAGAACCTTTCGTTGTATCTTGATGTAACATGCTTGAACGTTGTGTGACTAGTTAACTTGTTGGTTTAATGATATAAGTGAACATCCTATGTGATTATGTGTTATGTTTGTATGTATGCGACCCGAGACACAAGAACCCGACTCGAGACCATGCGGTCTCGAGTGAATAGTGTAACTATTGGGCCGGTTGGGCCATGTTCCTCCTCACCCCACTCGAAAACCCACTAGGGTGAACCAACTTAGAGCTAGTATATATATCATGCTCCTAGCCAACTTTGCCATTCTTTGGGCAACCCACACTCACTCTCACACATACTCTCCTACATTCTCTCTCTAAAACCCTAGAGGCACAAGTCTCCTATCCTCTCCTTTCGGATTCAACCGGTGACAACACAAGAGCTCTCGGTTCAAGCTTAAGATCTCCCTTGACTTAACCGGTTAGTAATTTATGTTATGTGTTATATCTCGGTTGATGATGATGTATTGTATTTCGGTTGATAGTGATGTGTTTCGGTTGATGATGATGATGTGTGATGAAGTTACTTGATAATGTGTTTGCTTGTTAAAGTTTTATGCATGATTAAGGTGTCGATTATGTAATAAAAACACATCATGACTATTGTTTGAACATGACAAAAAGTGCTTGTTTGATTTAATGAGTTCTTGTTTGATAAATGATACATGCTTAGGAGAACATGACTTTTGTAGAATAACATATGAACAAGATGCTTTGAATAACAAAAGAATGATAAGCTTAGGGTTATTCATGATCATCCGATTTTATGTTAAATGTCATAGAACAAGTATTTTGTTTGATAAATGATCCACAGGAAAATGATTGTTGATATCTAGAGCATGTGTCATGATTCGGGTCCATGGAATGCATGACTATGTGGGATGAATATGTTGATTTGATATAAAAACTTGAAAGATGAACTACTTGAAGATCATGAAAAATATTTGAAATTGATATGTTTGATCCATTTCGGTTAGTGTTAGACAAGGAAACATGTTAGTGCATTGTTATTGGCTAGTACACCATATCATGACCATGAAATCTCATTGGCTAGTACAATGTCGGAAATCAGCAAATGTTCCAGCCGAGATCTTCAGTCTTGACTCGAGATCACCACATGACAACTCGAGACCGTAGATTGCGACACAGATTTGCGAGTCGAGAACCTCTAGTCTCGACTCGAGACCACAGCTCCCTCACACAAAACAGCATGACTCGAAACCACGGTTACGAGTCCGGTTGCGACTCGAGACCAGAACGTGCATGACTCGAGACCTCCACAGTTGGCGACTCGAGAACTCGTATGTATAACTCGAGACCACACAGTCTCGACTCGAGATCTATAGTCTCGACTCAAGACCACCTAATTATGTATGTTCTGTTGGACCTGCATAGTTACGGGCCTAAGTTAGTGGGCCGAATGTATGGACTCTCTGTGTATTGTTAATTGTGTATGTCGTGCACTATTTTGGACCTGCATGCTATTACGAGCCCAACTGTTTGGGCCGCACACTTGGACTTTGATTGTTACGTGAATGTTACTGTGGAACATGTTACGAACTGTTGTTGAACTGCCATGCTAGACATGTATGCCGTGATTGTTACTTGTGTATAATACGTGTAGAACATACGTGCACTACTTGGATATGAACCTGACATGAATGGTATCTATGTTAGGACGTAGTTGATCACTTACAACTTGATTGACCTTTCTGTGTATCTGCCGAGCAAACCAAGGTGAGTTCACACCCTCTACAAAGCATGGGATTCCATGGGTTGGGAATGGGGTTAAGGAACGTGGATTCCTCGTCCTCATTGGGTAGGACAGCATTGGTTCAGGAATGTAATTCCTCGTCCTCATGGACAGATAACTCGTACTAGACCAAAACTCTATCACGAAGTCCCTCCTTTGTATATCGACTTAATCGCCGGGCCAATGGCGAGCGGGTCATTAGTTAGATAGCGCTATTTAGGTCTGACAAACCTCACACCGTGCCGCAGAGGACGGGCGTGAACTAATGGATCTGGGGCACGTCAATGATGATAGACATTGACAGTTTCAGGGCACATAAACATGACTACAGTCAGCAGTCGATATGGTAACGAGTCTAGTGTATACATGGGGTAGCCCCCACGGCCGAAATGCTAGATAACTAACACGGGGTAGCCCCCACGGCTGGATTGCCAGAGTAACCGGGAATAAATAAGTCACGTTTTTAACTATGGGGTAACCCCCACGGCAGGATGCCAGATAAAGGAAACTGTTTTCGAAACAACTTAAAACGAACACCCAACCGTGAACTCACTCAACTTGTTGTTGACTCGTTACTACATGCTTTGCAGGTCAATAGGTACTTAGCTGGAGCTTGCATGGAAGAGAGTCGTTGTGGGACATGGACAGTTGTGTGCCATGTTAAACTTTGAAACAATCAAACTTATGTCTTGGTTTTAAACGTTATGCTTCTGCTTTGCAACTTAAACTATGTTTTGTTTGGACACCAATTGTAATGGTTGGATTTTATAACTGCTTATATGTTTGTTCAATATGATTGGTGGCTGGATCCTGGTCAGGCACGCCTCCAAGCGGTGGTATTCCGCAGGTGGATTTTGGGGGTGTGACACTGAACGAGTCTTTCAGAGGAGTTTTAATCAGTTTCAGGTGCGGAAAACAAGAAACTAACTTCGAAACAGCAAGCAATTCACTTTAAACACACTTTTGTATTGATATCTAACAGATTACATTCAAACGTCACACCGGCAGCACCTCGGTATGGAAATCAAAAACTCTACTAATGATTTCGCTCCTGCTAGCCTATATATAGGGTTTTAATTCCACCCGATATGACATCATAACAATAGGAGCGAAATCAAAACATTAGATTCCGGGCGGAACCACATTCACGTGAATGTTGGAGCGAAATCAGCCTATAATATACAAATCTATTTCAAACGTGTTCTATTTTGTCTTCTAGCAAATCTCACATAATTGACTTTCAAATTAATATGACATAATTCTGTTTCATGCATATTTGTTGAACTGATGATGTCATATTCATGATGTCATCAATGTGTAAGATGACATCATGTCTTGATCAAATCCGCAACGAAACTGAGACTCGATATAAGACGAAGACGACAGATGTGTGCACCAACAACAACCAACTGTGAACTCGCTCAACTTTATTGTTGACTCGTTGTTACATGCCTTGCAGGTCGTTAGATGCTATGGAGCTTGCACATGGAGGTGGTCGTTGTGGAATGCGAACTAATATGTCCCGTACTTACTAAATAAACGTTATGAACTTATGAAACTTATGTTTGGGGTCTTTAAACTTATAACTTATGTTTTTGTTTAACGTCTTATGCTTCCGCTGTTTAAATTGAACTTGGTTAACTTCCTTTTGGTCACCAATTGTATTGTGATTGGTTTTATTTACTAAAATACGTTGTTCAATATGATTGGTGGCTCGATCCTGGTCACGTCACGCTTCCAAGCGGTGGTACTCCGCATGGTGGATTTTGGGGGTGTGACAATATATCTTATTCTAAGCCAATGAAGGTTGAAAAACCTATGGCAGTGATGAATAAGCATCCCCAGGTTAAACCACCTGATGAGGATTGGAACACTGCAAAAGCAAAAAAGGAAATAAGCTTTGAAACCAAAACAAGTTTTGAAAAACAAAAAGGTGGAAAAGCAAACTGTTTTGCCTAAGGCACCTAAGAAATTAGAAAATTCTAAACAAGTTTGGAAGGCAAAACATAATGCAACGACATCACCAATCCCTGAAATAATAGGGGACATGTGCTTTCGAGAAGTGTCTTATGTTGATGCTTCAGGAATACCAGGACCACGATGGCCTAGGTACCAATGTCTTACTGATCTCCTGACTTTTCAGGGACAACCAAGGAGGAGCTGTTGACAATCCTTGGATGTTGATAGCGGTTGTGTTGATGCATATTTTGGTGTCTGTAACTTGTCTTTAGTAGCATTGTATTTTGTACAGTCTTTTACGTTATCGAGTCTGTATTCGTCGTCGACCTTAGTTAGATATCCTCCTATCTTTCTATGTGTCCGACACATTTGTCTCAGTCATTTTGTAATGTTAAATGAACAATGCATACAGACAGTTTGCAGCATAACATGTTTTGCAGCCCTCGACGAAACTCCCAAGTTTTGTCGAGCACATACATGACGAAACTCCCTTTGGTCATAAACCCAAGTTTCGCCATGAACAATAACAAAACTCCTTGAGTTTTGTCAACTGTGATGTTTCGTCAGGCCCAATTCAAGTTTCGTCAAGCCCAGTTGATGTTTCGTCACTTGTGGGCCCGGGCTGCCTATATAAACACAACATAGTTTCACACTGAAACTATGAGAGCATAACTTGTCTAAAAGTTTAGTGTCAAACATTGTGTGTATCTATTTTAACCTTGTTCTCATCTAATCAATTGACTGTGATTCATTGGTTACTTTGTGTTCGTTACTTTCTTTGTTTGGTTTGGCATAGTCACGGGGATTCCGCACGCATGACCGTGTTTGTGATAAACAAGTGATTTGGTTTCGTATTCGATCCTCAGAAATCAGGACCTACAAGTGGTATCAGAGCATTGGCTCTTATCCTTGTTTAAAACCAAACATTGTTGGGATTTTATCAAGTGTTATTGTTGATTTTCTGAAAATTTTTCTTAAAAACTCATAAATTTCTAGAAAAAGTACTTAAAAATCTGTGAAGATCTTGTTATTTGCCAAAGTTTTATCAAAAACCTTTGCTGTATTTCTTGTTCAAGTGATAAAACCAGGTTTTTAATTGAAAGTTTGTGCAAATTTGTGTTTCGGAAAATTTCTCCGGTGAAAAATCTTGCCGGAAAGTTCAAAAATTCATCAGTGTTCTTCAGTTGTTCATCATATCTTCAAAGTGTTCTTATATTTTAAAATTAAAAGATAAACTTATAATTGATTAAAATATGAAGACCATGCTGGTTGGTAAGTTAGGCATGTTGTGAGTTGAAATCGGGTGTTCTGTGTCAGTCAAAAGATAAGATTTACTTTTGAAAATCTCTCCAACTTTCACCCACTGTCTGAGACCTTATCTCGACGAAAGTCCCAAGCGACGAAACCCCAGATAGTTTCGCCATAAGGAACTTCGACGAAACCCCTAGAGTTTCGTCAAAGGTACTTCGACGAAACTTCTGAGTTTCGTGGGAAGAGAGTTTCGTCGATACACTTCTCAATTTTCAACAGAGGACTTGTAAAAGTGGTTTAACAGTTTGTTTTCAAGTATTTGATCAGGTACTATCTTTCATACATCAATCATGAGTAGTACGAGTCCATGGGATTGGAGCACGGACCCAAGACCAGGTCAAGATCAAACCTCCGCAGCTGCGTGGTTAAGGAATGTTATGCCTCCACAATCTATAAGTGCAAGTCAATGGGCATTGGTGTCGAATCAGAATCAAAGCATTCAAAATCTTTTGCTTAGTGAGAGTGAAACGGGTAGCAATAATCGCCCGCCAAAGTTGAATCACATGAACGACTATCCATCATGGAAGGGTCGTTTTCACACATACGTTTTAGGGCAAAACACCGAGTTATGGACGTGTTTCACTTCGCCATACAATACAGCTCTCGAAGAAGCAAGATCAAGTGCGGCGACTTTTGCTAATATGTTAGAAGATGACAAAAAGGCATATGATCTGGAGAAGAAGGTGTTTTCTATTCTTACACAAGCACTTCACAAAGAAATCTATCATCAATTTGCTTACTGTTCTAGCACAAAAGCCTTATGGGATGCCTTGGTAGCAAGAGGAGAAGGGAATGCTGCTACAAGAAAGACATGCCATGATTTGTAGTAGAAAGAATTTGAGTCATTTCAATTCTTGGAGAATGAAACCCTAAATGATACGACTACTCGTTTTTGTCATTTGATTAGTGAAATGTATTCTTATGCTGTTCTAGCAAGTCAACAGGAAATGGTTGCACGGTTTGCTGATGCTCTACCTCTGAAGTGGAGTCCTTTCATTGAACTTTTAAAGCATACGGGCGTCTTGGATGCGGTTAGTATCTATGAGTTCGTTCAGAAGTTGGAGTATAAGAATGAAGACGAAATCCGGAAAGCTAAAAGGATAGCACTTCCTCAAAACACGGAAATGTATCTTGGAGGTTTTAATCCTGCAGCTAGTTCCAGTTCCGTTCAGCAACCGAAGCTACAAACGGCGTTTATGTCGAATACAAGCTCTTTTCCTTTTCCACAGTCAGCTCCACGTCCGGTTTTCGATCCGAGTGCCTATCATCCGCCAGCGCATATGATTGCTCAAGCTCATGGTTTTTCTAAACCTCAACTAGATCCGAGTGCCTGGCTACCAAAACCCAAACCTCCACCTCAAGTTTCCACTACTCAACCTCAGTTTGATCCAAGTGCTTATATTCCTACCTCATCACAACAACAAGCCCAACCACAACAACAACAACAACAACAACAAGCATGCTATACTAACAACCCTCCACCCCAAAACCCCAACACAATCAGAGTTGATACTTCAAACCTTTCAAAAGTTAGCATTGAAGTAGCGAAGGAGCATATGGAACTTATCATTACAATGGTCAGTGCCTACTGCGGATTGGTCGCAGGTCAAATTGGAAACATTATTTTGTCCAATGAAGATTATCAACAAATAGATCGTGATGAAATGGAGTTGATGGATATAAAGTGGGCGTTCGCAAGTGCTATTAGAAGGGCTAAGGATTACTTGAGTTGAACAGGAAGAACATCCTTGGAAAGCAAGAAGGATACGAAGTATGGTTTCGATAAGGATGTTGTTACGTGCTTCAATTGCGGCGAAAAGGGTCACTTCAAACGTGAGTGTACCCGACCGAGCAGACAAGGAAATCAAAATCCTTTTCGTAATCAGACGAGTACTTCCAATGCAAATCAAGACAATCGTGAAAGAAGGATGGTAGCTGTGAACAACCCCACCAACCAGAACCAGTATGGACCTTCAAACACCTCCAGAGCATTAGTTATCCAAGCTGATGAAGGGTGTAATTGGTCTGTACAATTTGGAGATGGTGATCAAGAAAGAGGAGGAACAACATGCTATGCAAAGATCATCAATCACATCAAGCATGTTCACAAAGAAGAATTATCTGAAAGTGACGATAGTTCGGGTTATAGCGGGAGTTCTGATGAACAAAGCTCGAATCCGGGAGGTTATAACTCGGAATCTGATGTGAAGGAAGAAGTTATTTCTGATGTTGACGATTTGTTGAATGAAGCAGAGGTGTTGAAGTGTCAGAAATCTATACTGATCAAGAAGGTTGTTGTCGCATCTAAGGAAATGGAGAAGTTCTTCTCTGAAGACGGATCTTTTTCTTATCAGACTGCCTTTATGGCAAATGTCTCAGCCTCTACGAGTCTGGTAAAATCCGACACTCCTGCTCCTAGTGTATGTAATTTGTGTGCAGATTGGAAGCTTGAATCCGAAAAGGTTAATAGTCATAATCAAAGTTTGGTTATTGAGTTGTCTAAGTGCAAAGAGGCAAATATGGCTTTAGCTAGAAACGAAAAGGACTTTAAATCTGTAATTGAAACCTTAAAGAAAAGTGTTTCCGAGCTAACAAAAACTTTTTTCAACAAACAAATTGGTATTAACAATTACATTAATATCATCGAGGAAACCAAGAAAGAATTAGCCATTACTAAATGCGAGCATGATGCAATCAAGCTCAAATTGGAGAGTTATTCTAAGTCCTGATATGTGCTCGATCACATCATTGACGCTCAACAGCTGAAAGGAAACAAGAAAGGCATTGGGTATAAGAAGTGTCTGCCCCTTTGAGACACAACTATACTCATATGCCCGATGAAGAAGAAATGCCACGTTTTAAACCCAGTGTGCCTCTTGATTATGAGGAAGTTACTACTGGCTTAGGGTTCAAATCGGACAGTTCCTCGAGTACCTCATCTGATGAAACTGAAAATTCAACATCGACGCATCAAAGTGCTCCAATTATTAAGGACTATGAGTCATCTGATGATGAATCAGAAGTGAGTGATCAGGATAAATCACTTGATAAAATGAACGGAGTAAAAATTCCAATTGATAATTACATTCTTTGTGATCCTCCTACTCCTGCTGTTCAACCAGTTGTCAAACAAGTGATAGACCCTATCAAAGATGTCAAGGATGACAAGGAATGTGTGTCTACCATTAAGAGTGATAATGTGTTGTATACTTTAGTCGGCGATTCTAAAATTTATTCAGACAACGACTTTCCAATTAAAAATGTCAATCCATCGTCGATTGATAAAGTTTTTGAACATAATACAAGCAAGTTTTTGGGAAAGGTGATCCCAGGAGTTGTTGTAACTCAATGTGATCCTATTCCAAAATCTGAGATTAGAAAACAGTTTGGAAATCAAAGACAACCGACAAAGCAACAACCTATTGCTTCTAAGGGTAAACAGCCAGTTCAACGAGCTCAAAGGCCTAACGTTTCTAAATCAAAGTTTGAAACAAAAGGAGCTCGTTACCAGAAGAAAAGCAGTGATGTTAAATTTGTAGCATCAAAGGGTACTGATAAAATTGAGACTTTTGAAAACAAATCAAACACCGATTTTGTCCACCAAGTCAAGATTTTAAAACGTAACAGTCAAAACAATTACACTCAATATACAAACGGGTGTGATAAAAAAGCAAGTACCTCAGGTTCTACAGGTTCGACATATGTTCGTCGATCGGATTCTCCTAAGTTTTTTGAAAGGAGAACGTGTTTTAAATGTGGGGAGTTTGGACACATCATTAAAAATTGTACAAATACTCCCAAAGAGAAATTTGTTGAGACAGCACCACCTGAAAAGGTTCACCCTCAACGTTGTCCTGTTTCACCAAAACATGATAAAAGAACTGTCAAAGAACAAGAAACGAAACAACGACGTCAAAACGTCAAAGAGTTGAATAGGCTTTAAATTCTGAAGTCAAATATGTTAATAGGGAACCAAGTTCATCAAAATCATTAAAACCAGAGGTTTCAAAATCTTTTCATAAGAATCAATCTGGCAAACAAAATCTGACTTGGAGACCTAAGACGGGTGAAAGTTCAGGGGAGGTGTTGTTTTTTAAAATCATCAGGAAATCGAGATCACTTTTCGTGATGCTCAGGGATGACCCAAGACCACTATGGCTTGGGTCCCCATCCTCAACTGATCGTTGGATGATATGTGCAGGATGTTCCAGGAGGAACTGTTAATAGTCATTGGATTGTTGACAGTGGAGCATCTAGGCACATGACAGGCGACTTACGGCTTCTGTATGATGTGAAAAATATTAGAGGAGGCTATGTCGCGTTTGCTAGAAACAAACATCACTGGAGAGGGAATGATCTCCAATGGTGTTGTATGTTTCGATAAGATCAATTATGTTCGTCAAATTGATCACAATCTTCTGAGTGTTTCGCAAATCTGCGATAAGAAGTTCACCGTGCATTTCGATGATGCCGGCTGTTTTGTGCTGAAACCTGGTTTCAAAATTCCTAAAGAATGGATTCTCTTATCGGCTCCAAGAGTTAACGATCTTTATATTCTTGATATGAGCCAAGCGATTACTACATCTGCGCAAATCACATGTTTTGTCTCAAAATCCATGGAGAAGAAGTCTATATCTTGGCATAGAAGAATGGGGAACATTCACTTAAGAAAAATGAACCATTTGGTGGAAAACAATCTTGTGAACGGTGTGCCTGTGAGAAGTTTTCATCTACAAGATATTTGTGTTTCATGCCAGAAAGGGAAGCAAACGAAGAAGTCTCACCCGCTTAAGAAAATCAACACTGTTAGCATGCCTCTCGAACGTCTTCATATGGACCTCTTTGGACCTACGAAACACAAGACGACGTTTGGGGATGCTTATTGTCTGGTAGTTACTGATGACTATTCTAGATTTTCTTGGGTAGCTTTTATGGCACACAAGAGTGAAACTCCTGGAATCCTCAAGCATCTTCTACTATGCTGGAAAATTTATACACATTGAAAGTGAAGAGGATCAGAAGCGACAATGGAACTGAGTTCAAAAACCGTGTAATGGATGAGTTCTGTACTTCCAAGGGCATTCTTCATGAATACAGTTCTCGCTATACTCCACAATAAAACGGTGTCGCTGAGAGGTAGAATCGGACGATAATTGAAACTGCAAGAACTATGTTGGTAGAGTCGGAGCTTCCTGTTCAGTTCTGGGGAGAGGCTGTGACGACTGCTTGCTACATGTTAAACAGAGTTCTCATAGTTAAAAGGCATGGTAAGACGTGTTTCGAACTTCTACAGAAAAGGAAACCGGATCTTTCTTACCTAGAACCTTTTGGCGGTCCATGTACTATGATTGAGCCGGATGCAAAGTTTGGCGCGAAAGCTATCGAAGGTTTCTTCCTTGGATATGCTACTCCGAATTTTCGTGTATGGAATCTGGCAACCAAAAAGATTAAGTTATGGAGTGAAGTAAGGGTTCAAAGGTATACAAATCATGTTAGAGCTACGGGTGATCCTTGGATGTTCGACTATGATGGGCTATTCAACTCCTTTAATCTGCCAACCTTTGATGAAGCATCTGCAGCTGCTAGAATGTTATTTGATAGTGACAACGCTACTGGCTCACCATTGGTAGACCAATTATTGTTAACCCCCAAGGTTCTAATTCGGTTAACAATACGGTTCAAAATGAGGTATTTGAAGATGCTACTGATTACAATGAGTCATCGGAAGATGATGAATAACATGATGCGAATGATGGCACTTCAGCTCCAGTTGCTCCTGTTCAGGGTGCTTCTGTAGAAACTCCTCATGTGCAGAATGTTGATACTGCTGAAGGGAATGCATCCACTTCTACGCCTATGTCCGGTGTGGAGTTGGTTGTTGATCTTAATATTAACAATTTGGGTACCAATACTCGTGTTCCAGATTTTCCTGAAACGAGAATTCACGGTACTCATCCGAGCAGAATATTATTGGAGATGTCTAATGCGGTGTGCAGACGCGTAATCAGCTGAGAAACAACCAGAATGCTGGTTTATATTCAGCCATTAGAGAACCTGGTCTTCAAAATGATTGGTCCTTCGCGTGTGACACCCCAGGAAAATCAGGAAAACAACGCAACTTAACTAGCTTCCTCAGTAACCAGGTGCTAAATTTCGGGACGAAATTCTTTTAACAGGGGGAGAATGTGACAACCCTCAAATCCCATGTATTCCGTACAATTCATTAATGATAATTTAAGTGCTTGGTGACTGTGTTGAAATATTTAACTGCTCTCTGATTACTGTGTTATACTTACATGTGCGTATTAGCATACTAGTAGTATGCAGAAAACTTGACTAAATGGTCCTGAATATTTTCCTATGTGTTAGGAATTTATTGTGTTACAAAAATATATATATGAGACGCCTTACAGAATAATTAAACACTTTAACGGAACAGTATCCGACCGAACAACCAGACATTACCCGGGACACCAAATATTTGTCAAACACATTATTTAATTATTCTTGGCTAGTCATGATCCCCGTACACCATAACACCCACTAAATATCTAGTAACTAATGCAAGTAAACACACACTCGGTTTCTAACTAATAAGTAGCCAACTAGTTACAAAAATATTACATTTAACCCCCCCCATGTCCCATTTACGGTTCAAGAAAAAAAAAAAAGGGCCCCACCACAAGATTTGATTCATATTTTAATTGATACATTACTTGTGAATCTTGGCCAAATATTATAAGTATGGAACATATCTAAGCAAATCTCTCCATATCAACTCACATCATTTCCTCAAAGATTTCACTCAACTCACTTCACCTCTCTCTCCCTCTTGATCGGCTGCCCAAAACCGAACACACCATCACCACCTTAAACATCATCATCTTCTTCATTACATTGTCCATTCAAAGCTTAGTTTCCATCCATGGAAGGTGCAACTTGAAGGGACTTCATAGGAGCTTGTTCTAGTCCTTCTCACCATCATTTTCTCATCACTTTCTTCATTTGATTCTTCCCTAGCTAGAGGCTAGTAGTAAGTTTCCTTACACTTGATTTCATCTTGTTCAAAAATTATGATATGTAGTATGATGTTTTGTTGTTTAAATCACTAAATTACAAGGATACTAGAAAATATGAAACATGTGTTATGAACATATAAGCTACATAAAAGTTTACTTGTGGCTGAATTTTGAAGCGGAATCTTGTTGGTTTGAGGGTTGGTTAAATCATACTCGATGTTTAAAAGTTGTTTTCTTGCTAAATCCATTGTTCGGACACTCGTTGATGCGATTTAGTAATGTTTAAACTTTAAAATAACTTGCTGATGTACTTTTCGAGCCGCCTTCAACAGGCTGTAAACGGACTTTAAAAACTCGAAAAACGGAATTTCAAAAGCCTAAATCGTGTCTTTTCGAAAAACGAAGAAAATGGCGCTGGAATTGTATTTTTCTGAGGTCGGTTAATATTTTAAAAATCTGTTTTCGTGACAGCAGCTAAGGCTGATTTTAACTGCAGTAAAATGGGTCTTACGTTTTCAGTCACAACTTAAAACCTGAACCGAACCAGCCCCTGAAACTTTTATCAAAGATGGTCACGGATGTATTTGTGACCCTCGAACTGGAATTTCGATAAACGGACTTACGAGGAATTTTTGACGAATTATTCCGTAAACTGTGATCAGAATGTAACAAATCTAATCACAGTTCGGTAGACGATTTTCTATAAAATATTGGTAATGAACCAGACCCCGATATTTTTACACAATAAAATATGGAACGTTTAAGACATCCTGTAAAAATTTGGGAATTTTTGGAATAATTTAACTATTTTATTTAAATGTCCGAAAACAGCCGGTTTCGAAGATTAATGCTGAATTGACATAAGTTGTGACTTGCGTGTCTAAATGTCGAGTATGCTATCGGTGAATAATCTAACATGTTATATGTGTTACGTGCAATATCGTATGTTTGTTTATGAGTGGGGAATGGATGGGAAGTTCATATGGGCATAAATCGTTAAAGTGTATACCTGTTATGTGGACGAAGTAATGTGCAAATAAACCATACGTAGGATACGTGTTATGCATGAGAAACTGATTGTTATCCGTACCTTATTAGGACGTGATTGACCGACCTTGACTGTTAACTATATTTGAGAACCTAACCGAGGTGAGTTCACACTCTTTCTAAGGCATGGGGTTCCCAGGGGTTGGGAATGGGATTGAATAACTACTTGTACTATCATTACTATTAAACTACTTTTTACTGTCCTCGGATTGAAGGGCACGTACGTAAAACCTACGTACACTCATACTTACTACTGTCCTCGGATTGAAGGGCACGTACGTAAAACCTACGTACACGATCATAAGACCATCAACTCTATCACTTTAAGTCCCTCAATTATCGACTTAATTGCCGAGGCCTATGGCGAGCGGGTCATTAGTTAATAGCGCTATTAGGTTTAACAAACCTCACACCGTGCCAGTCGGACGGGCGTGTACTAATGGACTATGGGCAAAGGGTCAATGCTGATAGACATTGACTTAGGGCACCTCTTACATTTTCGTAGCAGTCGATACGCGTGGTCTAGTAACACATGGGAAACCCCCACTCATCTTCGCAAACATGTCAGAAAGACCGCGATGCAAACTTATACGATACATGGTTTTCAAAACGAACAGATGATTTACGAAATGAATGCTATAACTAAACAACCAACTGTGAATTCACTCAACTTTGTTGTTGACTCGTTGCTACATGCCTTACAGGTCGCTAAACATTTGGAGCTTGCACGAGGAAGGAGTCGTTGTGGTGTGCGAACGGTTATGTCCAGTGTTTAATGTTTAAAACATTATGAACTTATTAAACCTATGTGTTGGACTTTAAACTTATGAACTGCGAACTTATGTTTTGAACTTTACGTTTATGCTTCCGCTGTCCAAATTAAAAACTTGGTTAACTAGCTTTTGGTCACCAATCGTATTGTGGTTGTCTCTATTTACTTAAGTACGTTGTTCAGTATGATTGGTGGCTCGATCCTGGTCATGTCATGCCTCCAAGCGGTGATACCCCGCATGGTGGATTTTGGGGGTGTGACATCGCGTGTTACGTTTCACAAGAAGAACCAAAGTCTTGGAAGGAAGCCTTAAAGGATAATTCTTGGGTTGAAGCCATGTAGGATGAACTGTATCAATTTCAAAAGCTAGGTGTTTGGAAGCTTGTTGAAAGGCCGGAGAACTACAAGAAAATTGGCATACGTTGTGTTTACAAATGCAAGAAGGACGATCGTGGAGTAGTCATTCGAAACAAGGCGAGATTGGTTGTTCAGGGATTTCGCCAGATCGAAGGCATTGACTACAATGAAGTTTATGCACCTGTTGCACGTCTGGAAGCTATTCGGATCTTTCTAGCTTATGCTTCATTTAAAGGATTCAAAGTCTACCAGATGGACGTCAAAAGTGCTTTCTTACACAGTGTGGTTAAAGAAGAGGTGCACGTCGAACAACCTCCAGGTTTTGAAGATCCTATTCACCCCGATCGGGTTTGGTTGCTCAACAAAGCTCTTTATGGTTTACATCAAGCACCTAGGGCTTGGTATGCAACCTTATCCAACTATCTTCTGGAGAATGGTTTTTGACGAGGTCTTATTGATTGCACTCTCTTTATCAAGGAACAAGATGGAGATCTTCTGCTGGTGCAGGTATACGTTGATGATATGATTTTTTGTTCAACTAATGATTCTTTGTGCAGGCAATTCGAGCGTGTGATGCAAGAGAAATTTGAGATTAGCGCAATGGGGAAATAAATTTCTTCTTGGGCCTACAAGTTAAACAAACCAAGTATGGGATATTCATCCATCAGACTAAATATGTTGGAGACATCTTGAGCCGGTTCCAGATGCCTGATGCAACGCCCATTGGTACCCCATTTCCGTAGAATCACGGGATTACTCCGGATTTGAAGGGTGAAAGCATTAACTCTTCATACTATCACGCTATGATCGGATCTATCATGTATCTCACAGCCTCGAGGCCCGACATCATGTATCCTACGTGCCTGCTCGCAAGATATCAAGCCAACCCGAAGGCCTCTCATCTGTCAGCTGTTAAAAGGATTTTCGCTATTTGAAGGGTTGCCCGGACACCGGTCTCTGGTACCCAAGGGATGATAGCTTCGACTTGATTGCATACAGTGATTCTGATTTTGGTGGTTTCAAAATTGATGGCAAATCAACAACAGCTGTATGTAAATTCTTAGGAAATCGCCTGGTCACGTGGCAGTGCAAGAAGCAAACATGTGTTGCTACATCAACTTGTGAAGCAGAATACATTGCTGCCTCTAGTTGTTGCTCCCAAGTCTTGTGGATCCAACAACAAATGCGCGACTATGGTTTTGAATTCCTATCTACTCCTATTTTTGTTGATAACAATGCTGCCTTACAGATCACTAGAAATCCTATGCAGCATTCCAAGATCAAACACATCGAAATTAAATGTCACTTCATCCGTGATTGTTTTGACAAAAGATTAATCGATGTTCTTAAAGTTCACACCGATCACCAACGTGCCGACCTGTTCACAAAAGCTTTTGATAAATCACGTTTTGATTATCTACTGTTGGTCAATGGCATTAAGGTGATACCCGAGTAAAACTTCTTTGGCTAATCGTTTTTGTAAATATTTTCTTAAAAAAAACTCTAAAAATTCAAAAAGATTTTTGTTTTGGTAACCTTTTAGCATTTTAGGGGGAGTATATTCAAGAAAATACAAAAACATTTGAAAAAGTCAAAAATCCAAAAACATGTCTTTACTTTCTGTCTTTTCGTTTGAAAATTTCAAAAATTCAAAAAAAATAGAAAACAAAAAATGAGTTTATTGGATAAAGGAAGATGATGATATTCACTGGTGTGGTCGGTCAACGTGTTCAAAATGTAAAACAAAAATTGAGAAATGATAAGTATCTCTACTAACGATGTATCGGTAGGCTCACAATTAGACTAAAATGTGCATGATGAAACAAACCTAGCAGACTTCAAGTCAGGTGGAAACCATTCATTGGCATATGGTCTTAGTACCGAAATTTCGTTTGATTGATTGTCGAGGTTCTGAGATATTCGGTCTTTATGCTGCTTATCATCTGGGTATCATGGTTGTATCTTTTACCGAAAAATAACGGAGACGAAGTCTAGATCTTCCATGATACTATACATACGTGTACATATTGCATTCGACCTCAATAAGTGATCAACAATCACATGTCCAAACAAAATAAGTGATAAAATATCACAATTATCCGGGAGTCAAGTTCTTCTCTTTGTTGTACGTTGTACTGACCTGTTCACGGACTTGCTCCTGTGCCCTCATGCATATGAAAATCAAGTTCCTCATCAATAAGTGATTTTATCACATAGGGCTTGTTTTCAATAAAAAATAAGTGTGTATCTCACATTCTTTTATACGGTCAAACAAATGATAAACGGTATACTCACCGGTAAGATGAACTCTCGTGCATACCTTGATACGGGAATGTGTCGTGATTGGATGAACATCGACTTGTAAGTATAACTCTTACCGTAAATCGTATCTCCTAATTATGATTACATCTGATCAGTTTGAGCATATCTGGACAACAATACCGATAATCGAGGTAGTATACTTATCCAGAGCTTTAAACTGAAACAAACATCATGTTGACTAAGACAGTAAGCTGGTATGATTCCTTTCCTTGAAATTCGCAAAAAGATTGCATTTGTATAGCCGTTTATTGCTTGTTGATTAGTTTACCGCACTTTAAATTCAGTTTTAGTGTAATTTGTAAAGTTCATTTTTGATTAGCCGAAGTTGTAACTTGGTGTTTTCTGCCGAAAGCCTGAAACCTACTTCATAAAATCTCCTTGCATTTGGTAAACTCAATCACAATTGAAAACTGTTCAAATAAACAAAATCTTTTCAGTGTGCAAAGTTTCAAAGACTTAGTGAATTTTTGAGAAAATTGTCGGTGAAACTCCTTTATGTCGACGAAACTCCTAAATGTTGACGAAAGTCCATGGTCAAAGTCAACTGTTTTTAACCTTGGTCAAACTGGTCAAAATTCATTTGGTTCATTACGAAACTCCATGTTTCGTCGAGGTCACGGCGAAACTCCACTGGCCCTTTTAACTTTCGTCATGGGCTAACTGTTTAAGCCAAACCAAGCCCAATCACAAGTTTCGTCGAGCCCACATGAAGTTTCATCAAGAAGGAAGTTTCATCGGGGTAATGAGTATATAAGGGGTCCCAGTTGTCAAGTCCTCACTTTGCAAACCCACTCTGCTATTCATCTTCCCTAACACCCCACATCCATACCGTTTTCACCGACTTCAAATCCCTAAAAACCTCTCATTTTCTTCACTATTTTTTTATCAAAATCGAAGGTATTCAAAAGGATTTTCCACATTTTTCGGATCCTTAGGGTTGTCCTGTTTTGTTTGAATGTTTTTAGAAATCCTCAAAAATCCTATTCTTGTTTGAGTTTTTACATATGCATCTCTGTTGATTGTTCTTTGTGATTGATAAAACTGATAGAACTAGGATGTTTATGTTGATTTGGACTTTGATTTGGGTTGGGTTTCGGATAACCAAAACAGGGGATCGATTATTGGTTAAATGTTTAACCGTTTTGGGTGGGTTTTTGGTCAAAAATCATGTCGATTGAACATTCTGGGATGTTCCGAGTTTGTTAGGGTTTTTACAAAATTTCATAATGTTGTTTTGTTTGTGAATTGATCATCGTTTAAACAACAGTCGGCGAAACCCCTTTGGTTTGAAAACCCCCAAATCGATGAAACCCTAACCCTGTTGACAAAACCCCTTGGACGACGAAACCTAAGTTTCTTCAAACTGTTGACGACGAAACCCCCCCTATGACGAAACCCCCTTTTAAAATGAAAGAACTTTCATCGAAAGACTGTCGACGAAACTCATCTGGTCAAAGGTCAACTCTGACTTTGTTTGACCAAGGATGTTTCATCGTGATGAAGGGAGTTTCGTCAAAGTATTGAAGTTTCGTCGTCCAAGACTTAGAAAATTTTCAAGTTTAGTGCTTTTCACAGAAGATGTGTAATTATATGTTAACTATCCACTTGACACTTGAACTTGCATAGACATATGTCTAATGCACATGTTATACCATTATGACTTATTGTGGATGTTTGCAATACAGATGGCACCGAAAGAAAGGAAACGTAAGGCTGCGACTAAGAAAGAAAACAAATCAGAAGAAGAAGTGATGTCAGAGAAGCGTCACAACATGATTGCTTATCTTGATCCAGAAGGAAAGATCACTGAACTGAAAGAGATTACACGGTGGATAAGGGAGTCGCGGATTAATAAAGTTGTCACCTTTTCAACTCCAGTTTACAAATCACTCGTTAAAGCTTTCTAGAATGCTGCAAGCGTTGTGCATGTTGATGGAACTGAAGTCATTCAAGGGCAAGTGAATGATCTGAACGTGATTGTCTCACCGGAAATCTTGAACGCTGTTTTAGAGCTTCAAGATGATCCGAATGCTCCGTCCTCTATTCCAATCATGTGTACTCGTGGCTGTTTATTACGGATGAAGTGTATTGGTGACATCTTCAGTTCTCAAATCAACAAGGGACATTTGCCAATGCGTTACAAGTTCCTCTTGCACGTACTTATTCAATGTATCAGCAACAGACGTGCAGGATATGACATGGCAAGCAATGACCTTGTAGGACTCATGGTGGCATTGGTTCTTAACAAACCGTTTAGCATCTCAAAGTATATCTTTGCCAATATGAAGGAGAACATGACAAGAACTGGTGGTCGAACATCTGGGAATAAATTATAGATGTATCCTCGTTTTCTACAGATGATCATGAATGTTCAGCATCCCGGTCTTCCAGAAGCCGACGACGACATCCTGAAGATAGAATCTATGATCTTGCAATCTTTGAGGATATTCATGGGCCTTGCAACAAAGAGATACAAAGAAAGCAAGACGCCAAGGAAATTGATCGGTGCTCTTGGTAAACCAGACTACATTGCTCCGGTAGATGACAAATGGCGTCACAATGACAGCTAATCTGATGATGAAGAACCGGAATTAAAGAAGAAGATGGTTGAAAAATTTTGGTCAAACGGATTCAGGTTCGTCTAACAGTGATAGTGATGATGATGGTGGTGATGGTGATGATGCAGGTGCTGGTGTGGTTGGTGTATCTGCTGCTGGTGCATCGTCTGCTGGTGCAGCTGGTGGTACACCAGTTGGTGATGATGAGGAGGATACTGAATCTGATGACAATCCACCTAAGCCCAGATACGAAGTTTACTTTGATCAACATGGTTTAAAAAGGATCAGAAGGATTAGGCAAGAAAATGATCCTGAATACGTTCCTTCGGATACAGAAGTGGAACGTTTGAAGAAGAAGCAAACGGCTGTCCGTAGAAAGAAGAAAGCAAGAAAGTACATTGGTACTTCATCTGCACAGCAATCCGTTCCATAAGAACCTTCTCAAGAAGCTGAAATGTATCCAAATCTTGGATTCATGGCCACTGAAGCTTCTGCTATGGCTTCTTCTCCTCCAAGATCTTCAGAGCCAACCCCTGTAGTGACTTCAACTCCTGAAGCTCCTACATCGACTCCTCGAGCACCAAAACGCTCAATTGCCTCATCCATTCGTGCAACGACCTCGCAGCCTGCCGCAGAACGCAGACAAAGTAGATTCGAATAGATGCAATAGGATGAGAAGGTAGATTTCCTATTTTCCCAATTACAAGCTGCTGTAGGTCAAATCAATCGACAAACGGACGTGATCAAAGCTACAAGAGCCGACGTGATCAAGCAACAATTGGAAATTAACAAGTTGAATTCCACTGTTGGGTGACAGCAAGCAGAAATCACTCGCCAGCAAGCTGAAATTGAGCAATTGAAGGCAGAAAATGCCAGTTTGAAAGCTGCAGACGAAGTGAGAGAGCGACAGTTGCAACAGATGCGAGCGGCGGATAATACTCGTGGTATAGAAATGAACCACATGAAAGAAAGCAGCTCTCAACTTCAGAGGTTGGCCGATGCTCTCAAAGAAAGACATGACTTTATGAAATAGTGGTACGATTCTCGAAACACCACGATAGTTGATGGTGTTAAGAAAATAACTGAAGGCTATGAGTTTCTTAGAAAGCAGTTCAATACTCTATGGGGCGATAGATGTAAACAACAAGAAGTGTTGAAGAAAAGGGATGATGATCCTGAGGATCAGGGAAACCCCGACCCTTCTGCTACTTCAGAACAACCGCCAGCAACTACCTCTTCTCAACTCGTTGACTTCAAGCCTGCGCAACTTGGATCTACTCAAGGAAAATCCGGTGGAGCAGTTGAAGAGATACAACAGCTTGAACTGTCACACCCCTTTCTGCGGTGGAAGCACGAGGTGTGATCATGAAAGGTTCTCATTGCATACGAAAGGTAAACATGCTATATGCTCGTAAAAACATCAAATACCATAATTTGAAGACATAAGTTTAGCGTTTACATCGCTAGATAGCATAAAACATTGTCTTAAAAAGTTTACATCTTTATTCAAAGATAAACATAAGCGACATCCAAGAGCATAAGCAAGACCGCGCGCACATCCTTCCTAATTACCTGAAATACATGTGAGTTTTGGAAAAAAAACGTCAACATAATGTTGGTGTGAATTCATGCAGTTTTTGTATTTCACGTTTGTATACTTTGTATGAAAACATAGTTTGTGTCATGTATAAATCAAGTTTTCATATATAAGTCAAGTATTCATGTGTACACCACGTACTCATGTATAATTCAAGTTTTTCTTGAGTACCCCACGTACTTCAAGTATAATTCCCGTTTTCTTGAGTACCCCACGTACTCAATTATAATTCATGTTTTCTTGTGTACCCCACGTACTTCAAGTATAATTCCCGTTTTCTTGAGTACCCCACGTACTCAAGTATAATTCATGTTTTCTTGAGTACCCCACGTACTTCAAGTATTAATCAAGTTTTAGTATGGTATGAATTTTATGTAAATAAAGTATTCCTGTAAGTATCAGGATTGTTAATGGGTTGCAAATCCATTAACATGTGACACGACATAGGAAGTCACCAAACCTTAGGCATTTAATTGGTATATTCTGAGACACAAAAGCACTACTCGATTCTCGCCCTCACCGAGAGTGTGGCTGCCCGGCACCCGTTAGATCTAACCTTTTGTTCTGCGGTCTAGGTATATTGTTGATTAATGGTGCTTCTTTACCCTATTCGTGACATGATTTCTCGCATCATTTCTCATAACGCCTCATACTTGGTTCCCGTTCTCACCAAGTGCGCTTCTCATATTCTTATATCTCGTCACACTTGGTTCTCGTCCTCACCAAGTGTGCTTCTCGTATTCTTTTATCTCGTCACACTTGGTTCTCGTCCTCACCAAGTGTGCTTTTTTTTATCATACCATTTATAAACATAGTAATATTTGTACATGTATTTCACCCCCGAAGTTATAAAACTGAAAACAGTTAAAAGAAAAGGGGGAGCATGAACTCACAACTTTGCGTTCCTTGCGTCGTAAACTTCACCAAATTTGCTTAATTAACGTCCTAACCTATACGCGTTTTCTTAACGTTAGTCACTAGACTTGTGCCGCACAAGTACAGTCACTCTCTTTTGTGTATATATTCTTGTGTTAAAAATATTTTATATTTTTAACTAAGTATCTTACTTATATTATTTTCTCAAAAATTAATATAAGTGTCTCGTGTTTTGCACTTTGCACCCGAATTATGTATCTTGTGTGTTCTTGAGTTTTAACCGTTAAATCACTTATTAACCACTTTAAACAAGAACAAGATGGTGTTTTAGAACACTTATTACTAGCTTAAGGCTAGGGAAGTTCAAGAGTGCAAATGAGGTGGATAAAAGCAAATGGTGAAGGTCCTTCAAGATCCGCTTGCACGGAGCTTCGTTACTGACCTTCTTACACCTCAATATCACCTTGGAATGGAAGGATGTTTATCGAAAATGAAAGTATGGGTGTGTGTGGGTGAGGCCGTAGCCAAGGAAGGGAGGAGAGAAGGTTTTGGTGTTGTTGAATGATGAAGATGAAGTTATGGTGAAGTCTAGTGGTCCATGTGAACTTATATCCAACAAGTCTTGAACCTTTTGGTCCTTGTGTCTCCAAGATATCCAACCATATCAATTAAACAAATAAATAAAATCATGGGGGTGTACCACATGTTCAAATCCGGTTGGGGGGGGGGGGGGGGTTGGCTTAGTTTGATTTCAATTGGAAATTACAAACTCTAGTTACATGTTAAGTGTTAGATTTAGTGTTAAGTGTGTTATATAATATAAAGTGTGTTAGGGTGTTCGGGGACCCTAACAAGTTCAGAAAAATAAAACAATGCTTCTAGCATTATTTTGGTGTTCTGGGTAATATCCGGTTGTTCGGTTAGATACCAATTCGTTAAAGTGCTAAATCACACTTTTTAGTGTCTTTTAAGTACCTATCTTGTACCCTTTCAATTCCCAACACTTAGGAAAATATTCTGGATGATAAAACGAAATTTCTGCATAATATTCATATGTTTAAATGCTGAATTGAGCTGAATTATACAAAATTCTGCACTTAAAGTGCGGTTCGGGTGCTTTTTAGTGCTTATTTTTGCTTCCGGAGAGTATATATATTAAACCCTTGTATGTACTCTTGGGTTTTAATGTACTCTTGTTGTTGGACCTACACCTAGGCTCCAATTTTATTGTCTGACTGCTTTCTGCAGTTCTGTTGACACATTGTGTGTTACCGGTGAGCTTACTTAGTATTTTTGACGCAACGCTCTCATTTATGCATAAAGCAATATTTTGTAGTATACAACGTGCATGAATTCACTTGTTTAGTATGTGTTCAGACATTGCTGACAATTAAGCACATAACTGCGGTCATTAAGCAATAATTAAAGTGTATGGAAATTACCGGTTTGGTGCTAGTTGTCACATGAACAACAGCTTGAAAGCAGCTCTTACATCGAAATCTCTCTACCGGGTACATCTTCTGTTCCTAGTACAGCTGATCTTGCTTTGCAGGCTGTTCATCCTATCACTGGAGAAATTCTTGAAGAAGGAGAGTTTGTATCGGATCTTTCGCATGAACAGCTGCTAGCCTTGAACGAGATGAAATCAATTGAAGATTCTGTGATTGATGAAATGCCAGTTGAACCAGAGACTGCCGATGTTGAAAATATTGAAGAAATAGTATTTGAAGGAGATTCCAGCAAATCAACTTATGTTCATGCTGACGGGATGGAGTTTGATCCATTTGATGAAGAATGGATGAAAGAGAATCAGGAAGACATTGATGAACAGTTAAGAATCGTACGTCTTCTGATAATTCGACTGATGCATTCCAAGAATGGAGAAAACGTTTCTTGTCAAGAGTTGAAAAGCCTACACCGCCGGAAGCACAGGTTGATTTTCTACAGTTTGAGAAAGTGAAGCCGCATGGAAAAATTATGAGCTGGATGTTCGTTAAGGAGATTCATTGTGTTGTGATCAAGCGCGAACACGGAATCCAGTACTTCAATTCCATGCTGAGTATTCTATCATTACCGTTCTATGACGTTGCTGCCTTATCGAAGCTGGAAATCATTAATCACTCTAATTACTTTGGCGCGACGTTATTTGCAAAGAAAATCAAGTTTGAACGGAAGCAAGGATGGAAGGATGCGTCGTTCAAGCCACAGTTTTTGATATATCAGCAGATCAAGTTCACTTTAGATCCAGCGACCAACACGGCTCGATACAAGCTTATCTATCAGCCAGCGAAGGTCATGAACAAGATACCGTTGATGCCAATGGAACAGAACTTTCTCGAAGAAATGGCGTTGTGGTGTTACGACTCAGATACTCATGAAGCGGTGATCGTGTTTAAAGGTGATCATGATAACTTTCGGATGTTAGATCCGATGTGGATCGTAAATATGTCGGTGAACGACATCAGCAAGCTTTTTCGGCATGACATCTTTTACGAAGACAAGGACTCTCATCAAGCGCTTCAATTTCAACGCGTCGGTTTTTATTGCTTTTACCAAGGAATTCATGCTGGAAGCACCTGGACCCTGAAACACTGAAGATTGGAGACCAAAGACAGTAACAGACACGGGGGAGTTTCTTGATGCATATTTTGGTGTCTGTAACTTGTCTTTATTAGCGTTGTATTTTGTACGGTCTTTTACATTATCGAGTCTGTATTCGCCGTCGACCTTAGTTAGATATCCTCCTATCTTTCTATGTGTCCGACACGTTTGTCTCAGTCGTTTTGTAATGTTAAATGAACAATGCATGTTGCATTTGGGTAGTTTATGTTGTATTTGTGTGTTTATAACATGTCTGCTGCAAACAGACAGTTTGCAGCATAACATGTTTTGCAGCCCTCGACGAAACTCCCAAGTTTCGTCGAGCACATACATGACGAAACTCCCTTTGGTCATAAACCCAAGTTTTGCCATGAATAGTGACGAAACTCCTTGAGTTTCGTCAACTGTGATGTTTCGTCAGGCCCAATTCAAGTTTCGTCAAGCCCAATTGATGTTTCGTCACTTGTGGGCCTGGGATGACTATATAAACACAACATAGTTTCAGACTGAAACTATGAGAGCATAACCTGTCTGAAAGTTTAGTGTCAGACATTGTGTGTATCTGTTTGAAACTTGTTCTCATCTAATCAATTGATTGTGATTCATTGGTTACTTTGTGTTCGTTACTTTCTGTGTTTGGTTTGGCATAGTCATGGGGATTCTGCACTCGTGACCGTGTTTGTGATAAACATGTGATTTGGTTTCGTATTCGATCCTCAGAAATCAGGACCTACAGGTTGTTCCAGAGACATAACGGGCAACATTTCACTGTTGCAAAAAGTATATTTCTTTACAGTTGATATGTTTCATTTGAAGGAGATAAGAGAGGTGAGACAAGATCAGCGAAAATGTACAAATTTGAATTTCGTATTCTAATTTCGATATCGATTAGTCTTAAATCTTATGATAGAACGGTTAAGCAAAAACAACAAAAATATTTTCATTTTCTTTCGTTTCAGTCTTTGTACATATGTTTTCGTTATTAGGTAAATTTGCGTACAGGATTTATGCAGAAATTTAGGGGAATATCTAGAGATATCTGTCTGTAAATATATTAGAAAATGACAAAATTAGAAAAATACAAAAACATTCGAAAAACAGAAAAATCAAAATTTTTTTGGTGTATATATGATAAATGAAATAAATTTTCAATATGTCGATTAAGGCTGACTCATGTAAGACCAATATTGAAATGGTCTGACTCTAGAGCGATATGTTTGTAGGCTTTATCCTGATGGCTGGATTCTTTGATAGGTTCTGTGCAGAACACTAAACTATTACATGACCTCGGGAAAGAACGTCACTTGGAATTAGGACATGGCTATTTGAATGCGTGGGTGACGTCCCGATACACACAATTTCGTTCTAGTTCTGAAATCTTTTCAGACCAACTCATGTATCTCCCTTGTTTTACGTGAGCAAAGACCTAGAGGTGCTAGGCAACGTCAGCTTCTGTTTTCCGTGAGCAAAAACCTAGTTGTACGTTGTCACGCTATAGATCAATTACACCCAAAAGAGGCCTTCTAGTGCCCAAAAGAAACCCGAAAAACCTATATCAAACTGAGAAAACTCATTTGATCTGTACATTATATCCATCTCTGCAAGATTTTCAAGCAAAGCTGATCGTGATTAAGAAGAACAAAGAGCCCAGGTTTCAGATGTCACACCCCAACCGATGGCGGAAACATCGGGGCGTGGCACTAGGCGAACCAGATTGCTCAAGAGAATCCATAACAACTATTAAATGACAATATTTAAAAGGTTCATTGTCCCATAACAATAAACAAATATTTCACAAACAGTCATAACGGAGTTCGTATCTCTTAAACAAAAACAAGTCCGAGAACCTAGATTTTTATTTGCGAATTTCTAGACTTCCTAATCCATTGCAGCAAACAGACCATCAACCTGCCACATACGTTAAAATAAAAGTCAATACATAAAGTAAAGGTGAGTACACAAGTTTGCATAGATATAGCATAAAAAGCTTTTACGCATAACCAGCATATAACACGTAACGGGTGAAAACAAGTAACTATCACAATGATACAAGTTATCCACGTGACTGCGTTGTAGGGTACGCGCGACACAGGTTCACCAAGGCGAACTAGTGAAGTAAAGTAATGTGATCCTTAGCAACCCCTAACACATCAGGTGCTAAGTCCAAACTATAGTACTATCATTGCTAAAGGTGGAAGGCAAGTCATCACTGTCTAACATAGCAATAAGTATTCAACTTATCACGTATAGCAGGCGGGGACGGTTAGCGTTTATAAAGTGTTTGCGTTGTGTGTTGTGTTTTGATAGAGAACGTATGTAACACCCAAAAGTGCGTTAAACAAAAATGAGTTCGAGTATACTCACAGAGCATGTGCTAATCAAGAAACAGGATCCCCGTTCGATTGAAGGGAGTGACGGATCAGCCTGCGTACGGGAACAGAAGCGTAAGTCCTCCAATGTGCTGAAACGGTCGAAAATCGGAGTGTCCGTGGGATACAGAAGCTTCGTACGAAGGTGGGTCTTCGCACACATGGGGCTTCCGTTGTCTAAAATCGAGTGTATCCGCGTCGTCTTCAGAAAATCGAGTGTTCATCCCTCCAACCTTAAGCTACTAATTATACTTAAAGCCGGAGAGCTCTTTGATTGCATCACGAGTGGGAATCGACCTGTTAGGTGTAAAATCAGTGCCTTCGTACGAAGACAGCACCTTCGTATGAGGCCATGTGCCTTCGTAAGAAGGCAGTGCCTTCATAGGAAGCTGGCTTCGCACAGAACAGTCCAGTTCACAAACGTGGTTGTTTTTGGAATTCGGTGTTATGTTTTCACCTAAATCGGATGTATTTCTGAGTCCTTTTCAAGCTGGTTTCTACATTACCTCGTTCCACTATTCAATGAACGAAATACATGCTGTTTTAGGTCCGTTTAGGGTGAAAATCAAGTATAAATGAGTTTGTAAGAGTTTCAACTTAGATCCAACACTTGGTGAGTGTGAAATCAACTGATTTCTAGCTTGGTAAGTCGTGGCTAGTCCCAATACACTTGACTAAGTGTAAATCCGTTGTAAAAGAAGAAGTTTTGATGAAAAAGATGAAGAGCTTTTGTAAAAAGAGGAATTTATAAAGAAAAGATGAAGATTTTATGAAAACAAAGAACTAAAGATGGAAATGACAGGGTTTAAGTGAGAAAGATGATATTTCAAGTGAAAACATAAGAGTATAGATGAAAATGAAGTGATTCTTTTGGAAATCAAAGTGGAAAACGTTGTGTAATTGAATAAAACTGTTAAATCTTACATGAAAATGGTCGGACAGCAACTCGGCAGAGTTTCGGTATGAAATCAGCAAGTGAGAATGAATGAAGAGTGTGGCTGGGTATTTATAGAGATGGTGGGTTCGCACATTAGCCCTTGGTTCGAACATGCTGCCTTCATAAGAAGGTGCTGTTTTGTGCGGGGAAAACTTCGTTTTCGCGTATAGGATGCTCGTTTAAAGCGTTTTGTTGAGTTAGTTAGTATTGGTACCTTAAGTATTTTAGTGTAACACTGAGTTTTGGGTCGCGTTGTGTTCCAGAGTGATAAATCAAGTTGTGCGAGTAGCGTTGTGATAGCGTTTGCGAGTACACAATAATATGCACACATAAGTAAAGCATATAAAACACACAGCATAACATTACTACTACTAATAACAGAGTTTGAGATTTAGCGTGTTAGTCGTGATAAGCAAATGCGAAGGTGTGAGTGGTTACCGAACTAACAAACATACTCGGCAATTTATATAGCATAATTTTCTGTAATTCGTGTTGTGTAAACGTTGCGATTATAAAGCGTTAAAACATATAGCTGTGTAGTGCGAAGAAAATGTATTTAGTATAACATAACCCTTTATTTATATCGAATCCCGGAATACAAGACGGTTACAAATCGAAGCATAGCAAACAGGTAACGATCCGAAAAGTCGGGTTGTTACAGCCTCCCCTACTTTAGGAAATTTCGTCCTGAAATTAAGCCGTAGGCGTAACAAAGACTTGCGCATATTTGTCTTTCATATCACTTTCGAGTTCCCAAGTGAACTTGGCGGCGCATTTTCCTTTCCAGCGAACCTTCACTATGGGAATCTGTGAGCGTCGAAGTTTCTTTGTCTCTCGATCCATGATTTCTACAGGTAATTCAACCGGTAATTCATGTCGGTAGGCCACTTTCTTGCCGAATCGGTAATTCATGTCGGTAGGCCACTTTCTTGCCGAATCGGATCACCCCCTTCCAAGGTGAGACCTTTAGGAGTACGTGATCACCAAGTTCAAACTCAAGGGGCTTGCGGCGTTTATTGTCATAGCTCTTTTGACGACTCCGAGCTCTCAAGAGATTGTCTCTTATTTGGTGGATCTTGTCTGTCGTTTCTTGTATCAACTCAGGACCACTGATCTGTGCGTCTCCGATCTCGTGCCATACAATAGGCGATCGACATTTTATACCATATAATGCCTCAAAGGGTGCCATTTGAATACTAGTGTGATAACTGTTATTATACGAGAATTCTACTAAAGGTAAGTGCGAATCCCAATTACCACCAAAATCTATAACACACGAACGAAGCATGTCTTCAAAGGTGCGGATCGTGCGCTCAGTCTGACAGTCGATCTTGGGATGGAATGCGGTACTGAGATTAAGAGTTGTACCAAGGGCGGACTGAAATGTCTCCTAGAGATGAGAGGTAAAATGACCATCGCGGTCAGAGATGATGTCACGAGGCGTCCCATGTCGACAAATAACTTTGTCGTTATAGATTCGTGCTAATCGTTCTACCTTAAAGTCTTCTTGTATCAGAATGAAGTGAGCGGATTTCGTAAGACGATCAACGATAACCCAAATGCTATCGTGACCAGAAGGTGTGCGAGGGAGTTTCGTAATGAAGTCCATGGCAATACTCTCCCATTTCCACATCGGAATCTCGGGTTGTTCGAGTAAGCCAGAGGGTCGTTGATGTTCGGCCTTAACCTTCGAGAAAGTTAAGCACTTAGAGACATACAGAGCGATAAATTTCTTCATTCCCGGCCACCAATACCTGGAACGAAGGTCTTGGTACATTTTTTCGGCACCGGGGTGAATGGAATATCGGGATTTGTGGGCTTCAGTCAGCAAAATCTCTCGGAGATTATTGCGACTAGGAATCCAAATACGGTCGAGATAGTAAAAGATACCGTTCGACTTAGACACTAACTGAGACTCGACACCACATTTCTTCATTTCCTCTTTCAAGGTATTCTCAATGAAGCATGCGTGTTGTGCGTCGCTAATTATGGCTTCGAGGTTGTTCTGGGCTTGAACGTCACGGACACTATACACGTAGTTTTGTCGACTGAGAGCATCGGCCACGACGTTAGCCTTGCCTGGGTGGTGGCGTATCTCGTAGTCATAGTCATTGAGAAGTTCAACCCATATGCGCTGGCGCATGTTAAGTTCTTTCTGGTTCAAGATATGTTGTAGACTCTTTTGGTCTGTGAAGACCGTACACTTGGTACCATAAAGGTAGTGTCGCCAGATCTTTAATGCAAAAACAACTGCACCGAGTTCGAGATCATGGGTAGTGTAGTTCTTCTCGTGGACCTTGAGTTGTCAAGACGCATACGCGATAACCTTGTCTCGTTGCATAAGGACACAACCAAGACCCAGGTTTGAGGCATCGCAGTAAACAACGAAATCGTCGTTTCCATCAGGGAAGTGTAAGGACAGGAGCGTTGCAAAGCATAAACTTGAGGGTTTGGAAGGATTCCTCCCCTGTTTGGGACCCCAAACAAAAGCTTTGTCCTTTTGGGTTAAAGCGGTAAGCGGTACAACGATTTTAGAAAAGTTGACGATGAAGTGACGGTAGTAACCCGCCAATCCAAGAAAAAAACGGACTTCAGATGGGTTATTTGTAGGATCGTTTTCACGACCAAACGAGTCATTCAGAAGAGATCTCGTCCAATACAAGAGGCGGAATCAAATGTATCGGAGTTATTTCAATTGTATACACACTAGAATCACTTTAACTATCTCTTGTATTGATTTGATGACGATTACAGACATGGAGATACCTCGGCAGAGCTTCGCTACCGGAATGACAAAGGTTACAAATGAAAGACTCAAGCTCACTATATATAAGCCAGCCACTCCACATGAAGTGGACATGTTCCAGTCCACATGAAGTGGACATGTTCCAGTCCACATGAAGTGACCTTGTCCAGTTCATGTGAACTGGCAACTTCGTGTGAACTGACTTGTTTTGGCCTGTTTCCAGTTTTTCTTATTCTACGTGACTTGATCTATCAAGCCTATTACAAGACTCGATACAAGACGAAGTCGGCAGACATATGCACCAATAGACTCCCCCTTGGATGTTGACGAAGTCTTCAGTGTCGAGTCTTCGGTATGTCAACTCTTCAGTCTTTATCAGTCTTCATACTCTCTTCAAAGCATTCTCCATTGTAAGCATTCTCAATCTCTATCTTCTCTCTCTTCCAGAATCGCAACCCGACTCTATACTCCTCTTGATCAGGTCTCTTGATTCTTTAAGATCATCAGCATTAGCAGCTTACATCTCCAGACTCCCTCTTGATGTCATCAGACTCCTCCTTTCGATAAGCTTGGATCGCATTCTGGAATTCACTTTTCACAGGTTCTAAGATCATAACCTGGCTTTTCTCAAACTTTATTCCTGCACAATCTCTACCACAAACATAAGTTTCACAAAATTTAAAAATATTGCAAATTCAGAAACCACTTTGCAGGAATTATTCAAAAATGATTTAATCTCAGATGACCACTTATAAGAATACCATCTTTTTCTCAAACACACTATCCCAAACCTGTTGTTCATCATGATTAGCACTCGGAATTTTGAAAATCAGCTTTTCAACATCAGTTGTCGAAAATGTTTTTGAATTTTTTCAAAATTTTATGCTAAAACACACTAAAATCTTTTTAGATTTTGATTTTTATAAAAAGCAGTAAAGAAATATTTACAAACAATATTTTTTCAAGTTTGTGTAAGAGGATCATATCAGTTTTTGAGACAAATCACCAACACCGTTAAGCTTTAAACATTTTAAGTTCTAAACGATTCACGTAGATTGTCAGTATACTGATCCATTTAAATTTTCACACAAAGTTCAACTGTTTCGAGATATGAGATTAATGTTTTAAGCACTTAAACTTATACGTGTGTCCCACCTCAGAATATACTCCCGTATCTAGATCCCAATATTCAGTCTTACAGGTGAGTATACCTAGATGATATCTGTAAGGGGTTCGTGAGAGCTCAGGCTATTGCTTTCGCAAAATCAGAGAGATGACGGCTTCGACTTTTGGTGGGTTCCCTTTAGAGAATCTTTTCTTCAACAGCACATGATTAGCATTTTGCAATGTTTCATCATTTTTTATGCTGAGAGGGGGTGCTATGTTTCAAGCAAGCAGAAAGTATTATACGGGGACTAGGCCATTGCTTCCACAAAATCAGAAGTCCCGGGATAATACCCCAGATATCACTAAGCATAAAGACCTAGTATCTCAGAAAGAGGAACCTTTCAAACAAGATTTCGGGGGTTACCCATATATCCGAGAGATGTTCCCCATGATATAAGTAAGTTTGAAATTTAGGTTTATATCTCTACACAATCTACTAAATGTGCAAAAACCTACTGGCAAATCATCAGTGAGACCGTTTATCACATATTAACTTTCCAATTCTTTAGCATGCTGTGATCGTCCACTGATGTACTATCATTTCCTCTTTTTCACAACAAAACTCATTTTCATTTTTTCAATGTTTTTGGCTTTTGAAATTTTATCATGTTTTTGGATTTTTCAAATTTTCGAAATTTCCTAAATTTTTACTCCCCCTAAAATCAAAATATGTTTCAATTTTGATTTTCTGGGAAAATTTGAAAACAAACTGTACAAGAAATTGACAACATGATGCGAATTACTTCAAATCGCCATCCACTTGGCATAAACAATCAGAACTCCCCCTTACAACAAACTATTTTCCCATTTGATTTCAAAACACTTAAGTTTGATCAAAATGGTTTTTTCCGGAAAATAAGTTTTGTTGATTTTACCACTTGTAAAAATGGGGATTCATTCATCACTTTGTTTTTGAAACTTTTGAATAAGAGTTAAATCAAGTTCAACTTAATGTCCTTGACTAACCACTTGTAAGATCACATCCCCTATTTCAACCAAATACCACTTGTAGGTAAAACCTCTTTTTCAACCACGTGTCGGTTTGCTTACCAATAATTACCAGTTGTAGGTTGAAATCTCAAAATGTTGATTCCTACTCCACATTTACCAACCTGGGAGTTCCGGCAAGTCAACCTCTTCAAAAATTCTTTATTATAAACCCGTTTGTCCTTTTTGACTGTTGACTTTGACGTGTTAGACTCAGACTTTGACTCTGATTTGGACTCATCCGTTTCATCCTTATCCAACACCTGATCGACCACTTTCTTTATTAACTCAGACTGATGATCAGTGTCAGATGATGTGAACGTGACATCAATATTTTCTGGCAAGTTATCTGAAGACTCAGACTCCCACTGTAAGTTTGTTTCCTTTTTTTCTCTTTCCGAATTTGGATTTCGAGGAGAATATCCATTTTCTACTGGGGGAGGACATTTGTGATAGACAACACTTAGTTTTTTACCAGATGTCGTCTCTTCATCATCTTCTTTTGTTTCAGACTTCTTTTCTTCTGAAATCTTCTCTTCTTCAAACATCTTCATTTCTTCCACTATGGGGTAAATCCTGTCAACAACAAAAGTAGAGCATGAGTAACTTTTTAACAATCTATTTACTCTCTCGGTTTCAATTCTCTGTGTTTCTAGTTTAATTCAAGCTCAGAACACTTCTCAATGTAATAGTTGACCCTATCAAGTTGTCTCATGTATGCTCCTTTGAGTGTCTTCATTGCTATGGCTTGTTCACTACTTGTCTCGTTGTATTGATTCATGGCTTTGTTCAAGACATCATATGATTCTTTCAGCCTTTTTATGTTGTGTAGCAATTCATTGTTTTGCTTTATCAGAGACTCACAGTTCATACACTTCTCAGAAATCTTAACTGCATCAGCATCTGTTTTAATTTCAAATGCTGGAACTTCTTTGACTTTTCTCACTTGAATTTCTTCTTCAACCTTTTTCTTTTTCTCAGCTTGTCTCTTTTGCTCTTCTTCTTCATTTTTCTTCTTTTTCTCAGCTTCAGCATTTAAATGTTTTCTGATTTTTTCTGCCCAATAGTCATCAGTATAATCATTCATCTTCAGTTCATGTGGACTGGAATCTTCACTTCATGTGGACTTGAATCTTCACTTCATATGGACTGGAAGGTTCAAATCCACTCCATGTGAACTGGTATGGTCTAAATCCACTCCATATGACCTGGGAAGTTCACTCCATGCGAACTGGAGATGATGTCATACTATTGACTCGGTTTTTGACAAAATTGATCAAGTTCTAGGTCGAATTTAAGTCTGATTCTTTCAAGGATTTGTTAAAACAGTGTTTCGCACATTATATGTGAAAATCAAGCCATTTTATTCATAAAATCTTGTTTAATTTTGAAAAAAATGAAGAAAGTGAGTAGAAATCAGAAATTTTCGGTGAAAAACGGCTGAAATCGGTAAGAACTCTTCCTCCTGAGCTCTGATACCACTTGTAGGATCGTTTGTATGACCAAACGAGTCGTTCAGAAGAGATCTCGTCCAATACGAGAGGCGGAATCAAATGTATCGGAGTTATTTCAGCTGTATACACACTAGAATCACTTTAACTATCTCTTATATTGATTTGATGACGATTACAGACCTAGAGATACCTCGGTAGAGCTTCGCTACTGGAATGACAAAGGTTACAAATGAAAGACTCAAGCTCACTATATATAGGCCAGCCAGTCCACATGAAGTGGACATGTTCCAGTCCACATGAAGTGGACATGTTCTAGTCCACATGAAGTGACCTTGTCCAGTTCATGTGAAGTGGCCACTTCGTGTGAACTGACTTGTTTTGGCCTGTTTCCAGTTTTTCTCATTCTACGTGACTTAATCTATCAAACCTATTACAAGACTCGATACAAGATGAATTCGACAAACATATGCACCAATATTATTTTTCGTAATCCAACTCTTAATTGCTTTGATCTTCACGGGGTCGACGTGAATTCCTTGACTGTTGACGATGTGAGTGAGGAATTGAACTTTCTCGAGCCAAAATTCACACTTGGAGAACTTGGCGTATAGACGATTTCCTTGGAGAAACTTGAGAACTAAACGGAGATGTTGCGCATGTTCGGCTCTCGACTTCGAGTAGATAAGGATATCATCGATAAACACAATAACGAAGCGATCAAGGAAAGGTTTAACACGCGGTTCATCAAATCCATGAAGACCGCGGGTTTATTTGTGAGAGCAAAAGGCATGAACACGAATTCATAATGGCCATAGTGGGTACAGAAAGCGGTTTTCAGAATGTCTTGCTCTTGAATACGCAACTGATGATAACCAGAATGTAGACCGATCTTTGAAAAACACGTAGCGCCTTGTAGTTGATCAAATAAGTCGTTGATCCGGGGTAGAAGGTAGCGATTATTGATAGTAAGCTTGTTGAATACGCAACTGATGATAACCAGAATGTACATTTGGAACGATCCATCCTTCTTTTTCACGAAAAGGACGGGTGCGCCCCAAGGAGATGTGCTAAGGTGTATGAAGCCTTTATCAAGTAACTCCTGGAGTTGGCTAGAGAGTTCGCGCATTTCGGATGGTGCGAGGCGATAAGGGGCTTTAGCAACAGGGTTAGCTCCAAGAATGAGGTCAATACGAAAGTCGATATCACGAGTAGGGGGTAGACCGGGTAAATTTTCAGGAAAGACAGTAGGAAAATCATGAAACACAAGTTCTACTTCCATGATCTTCTTTTCCTCCTTCGCTACTACAATGTGGTCCAAGAAAGCCAAGTACTCCTTGCGGATATACTTTCTTGCTTGAATACACGACATAAGTTTCAGTTCTTTAGAGGGTACTTCGCCATAAACACATAATTGATCACCGTTGAAAGGGATAAACGAATCATCTTTTCGAAACAAACGACTTCGGCACGATTTTCAGAAAAAAGTCCATGCCTACTATGACATCGAAACTACCAAGTTGCATAAGAATGAGATCGATTGGGAAAACGTGATTGTTGAGTGTAAGAGTACAATCATGGAGAACGGAGCTGACGGTGACAGTTCTTCCTGTCACACCCCAACCGCGTTAAAACAACAAACCGCGGCGGAAACGTCGGGGAGTGTCGTAACAGAATCATTGTTTCACAACACATGGATAAAAGTTCTGTTTTATATTAAGGATTAACCATTTACATTGTCTTGAAATTTTGAACAAACAAGTTAAACGTAGTCTATCTTTGTTATTAAGTCACTAAGGCCTCGTCCAGTCCTAAGTGAGCATGCTTCCTAGCAATCAACATCATTCAACAACACCTGAAACATATGTAAAAACACAGTCAGCAAAGAAATGCTGGCGAGCACATTGGTTTTATGAGAGTGTCGGATTCATGGCTAGTTTACATGTTGCAATACCTCATTAGACTAAAAGAGTCGAAAGTAAAAACCTTGTTTTGAAAAGTGTAAAGTATTGAAACATAATTAACCAACTCAAATCAAGTAGGTTATAGTTTATAAAATCTCGTAGCCATGATTCTTAACCCCAAAACATTTGTTTAATTAAATCAAATTGTAAAACATCTCGTAAAAACTCGTTAATAAAACTCGTATGGTTTATATTCTTTCGAAAACATCGTTATGTGACATCATTTTAAAATCGTTTAACCAAGTGAACTAAATAATGTCACGGAATGTAATATGATAAAAACACTTATATATCAGAAGTACCAGTGGCGTATCTACCATGCTTTTATCATATCACACCCGTCCCATTATCTAATCACAACCCAAAAAATAATCGTTTATCCAATTCGTTTAACTCGTTAAAATCATTTCAGTCGTTTAAATCATTCCCGGTTTAATTGTGAAAACTACTTTTGGTCGTCTCGCTAATAACATCCAATCCTTCACAACTAGACTATCGCCAATCTCGCATTAACAAACGACCAAAGGGTAAGTTAACAAACCCAGATTCAGTCGTTACCCACCTAACCCACACATAACCATGGGTGCAGTCTGATAACGGGATTTGTCAGATCCTATGGTACCATAACCAAATACTGGTCGGTTCGGCCAAAATTAATGAATGTTATTCGTTATGTAATAACAACCAACAAGTTTGTTCACATTATCGAAATCGTTATTAATTTAGTATAAACCATTTTAATCATTTTCGAAATCATCGTTAAAACATCGAAAACATTTAACACATATGAATCACCCCAAAGCAATTGAAAACAGTAAAATAGGGGAACTATATACTCACATGAGAATGCTTAGAAGTCTTGAATAACAACCAAGCAAAGCTAGAGGGATCACAGAAATCAATTGGCACCTAATATAAGTAACTAAGTAAATAGACCGGACCTAAATCGGAAGATCGGATAGGATGAGGTTTTGTAAACCAAATGAGTATTGGAACTCATATGAAATGGTTTAACAAAGCCTACATACTAAATCGAAACCTAACCAAAGTGCTTTCGACCCATTACGACCCGTTTAGGTAGCTTACACTACTTTAACGCGTCGTTCGCGTAAAACGCGTTCGAGACGTCTAACTAGTCCTATGACAAGTGTTATATGCCTAAACATGTTTAAATATGTTGCATAATTAGTAAAGTGACAAAAGTTTAAGTTACATATGCTTAAAATCCAATTATGCATGAAACAGGCATTTTGGTCATTTTCCTAAGGCATATAAACTACCTATCATTCAATTACTTAAACTAAGTGACCATAAGGTATAACCTCGGAAGGTTATTCCTTATACAACTATGGTCACTAAACACGCTTGGTCGGATCCTATTGATCGACCAAACGGGTCGAGTTCGAAAGTCTAACCGGTGGTTTAGACCGCTTGACTTATGACTCTATACAAGCACTAAACTAAAAGTGACGAGCTAAACATGTTGAAACATGTTTAACTAAGTTAGAAAACAGGTTTTGATATCAAAACAAAGTGTTTTGATACCAAAGAATAGTTTGGTTACAAAATACGCATAAATACGCATTTTGACCGAAACTATGACTCGTCACTACGCCTAATCAACGTGGTAATCAGTAGGTATAGTCACAAGGGACTATAACCATCGTGATTACGCTCACGTTGCAAAGTTCAAATGAACTTTGTATTGACCATAGACTGGTCAAAGCAGAAAGTCAAACACTGTTTGACTTTCGTGCTCGAAAAGCAATAAAAGCACGAAAGAAGCTTACAAAGGGTCCAAGCTAGGGAGAACTTGATCTATAACACTCAGGTATGAAGCAAAGGCTTCAACTTAGAGCATTAATCAGATCAAGGGTTAGTAGAAATGAAAGAGGGCTTGGGTATTTATAGTTTTCGGTAAACCGTTAGGATCATTTCTTGCTAAAGAGGGATCAATCTTGGCCATAAAAGTGGGCACATGGTTTTCTAAACCATGTGAACATCAAAAACAAGCAAAATTCATCAAATGGTATTGAAAAACCATGATCAAAACCATCAAAAATAGATGGAATGGCCAGGTTCAATGTTTCTGTTACTGGAGTCTGTCACGGGCCACGTAAGAAATGGGCTAGGCTTACGCGGGCCGCCTAGCAACTTTCATATATTTACAAGTTTAGTCCCTACAGGCATAAAACTTGGTTTACGATGCATTTTTGACACGTTTAAGCCCCGTTAACCTCATTTCAAATCTCTAAAATGAAGTTAAAGTATATGGAACTTAAAATATGCTCAAAAATATCTCAGATGTTGGTTCGTTTGGTCGTACGGTTGCGTTATTCGGTTAATTACGACGGAAGTCGTAACGGACGCAAAAACGATCCAAATTAAGCGACGAATGGTATTTTTGCATTCCAATCACTAAAATAAAATATTTTAATGATTACAAAAATTTTTGGATGTCCGGATATATTCAGAACGTAGGATATGCGCGAAAATGCAAACTTATGCACTTTTTGACGCTTTTAGTCCCCATTGATCAATAAAGTTTATTTTAGCATACCGAACGCCTCAAAGCCTATTTCTAAGCTATGTAAATGATATTTAAGGTATGTTTAACTTATGATCAAGTTCCAAAATATTCGTTACAGTACGAATCGGCATACTTTCGCAGTTTATCGAAATTAGTCCCTGTAAGCGAATAAACTTGATTTCGACACACCAAACCTTCCAAAACTTATTTCTAAGTTATGTAAAGGTTATTTAAGGTATGTTAAGCCTATGTCACTATTCTATAGTGTTTGTCGCATTAAACTAATTACACATCAGTTCGCGTATAACTTTCTAGAAAGCGATTTAGAGCTCGAAAGTGAACTAGAATTGATATGTGCAAATGATACACATATTTATACAAATCCCAAGTATGAAACACAATATTTCATTGATTTTGTATTTGTCTGATGGTCATAGAGACACAGATGTCACAGTCTCCCTAGTTTAGGAAATTTCATCCCGAAATTTATTTTAGAGGAAACTTGTGAGAGCTCGAAACATGAAGTCGAAAAGATAAAACAACACTGGTTAGGGTTCTGAACTTCTAGTAACTTGAATAACATTATGCTTTCAATGTAAGAGGGACACTTATATACAAGTATATGAAGTGCCATTGGTGCGTCCACCGTACCTCCATTACATTGTTCAGGTTTCGTTATTGTTGCCACTATCGGTTCTTACACATGATAAATCTTACTGTGTTTTCCGTGCACTGAATTTCATAATTATGTATGCATCCATAATTACGTAATTCCTTGCATAGTCTACACAATGCATTTTATAATGTGTAGGTGGAAAACCAAATGAACGAACCTGTGATGAGTGTGACTAGACCACCATAGGGTCCTTTTAATTAAATCAACAAATGATCTCTTTAAATAGACCACCAAGGAGTCTTTTCAGCTATATCATCACATGACATTCTTAACCAGATTTTGAATCAATATTTTTAACTAGACCACTCAAGGGGTCTCCTTTAAATTATGGAATGGTACTATATAATCCAAGGGTCTTAACTATTTTGTAGAAGCCCATTAAGGATTTAAGGTAGTACCTTTGGATATCCTACCATGAATCCCACATATGAAGATATGGAAGATTCTACGAGGATTTGGATAACGAAAATTCGGATCACACAAAAACATAAAAGAAAACACATTAACACATAATCACATAATTGTTTAACTTGAACTTCAATTTGTTAACATTTTGGACACGGATATTTAAAGCACACCAGGAATCCAATCCGTCGATTTCATTTGGCACTTTAAACATCTTCAAGAATCTAACTATGAAGATAGGAAGATCTTAATAGGAATTCGGCTTTGTCCTTATTGAATTGTAATGTACATATTAAGGCATACAAATAATCCAATTAAGGGCTCCGATTTGAGCAATAATCATCCACAAAGATCTAATTATGAAGATAAGAAGATCATATATGGATTTTTTGGAATTCGAATAGCGGGAGACGCTTCGAACCCTTGCATTAGACGTGCTTCAGTCGATACACAAGGTAAAATCCTCATGAAGTTGAGGTGCTAGATATGCCAAGGCGACTTATGAATTAGAATTTGGTGGTTAGGTATAAGATCTAAAGATATACCCATAGTTATCTAACCAAGGATTTAAAATGATTACTCAAAATATCACTTATATTATGTACTTCGTTTCTTAGAATGAACGAGTACTTAGAACTTTTCGAGGAAATCATGAGCGATCACAAGAATGGGAGAACTACAAGAGTAGTTTGTAAAGAACATAGTTCTTTAGTGTAGGTATCGTAGGGGTATGCCATACACACATGTAACTACACTTGTACAACAGAATTGTAAACAACAATTTATTTATAAACAAAACCGATTGTCCCAGAGTTCAAGAGAAACAAAAGAAATAAAAGCATAAGATTTCAGATTATTCAAAGCAGCAGCATCTTCTAATCAACCAAATGCTCATCCGTGGGTCAGATTTGCATTGACAAACTTTGGGTATTCTTCCCTGAAATGACTCGTCTCGTCATAGAAGTAGTAAGTACCAGGAGGAAAACGAGCTTGTGCTGGATCTGCTTAAAGTTGAACAGGGATCTGAATAGTTTGGTTTAACACGGCGACTGAACGACAGATTCTTGCCGTATGACCAACAAGTCCACAGTTGAAACATTTTCGGCATTTGACACTGGCATGGTGATGGAGGTTACACTGATTGCACAAAGGGGTTGTTCCTTCGTATGGTGCTCGAGCAGCAGTAGGACCTGCAACAGCTTTGTTTTGGATGACAAAGCGGCACATGTTAACCAAATGTCCCCATCATCCGCAGTGGGTACATTTGAAACATGGTGCTTGATCTGGATGATGTCTATTGCATTGATTGCACAAGGGAGCAGTTCCCAAGTATGGCTTCTTGGCTGGTGGTGTTGCCACCTGACTAGGTCCTGCTTGATTTGGTGCAATGGTTGGAGGATTCTTTGAGGTTTTACGCTTCTTTGACCTTTTCGAAGGCTTGGCTTCTTCTTCCTTTAATGCTTCTCGGGTGGCTTCATCCTAGAGACGGGACATTGCAACAGCTAATTCAGCAGTCTTCTGGATTACTACACCTATTCGTTGGGCGAATTTGGTAGCCTGTTCGGACATTGGAGCGTTGTTGCGACGAAGAGGCATCTTAAAGATAATGGAAGGAATGGGAGGAAATAAGCGAGATGTTATCAGATAATCAAAACAGAATGACAACGCATAAAAATTGTGATCATTTGTTTGTTACCTAAGGCAAACAAATGAGACGGTGACTAATCAAAGTAAGCGGGTCGTATTAATGTATCGCGAAGACAAGAATTAGCCTATAAGTGGACACTCACCCCAAGAGTTCCCATGTAAGAGTGACTGGTCTAATTATGTGGATTTGTACGAACACTCTAGCCTTAGACAGAAAACTCAGAGTACATGCATCCACCCTTCCAGATTGTACGTGTTCACATTATAAGACCCAACTTTGACGAGATTTTGAAAACTTAGAAGGTTCAAAACCTTATAATAAATCATCCTAGAACAAATGATTGGTTTTCAAAGCGGATTTGAAATTTGTGTTCTTGTTGTGGTTGTCACCTAAGGATAAGTGACGATATTGTTTTAAGATCTAAACACAAGAATCTTGTGTTAGGGTCCTAGGAAGGTTATAGACTAGGTCAAAGCATTACTAATAACCTAATTCCCTATAACCATGAGCTCTGATACCAACTTTTATGTCACACACCGACCGCGTTAAAACAACAAACCGCGGCGGAAACGTCGGGGAGTGTCGTAACAGAATCATTGTTTCACAACACATGGATAAAAGTTATGTTTGTTTAATTAAATCAAATTGTAAAACATCTCGTAAAAACTCGTTAATAAAACTCGTATGGTTTATATTCTTTCGAAAACATCGTTATGTGACATTGTTTTAAAATCGTTTAACCAAGTGAACTAAATAATGCCACGGAATGTAATATGATAAAAACACTTATATATTAGAAGTACCAGTGGCGTATCTACCATGCTTTTATCATATCACACCAGTCCCATTATCTAATCACAACCCAAAAACCAATCGTTTATCCAATTCATTTAACTCGTTAAAATCGTTGCAGTCGTTTAAATCATTCTCGTTTTAATTGTGAAAACTACTTTTGGTCGTCTCACTAATAACATCCAAACCTTCGCAACTCGACTATCGCCAATCTCGCACTAACAAACCACCAAAGGGTAAGTTAACAAACCCAGATTCAGTCATTACCCACCTAACCCACACATAACCATGGGTGCAGTCTGATAACGGGATTTGTCAGATCCTATGGTACCATAACCTAATACTGGTCGGTTCGGCCAAAATTAATGAATCTTATTCGTTATGTAATTACAACCAACAAGTTTGTTCACATTATCAAATCATTATTAATTTAGTATAAACCATTTTAATCATTTTCGAAACCATCGTTAAAACATCAAAAACATTTAACACATATGAATCACCCCAAAACAATTGAAAACAGTAAAATAGGGGAACTATGTACTCACATGAGAATGCTTAGAAGTCTTGAATAACAACCATGCAAAGCTAGAGGGATCACGGAAATCAATTGGCACCTAATATAAGTAACTATGTAAATAGACCGGACCTAAATCGGAAGATCGGACATGATGAGGTTTTGTAAACCAAATGAGTATTGGAACTCATATGACATGGCTTAACAAAGCCTACATACTAAATCGAAACCTAACCTAAGTTCTTTCGACCCATTACGACCCGTTTAGGTAGCTTACGCTACTTTAACGCGTCGTTCACGTAAAACGCGTCGTTCGCGTAAAACGCATTCGAGACGTCTAACTAGTCCTGTGACAAGTGTTATATGCCTAAACATGTTTGAATACGTTTAATAATCAGTTAAGTGACAAAAGTTTAAGTTACATATGCTTAAAATCCAATTATGCATGAAAAGGGCATTTAGGTCATTTTCTTAAGGCATATAAACTACCTATCATACAACTACTTAAACTAAGTGACCATACGGTATAACCTCGGAAGGTTATTCCCTATACAACTATGGTCACTAAACATGCTTGGTCGGATCCTAATGATCTACCAAACGAGTCGAGTTCGAAAGTCTAAGCGGTGGTTTAGACCGCTTGACTTACGACTCTATACAAGCACTAAACTAAAAGTGGCGAGCTAAACATGTTGAAACATGTTTAACTAAGTTAGAAAAAAGGTTTTGATATCAAAACAAAGTGTTTTGATACCCAAGAATAGCTTGGTTACAAAATACGCATAAATACGCATTTTGACCGAAACTATGACTCGTCACTACGCCCAATCAACGTGGTAATCAGTAGGTATAGTCACAAGGGACTATAACCATCGTGTTTACGCTCACGTTGCAAAGTTCAAACGAACTTTGTGTTGACCATAAACTGGTCAAAGCAGAAAGTCAAACACTGTTTGACTTTCATGCTCGAAAAGCAATAAAAGCACGAAAGAAGCTTACAAAGGGTCCAAGCTAGGGAGAACTTGATCTATAACACTCAGGTATGAAGCAAAGGCTTCAACTTAGAGCATTAATCAGATCAAGGATGAGCAGAAATGAAAAAGGGCTTGGGTATTTATAGTTTTTGGTAAACCGTTAGGATCATTTCTTGCTAAAGAGGGATCAATCTTGGCCATACAAGTGGGCACATGGTTTTCTAAACCATGGGAACATCAAAAACAAGCAAAATTCATCAAATGGTATTGAAAAACCATGATCAAAACCATCAAAAACTGCTGGAATGGCCAGGTTCAATGTTTCTGTTTCTGGAGTCTGTCATGGGCCGCGTAAGAAATGGGCTAGGCGTACGCGGGCCGCCTAGCAACTTTCACAGATTTACAAGTTTAGTCCCTGCACGCGTAAAACTTGGTTTTCGATGCATTTTTGACACCTTTAAGCCCTGTTAACCTCATTTCAAAGCTCTAAAATGAAGTTAAAGTATAGGGAACTTAAAATATGCTCAAAAATATCTCGGATGTCGGTTCGTTTGGTCGTACGGTTGCGTTATTCGGTTAATTACGACGGAAGTCGTAACGGACGCAAAAACGATCCAAATTAAGCGATGAATGGTATTTTTGCATTCCAATCACTAAAATAAAATATTTTAATGATTACATAAATTTTTGGATGTCCGGATATATTCAAAACGTAGGATACGCGGGAAAATGCAAACTTTTGCACTTTTTGACGCTTTTAGTCCCTATTGATCAATAAAGTTTATTTTAGCATACTGAACCCATCAAAGCCTATTTCTAAGCTATGTAAAGGATATTTAAGGTATGTTTAACTTATGATCAAGTTTCAGAATACTCGTTACAGTACGAATCGGCATACTTTCGCAGTTTATCAAAATTAGTCCTTGTATGCGAATAAACTTGATTTCGACACACCAAACCTTCCAAAACTTATTTCTAAGTTATGTAAAGGTTATTTAAGGTATGTTAAGCCTATTTCACTATTCCAGAGTGTTTGTCGCGTTAAACTGATTATGTTTACGTATCAGTTCGCGTATAACTTTCTAGAAAGCGATTTAGAGCTCGAAATCGAACAAGAATTGATATGTGCAAATGATACACATGTTTATACAAATCCCAAGTATGAAACACAATATTTCATTGATTTGGTATTTGTCTGATGGTCGTAGAGACACAGATGTCACACTTTCGGTGGCAACTTCTACGTCGAAGGTCGTTGGGAGGTTAGCACGTTTACGTTTTAAAAGCTTTTCGAATTAAAATGACACAAAACAGTTATCGGCTCTAGTATCAAACAAGCAAGAAGCATAAATACCGTTAACAACGAACATACCATTGACAACATTGTTGTCAGTCTGAGCCTGGCGGACATTGATATTGAAGGTTCTTCCACGGGCTGCTTGCTGCGGCTGTTGTTGTTGCTGCTGCTGAGGCTGCTGTTACTGCTGTTGTTGCTGCTACAGTGGTTGCTGTTGCAGCTTGGGTTTCATAACACGGTGCGGGCAAGCATTAGCAAAATGATTCGGGTCACCGCATGTGTAGTAGACACGTGCATTAGCAACATGTGCAGGAGCTGTTGGGTTACACTGAGGAGCAAGGGGTTGAGCTAGTGGTGCAGGAAGAGCTTGAGGAGTTTGCTGACGGGGGCCTGAGCGGCAGTGAATAGTAAAGTGCCCATAGATTTTTGCAGTTTACACAGAAACTGCAGTTGACCACTGTTGGATGATGATAGGTGCAAGTAGGGCACAGAGGATGAGTACCAGTATATGCATGCTTAGCAGGCGGTGTGTTGGTAATAGCAACTTGATGATTCTGATTATTGGGCGGTGTTGTGACAACCGCGTTGTTCTTCTTGTTGTTGTTGTTCCTTCGCTTGCGGCTCTGGCGACTAGACTTTGGACCTTGTGATGCTGCAGTGTCGGAGCTGGGAGTAGTAGTAACTTGATTGAGACTCTTGGTTGAGGTTTTGAAAGCTCCAGCCAAGACTCGCTTGTCGTTGCTCTCAGCTATGAGTTGGTAGGTTTACTCAATAGTAGCAGGTCTCGCAGCTTGAACAAAATCAGCTACACAATCGGGGAGAGCGCGAATATACTTCGTGATGGTCTTATCAGGTGTGTCCACCTGACTGGGACAGATAATGCTCAACTGTTTGAAATGAGCGGTGAGGCCAGCGTTGTCACCTCCTTCTTGCTTGATGTTCCAGAACTCATTCTCTAGCTTCTGGACTTCGTGGGGAGGCAAGAATTCTCTCATCATGAGCTCCTTATGCTCCTCCCATGTGAGGCCATAAGCTGCATCATTTATGCGCCTGTTGCGCTCGGCGGTCCACCAATCCAATGCCCTGGACTGGAAGACTCTAGTAGTATTCACAGTGCGGAGGCTTTCAGGACATCCGCTTTGGCGAAAGGTGACTTCTATCGAGTCAAACCACTGAAACATTGCACTGGGCCCATCTTCGCTAGTAAAGTTTGTAGGATCGCAGGCTTTGAATTGTTTGAAGCTGAAGGGAGCTTTAGGCTCTTCATTCTTAGAGTTAACAGAAGATTTATTGCTAACCTCAATGATTTCACTGACAATTTGAGGTATGACCATGGCCATTTCCTTGGCCACAAGTGAAGCGATTCGTTTGTCAGCTTTGTTCCTCTGAACATTTCGGTGAGTATGAGAGCCGAAAGAAGACATTGTCGAGTGTGAGATCTGTAGAAGACATCATCCTGAGGGATTAGATGAGATTCGATTATATAGGGTTTCGTTCAAAAAGTTTAGCGTTTTAACAACCCATTTATTATTATTATTATTATTATTATTATTATTATTATTACTACTACTACTACTCATGTAAAGCTCAGTAACACGTCGGCACATAGTCACGTATACACATAATTCACATAAGAACGTATACACATAGGCACGTAATTCATGTAAACACATATTTTGCACGTATTCACCTACATTTCAAGGACGCGTAGCGCAAGCGAGTGTTGCGAGAGATAGCGAGTAGCATAAGCGGCGAGTATAGCATATCACAAGCGAGGAGTTTAGCGTATGAGGCTTCTTAGTTTGCGATTAGGTAGCGTTTTAGATTAAGGGGGTCATGCGAGTTGCACGCGTTTGTGCATAGAGGATAGCAGAAAGCAAGAAGTCGAAACCACACATCGTAAATTCAAAACAAAACATAGTAAAATCGATGACGCGTAAAAATTCGGTGACTGCTGCTTAAAACGAAATAGAGTGCCTTGGGTGTCAGACGTCGACTACCCAAAGTGATTCGATTATTCCCAACGAGTTTGAGTACACGCTTTGGCCAAATAGACTGCGCTCTCACCGAAATACGGCGAACGGCACTCATCCTTCCAGTTACTGCGTGACTCGTGTCGTCAGAACAGTCGAGACTTTGGTGAGATTTGTAAAATCGAAGTATGGAGTGGAACAAGTCATTAAGATGCGGGTTTCACCCCTAACTTAACAACTTTGTTCCTAATGTGTGGTTAAAACCACGAGATAGAGATAGAGAATTTCATCGAGATATGGATGTCACTCCTAGCTCGACGAGGGTTCTCGTGCTGAGAGTATTACGTAGAGAGAACAATCTTATCAAGAGTTCTTGGTTTTCACACCTAATCTCGGCCCAATCACTCGGTTGTGTTACGCAAGCGTTTTCGAAACATGTGTATTGTGTTAGCCTTAGAAAAGGCAAAATAAGTTTACACGCCTTAGGAAAGGCTCCTTCGTACGAAGCTGTATGTGTGGGTTCGTACGAAGGTGTATCTTTGCAAACTAAAACGAGAGCATCATAACATGTGGGTTCGTACGAAGCCCCAAGTGGGTTCGTACAAAGGATCTGTTTTGGGTACTTAGACTATAGACTAGGTCAATTCTACATGACTCGACCTAATTCCCTATAGTTATGGCTCTGATACCAATATGTCACACCCCAACCGATTGCGGAAACATCGGGGCGCGGCACTAGGCGAACCAGATTGCTCAAGAGAATCCATAACAACTATTAAATGACAATATTTAAAAGGTTCGTTGTCCCATACCAATAAACAAATATTTCACAAATAGTCATAATGGAGTTCTTATCTCTTAAACAAAAACAAGTCCGACAACCTAGATTTTTATTTGCGAGTTTCTAGACTACCTAATCCATTGTAGCAAACAGACCATCAGCTTGCAACATACGTTAAAATTAAAGTTAATACATAAAGTAAAGGTGAGTACACAAGGTTGCATAGATATAGCAAAAAAAGCGTTTACGCATAACCATTATGTAACACGTAACGGGTGAAAACAAGTAACTATCACAATGATACTAGCTATCCACGTGACTGTGTTGTAGAGTATGCGAGACACAGGTTCACCAAGGTGAACCAGTGAAGTAAAGTAATGTGATCCTTAGCAACCCCTGACACATCAGGTGCTGAGTCCAAACTATTGTACTATCATTGCTAAAGGTGGAAGGCAAGTCATCACTGTCTAACATAGTAACAAGTATTCAAATAATCACGTATAGCATACGGGAATGGTTACCATTTAAAAAGTGTTTGCGTTGTGTGTTGTGTTTTGATAGAGAATTTATGTAACACCCAAAAGTTTGTTAAACGAAAATGGGTTCGAGTATACTCACAGAGCATGTACTAATCATGAAACACGATCCTCATTGGATTGAAGGGAGCGCCAAATCAGCCTGCATACAGGAACAGAAGCGTAAGTCCTCCAATGTGCTGAAACGGTCGAAAATCAGAGTGTTGGTGGGATACAGAAGCTTCGTACGAAGCTGATGCCTTCATATGAAAGTGTGCCTTCATACGAAGGTGGGTCTTCGCACACGTGGGGCTTCCGTTGTCCAAAATCGAGTGTCTTCGCGTCGTCTTCGGAAAATCGAGTGTTCATCCGTCCAACCTTAAGCTAATGATTAAACTTAAAGTCGGAGAGGTCTTTGATTATGTCACGAGTGGGAATCGGGCTGTTAGGTGTAAAACCAATGCCTTCATACGAAGGTAGCGCCTTCGTACGAAGCTGGCTTCGCACAAAACAGTCCAGTTCACAAACGTGGCTGTTTTTGGCATTCGGTGTTGTGTTGTCGCCTGAATCGGATGTATTTCCAAGTCCTTTTCAAGCTGGTTTCGACATTACCTCGTTACACTATTCAGTGAACGAAATACATGTCGTTTTAGGTCCGGTTAGGGTGAAAATCAAGTATAAACGAGTTTTTAAGAGTTTCAACTTAGATCCAACACTTGGTGAGTGTGAAATCAACTAATTTCTAGCTTGGGAAGCTGTGGCTAGTCCCAATACACTAAGTGTAAATCCGTTGTAAAAGAAGAAGTTTTCATGAATACGATGAAGAGCTTTTGTAAAAACAGGAATTTATGAAGAAAAGATGAGATTTTATGAAAATAGAGAAGTTAAGATGGAAATGATAGGGTTTAAGTGAGAAAGTTGATGTTTCAAGTGAAAACATAAGAGTTTAGATGAAAATGAGGTGATTCTTGTGGAATTCGAAGTGGAAAACGTTGTGTAATTGAATAAAACTGTTAAATCTTACATGAAAATGCTCGGACAGCAACTCGGCAGAGTTTCAGTATGAAATCGGCAAGTGAGAATGAATGAAGAGTGTGGCTGGGTATTTATAGAGATGGTGGGTTCGCACATTAGCCCTTGGTTCGAACCTGCAGCCTTCGTACGAAGGCAGTGCCTTCGTACGACTGCCTTCGTACGAAGGCTGCATGGCTTCGTTCGAAGGTGTTGTTTTGTGCGGGAAAACTTCGTTTTTGCGTATAGGATGCTCGTTTAAGGCGTTTTGTAGCATTAGTTAGTACTGGTACCTTAAGTATTTTAGCGTAACACTGAGTTTCCGGTCGCGTTGTGTTCCACAGTGATAAATTGAGTGGTGCGAGTAGCGTTGAGTTTGCGTTGTGATAGCGTTTGCGAGTAAACAATAATAAGCACACACAAGTAAAGCATATAAAACACACATCAAAACATTACTACTACTAATAACAGCGTTTGCGATTTAGCGTGTTAGTCGTGATAAGCAAATGCGAAGGCGTGAGTGGTTACCGAACAAACAAACACACTCGGCAATTTATATAGCCCAATTTTCTGTAATTCGTGTTGCGTAAATGTTGCGATTATAAAGCGTTAAAACATATAGCGGTGTGGTGCGATGAAAATATATTTAGTATAACATAACCCTTTATTTATATCGAATCCCGGAATACAAGAAGGTTACAAATCGAAGCATAGAAAATAGGTAACGATCCGAAAAGTCGGGTTGTTACATCAGAATGAAGACATGAAGTATCTTCTCACAGAAACATGATGATGACTGCAGTTTGATAAAGACAGCATAAACCTAGGGGGATATTGTAAGAACATATAATTGAGTAGGTTTACGCTTATCATTATTAACCACAATTATAAGGAATTGAGCTTAGTTTCTAGTGGGTTAGGTTGTATTTGGATAAGCCATGTGGGCTAAATTAGTCGTATTGGCTTGGGTTGGGCCATGTGGCCCGAATTCTATGTGAACCCTATATAATGATGTGTTTAGTTCATTATTAGGGTTAGACGTTTTAGAGGTTGCTTAGTATTTTCAAATTCTTTGTTGGTGTACCAGACGGTTCTCTAGAAACCGTGTGCACTTTGGTTAATACAATCAAGTTTATTCTTGTTCTTCTACATTTTTTCTCAGTTTTCCACACTTTGATTAGTGTTATTGATATCCGATTGATAGGTTTTGGGACTTAAAAAAATATTCCTTAAAAACAAGAACAATTGATTAGTAATAATCAGGATCCTGGTGCATGTTAATCACATTAGGATCCTACCACATATATAGTGAATTGAGTCTCTAGCCTATCAAAATTATATCCCAAACTGTTATCTTCAAATCGTTTTTTTATTTTTATGCTCCAATTAGCAGGCCCTTCCACGCCCTCAACTTGCTGTGGAATGTTAGAATATATTAGTTAAGTTAGGATCGTTATTTATTCTAGTCATTGTTCAGGGTATTGAATTGTAATATCCTACTCAATATTATCAAAATTGAATGAGTAAATTGCCATTTTAGTCCCTGAGGTTTGTCCAAATTTTCCATTTTAGTTCAAATAGTTTTTTTCTCCTCTGAGTCCCTGACTTTTCCCTTTTGTTGTCATTTTGATCACATACCCTAACTCTGTCCGAAAACCCCATTTTTAACCAGGGGTATTTTAACCTAGGGTATTTTGGGATTAACTTTATAAATCTTTTCACTTGTCATTTTGATCCATTCTTTTATTACAGTATATAAACACATCACTTTCCCAGTTTCACCCTAAACCCTAAAATCCCAATTTTCGCACACGATCGTTCATCATCCATCAGCCTTCAAATTGAACCGTAATTTTAGAGGGTTCATCCAAGTTCATCGAAGCTTAACTAAAAAAAAAGATGAACATAGTTTATTGGATGAAATCAAACAGTATACGAGCTTAAAAGCAAAGATCAAGAAATCAAGCACCTAAATGACAACCATGACGATGATGACGACGATGACGACGATGATGACGATGATGACAATGACAATAATGATGACGATGACGATGATGATGACGATGACGATGATGATGATGATGAAGAAGATGATGATGATGATGATGATAAAAAGATAAACATCATATCACTCTCCCTTTTAACTCTTTGCAACCAGCCTCTCTCTTTATACATTTTCTCCACCACCACCACCCAACAACCATCATCATCCGACAACCACCACTCAACCTCCGGCAACCACGAGCTCTAATCGACTCATAACTGAACATTTACTCGACACCGGAAAAGTTTCACCGCCATACGTCACCGGAAAAATGCATGAGCAACACGATTCACGCACCAACAAGCACTCAGATCAACCAGAAGAATCCGATCTAGAGCTTTTCGATATCGTTTACTTCGAGTCCAGACTTGACGAACCGGTCAACATGCTTCGGCCGATCAGTGTTTTTAAATGGTAAATGGTATGCGTTGATTTGTTTGGGGTTTGCATTTTGGGGTTTCCAGCCCATGTTACAAGATGGTGTGTGTAGATAGATTGTAAAGTGAGGGAGAGAGAGAGAGACATGGTTGGGGATGAACTTGTTGATAGTGAGAATTAGATCACAGTAGTAAAGGTAGGGCAAAGGCTTTACCTAAGATTTAGGGGTGACCGCTAGAGAGGAGAGAGATATTTAGATCACAGTAGCAGGAACATGTGGTTAGAGAGAGAGGGAGATTTTCAAATTTTGGGTTTTTTTTTTCAAGCGTAGGTTAGAAGGAGATCTTAGCTGGACTTTTCATATTTCGCCGAGTGGTGGTGGAGGTGAGGATGAGGTGGTGGTTGCAAGATGTGGTGGTTAGGGTTTAGGGTTAGAAAACTTGGGATATGAAGTGTATATTCAATTTTTTGGTTTTATTTATTAAACATTAAATAAAAGAATGAATTGACCAGAATACCCTTAAGTGAATAAACTTAACTGGAAATTTTAACCTAATTAGTGCTAAAGGACGTAGAGTGTAACGGGTTTTGCAAATAAAGGATTGTGACTGTAATTATTGAAGTTAAGGTCTATCCGTTGCAACTCACTACAAACATAAAGGACGAAAAGTGTAATTTATCCAAAAAACTATTTGGACTAAAATGGCAAATTTGGACAAACCTTAAGGACTAAAATGACAATTTACTATAATATTGAATCAATAATAACAATTATCATTACGTATCAATAGCCTTGCACTGTCTACTTGGAAGAAATATCATATCCAGATTTGATATGCCTTTTTTAAGTGAAATATATAAGTTCATTTTTCCATACGCCTTTTTTAAGTGAGATATATAAGTTCATTTTTCCATTCCTAAATTCGAATAGCAACAAAACTGTCCTGATTAAGAACAACAAAGAATAACGACAATCACTACTCAAGATCCTCTTCTCAACTAGCGACAAAGAGGTCAAATTCCAGATAAACAAAACCAACACTTCAACAAAGTTAAGAATATCACAACAAAAGTAGGCGACTCAAGATCCTCTCCTCAACCAACTAGGAAGTTGGAACGGAGAGAACAGACAATAGTTACAAATATAAGAACACAAGGAACAATTAATAGACAATAATCCTTATACTATGCACACAAGAATCAATCAAAATTTTCCTCTTTTCTTCCCTAAACTCAAACAGTCCATAACTCCAAGGAAAAGACAACAAAAGGACTTACAATGTACTCCTAAATCATGAATCTTCATCACTGAAGAATATATGACTTTTTCTTCTCAAAGTACCTAGTAGTGTTTATTGAAAAAGGACCTTAACTCATTTTAAAGTAATTCAAATTGTTACAGCGGAAGCGGAATTAACAAGTGAACCAGTTAAATAAAAACCAGACCAATACAACTCAATTGGCTCTAAATGAGAGAGCAAACAAAAAGCAATCAGAAACGACTTAATCAAGAAGCTTTGAAAAGCTTGATCAAAAAATAGGAAAGTAATAAAAGAACTTTAATGGAGCAATGCCATAATCAGAGAGCAATCATCAAACAGATTGCAATGGCAAAAAAAAATAAACAAAACTTTTTTTGACCTTTGAAATCCTTAATTTTTCCTCTGGGGAGCACAGACCCGTGATTGTTGAGCCCTTAAATGGAACCCTGATCTTGAGCATTAACAAAAAAAAAAAAAAAAAAAAAAAAAAAAAAAAAAAAAATAATCAATGCAAATCAAACTCTCAAAGTATTGAGCCTAGGGCTCTGATAACATGTCAAGAAATTGAACGTTTTTTATTGGTTTGATCCCAAATATTCAAAAAAAAAAAATCAAGAAGGAAGACAAATAATTGATCAAAGTCTTCCAATGAAACTCATGATGACTAGATGAATGATTTCATGCTTGTCTTTCGAATAACACTACAAGAAAACGGGACAATAGCCGCCACAAATACTGTCGCTAAAAAAACTGTGCCGCTATTGTTAATAGCGGTGACATGTCACCGCTAAAGGTTGGCCGGTGAAGGCCCTCTTTTCGCCGCTATTGATATAAACCAATAGTGGCGACATATGTCGCTGGAATTAAGTCTTCGCTAAAGGTAAGTGTCAGCGTCCACACATGTCGCGGCTAAAAGTCTTTTTTTCAATTTTTTTGCTGCATTTTTAATATTTCTAGTTATATACAAATCTGCCAATTTTCCAGTTTTACGCAACACAAACAAACTAATTAAACATATTACTTAACATCCTAAAATCGCATAAAACGTTAAATCAGCACAATAACATCCTAAAAATGCATAATACTTAATATGTCGATAATAACATCCTAAAGTAACATCCGAAAACTACAAGATAGTTGTCATATGTAGATAATACTTAATAGTCATCGTCATCCTCATCGTCCTTGGCGAAAATGTCATCATCATAGTTTGCGGCTTGCTTTCCCTTCGAAGTAAGATAGGAGTCGAGTTGATTTAAAAATGTCGGCGTTTGGAACAAACTCGAAAAATATTCCTACATTAATACATATCAAAATCTATATTAGCATTTAACATACTACCAACATATATTTACCAAAGTAACATGCGCTCAATGATACTTGTATAGCTTTTTAAAGTAAGTTGTATAGTTTATCTCAGAAAAGGGTTGTGGAGTTTGAGGTTGAGCACCCAACACATTCGATGTCATATTCATTTCCGCCCATAATCTCGCGTTCTAAATTAAGCTGTATTTTATGAAGATGATTATATATATAGTCAGGGGTTCCTAAGTGAACCATAGTGGTTTTGTGAACAAAACGAACAAATCTGGATCATTGATTGTTTAGATCTTGAAACTTTATAATAATGGCAGTTTTGTAATTATTTATGTGTAGAAAATAAATGAAAATGGTTAAAGATAAATTGTTAACTAATTCTCTCTCCAATTAAATATTTAACTAGATTCTCTTCTCTTTTTTCTCTCACCAATTAATTAATTTTTGTTAATTAAAAATACAAACATTATAAAATATTGTTCCATAGAACACATTTAAAAATGATGTTGTATTGAATGTACACATATGTATTATAGTATTCACAATTTAGAAACGTATGTACACATATGTACATTATCAAATATTGTTCCATCTGATCATCTTCTTTCTTTAACTGTATGTGTCTTATTTTGTAATGTGCACATATGTACATTCATAATATATCTCTAATCAAAAGTTAATAATATGATTGTTCAGCATGGTACATATGTGTATAACAAATATGAAAGGGTTGTTCGACATTAAAGATTTTTGTGTATAATAAGTTTCTAAGATGATTGTTCAACATTGTACATATATGTACCTTAACAAAATCATGATTCAAACTATTAGCTGTTTCATAATACATATATGAACATTATCAGTAAATATAAATGATTCAAACTATTATATGTTTCATAATACATATATGAACATTAGCAATAAATATGAAAAGAAGCAAAAGTTAAAAAAAAATTACAACGCATATCAAATGAGATCACGTGAGCACTGGTGGTGGCCCCATCTCATCCCATCGATGATCATCATAATTTTTTTCTATGTGGAGGCAGAAATCGTATATGACAAAAAAGTGAATCGAGACTCTCGCATCATCTCTCCAGAATTTGTTTGGACTAATTAGGAACGTTATTCTAAATTCTAAATCACTGATATAATAATACTAATATGGGAATAAGTAGATGTTTTGAATAAAAAAGATTAAGTTTCTATCTTCTCTAACCGGTGATTTAACCACTGATGTTCTAATAACCGACCTTCGTAATAAGCACTGAATGGATGCTACAGCCATTTAGAAATAAATAAATCATATTGGTGCCCAACCATTTTGGCATTATCCTGTTCTCTCTCGTTTAGTTTTCTTTGATTTAGTCGATTCACAATCATATTCTATACATGATTGACAACACATCGATCGTAGGTTGAATATTGGATGATTAAAGATTTTGAATTTTGTTTAGAGAATAATATATTTACTTAATTGTAGGGAGCGGTTACCATAATCTTGGTAACTGGTTTTTTGGATTTAAATTTTAATTAGTTTAAAATTAAAGGAAAATTAAATTAAATTTCTTAATGACAATCTTACCCTTTTTGATATAAAAAATAATCAAGGGTCAAGATTTGTTCATTTAGTTTACAATTAGAGGTTAGGTTCACAATTGAACCTTACCCTATATATATATTTATACACACACAATAGAGAATCATATGTTAGATAGACACTTACAAAATTCTGCTCGGCTACCGCGTCAACCCGATTCCCATCTTTATCGGTGTGAGTTTTGCGGTACGTAGCGAGATGTTTCAAACCCTGTTTAACATTAAAACTTAGATTAGACATTAAATAAACACAAACATACAAACACACACATTTAAAACATTACATGTTTGTAGGCGGTGCTACTGTATGACGATGTCCCCCCACGATTTGGGAATAGTTGAAGCTAGCAGACTTTTGCGTTAGCCTCACATCTTGCAATATATTTGGGGTCCAGGAAGTGATCAATAGTTCTCTGCAAGTATGCATAAGGCATATCCACGGGGTGGTATGCCCTTGCTCTTTCGATATCGTCATAACCTCCTTTAGCAAGAAATTCATCTTTAGCGTTGTGCTTGCGGCCGGAGTACCGCTTCATAAGCACATGCTTAAGGTCGCCTGTCAAGTTCTGAGCTTCCAAATCTTGTTCAACTTCATCACTTTTCCTAGGAATTAAATAAAAAAGTTAAAACATTATATAAAATACGTTAAAATAGTTTAATGGTTGCGTTTACAGCAGTAAACGCACCGTTAAACGGATGCAAACGGTCACACTTTTGCACCCGTTTCCTACCGTGTTTGCATCCATAAACGCGCCGTTAAACGGCTGCAAACGTGGCAGAAAACAACCACGCTTTTGCACCTGTAAACATGCCATTAAACGGCTACAAATGCAGCTGCAAACGCAACATCAAACGGGTGTAAAAACACAGCCGTTTGTTGCTGCATTTGCAGCCGTAAACACGTTATTAAACCGCTGCAAACGCGGCAGCAAACAGCTGCGCTTTTGCACCCGTTTGTTGTAACGTTTGCAGCCGTTTAATGCGAATTAACTTATTTACCTTTCGGTGGTTCATGATGGCATCCTTATGAGGTTTCGAAACTTTTTCCCAACCCATTTTATCGAACGGGATGGTCCGCCACATATACATACCTGCCTTACGTGAAAATAGTCGCTTGGTACATTGACTGGAGTATGGGTTACATCCCTATCGAATGTAAGAGACACGGGTCCCCCCGCCCCCCGCTTTCACCATTCTGCAAAGCTTTTGATTTTTTGCTTTCCCCTAACTCTCCTTGTGGGGACCGCTGCAACTAAAATTAAAATTATATTAAATTAGTGACAACATTTATAAGAAATGAAATAAAAGTACTAAATAATAATTGATAACTTACAGTCGGCCACGTGTGTCCCTCTCCGAAAAGGATCCGGATGTGGTGGATCCCCAGCTCCATCTCCCCATGTCCCCGGGGGAGCACATCTGCCATGAGGTAAACAAATACAAACCACAAAGAAAACTTTTTTCCTAAAAAGTTACAAATGTTACAACAAGTGTATCAAATAGAAATTAATAGAAAGTACAACAAGTTTAACTAATATGCAAATAAAGATTTCAACCAGTGCTTTTCAAATAACAGCTAATATAAATTACAATAACTTTTCTTTTAATCAAACTCGATGTCGTAATCGGGATCATCCTCATCATAATCAGTCTCGACCTCCAACACTTCATCGACGGTAGCCGTTGGGGGATCAACTTCAGGGCAGGCTCACGGGAAGTAACATGAGAAGACCCAATTTGAAAGTATTGGGTGAGATCGATGACAAGTGGTCAGTCATATGAAGAGTTGTTGTGGACAACGTCAATATCTTCTAAGTCATCATTAACATTTTGAATCAACTCGACGCGGTCATCATTTAATGGCCGATCCCAAATTTTTCGATGATTAATGTTTTTGAGACGGTTCTTGGATGAAGAACAATTGTTTGGCTTGCAAAGCAAATATGAGTTGATTTTCTTTGTCCCATTCATGTTCAGTGCTTATACTGGTGATATTATTGCCATACTTTACACCCCTTCGAGTATCAAACCACTTGCACCAAAATAGGACAGTTGAATAACCATTTGCATAATGCAACTCAATAATTTCTTCTAACTCGCCATAAAATTTCACATCGTTCTCTCCAGCCACTTCTACCCCAGAGTTTTGCGTTGCACGTTTGCATCATTTTCTCACCAATTGAAATAACATAAACCTAACACCGTTGACTATGCAACCAGTGTAAGTTTCCGCATTCATTTTCGCACCAATTGAAAGTGCATACAACTCTGGGTGGAATTCTGGAGAATTTTATGTTTTCATCGAATGGACCTAACAAATATAGAGTAAGAATGTTTGTTATATATGTATTACCTAACTGATGTAGAGTAATGCGTATTATATATGTTTTATACCTTATCAAGAAACCACCCTGGAATTTGGTTTTAAGATCATCTTGGGGATGTGTAGATATGAACTCACTACATTGATGACAAATATAAGCAAGTAAGGAAGAGAAAATAGTAATTAACATATTAAGAAAAGTAAAGATAGGAACACTTACTTCAAGTCCTCCCTGACTTCTGCATAGTTTTTGAGGACAAACAATTCCATCTTGCTTTTTTCGATGGTTGAAAGATATTTGCTCTTCGTTGCGCTTGTCAGACAACATTTAGACTCAAACACCCAAAACTTTCAATTTTCAACAATGACATCCTCGTTTCTATCTGGTCGATTGAACTTAGTCTGAACATCTTGAAGATACATTAAACAAAATGTTAGAGCTTCTTCAATCACATAAGCTTCAGCTATACAACCTTCCGGCCTTGTTGGGTTTCTGACATAGTTTTTTAGGTTTTTCATGTACCTTTCACATGAATACATCCATTTGAAAGCTACTGGACCTCCCTCAATCGCTTCATCAGGTAAATCCACAAGTAAATGAACCACAACGTCACAAAATGCCAAGGGATAGATCATCTCTAACTTGCATAGGATGATAAGAATCATCCTTCGCTTTCCTCATATCCTCAACAAAATGTGTTCTGGAGAAAAGTTGCTTAAAAACATACAAAGGTCTACCATTGGTGTAGATGTATCTTTGGTCAAAAGCCCTCTAACCCCAATAGGTATCAAACGTTGCATGAGAATATGACAGTCATTCGATATCAACTGAGTAATGTTAGAATTGTTATCTGTCTCCCTCTTGCTGATATTAGATCCAAACCCATCTGGTAGTTTAACATTTTTTTTATAAATTCATAGAAAAGCTTTAGATCATCAAACTTGAATGAGTACTTTGGGCGGGGACTTAAGAACTTGCTACTGGATTGTTTCAACCATTGTGTTGGCCGGATATTTAGTTTTTCCAAGTTGTTTCATGCGCTTGCCGTGTCTTTGGTCTTGTCATTCATTAAGAGAGTGCCAAGCAAGCCGTTGCTCACATTTTTCTCGATATGCATTACATCTAAGTTGTTCTTCAGCTGCAAAGAAGACCAATACTCAAGTTCGAAAAATATGCTTCGTTTGGTCTAGTTCAGCACGAAATACGCCTGGTTTATCCTCCTACCTCCAAAAGTTAGATGCTTTCCTGGTAGACGATGAAGTAGACGACCGTGTTGAGCTTCTATGTCAGTAGGACTAATGTAACAATTCATTTTTTATCATATAAGAATTATAGGTTGTTTAAATTTATTTACCATTAGTAACTCCTTTTATTTTTAATATAATTATTCGACCCAAATAGTTTTAAAAATTTATTTTATATATATATATATATATATATATATATATATATTGTTGGAATGCTATACTAATTAATTGGCTTGTATATGTGTGACATTTCTATTTTCTATATTAAAAAAAAGTATATAAAAGTTATATTATTAAACAGGTAGATTATGGGTAAGTTTACTATTAGAAATATGAAGTACCTAGACGAACCTAGGAACCGTTCAATAATTAAATTATAAAAATGTAGGATCGTTTTACCGACCAAATGAGTCAATCAGAGGCAATACACAACTGTTTGAGAGGCGGAATCAAACAAACAGCTTAGAATCAGTAAGAATTGAGTAGAAAACAGAGTGTATCACTTTAACACATGTTTCTCATTAATATTTCACTAGAAAATCCGGCAGCACTTCGGTATACAACTTGTGATTCCGTTCCAAATGAGAAACAAGACTACACATATATATAGCCTCCTAATTCTGCTTGAAAGACACACTTGACGGTTCAAACGGAATTACTTGAAGTAATTCCGCGCGGAATTAGGCAGGACACTTACAAACGAAATTACAATATAATTTCATATTTCGTGTGAATTGAACTTTGTGTTTCGTGTGTGTATTTCGTGTGATGTTGCAATGATGATGTCATATTGTGATGTCACATTTATGATGTCATCATTGAGAATGATGACATCATTCTTGTTCAGATCCGCAACGAAACCAAGACTCGATATAAGACGAAGTCAACAGACATATGCACCAACAGTCTCCCCCTTGGATGTTGACGAAGTCTTCAGTACGAGACTTTAGTATGTCAAAACTTCAGTCTTAATCAGTCTTCACGCTTTCCAAAATGTTTCACGCTGAAGCATCCTTCAAACTCTCTCTTTCTCTTCAATCACCATCATCAGCTATTCTTCAGAATCTGAGTCTGGCTCTTTCACTCCTCAATCTCCCCTTTTGCTAACAGACTCCCCCTTAAGTTGTTCCGGGATCGCGGTCTGGAAAAATAAAACAAAAATAAAATAGAATTGTAACTTAATGATATGGAACGTGTCTTCTACATAGATATGGAGGAATCAAAGTCATCCATTCCACCTTCATTATAAATACAAAGCAATAGCAGGCTTCAACTCCCATCTCTCTCGAACTCTCTCTCTCTCTCTCTCTCTTTCATATTCTTTTTATTTTTCACCTATAATAATAATAAAGCCCAGCCCCGTTTTAAGTGTTTTAACTCCCGATCACTGATACCCTTTCCGATTGATCTGGAGCCCCATAACGCATGTCAAGGCTCTGCCCGACTAAGTTCGTTAGGGTTCTGTCTCGTGACATAGGGATAAGGTTGAATTAGGGTTACTATACTTAACACGAGTACATATATATATATATATATATTTAAAATAGCTCAGGAGTTATACCCAAGATTATACCAGGAGGCTTTCTAGTAGAACCCTAAAGTTACAAAGTGAGTCCATTCTCTTTTCTCACAGTTTTATCACCTTTTTGTGATACAATTATATTTATAAATGCTTTTCAAAATCCTAAATGTTTATCAGTTTTACTTACAGTGATTAAGTTTTTATATTTTGCAATAGTTGCCGGTATGGGAGGTATTATACATTACTCGACCCTCGTTACTATTAGCCAAACAGTTAGCCAATAGTAGCATGACCACAAGCACGGGGGAAATTGTGCCCCAGTGGCCATAGCCTATAACTAATAATTTTTTTTTACATTAAATAGTTAATAAATTTAATGTATGATTGAAATACATTTAAATGGTGTGTATATAAAATAGAGCTTTATTAATCATTATTAAAATATATTAGTTATATTAAAGAAAATATAATCTACTATTGTATACATATCTTAATTCATAAAAGTCTTTTAGATTTTTGGATTTGAATAGTGTTTTTACCTTTTGCTTTTTGACACTGGTAAAAATTACTACCACATAATTAAATTAAGTTATGAAATTAGAAATGAAAGTAGTAAGTGATGACTATGGCTCGTGTCATATACCTTTGGCTCAATCTTCGTATATTAAAACAATATATATTATATGTTTTTTTTATATACACTTACTTTTAACAACATATAAATGCATATATTCTCTTATGTTTATTCCCGAGAGTTACCATTGGGTTAGTTGCATTACTTTTAAGAATTTTATATATCGTGAGATTTAACTATTATATTTAATTAATATTTAAAATAGTATATTATAAACTTTAATATATATATATATATATATATACTATATAAACCTTAATGTATATCTTAAACGATATATATATCAATTATATATTTAACTTTTAATATACTAAGATATACATCGGGAATTATATTTTGAAGTCTTAGTCACAATAATATATTAAGTAAATATATCACAATCATTTAATTAATATATTATACTTAATAAAGTTATAGCTATTAATTTGACAGAAAATGATATATTTCATTTTCTAAGCTAATTGGTTTTGTGTCATAGAAAATATATTTGACAAAGTAATGTTATGGGACACTACTAAGTTCAGAGTCACTAGTTGAGAGAATGATCAACAGTGATATGACCAGAGTCACTAGTTAAGAGAATGATCAACAGTGATATGACCAGAAACATGACCAGAGTCACTAGTTGAGAGAACGATCAACAGTGATACGACCACAGGCACTAGTTGAGAGAATGATCAACCGTTTTATGACCTCAGTCACTAGTTGAAAGAATGATCAACAGTGATTTGACCATGTCACGGGAATCGCCTAGTGACAAATACCTTTGAATCGTAATAAAATATAATATATATTAATTGATAAACTTCACTATTGGACGAAAGTTAGCCAATGAGTGATATGACCACCGTCACATCGGAACTGCCACCGGGTGATAAATACTGATTGAGTTTTGGGTAATTATAAACAAATATAAAAACTTTAATGCTTAAAGTATAACAATATATTTTTATAAAAATGGAATGAACTCGCAAGTATTTATTACTGATAAAATATTTTCAAAACCTGTTTCAGGTAATTTGCTAGGAGCCAGCTATGGAGCACTGAAGGCTTAAATAAAGTGGCTATAAATACCTGAATAAAAGAAGAAATTTATGTTTTATTTATTTGGGTTTATCCCTATAAAAACAATTGAATTAAATATGGGTTTTAGCCCGTTTGTTTAATATTACAAGTTTGGTGTTTTATAAACTCTGAAATTATTTCCTAGCTACGATCCTGATGAAAAATTTTCGCTGCGTAATTAATAAACACCGATACCATCTTGCTGGTTCACGGCTCTCGCTCCTAGGGTGGGTTCAGGGGCTGTGACAAAAGGTTGTATCAGAGCCACTTGTTTAAGCTATTTAGGTGTTCTTTTAATACCTAATATGAAACAATAAAGTTAGGAAATTAATACAAAGTAACATAAGTGCTATTCTTGTAGATTTATATATATGTATATATGTAGATATATATTTGCAAATATGATTCTTGAAAGTATTGTCTTGTTTTATTCTGTGATATTAATAATTGTAAATGTTTATAATTCAGATGTCGAATGAAGTATCACATAATCCAGAAGTTCATACTAATAATGAAAATCATTTGGATAAAAATGCTATAGAAAATATGATAGCCCAGGGAATAGCTAATGCTATACCTTTAATAATTAAAGCCATTAAAAACCCCGTAGAACCCACCAAATTTGTGAGTAGCAAGCATACTCGCGACGACAGTTTTAGCCATAGTGTCAACTGAGGCAATGATGATATTATCAAAACCCCATATCCCAAGAAAATGAAGGTGAGGACTCTCGGGTGTACCTACAAAGAATTTCTAGCTTGTAAACCAACTGAGTTCGCAGGCAGTGACGGAGCCACGACTGCTCTGCGATGGTTGGAAAAGACGGAAGCTGTTCTTAAAATCAGCAAATGTGCCGAAGAAGATAAGGTGATGTATGCTTCCAACCTCTTTAAGGAAGAAGCCTTAGAATGGTGGAATACAATTCTTCAGGCAAAAGGAAGTGACATGGCTTATGCCATGAACTGGGAAAAATTCAAGGAAATGACAGAAAGGAAATTTTGTCCCCCTTATGAAAAGGAACGAATGGCTAACGAGTTCCTAAATCATAAAATGATAGATGTAAATTGTAGGGAGTATACGACGACGTTCTTCGAGTACGCAAGAATAGTAACAACTCTGGCTTCGACAGAACCCGTACTAATTTCTCGTTATATTTGGGGATTAGTGAGTGAAATCCGAAACATGGTCAAGGCCGCCAGACCACAGACTATCGAAGAAACAGTCGAACTAGCTAACATCCTGACAGATGGACTAATCCGCACAAGAGAAGAAAACAAGAAGAAAGAGTTAGCCCAGAAAATTTCCCAAGAATTCTACAAGAAGAAAGAAACTGAACCGTCATTGGAGCAACCAACCTGCAGAAACTGTAACAAAAAGCATTCAGGAAGATGTCGTTTTAGGAGAACACTCTACTGTAACTTATGCAAGATGACCGGGCATATAGAGGAAGAATGTAGAAGGAAAACTAATATATGTTACAATTGCGGAGAAACGGGACACACCAAACCATATTGCCCAAAACTGATCAAAGCACTCGACAACAAGGCGAAAACAACAGACAGAGCTAAAAAGAACGCGCGAGAATCCGTACTTACTACGCAAGAAGCAGAAATGATTCCAGACGTAATCGCTGATATGTAATATCTAAGTTAAGTTATTATTTAACCCTAGTACAAATCAAAGTTTATAAAATAAATGCATCATGTCAAGTACTTCATCTATTCAGAACCATAATAGACTTGTTTGGTCTTCATCTTCATTGAATCATTTATTTGGTTACGACACCTTGTGGTGGCGTTTTCTTTTTTTTAAGCTTGAGCTAATCTCATTTTCACAACTGATGTACGGATTTATTTATTTTAATTTATGTTGATTCACTATCTTAAACAGCCTTAATACAATTATGTGTTAAGATAAGAGTACACAAATTCGTATTATATTCCGGTGTACCTCTAACATTTCTTTCATCATTGATAAAAAATTCTATGATATTCATTTGGTCTTTCATCATCAATTAAAAATCCTATGATATTTATTTAAAATAAATATCCAAATTTACTTCATTAAAACTTTCAGTTGATTACGAACACGGTGAATTTGTTCAGTCACCGTAATTATTGAACTATTTCAATCATTATGACACCTTGCGGCGTCGGTATAAACTTGTAGCTTGGGCTAATCATAATCATACAAATCATTCAAAACCACATATGTCTTTCCTTTGATTCATCATTCAAAAGTACTCTTGATACAATTATGTATTAAGACAATGATACACTAAACTCTATTGTATTTTGGTGTATCCTTGCAATTCAATAAATGTTAACACATTGATTTTTCTCATATCATAATTCGATAATTGACAAATTATTTTCGTGCTTCTATTTCATTTTGAGCTTGTTTATTCTGAGTCTTCCTCAATTAACAATCAAAGTAAGTTTTCTTTTGACAGTAAATCCTATTGTTTCTAAAAGTCATTTACAACTTATAAACAGTCAATTTAAACATCTATTGATCATATATCTCTTTTGGCTTAAACCTAGTCACCTTGGAAATTATATCATTTCATCTCATTTGTTTGACATCGATTTCTTGAACTAATTCAGTTGAACCATTGAGTCCTATTTATTATACAACTCGTATTCACAAAAAAATGATGTTTTAATCATGTGTCCTTTACCTTAATACTGTCCTTATTGACTAAGACGTGACATAACTTTAAGAATACATCGTAGCCCAAATCTCGAGGACGAGATTTAAAACAAGGCGGGGAAGATGTAACAATTCATTTTTTATCATATAAGAATTATAGGTTGTTTAAATTTATTTACCATTAGTAACTAGTTTTATTTTTAATATAATTATTCGACCCAAATAGTTTTAAAAAATTATTTTATATATATATATATATTGTTGGAATGCTATACTAATTAATTGGCTTGTATATGTGTGACATTTCTATTTTCTATATTAAAATAAAGTATATAAAAGTTATATTATTAAACGGGTAGATTATGGGTAAGTTTACTATTAGAAATATGAAGTACCTAGACGGACCTAGGAACCGTTCAATAATTAAATTATAAAAATACATTATATTTGAACCTACTCCGTTTTTAATGAAACTTGTTTCAAAATGTAGATACAAATATTCTTGTTCTAATGACATATTCATTGTTTTATAAAACGTCATATTTTATAAGTTATAAGCGCCAAATAAGTGAAGCAGTTGAATTAATTATAATATATAAATAATAAAATAATAGAAAAAAAATAAACTAACTTTAATATGAAAATGTGTACGTGGACAAATAACAATCAACATTTGAATTGAAACCAAAATATACTGTGTGCATTTAATATGTATGTATAGTGTCCTTGGCAAAAGAAAAATAAAACAAAAATAAAATAGAATTGTGACTTAATGATTTGGAACGTGTCTTCTACATAGATATGGAGGAATCAAAGTCATCAATTCCACCTTCATTATAAATACAAAGCAATAGCATGCTTCAACTCCCATCTCTCTCTAACTCTCTCTCTTTCTCTTTCATATTCTTTTTATTTTTCACCAATAATAATAATAAATCCCTGCCCCGTTTTAAGTGTTTTAACTCCCGATCACTGATACCCTTTCCGATTGATCTGGAGCCCCATAACGCATGTCAAGGCTCTGCCCGACTAAGTTCGTTGGGGTTCTGTCTGGTGACATAGGGATAAGGTTGAATTAGTGTTACTATACTTAACACGAGTGCACATATATATATATATATATATATATATCTAAAATAGCTCAGGAGTTATACCCAAGATTATACCAGGAGGCTTTCTAGTTGAACCCTAAAGTTACAAAGTGGGTCCATTCTCTTTTCTCACAGTTTTATCACATTTTTGTGATACAGTTATATTTATAAATGCTTTTAAAAATCCTAAATGTTTATCAGTTTTACTTACAGTGATTAAGTTTTTATATTTTGCAATAGTTGCCGGTATGGGAGGTTTTATACATTACTTGACCCTCGTTATTATTAGCCAAAAAGTTAGCCAATAGTAGCATGACCACAAGCACGGGGGAAATTGTGCCCCAGTGGCCATAGCCTATAACTAATATTATTTTTTTTTACATTAAATAATTAATAAATTTAATGTATGATTGAAATACATTTAAATGGTTTGTATATAAAATAGAGTTTTATTAATCATTATAAAAATATATTAGTTATATTAAAGTAAATATAATCTACTATTTTATACATATCTTAATTCATAAAAGTCTTTTAGATTTTTGGATTTGAATAGTGTTTTTACCTTTTGCTTTTTGACACTAGTAAAAATTACTACCACATAATTAAATTAAGTTATGAAATTAGAAATGAAAGTAGTAAGTGATGACTATGGCTCGTGTCATATACCTTTGTCTCAATCTACGTATATTAAAACAATATATATTATATGTTTTTTTTATATACACTTATTTTAACAACATATAAATGCATATATTCTCTTATGTTTATTCCCGAGAGTTACCATTGGGTTAGTTGCATTACTTCTAAGAATTTTATATATCGTGAGACTTAAATATTATATTTTATTAATATTTAAAATAGTATATTATAAACTTTAATATATATATATATATATACTATATAAACTTTAATGTATATCTTAAACAATATATATATCAATTATATATTTAACTTTTAATATACTAAGATATACATCGGGAATTATATTTTAAGTCTTAGTCACAGTAATATATTAAGTAAATATATCACAATTATTTAATTAATATATTATATTTAATAAAGTTATAGCTATTAATTTGACAGAAAATTATATATTTCATTTTCTAAGCTAATTGGTTTTGTGTCATAGAATATATATTTGACAAAGTAATGTCATGGGACTCTAATAAGTTCAGAGTCACTAGTTGAGAGAATGATCAACAGTGATATGACCAGAGTCACTAATTGAGAGAATGATCAACAGTGATATGACCAGAAACATGACCAGAGTCACTAGTTGAGAGAACGATCAACAGTGATACGACCACAGGCACTAGTTGAGAGAATGATCAACCGTTTTATGACCTCAGTCACTAGTTGAAAGAATGATCAACAGTGATTTGACCATGTCACGGGAATCTCCTAGTGACAAATACCTTTGAATCGTAATAAAATATAATATATATAAATTGATAAACTTCATTATTGGACGAAAGTTAGCCAATGAGTGATATGACCACCGTCACATCGGAACTGCCACCGGGTGACAAATACTGATTGAGTTTTGGGTAATTATAAACAAATATAAAAACTTTAATGCTGTAAAGTATAACAATATATTTTTATAAAAATGGAATGAACTCGCCAGTATTTATTACTGATAAAAATTTTTCAAAACGTGTTTCAGGTAATTTGCTAGAAGCCAGCTATGGAGCACTGAATGCTTAAATAAAGTGGCTATAAATACCTGAATAAAAGAAGAAATTAATGTTTTATTTATTTGGGTTTATCCCTATAAAAACAATTAAATTAAATATGGGTTTTAGCCCGTTTATTTAATATTACAAGTTCGGTGTTTTATAAACTCTGAAATTATTTCCTAACTACGATCCTGATGAAAATTTTTCGCTGCGTAATTAATAAACACCGATACCATCTTGTTGGTTCACGGCTCTCGCTCCTAGGGTGGGGTCGGGGGCTGTGACAACTAAACTTTCTCGGAGGGCCTCATGTCTCGGGTCTCCCGTTAAAGTCGAGACTTGTTCTCCACGGATGATTGGCATCTAAGAACCGGCGATGACCAACATACACACATTTACCAGTTACACGCATTGAAGGAGTGTCTTCATTGCAAGTCAGGCATGCCAAGTAGCCCTGTCTGCTCCAACCTGATAGACTACGCCACCTTCATTGTGAAGACTTTGTTTGTTATTGCGTCTTTGGTACGTACACCTAAGTGCCACAAATGTTTAAGCTCATCCACTAATGGTCTAAGGTAAACATCCATGTCTTTCCCAGGTGATTTAGGGGCAGGAATCAACAAGGCCAACTTGAATGTGGACTCCCGCATGCATAGCCATGGAGGCAGATTGTATGTGGTGAGTATAACGGGCCACGTGCTATGAGTCGAGTATCCATTAAAATCAAATGGATTAAAACCGTCAGCTGCAAGCCCCAGGCGAACATTTCATGGCTCCATCGTGAAGTTTGGGTACTTTCTATCAAAGTCTTGCCATAAAGATCAATCAACTGGATGACGCATGGTCCCATCTTCTGAACGTCCGATACTATGCCATATCATATCTTTTGTCGTGTGCCTTGAACAATACAAACGCCAATGTCTAGGCGTCAAAGGAAAGTATCGTAACACCTTGAGAGCTACCTTCGTGCCTTTTGTGTCTTTATCGACCCATCGACTCTCATTACAAACTACGAACGGGACAATTTTGCAAGGACTGGTGTTATTTCTAGAAGAGAGCACAATCATTTACGCGTGCGTCTATCATCTCATATGCCAAACCAATCTTCTTAAATTTCTTCTTAACTACATAATGCGTAGGGGGAATCTTGTCGCCTTTTGCCATTGAAACTTGAAACAACGCGAGTAGATGATCAATTGAAATATTAGTCCAATGGTGCATCTCCTTTAGATTCATAAGCTTTACAAAAAATTAAAGGGAAGAAAACTCAGTACAAGATGGATATATTTCTATTTCAACTTCCTCTAGCAGGGCTTCAAAATCGTCATCAACACCGCTAGAATCTCCACCCGACATCTGTTGGTTATGGTCTGTATCTTCTTCCATACACTCCCCCCTAATGTCTTCAATATGTTTTCCATACCCTCCTGTGGCACAACATTATCTACTTCTACAACTGGAGGCCCAGATTTTTCGCCGTGATAGTCCCATTTTATGTAATCTTTCCAAAAACCGATACGCCCCAAATGGAGTTTCATTTTTGTCAAGGTTGTTAAGCTAGAACATTTACATTTGGAACACGGACATCTAACTTCATTATTGTGACACCCCAACCAATGGCGGAAACATCGGAATGAGACGAAGTGTGAAGATTGCTAGAGACTTCATAACACTATTTGTGTCAATATTTAATAAACCGATTTCATTTCAATAAGTAAATTGTCAACATTACAAGGAATTCAAATAACAACAAGTTCAAAAGAAATACATAACAATCATAAGAAAAACATACCTCATTTAAACCTAAACGTCTATATGTGTATCTAGGCATCAACGCTACTTCATTTCATAGCATCATCGTCATCAACCTGTAACATGTTAAAATAAAGTTCAATGCAAAAGCAAATGCGAGTACACAAGGTTTAAATAGTATAACATAAGTATAAAGCATTTACTCGAATCCACATGGCAGTTTGTATACAAGGTAACTAGCATGCATAACATTATGTCTAACCCAAAGTGTCCACTAGTATTTAGCATCCCTCGCCACAAAAGTGACGAGACCGTTTAGTATATTGACTTAACAAACCCCCGACTGGTGGTGTGCTACTCCTATAGCGCTATAATTGTTAAGCGAGGGTATAACATAGTAATGGCATAAAGCATGTATTATCTAGCATAACAAGTAGCATGTATATCGGATTGAGTTCACAAAGTACGTTTAAGGGTGTGTAAGTGTAATTGTTGTATGGTAACATGTTACAACCCAAAAGTGGTTTAAAATGTAAATGGGTCGAGTGTACTCACATAATTGCTAAGTCTTCCGATTATCCAAGTGTTGACGAGCATAGAATTAGGAGGATGGAACACCGAGGTCACCCTATATGGGCAACCGAAGGTGTATGAGTAATCGGGATTACGACAAATGATTGAATTGGAAATTAGAGTATAACTGGTTAATATATATGTGTGTATATATATATATATATATATATATATATTTTATTCAGTTTAAGTAATATTTCAAAATTGATTATAACAAGTGTATTGTTGAAAGGTGACCAAAATAATACACACTTATATCTATTTTATAAAATTTAATCGAATTTAATAGGTTTAGATTTATAAAATTATCGCGGTTCGTTTTACGGAATTTTACCAAAAAAACGGGCAGAGTTTCCTTTGTTTTTTGGATGATCCCGACAACTAAAGTGTCGATATAATTTTCAAAACTCAACAATTTATCACATTATATATAAAATTATCGTCAATGTCAAACGTAAATAATCACTACATATAACGGTTCGAGTTCGTTTTTAAAACAATAACTATTTACCGAAATAACAAAAACAAAATTTGCGTCATTAAGATTATACCAAGTCGTGTGTTGACTGAGTTTGACCTCAGTTGACCTCAGTTGACCGAGTCACCCGAACCACGAACCAAACTCCTCTTTGACTGTTGTTGACTGAACCGGACTAAACCGAGCCAGGACTGAACCGAGTCAAAACTGTACCGAGTCAAAAAACCGGGTTGGGTCGAATCTGAATGCAAGGCCAAAACAAAACCCCAACTTGAATTAAACTTGAACTAAAACAAAACCGCCGCCGGAAAACCAGTTCCGCCGCCACTCACGGCGCCGCCGGTCGCCATCTCCCTCTCTCTTGCTGATAATCTCTCACGTTCTCTCTCTTCTCTCCGATTAGTCACTCTCCCTGTCTTCGCGTTCTGCCGTCATATGCCACCGTATGCCACCATCGAAGGGTGGGGGTCGGCCGCTCAATCGAGCAAAGAGAGGGGTCGGTGTGGTGGTTTGGGAATACGAGGGGTGTTGCAGGTGTGATGTGTCTGTCGGAAATCGACCGGAGAAGACGAGGTGAAGGGGCTGCGGTGTGGGGAGTTGTCTGAGGGGCCGTTTGGCAACATCTGAATGATTAAGTGCTGAACCAGTAAGAGGTCTGAACCATTAAGTGCTGAACCAGTAAGAGGTCTGAACCATTAAGAGCCTATATAATGCTAACCGTTCAGAGGTAAATGTCTGACCAATTCAGATTAGAGGTCTTAACCATTCAGACTCTGTATAAATCTTAACCATTCAGAGGCAAATGTCTGAACCATTCAGACATTTGCTCGTGAAACAAACAGTCTGAACCATTAAGTGCTGAACCAGTAAGAGGTCTGAATCATTAAGAGCCTCATTAAGAGGTAAACAAACAGCCCCTGAGTGAACGAGGGAGGGCAGGGGTGTTAAGAGTGAAGGGGGCTAGGGTTTTGGTTATGAAGAAGATGAGGGAGCAGGGGAGTTGTGCGTGTTTTTGTTTTGTGGTTTCAAATAAGATGAAGTGGAAGAAGGGTTAAGTTAGTTTATAAAGCTAGGGTTTTGAAGTGGGTTGGGTCCAAGGCTCACTAGCACGCACCCAGTCTTTCGTACGGCCCAAACGTATATTCAAAATCGTGATATAATAATTTTTTTTATTATTATTTTTTTGTTAGAAGCACGGGAAGTAGCGTTAGTAATCGTTTTTAATCGCGTAAGTGTGTCGTTGTCGTTTCTCGCTCAGATTTTGACTGCGATTAAAATAAATAAATAAATAAAAGCGAACATGTATTTCCTAAAAATATACACATGTGGAAATACGAGGCGTTACAGTCTCCCCTCCTTTAGGAAATTTCGTCCCGAAATTTATTCAGAAAGAAGGCTTGAAAGGGTTTTGGCAAAACGAAGAGGATTGTTTAAAATTGGGGCCTTGAAGTTTGAGACAACATAGATTAATTGGGGTATAAGGGTGAACGATTGATCTAGTTGATGATTACAAGTATCGGATAGACAAAAGTAGCGTGCCAAGAATGAAGTCTCGTCATGGATAATCGGATATAATGCGTTTGTGAGTTGTTTAAAGTTTGAATTAGGTCCAAAAAAGGTCTTTAAAGCACATAATTTCTCATGGCACTTCTTACGAAAGTTTCGTAACATGGTAAAAACACTTATATATAGGAAGTACCAACGGCGTATCCACCATGTTTTGACCACATTACGTCCGTTTCGTATTCGGTGTCGTGTTACGTTCCGTGTCTTACCACACACAGTAGTACACTCGATGATTCTCATGCGCCTATCATTATAATCCCGTGTGCACCCGCGATTATACTGATCGTCGCATGATCCACGTAGCTTGTACTAGTTGTATATGAATCAGGGTATACATAAATTTGAAAATAAGAATGCATGTGTATAGAAATGTAGCATATAAGCATGTTTGCGTTCCAAATAGTATAAGACCAACGTGAGCGAATCCCTCGGGTTTCGCCCGCGTATAGGTGTGAAAGTATAAATTTTGGGTAAAAAGCATCAGCATGGTATAAGTTTAAATATGGCCACGCACATGAACATAAACACAAAACGCATGTCAGGGTATGAGTAACAGCATAAGCATAACGTGTATGCTAAACGAGCATAAACGTGAGTACAAACATGAGTATAAGTTAAACACAAGCGTATGAGTATGAATACGAGTATAAGTGTGAACATAAGATGCATGAGCATAGATATGAATATAGGTGTAAAACATGAAGGTTAAGTATGAATAAAATATATGTGTATGAATATAAGTGTAACAAAGTTGTATAAGTGCAAATGAAAACATAAATCGTATGAATATGAATATGAATATGAATACGAATGTAGTATCGACATGAATGTAAGGACAACGTAAGTGTATAATTGTGATTGTATGTATAAACATAAAATGTATGAATTTTGAATCATGAGTATAACATAAATGTGTAATGTGAACATAAGTAAAGGCATAGAATGTATAAGTATGGATGTAGGAAATAATGATTTTGTTTATAGTATAAATCAAAATGCATGAGTTTATACGCGTAAAAGACTAAAAGTTTTGAGTATGAAAGAAAAGGAACAACTGACACGCGTGAGATCCTTGTGTGACATTGTCTAAAACGTGTAAAATGGTATGCATAAATAGGTGTTTGCGCAAAACGTGGAGTTAAAATAGATTGAATTGTCACGAAATATAGACTCTAGTTTGTGAATGTAAAGAGAGTATAAAACATCTATTGGTTATGTGGAAAGTACTTTGTAAAGGAATGGAAATGCTACTGCGGTTTTAAAAGAGTTTACATAAGTTGAAAATTTGTCGGTTCTTATGAAGTTTCCTTGCCCACATGTTTTGAATTTAATTGTCGTATCGAGTGAGGTTTTGAAAAAGTTCTAGAGATTAATAAGTTTGCATCGTTTTAAGTAACTTTGTGTTAGAAAATTTTGAAACTTACAGCTTCTTGTGAAAAAGTTGATCCTTAGAAAAGGAATTTGGTACATGAACTTAGTGATTGTTGAAAAATGTTTCATTGGTTTTGAAAAGGAATTTTAGTAAATGATCAAATAATATTGGTAATATTTTATAGGTGTGTGCGAAAAAGTTGATTTGATTCTCAATTGAGAATAAAAATCTCTATTTTAATGGTGTGAGAGGAGCGTGTTTCAATGTTTACGTTGATTGGTGAATTTGTGGGCAACGGATTTATTAAACCGACTAGGCTGACAAGTAGTATTTCGTGAAATTTTGAAAATCGAGGAACACGCGTTTATGGTAACATTTAAAAATTTTGTGTATGCGAGTGATGTGAAAATAGATTATAGAATAAGAGGTACGTTTAAATAAATGAAGCATTTTGAAATACATGATAAATGATTTAGGTATAAACATGATCGTGTTTACATAATATAGCCTATTAAAAGAAAGAGTTGGTAACGATCACTTAGGTAAGGGAACCACCCCTAATCCGTTGTTGAGGTCGTTGTAAGATGAGAAAAGAAGCGGAGTTAATCGTCAAGGTAAGGAAATCACTCCTATCTCGATGATATGTCTCTGCTCGTTACAAAAGTGTAATTAAAATTACGTGAAATCATGCATGCTAAGAATGTATAATCGTATGAAAAGTAAGAGTATGATGTGTGCGCAAAATGAAATCTCGAAAAATTATTCAAATTTGTCAAAAGATCGAAAATAATAAAGTGTATGCTCGAATAAAACTTGGATGGTTCCAAACGGAACATTGACTAACCAAAGTGGTCGAAAGATCTTTTGAAATTGAGAAATATGCTTTGGCCTAATAGGTGGAATACTCTCGCCGATATCTCGGCTAATGGTACTCACCCTTCCAGTTACTACATGTTCCCAATCCATCGAAAATTCGAGACTTGGCGGGACTTTTAAAAATCAAGGAGCGGAACTAGTCGACAAGGTGCGGGTTTCACCCCTAACTTGACGATTTCGTAACCTAAGTGTGGTTGGCACTCGTCGAGTCAAAATTTAATTTCGACACTTTGACGAGGGTCCACTGGAATTTGAAATGGAAATTCTCCATCAAGGTAAGGATTTCACTCCTAGCTTGGTGGCGAATTCTGCGTAAAAGAATAGATGGATTGAGAGCCGTTCACCAAATTATGGGTTTCACGCCTATTTTGGTGAACTCGCCTCGTTTGTACAATACGAGTAGTTTCGAGTTTAGTATAAACGAGTAAAATGCCTTAGGAAGGCGTATGTTTGAAATATTAAATCAAGTATACCACATAATGCATTTCAAGAAATTAACACATAGGAAACGTTTTCAAGAAGTTAACACATAAGAACATTTCAAGAATAACACGTAAAGATGTTTCATACAAGTAGCATGTGAAACAAATGTGGTCGAATTTGGTGCTTAACTATAGACTAGGTCAAAAGCATGACAATTTTTTCCTAAGTCCCTATAGTTATGGCTCTGATACCAATGTGTCACACCCCAACCAATGACGGAAACATCGGGATGAGACGAAGTGTGAAGATTGCTAGAGACTTCATAACACTATTTGTGTCAATATTTAATAAACCGATTTCATTTCAATAAGTAAATTGTCAACATTACAAGGAATTCAAATAACAACAAGTTCAAAAGAAATACATAACAATCATAAGCAAAATTGATACATTATTTAAACCTAAAGGTCTATATGTGTATCTAGGCATCAACGCTACTTCATTTCATAGCATCATCGTCATCAACCTATAACATGTTAAAATAAAGTTCAATGCAAAAGCAAATGCGAGTACACAAGGTTTAAATAGTATAACATAAGTATAAAGCATTTACTCGAATCCACATGGCAGCTTGTATACAAGGTAACTGGCATGCATAACATTACGTCTAACCCAAAATGTCCACTAGTATTTAGCATCCATCACCACAAAAGTGACGAGACCGTTTAGTATATTGACTTAACAAACCCCTGACGGGTGGTGTGCTACTCCTATAGCGCTATAATTGTTAAGCGAGGGTATAACATAGTAATGGCATAAAGCATGTATTATCTAGCATAACAAGTAGCATGTATATCGGATTGAGTTCACAAAGTACGTTTAAGGGTGTGTAAGTGTAATTGTTGTATGGTAACATGTTACAACCCAAAAGTGGTTTAAAATGTAAATGGGTCGAGTGTACTCACATAATTGCTAAGTCTTCCGATTATCCAAGTGTTGACGAGCGTAGAATTAGGAGGATGGAACACCGAGGTCACCCTATATGGGCAACCGAAGGTGTATGAGTAATCGGGATTACGACGAATGATTGAATTGGAAATTAGAGTATAACTGGTTAATATATATGTGTATATATATATATATATATATATATATATATATATTTTATTCAGTTTAAGTAATATTTCAAAATTGATTATAACAAGTGTATTGTTGAAAGGTGACCAAAATAATACACACTTATATCTATTTTATAAAATTTAATCGAATTTAATAGGTTTAGATTTATAAAATTATCGCGGTTCGTTTTACGGAATTTTACCAAAAAAACGGGCAGAGTTTCCTTTGTTTTTTGGATGATCCCGACAACTAAAGTGTCGATATAATTTTCAAAACTCAACAATTTATCACATTATATATAAAATTATCGTCAATGTCAAACGTAAATAATCACTACATATAACGGTTCGAGTTCGTTTTTAAAACAATAACTATTTACCGAAATAATAAAAACAAAATTTGCGTCATTAAGATTATACCAAGTCGTGTGTTGACTGAGTTTGACCTCAGTTGACTGAAGTTAACCGAGTCACCCGAACCACGAACCAAACTCCTCTTTGACTGTTGTTGACTGAACCGACTGACCCGAACTGAACATGAACCGACTAAACCGAGCCAGGACTGAACCGAGTCAAAACTGAACCGAGTCAAAAAAACCGGGTTGGGTCGAATCTGAATGCAAGGCCAAAACAAAACCCCAACTTGAATTAAACTTGAACTAAATCGAATGGCACTCAAAACTCTTACCTGAACCAAACCAAACCGAACATCGAATATGAGACTCAACTGGAACCAACTTGACTGGTACCCTATCGGAAGCTTGTCGGAACCAACAAAGCCACCACCGCCGCCGGAATACCAGTTCCGCCGCCACTCACGGCGCCGCCGGTCGTCATCTCCCTCTCTCTTGCTGATAATCTCTCACGTTCTCTCTCTTCTCTCCGACTAGTCACTCTCCCTGTCTTTGCGTTCTGCCGTCATATGCCACCACCGCCATCACCATATGCCACCACCGAAGGGTGGGGGTCGGCCGCTCAATCGAGCAAAGAGAGGGGTCGGTGTGGTGGTTTGGGAAGATGAGGGGTGTTGCAGGTGTGCTGTGTCTGTCAGAAATCGACCGGAGAAGACGAGGTGAAGGGGCTGCGGTGTGGGGAGTTGTCTGAGTGAACGAGGGAGGGCAGGGGTGTTGAGAGTGAAGGGGGCTAGGTTTTTGCTTATGAAGAAGTTGAGGGAGCAGGGGAGTTGTGCGTGTTTTTGTTTTTGTTTTGTGGTTTCAAATAAGATGAAGTGGAAGAAGGGTTAAGTTAGTTTATAAAGCTAGGGTTTTGAAGTGGGTTGGGTCCAAGGCTCACTAGCAAGCACCCAGTCTTTCGTATGGCCCAAACGTATATTCAAAATCGTGAAATAATAATTTATTTATTTTTTATTATTTTTTTTTTGTTAGAAGCACGGGAAGTAGCGTTAGTAATCGTTTTTAATCGCGTAAGTGCGTCGTTGTCGTTTCTCGCTCAGATTTCGACTGCGATTAAAATAAATAAATAAAAGCGAACATGTATTTCCTAAAAATATACACATGTGGAAATACGAGGCGTTACAATTATGGTCGGGGATCACTCTTTCACACACCACGATAAAAGACTTGAGTCCTTGATCGTAGTGAGCTGGTTGACATGGAGAATCAATCCAGCTTTTATCGACAGGCATTATGCAACTGAAAGATAATTTAAGGATATAATTTCTAGAGTAAACTGCAATTTTACCCCCTGGGGTTAGAGCCAATTGGCACTCTGACCCCTCCCAGGGAAATTTCGCACTCTGACCCCCCAACTAATGGAAAACGCTGCACTCTTACCCCATATTAACGGTCAATGGTTGTTTGATTGTTATAGGTAATGGTATTTTGGTAATCTTAGCCCATATTTATTATTATTATTATTATTATTATTATTATTATTATTATTATTATAAATGAAAACCCTATATTTGTGACATTTTGTCACCTGCATCACCATAAATATTGAGCCACCTACATCACCGTCCTCAAAACCATTTCAACTTTGTTCTTCTTCTTCTTCAGCTGACCAAATTAGGGTTTTCATTTTCTTCAATCTGGATCTGTTCGATTGGAACAACCAACACCCCCACCACAACTAACACAAATATACACCTGCACCATCAGATTGGAGAGTTTGTTTGGAAATCAACGTGATTCACCACCATCTCTGACCACCACCGACATTCCAATCGCTGGATCTATTGCAAACGTATACCACCGTCATCGGCCATAGACCTCGTGTCATCGACATCGCTGTCGGATAACCCTAGCCGCCTATGTTTCACCGATCTACAAGTATCAAAGCCAATAGGAGGTGGAGGTGGGTGGCGGGGTTGGTGGTGTGTGGCGGAGTGACCGTGTGGTGGTGTCTGGCGGAGTGACCGGGTAATATATATAGAATTTGTTTCACTATTAATGTTATCCTTTAGTAGGTTTCCTTTTCCATAGTCAATTGGGATTAGTTTATGTTTATCCACACTCTTTTGTAATAAGAATCTTCTATTTAGAGTAATAAAAATACCCAGAAAGAAAGAGTTTGTGATAAGTTATCATCACAGAATCCGTGTTCATTTTCTTCTTTCGATCTAATTGAATCTTGTCCAAGCTATATACACTAATAATATGTTACGTTTAGCATCATATTAATGTCGTCGTTGATTTTGAATTGCTATCTATGGATTTTCCACCAAGTTGTTCCTTTATAGAGAAAACAACGAACAAGTTTGTTCAAACATGTAGACTTTCTCAACTTACAAAACGGGGCAATTAAGGTTTTAGTCATCTCACTGCTGTAATTTGATGCATCAAATAAACAGAGCCCTCAATTAACTAAGTCAAAATTTGAAAGATAGAAAGACAATAAATAAAATAAATGTATTCAACTCAGTTCCAAGAAAGATATATGTATTGAAATTTTGAAGTAAATTTCTGTAGAAAAAAAGAAGAGAATTCTCAGTTGCAGTCACTTGATTGGGGTTATATGTGCAGGGGGTAAGGTTTGCAAGAAATATTTAACATCAGGGGTAATATTGCAGAGAACAACAAACCATAGGGGGTAATAAGAAAGGGTAATATAGTCATTTAACACTGGGGGGTAATATTGCAGAGTAGAACAAAGCCTAGGGGGTAATAAGAAATGTTAATATAGTCATTTAACATATCATTTAACGGAATTGTTAAGTTCTTTGACGCCAGGGGGTAATATTGCATGGTTTCTCATTAGTTGGGGGGTAAGAGTGCGAAATTTCCCTGGGAGGAGGTCAGAGTGCCAATTGACTCTAACCCCAGGGGGTAAAATTGCAGTTTACTCTAATTTCTAAATCAATTTCGGGTTGGTATTTCTAAGCTCATTATGTTTAAAATGACGAATTCAATATCGGGCATGTATTTCTAAGCTCATTATGCTCTAAAAGATGGTTTAAATTTGGTTATGTTTTAAATGATGATTTCAATTTCGATTGGATATTTTCAAAGCTCGTTATGTTTTAAATATTTCAATTTCGAGCGAGTATTTCCTATGTTCGTTATGTTGTAAATCATAATATCAATTTGGACCGGGTATTTTCTATGTTCGTTATGTTGTAAGTGATTATTTCAATTTTGAGCGGGTATTTTTTAAACTAATATAATAACTTTTAGGCAATGGCATATCAAATACACAATATAACAATATATATAATTTTGAAACTTAAACACACACACACACACACACATATATATATATATATATATACACACTAATTTATTTTTAAATCTAAACATAAACACATATATTTGTCAAACTTAAACATACTACATACTAACATACACATTTACATTCCTACACAAACCCAAAATTACAAAGTTTTTTCATCATTTACATACTAACATACACACATTTTCACCAAATACACATAATTTATACATTCTTACAAACACCTACATAGACTCACATACACACAACCAAATACACATAATTTATGCATACTTTCAAGTTAACATACACATATACGTACGAATATACACATATTTTCACCAAACACACATAATTTCTACATACTTACAAGCTAACATACACATGTACATACTAACATACACCTATATACACATACATAGACTTACAAACACACATTTTCATCAAGTATACATAAATTATACATTTTCACATACATTTACTAACATATACACATTTACATACAACATACATCCTTAAAAATCAAGAAATTAACAAAATGTATAACAAAATCAAGACCAAAATCAACTTAAACAAAGAATACTAACTAATTTAGAGTAGATCTTGGTGAAATTGATGAAGAATGGCCGGAATTCTCTAGCATCCACACATACATACACCCAAAATCAAGAAATTTACAAAATGTATAACAAAATCAACTTAAACAAAGAATACTAGCCGATTTGGAGTAGATCTTGGTGAAATTGATGAAGAATTGCCTATTTTAGGGGTAAACCCGTGAGAGAGATGAAGAGTTTGGTGGGAAAATGGGGAAAGAGGGGAGAAATCTCGCTTTTAGCTGTGCAGGTTGCGTAAACGTAATAGGAGCGACAGGCGTCGCCACTATTGCCCTAATCCGTCGCCGCTATTGACTAGGTTAAACCCCATCCGTCATATCAAGATAAGAAATGGATGGTTGGGGTTTCATATGGGACACCGCGTTTCGGATCGACCAATAGCAGCGACATATGGCATGTCACCGCTATTGGCGTCGCCGCTGTTACGTATTATTCTTGTAGCGTAAGAGGCCGGACTTCAATTTTGAAGCAACAAAAACCAACGGCTCATCATGAATTATGGTTAGAATTAATCAATTAGCTAGTTGTCTCCTCAAGAAAAATAGAGATAGTGTGATTTAGGGGATGCACCAAGGAAACCCACATTGCTTGAATGAGAAAATTAGGTTGGAGAAGATGAAAACCTCGTACACAATTTATTTTCTAAAAACTCGAGGTTGCACTATATTTGGATCACCAAGGAGCTCACCAAAAAGCCCAACGAGAGGAGATAGCCCATTGTAAACGCTTAGCCTAATATGCAAAGAAAATAGATAAAAAAGAAGATTGATTTTAACAAAAGATGGGTCTCACTGTGAACACTCTCCGGCTTAAGAATATATATCTACTATTTGAGAGTAGATGTAATAACGTAGAATATAAGTGAGAGCATAAATGAGTGAATCAATTGTATTACCATTTATATTTGGTGGATTAGGTTTTTAATATTATTATCATATAATGGTGGACCTAGATAAAAGCATAACCGTTTTGACATTGACATCTCTCACCCTATTAGAGGGGGTGAACATTTTTATCTCAATGTTGTACTTTTTTCAAAGGTGGCGTAACTGAATTTGGGCCGACTCAACCCGGATCTTGTCAGTTTGGTTCGAATAATGTGGGATCATAGGTTAAATTCAGGTCTTTAATACATTTAGATAGTTTTGTTAATTGTGTTATCTTCATACATATAATCCACCTGCTTCTATGCCCTGATCTAATTCTGCCAATTGTGCCTCTTGAACCTGTTTCAGTTAAGCATTTATTTCTTCTTCTCCATGCTCATGCTTTGTGTGAGATAAATGTGGTCTCTTTTGTTGATGTGATGTTGATCAGTTCTGTTTAAACATGATGGAAAACATGAAAACATACCTGTTACAGCAGACAATGCAGTGGAGAATCCAGTCAAAGATGATGCCATCGAGTTCGACATGTTTGTCAGTGTGATCTGGTCCCTCCTTAGGGTGCAAACTAATGATGGTGATGATGAAAACCGAAAGGGTATCGGTTATGGAGAAGAGGGCCAATTTTGATGTTATGAGAATTAGCTTATGTGTCTAACCTTAGAACCTCTACATAAGTCTCCTTATATATGCACCCAAGAGGAAACCTAATTAGTTAATAAGGGTAATATGGTCCATCAACAATTACCAACTAATTATATAATAGGTTATTATATATTTTGATCTATATTATGTAAATGATTATAATGGCTACTATATTAAATTTTAAATCGTAATATATTAAATCTTACATTCTCCCACTTAGCCGAGTAATCATTTACTATGAGTATTAGATAAGCCTGATCAGGAGTTAACACTCATTTTAGCCTTAAACAAAAACTATAGCAGAGAAATACAGCCGTTGAATCATTATGCGACTCAGGACCCCCATTAGTCATACTATTGCCTTAATTTAAAACCTAATCGTTATGATCAAAATACGCATAAGCCCTTTGTTTAATTTGTAACTTTATTTGTCTATATGCCATTATACCGATTGAACATATTCTAAGAGACATACAAAATCAAACTGAGGAAATTTCATTAATCATAAAACATAAGCTAGTACAATATGCTAAACAAGGTCTTTATTAAATCCCATATTCCGAACATGTTCTTCGTAAACTTTAGGATGAAGACCTTTAGTCATTGGATCCGCAAGTATATCCTTAGTACTAATATACTCAATACAAAGATTATTTTCCTCAACTCGTTCACGTATGAACAGATATTTTGTATCGACATATAAACCAGCTCCAATCGAACTGTTATTGTTCAAGAAACTAACGGTAGCTGAGTTATCACAATAAAGCTTCAATGGTCTAGAGATGGAATTAACAATTTTGAGTCCAATGATCAGATTTCTAAGCAACATTCCATGACAGGTTGCGTTATAAACAGCAATGTACTCTGCCATCAATGTGGAAGTTGTAGTCAACTGTTGTTTATGACTCTTCCATGAGATGGGTCCGCCTGCTAACATAAAGATATAGCCCGAAGTGGATTTCTTGTCATCTTTGCATTTGGCAAAGTCAGAATCAGAATAGCCTACCACTTCTAAATGATTACTTCTTCTATAAGTCAGTTTATAGTCTTTCGTCCCTTGCAGATATCGAAGTACCTTCTAAGCTGATTTCCAGTGATCTAGGCCATGATTAGTCTGATAACGGCCTAGCATTCCAGCAATATAAGCGATATCTGGGCGAGTACAGACTTGAGCATATATCAGGCTCCCGACTACTGACGCGTAAGGTATCTGGCTCATTTTCTCCTTTTCAACCTTTGTTGTCGGACACTAGAATGAACTGAAAACATCTCCCTTAACTACTGGAGCGATGGAGGGTTTACACTGTTGCATGTTGTAACGTGTAAGGACACGATCTATGTAAGCCTTTTGAGACAATCTGAAGATCCCTTTGTGTCTATCTCGGTGGATTTCGATGCCAATGACGTAAGAAGCATCTACGAAATCCTTCATGTCGAAGTTATGCGAGAATAACCGCTTCGACTCATGCAACATGTCTAAACTATTACTTGCCAATAGAATATCATCTATATAAAGGAAAAGTATAATAAAGTTTCTCCAACTCATCTTGAGGTAGGTGCATTGATCCACTTGATTCTTCATAAAACCTTGTTTCTTCATAACTTCATCAAACTTGAGGTACCATTGACGTGATGCTTGTTTTAACCCGTAAATGGATTTCTTCAACTTACAAATTAGATGCTCCTGACCTTCAGGTTTAAAGTCTTCGGGTTGTTTCATGTAAGCATCTTCTTCTAAGTCTCTGTTAAGGAAAACGGTTTTAACGTCCATCTGATGCAACTCTAAATCAAAATGAGCTACTAGGGCCATGACGATCCTTAATGAATCTTTATGAGAGACAGGTGAAAACGTCTCTTGATAATCAATTCCCCCTTTCTGAGTGTAGCCCTTTGAAACCAATCTCGCTTTGTAGCGTTCAACGTTCCCATTCGGATCCAGTTTTGTTTTGAACACCCATTTACATCCTATGGGTTTGACACCGTTGGATAATTCTACCAAATCCCAAATGTCATTCTTCTTCATGGATTCAAGCTCGTCAAGCATTGCTTTATTCCATTCAGAAGACTGGTCACTGCTAATGGCTTCATTGTAAGAGATAGGATCATTGAGCTTTCCGGGATCCATTTCAATCAGGTAGGTAACATAATCATCCCAATTAGTTATCACACCCCGATATTTACATCATAGCCCGGTGGGGAGTATCGTGACGTAAGATTGATGTCGTCATAGTCAAACATACACAGAATAGCACAGCGGAAGTCTTGGAATATAAAATATTACTACAAACCCAATGTCTTAAAATAACAAGTATTTATTATAGACGAGCTTGTAATATCAAATCCACAGGGGGGTCATTACAGGACATATAAAATGAAGTTTAGCAGACTTTAAGGCATCTTTAAGGATTTGCAAGATCCTCTATTTCGACACCGAGCAGCTCCCAGCCTATTTCGAGTAGTACATGTCACTTAGTCTTTTGAAAATACGTCAGTTTTTGTTAGGATCTGAGTTTGATAAGATTGTTCTTGTTTGAATATAATGAAAAAGAATTAAGATTAAGTGCAGCGGAAATAAGATGGAACAAACTTTCAACACAATCAAAGAGAGAATTGTTTTAAGCAAACATGTTTAACATGAAATCGAATGATTATATTTATTACAATCTTCAATAACACTGCATGCATGCATACAATCTCCCCCTCAGCCTGAGCTCACAGATGGTTTGTTCATACAGAATAACTTGTGGAAGAAGAGAGCTAATAGAACAGTACAGGTTATTGTTCTATTTATAGTACAGAACAAACCACTATGGCATCTTTGCTGATGTCACCATGAAAGTGACATCTAACCTCCTAACAACCTCTAACCACTGACCAATACAAACACGGTTATCTAACTACTGATTACAATAAATGAATACAAATACTAGCCTAACTGCTGCCTCTTCATTCCACTGCTTTAGCCCCAGCAGTGCTTTGTGTCTCCAGCAGTACTTGAACTATAACAGCAGATTGACTCATCAGTGATTAGTCTTCACTAGTCTTTGAATGCACAGCAGTTGATGTAGATCAGTAGTTGTTGTAGAAGGGCAGTACTTAGAGGGCTTCAGATGTTAGGCCACTTTCAAGGGGAAAGATTGATGCAAACAACTGCTTATTCTGGATCCACTAATCTGATCCAGTTTTGGCTTTATCAATTGTTCCTTTGTAGGGTTCAATCCCAACAATCTCCCCCTGGAACAGATGATGCCAAAACTCTTCATTATTCTGGATCTTTATTGTCTCATCAATAATTCCCTGACTTGACCTTTGAATTGTAATTCAAAGTCCAAGGAATCTGTATCATCCTCATCCCTGCACTCTGTGAGCTCAAGGAGATCTTGCAGATCGTCAACACCGAGGCCAAGTGCTTGTTCCCTTTATATATGCTCCACCTTCCCATTGGATTTGAGCAAAGTCAATACGTGGATCTTTTTATCAGACTTCCACTTTAGTATTTTTTAATTCAATGGGTTTCTTGGGAGAGTTTTTATTGTTGATGAGTTTGGAGAAGGAGGCCTACTCAGAACCTTGTTGGCTATACTTTGAAGTTTTGCTGAGCTTTCATCCTCTAGTGCCATTCTCTTGATAGCCTCTTTGAAATACACAGCTTCTTGTTCCTTTTCTTCTGCATCAATCAGCTTTTGCCTCTTTCTTTGGTTTATCACAATGGCAGAGGTATCTGATGATGTGAACAGTGGTTCAGAAGTATGGGCCTGCTTCTTTGGTTTATCAGTGGTCTTGTAGATTGGTTTCTTTGGAACAGTGGGGTCTTTCTTTCTTATCTCTTCAAGCCTTTTGTAGGTTTAATCAATAGTTTGTTTTGACCACCTTGCTATCTGCCTAGCTATTCCATAGTCTGCTGCAACCAACTCTTCTATTTTCCTTTTATATTACAGAGTAAGATCAGCAATCTTCTTACTGAATTTGCTCCAGTTTGGTGCTGTTCTTTTCATACCTGGAGTATTTTTTATTCTTTCAATTCTTTTTAATTATTCCTTGAGAGCAATGAGTGGCCAGTCTTGGAAATTCTCAGCTTTTGTAGGGTAAAACTTTTCACTCATGATCAGTTTGATGAGATCTTCTTTCAGATCTACTTGTAACCCAACCTCTGGTGGCAAGTTGGACATTTCTTTACTCGGGTCTCTTGCAAAATCTTCCATTTTCTTGACCTTGGTAAGCAAAAATTGCAACCTATTTGAGAAGGCATTATCACCTTGCCCTTTTCATTCATATTTGGCTCTAAATTCAGCTTGCTTGCCTTTGAGTTTTAGGTATTTATCCATGTTTTTAGGATCTCTAAAACCGGCAAGGGAAGGAAATTTTCTCTTGGAAGCATCAACCACTAAATAGAACTGTTTCATTTCATTTTTAACAGCATGAAGCTCCAGTTGATAAGGGCTGCTAGTGGTACAAGATCAGCAGGGTTAAATCCTTCTAGAACTTTTGGATCTTTGATAGGATTGGCCAGCTTTGGAGGAATGAAAGGTTGGGGTTTGATGACATTGTAGGGTGTGGATGATAGTGGAGTTGGTGCTGGTATATCATCATCATGCACCTGGAACTTTCTTTTTCTTGTATACACCTTTTTAGGATAAGGTGATTTTGTTTGAGTTGTTGGTGCAGAAAGAATTATGGCTTGTGTGGGAGTGTTTGTGGTAATGGGTGACTAACTAACAGTTGTTGAAATAACTGGTGTCTCAACTACTGTTGTTATTACAACTGTTGATGTGTCAACTGTTGTCTTCTGCACTGTTGCAGGTTGTGTTTGAAGTGGAGAGGAATTTTGTGGTGTGGCAATGGTTTGAGTAATGGATGGTATGATAATAAGAGCAGTGGTTGAAGTAACATTTGTTGAAACCACTGAAGTATCAACAACTATTGGTACAACAGGTGTCTCAACATCCGTTGGTTTGGAGGTTTGATGAGAGGAATTTTTGGAGATTTGGGGAGTTTGTTTGATGGGTTTGGAAGGTGTGGATTTGGGTTGGGTTGCTTTTCTAGTAGGCCTTCTTCTTTTTGGCTTAGGAATGACCTGCTCTTCCTTAGGCTCATAAGTACCCTGCTCTTCCCTTTCCATCAAGACTTTCTTCTCCTGCTCAAACCTTTTAGACCCTTTTATTTCCATTGACTCTTTCATGCCTGCTTTTAAATCAGCAAAAGCATTTTGGGTCTCATCAACCTTTTTGGAACCATCTGGCCTAGGGATTTCTGCAACCAATTTTGACAATGGATCTGGTTTCATGTATAGGCCATCTTCATATCCCTTCTTCTTTTTCTCCCCTTTTTTGGCATCATCGGGTGGATTGTCAACAAAGATGATTGAAGGAGGAGAAGTGCCAGTGGTTTGTAGTAAATGGGCCTTAATTGCCTTGATATCTGCTTGGGTATCCTTGAACCTAGCTTCCATCAAATTTCTGATCATTTTAATTTGAACTTCATGTTGTTGATCAGCATATTGTCTTTGTTTGTGAAGCAGAGGTTGAAACAATTCCCAAAGCTCAGTGGGAGTAGGAGCAGATGATGGAGCAGATGTTGCAGGTGTTGCAGCAGTGGGTGTTGCCTTTTGAGCTTGTAACAACTGTTGCAGCATAATTTTGATTTCTGCAACAGATGTGTCAATTTTGTCAACCCTCTCCGTCAATTCTCTATATTTTAAACCATCACCCAAGTGAATGGGATCATCTGATTTCCCACCAGTGGTGGTTGTATCAGTGGTTGACTTAGGAAAAGTGTCCCAAAAGTCATCCACTGATGCCCCTTGTTCTTGGTGCTGGGGTCTTCTTTCTTCAACAGAGGTTACCATTCTAAGCGCACCAGTGAATATTGGATACATACCAGTTGGCATTATGGTTCCCAAAGAAGAAATTGCCTTCAAGGGAGTCTTATTAATGAAACTACTGTCCAAGTGTAAACTAGTGGGTTCAACACTAATAGTAGTTGCTCCACTTGAACTACTGACAGGAATTACTTGTAATTCCCGCAGTGTAACCTCCTCAGTTGTTGGTGGATTAGCAGAGATATGGAGCTCAGACTCAGTCACTTGTTGAGGCATATTCTCAGTTACAGGTGGTTGAGAAGAACTGATTTCTGTCTGAGCTATATCAAGTGCATCCAACAAAGGTAATATTGATGGTGGAAGTTGGGCAGTGAGTATGGGTGTAGAAAGAGAATTTGCCCCGGGAGATAGGCTGTAGATGATGGAATCAAGTGATTCTAGAGCATCATAATGTGGTGTACCTATTGATACAACCTGATCTTTTTTAGAAGAAGCAGGAGGAGTTTGAGGCTCAGGTTGAGATCTTTCATCTAACTGCTGTGAGGAAGTAACAGCAGTGGTTATTGGTGACTTTTGTGATGTCACATGTATAATCTCTGGGATCTCATCTTCCACAATTACCTTTAGTGGGTTTGGGGGGCTTTTGGATATTTTACTTTTTGGGTCTTTTGGTGATTTTAGGTGTGGGTTTCACAGCAGTGGTTGAGCTGCTGTGATCACCTTGAGCAGTGGGCTCAATAGCAGGAACCTAAGGAGCAGTTGTTGCTGCTAAATTCTGCTCAGGCTCCTTTGTTTATGTTTTCGAAGGTTTTGACAGCCTAGTAAAGGTTTCAAAAGATAGGTTGTTGATTTGAATAAGATTCCCTTGGATAAGTACATGAGCACTATCATTTGGAATCTTCTTTTGCAGGTAAAAGCTCAAAAACCTTGGAAAGAAAAGAAATGGTTTTTTCTTGTCTTTGATATTATTAACATTTTTTACCATATCATTAAAAATCTCTTGGTAGTAACTAAAAGTTTCGTTTTGCATGATAGCATATCCCACGTATTGGATTTTTAATGGAATTTCATTAAAAGTTGTGGTCTTGTTTGAAACACACATGGGGAGGGTATGAAACAAAAACCTCATGGCAGGTGGAAAACTGCCTTTTTGCAAAGTATATTTTTTCATTTCCTCTTCATACCCTCTCTCAAGGAAATCAGTTTGATAATCGGTTTTTGGGAAAGAAGTTTTACCTATAATGTCATTCAATTCGAATACCTCAGAAATGTCTTTAGGTGTGACAGCAACCTTAATTCCCTTTACCGCAGATGTGACAGCCCAGGGCTTTTTGTCCTGAACTTCTAGTTGTGCATTTTTCCAGAAATCACGAAGAGTATCAAGATATATGGATGGGTTGCAGGTCAACAAGGTTTTGTACCTTGAGGATGAGAGTGCGTTAATGACAGAGTGGAATGTTGTGCTGTCACTTGGTTTTTCAAGTATGCACAGGTAGTTATGAGGGGTTTTGTATGGAAGAGACATGGTGATTTGAGTGTGAGTGTGAATGCGAAAGAAGAAGACGATGAAAGATTTGGAGAGAAATTGATGGTAACTGCTTTTAGAAAGGAATTTTGAATTCGATTCGATAGTGAAACCCCTGTTTGGGGTTTTGATCAGGGTTTTATAAGGTGGAAAAGTGAATGCTGACGTGGCAACGGTTACAAAAGATCTGATGGATAAGTAATGTCTACGTGCCAACCTCTGATAAGTAATGGAAGACAGTTGTTAAGGAAACCACTAGTGGGTCAATTATCAGTGGTTTACAGTGGTAAAATGAAAACAGTGGCTAACTTTTAACTATCAGTGGATAGCCATCAGTGGGTTAAAACACTGATTTTGAACAACATTGATTAACAAAGAAATGAGGAATCAGAGGATGACTTTCAGCAGTGGACAATAATCATCAGAACAGATGTTTGAACCAAAACAATGGTTATGGCAGACTTTAAGGATTAATGAACATTTTCATTTTTAGCTATTTTTAAGGATGAAATTTTGATTTTCTGAAAACATTTTAATGCTTTTATTCATAGAAAAAAAGGATTTTGCCTGTTATTCCATGTTCAGCATGCCAATCCTAGACATCAAGCTTTCAAAGGTGGATGTGTCTAATACTTTTGTTAGCACATCTGCCAGCTGATCTTTAGTTAGAACATGATGTAGAGAAATCAAACTTTTTTCAAAGCAATCCCTCACAAAGTGATGTCTGATATCAATGTGCTTGGTGGTTGAATGGGAGACTGGATTTTTGATGATATTTTATGTTGCCTGACTGTCCAACATGAGAGGTGTCTTTAAGGCAGTGATACCAAAATCCAGCAATTGATTTTGAAGCCATAACAGTTGGGCTGTACAGCTTGTAGCATCTATATACTCTGCCTCAGCAGTGGATGTTGAAACAGCTGCTTGCTTTGTGCTTTGCCAAGACACTATGTAAGTCCCAAAACAACACAATCGGATATCAAACACTAATAAAAGCACGGAATACTAAGAAAAGTGTAGAAGAACAAGAACAAACAATCGATTATGACAACCAAGGTGCACACGGTTTCTAGAGAACCGTCTGGTACACCAACACAGAATTCGAAATTAATGAAGAACCTCTCAAAAATGTCTAACCTAATAATGAACTAGGTTCACCCTATTTATAGTTACATAGGGTGACCTAGTTACAGACTGGGCCAGGCCCACATGCACAATATTACTAATCAAACAAGCCCAAATCACTTAAATAGCCCACATAGCTTATCCCAATATTATCTAACCCACTACAAGGCTAAGCCCAATAGCCTATATTTGTGTTTAATAAAGATAGGCGTAAACCTACACCATTATATGGCCTTACAATATCCCCCTAGGTTTATGCTGTCTTTATCAAACTGTTGTCTTCATCATGAATCCGTGGGAAGATACTTTATCTCTTAATCTTCAAACTTGGGCTCGTTGTTCTTCTTAATCACGGTCAGCTTTGCTTGAAAAACTTGTTGAAAAGAATGCAAGCGGAGGATTCTCAGCAACTCTTTTCTTTGTCAATGTCTTCTATTTCAAGCAGGTTCACAGGTACTTCTTCATATGTACTATCACTGTCAGATGATGACTTGTATCTGGTTCTTCTGAATCATGTACATCTTGCTATTCTGATGCTTCATGCTTTGTCTGCAACCAACAGCATCTCAATCTTCAACAACCCCTGTTTCTTGATTTAAATTTTAAATTCTGCACATGCTCAAAAATTCATAAGCAAACATTTATGTGCAACAGAGGAAAGTACCCCATGAACACTCGGTACATCCAAGTATTTGTACTTGGATTTCACAATTCAAAATTTCATTCAATTTATGATGATCAGTCAAATCTTCAAGAACGGTTAAATTTTTTTTTAATCAAACAAATAAGCACTCTATTTTTGGATTTTTGATTTTATAAAAACTAACAATATAAACCAAACATAAATAAACAAAGAAACTAATTATAAAATTATAATTGCAATGGGATCAAATCACAGTGTTTCAGGCTAGACTACACTTATCAACACTAATTTACTTTGGATGATCTGAGCGATTGCCAGTATGTTTGTCCACTTAAACTTATCTCATTAGGCCTTTTTCATGCAACGGTCTGCAACTGATTTATCATGTTTTTCAATTTAATTAATATGAACACTCAATTCAATCACAATCAAATCCTAGAATTTTTAATCAGAACACGCTATCATACATGCAGTTTCCCTACCACATATTTCACAAGCCCGTTCTAGGATTCTGAAACCTTGACTGGGACTGGATTGAGAAGAGAACAGAATAGATCATTTGCATAGATGGATATAGTATACAGATCAAATGAGTTTTCTCAGTTTGATATAGGTTTTTTTTTCGGGTTTCTTTTGGGCACTAGAGGGCCTCTTTCGGGTGTAATTGATCTATAGCGCGACAACGTACAGCTAGGTCTTTGCTCACGCAAAACAGAAGCTGACGTTGCCTAGCACCTCCAGGTCTTTGCTCACGCAAAACAGAGGAGATACACGAATTGGTCAGAAAAGATTTTAGAACTAGAACGAAATTGTGTGTATCGGGACGTCACACACGCATTCAAATAGCATGTCCTAATTCCAAGTGACGTTCTTTCCTGAGGTCATAGAATAATATTAGTGTTCTGCACAGTACCAGTCAAAGAATCCAGCCATCAGGATAAAGCCTACCAACATATCACTCTAGAGTCAGACCGTTTCAATATTGGTCTTACATGAGTCAGCCTTAATCCACATAGTGAAATTATTTCATTTCCCATATATGCAACAAAATATTTTTGATTTTTTCTAATGTTTTTGTATTTTTCTCATTTTCTCATTTTTTTATTTTTAAATATATTTACAGACATCTCAAGATATCCCCCTAAATTTGTGCATAAATTTTATGCGCAAATCTACCTAATAACGAAAACGTATGTACAAAGAGAAACACAAAAGAAAATGAAAATAATTTTGTTGTTTTTGCCTAACCGTTCTATCATAAGATTTATGACTAATCATTATCGAAATCAGAATATGAAATTCAAATGTGTACCTTTTTCGTTGATCTTGTCTTACTTACTTCTTTTATCTCCTTCAAAAGAAACATATCAACTGTAAAAATATACCTTTTTGCAACAGTGAAATGTTACCCGTTATGTATCTGGAACAACCGCTATCAACATCCAAGGATTGTCAACAGCTCCTCCTTGGTTGTCCCTGAAATGTAAGAAGATTAGTAAGACATTGGTACCGAGGCCATCGTGGTCCTGGGTATTCCTGAAGCATCAACATAAGACACTTCTCGAAAGCACATGTTCCCTTTAGATTCAAGGACTGGTGATGTTGTTGCATTATGTTTTGCCTTCCAAACTTGTTTTGGCTTCTCTAATTTCTTAGGTGCCTTAGGCAAAACAGTTTGCTTTTCAACCTTTTTGTTTTTCAAAACTTGTTTTCGTTTCAAAGCTTGTTTTCATTTAGTTTTAGCAGCATTCCAGTCCCCATCAGATGGTTTAACCTGGGGATGCTTATTCATCATTGCCTTTGGTTTTTCAACCTTCATTGGCTTAGAATAAGACCTGTCCCTTGGTGTAACCTTCTGATGTTGTGTATAGTACGACACGTAGGGACGATGTGTGCAGTTTCTTGCAATGTGACCGGGTATGCCGCAGTTGTAGCAAGTCTGCTTCTTTACATAAGGGGCATATCCCGATCCATTCCATCCAACTGATGTTGGATTTGAGTTATAAGACTTGTTGGATGATTTGTTTGCAGACTTTTCAACCTTTCTACCCTGCTTCTTATGTCCCTGTCTGCAACAATTAGCACATTCACTTTTAGGGTTAGCATTTTCATTTCTAACTGTTGGCTTTGGAGGCACATATTTACTTGTAGGGCCTCTCAAAGCTGCCTCAGAAGCATCCTTTCTCACATAAGGAGGAGCATCAGCAGACAAATTTGATGTTCTTGGACAAACATCGTCAGCTTTTTGACAAACAATATCATCCTCCTCCACCCAACCCAATCCTCTACTATTACTTCATCTGCACATGAAGTAGAAGCATCAGTAACGTTCACACAATTTAAATCAGGGACTGGCCTTGTTGTTTCAATTTCAGACGTTGTGGGCTCAGTCACTGTTTCACTGGTTGATTCAGCTGAACCACCTGAGTTACATTCCTTTTGTAGTGGCTCTGCTGAATCCTCTGCTGCTGAGTCAGCTGCTTCAGAAGACTCACAGCTGGATTCACTAGATTCAACTGATTCCAATTTCTCAGAATCAGTTGCTTCAGGTGATTCACATTTGGAGTCAGATGGAGCAGGTGGCTCAGATGCTACTATTGTTCGTTCTGATTCAACTATTTCAGGTGATTCATTACTAGACTCGGCTGAATCAGCTAACTCTGACTTTTCACAGTTAGCTGTCTCCGAGGAGTCACATGAGGAATCAGATGAAGCAGTTGACTTAGTTTGTTTGCGAGACCATTCAACAAACTCATTCAACATAGCAAACTCAAAATTGAGAAATTTTGTTTTAGACCCTTTCTCTTGTTGTTGTACTTCAGGTGAATTTTGAGAAAATGTTGATTCAGTATTATCTAACACTTGAAAATGCTTATCAACATCAGCATTTTTCTCAAAACTTAGAGTCTCAGTGTGGTTTGAAACTTCAGCAGGTTTCACAAAAGTTTTATTAAACGCCTTTTTTCTAGAATAATTTCGGTTTTATCAGGCCTTGTGATTTTAACTTTCTTTGGATTAACAGGCTCAACCTTCTTATCCCCGGGCTTCCCATATTCCATTTCAGGTAGATTATCTATCTCCTCTTCAGTCATGGGAAGTGAGGTGTAATTGTGATTGTATGGTGGAGGTATGCATACAAATCCCAATCCCTTATTCCTGACTTCCTTTTTACTATATTTTAACTGTTGATTAATCATTTTTTCAACCTTCTCACTTGATACATCAAACTTTTTAAAATTGAACTCTGTGTTTTCAAAAGTTGATTTTAAATCATTAAGTTCAACAGTTAATTTTTCAGACAACTCTTTGAAGTGGAGATATCTACAATTTGCTTCACTCAGATCGTTATGCAACTTTCGGATATCACACTTTTGCGCCTCCATCTATACCCACCCAATTTCTTTTTAATTTCATAACTACTAGATCTGGTATATTGAAGTTGCATAACGAGTGAGTCTGCCTGCTCTTTGAACCCTTTAACCTTTTCCCTACATTTAGGAGTACAGCAGATATCGTCTACACATACCTCGTTGATTGTGGGAGTGAAATTATGAATTTGAATACCTGCATCAGAAGTGGATGAGCAAACTGCAACAGGCAATGGAGCAGTAGAAGTAGGAGTGGCTGAGCAAACTGCATCAGATGTATTGCCTTGAGTAGACTGCTTGTCAGCATTGTCATATGACTTGATTAGTGAGATCAGCTCATCCGGCTTCATTCTGTAACAGTAGCAGTCGGTTGTCACAATTATCTGATTAACATTTCTAAACCAACTACAGTTTGCCTGATCTGGAATCCCTTTTATAGCATCTAGAAGCTTTCTGTTGCTTGAGTGAGTAGACACCTCAATCTCAGCCTTCTCCATTTCAGAGAGCAGTTTAGCAAACCGGCCTGTAAGTGCTTCTATAGATTGACCATATGAGTATCTGAATCCTTGAAGTTCCTATTCAAGCACCTCTCTCTTAGACGACTTTTTGAGATGTGATCCCCCGAAAATGTGATCCCCCAGAAATGTCATCCCTTAACTGAAACCCTTTACCACACGCACGAATCAACTTTCTGTACCGCGCCTCCAAACCTGTCAAAACTTACCACCAAACAATAACCGAACCTTTTTTTATTTTAAAAAAAAATAAACCCTTTTTTATTTATTTATAATCCTTTTTTTTAATTTTTAATGTTAAAATAAAATAATTATTATAATTAATTAATAGAAAACCTAATTTAATATTATAATAATTATTATTAATAATAATGATTAAGTAATGATGTGCTAATGATTAGTTACTATTATTATTATTATTATTATTAATTTATTAAATTAAAAAAAAACAAAAGAAAAACAATAGGTCTATTCGTCTTCTTCGTAACAACCGCCGAACTCAAAACCCTAATTTTGAAAACTCAGCCGACACAAACGTTTCTTCTTTGTTTCTTCACGTCGGAGATAGATTGAAGATGATGGAGAACCAGAGGTGACAGAGATGAACGACGGTTATGGCGGAGTTTGACTGAATGTTATGACTGAAGGTGTTCGATGATGGTTATGGCCGTCGACCGTGGTTGTAGGATGATTGACGGAGAGTGTGACCGGAGAAGGTTGCAGGTTGGAGGTGAACGATAGTGGTGATCGAAGGTTGTCAACTGTGGTGAGAAAGACAATGAACGACGGTTGTGATGACCGGAGAAGAAGGATCGTCAGAGATGGCGTGCAGGGAGGTTCGTTGATGAAGATGATGATGGTGAACGGTGATAATGGTGCACGGTGGTGAGTGGTTGAGGGTGTGCGGGGATGGTGTGCAAGGTATCGGTTTGCGAAATCGGTATCGGTGTGCTGATGGTTGAACGAACTCGAATGGAGAAGATGATGAGTGTGGATGATGGAGAAACACAGTCACACAAGTTTGATGTTGACGTCACTTCAATCGCACAAGCCAAGTATGGTTTGGTCGCACAAGATCAACTTATTGGATCGCACAAGAAACCCGTAGTCGCACAAGATGGAAATTCAGTCGCACAAGATTGGAATGTTGTAATCGCACAATTTAGATGTAATTTGTGATGATGTTGACTGCAATGATGAATATGATCGCGCAAGACAAATTTAAATGTAGTCGCACAAGTTGCACTTCCCGTAGTCGTACAATTTGATTTCAGTCGCACAACACGTAAATTTAATCGCACAAGAATGTTTCCATCGCACAAGCTTGAAAGTTGTTGCACACTTTAACTTTTTGATGCAATTTTTTTAGATAATTCCACTAATCAAATCCCCCGAGAATCAAGGAATTGATTTGAAATTCAATCTCTTTGATTTATTTCCACCAATAACCTTCGAAAAACAAGCAAACACTTTGACTATTTCACCAAAACAGATCAAAACACTAATTTTTGACTGTTCTTCGAAATCTCCAACAATTTCTTCGTGTTCTTCGATCTTCAAATAATTTCTACGTTCTTCGATTGATATCCAACGAACTGAGCCTACGAAAGACTGTTTAGGCTCTGATACCAATTGTAAGTCCCAAAACAACACAATCGGATATCAAACACTAATCAAAGTGCGGAATATTGAGAAAAGTGTAGAAGAACAAGAACAAACAATTGATTATGACAACCAAGGTGCACACGGTTTCTAGAGAACCGTCTGGTACACCAACACAGAATTCGAAATTAATGAAGAACCTCTCAAAAATGTCTAACCTAATAATGAACTAGGTTCACCCTATTTATAGTTACATAGGGTGACCTAGTTACAGACTGGGCCAGGCCCACATGCACAATATTACTAACCAAACAAGCCCAAATCACTTAAATAGCCCACATGGCTTATCCCAATATTATCTAACCCACTATAAGGCTAAGCTCAATAGCCTATATTTGTGTTTGATAAAGATAGGCGTAAACCTACACCATTATATGGCCCTACACACTAAGCAACTGCCTAGGAATTGGCACCCTCCTGAAGTGGACTTCCTTGTTGCATTACATCCAGCAAAGTCACTATCTGAGAAACCTGAAAGCTTGATATTTCCATCAGTTGGATACCAGATACCAAGTGTGGGAGCACCTTTTAGGTATCTGAATATCCTTTTTACAGCAATAAGATTTAACTTTCTAGGGGCTGATTGGGATCTTGCGCAAACACATGTTGCAAACATGATGTCTGGCCTAGATGCAGTCAGATACAATAAAGACCCAATCATGCTTCTATAAAGAGTTTGATCAACCAAATCATCCTTTTCATTAGATATGACTATTTTTGTGGTTGCTATGGGTGTACTACATGGCTTGCAATCATCCATCTCAAATTACTTTAAAAGTTCTTTGGCATATTTTCCTTGATAGATGAAAGTACCATTTTGCAGTTGCCTTACTTGGAGACCAAGAAAGCACTGAAGTTCACCCATTGCACTCATCTCAAACTCAGATGTCATGAGTTGTCTGAACTCTTCACACATTTTAGAACATGTGCTTCCAAAAATGATGTCATCCACATAAATCTGAACAATCATCAAAGCTTTCCCTCTCCATTTTAAAAACAATGTTTTATCAATTTTACCTCTTGTGAACCCAATGGAAAGAAGAAAAGTGGAAAGAGTTTCATACCAGGCTCTAGGTGCTTGTTTCAAGCCATACAAAGCTTTATTTAGCTTGTAGACATGATTTGGATTAAATGGATCCTCAAAGTCTGGAGGTTGACAAAAATATACCTCTTCTTGTATTTAACCATAGAGGAATGCACATTTAATGTCCATTTGATACACCTTTATATTGTGGTTGACAGCAAAGGCCAGGAATAATCTGATAGCTTCTAATCTTGCTACAGGGGCAAAAGTTTCATCATAATTAATGCCATCTTCCTGTCTGAACCCTTGAACCACTAGCCTTGCTTTATTCTTGACAACAATACCCCTTTCATCAGTTTTATTTTGAAAGACCCACTTTGTGCCAATAGGACTCACCCCCTCTGGCAGTGGTACAACTTCCCATACTTGTTGTCTTTTAAACTGTTGGAGCTCCTCTTGCATGGCTTCTACCCAGTTGTTGTCTTTTAGAGCCTCTTGGTACTTGACTGGCTGATGGAGTGATAGGAAACCAGCAAAAAGACAGATGTTTTGGGATTGGCTTCTTGTGAGCACCCCTTCACTGATGTTGCCAATGATTTGGTCAGGTGGATGAGACTTCAAGAAGATTAAATCTCCTTTGTATGGAACAATCCCATTTAAAGGTGAGGGCTGCAGATGTGAATCATCTGAGCTAACCATTATTGGTGACTTTGATGATCCAACAGTGGCTTGAAATGGAGGTGGAGGAATGGGAGGAAGTGGTGTGAAAACATGCTGATTTTTATCCACTGTTTGGGGATTTTTATCAACAGTGCTTGAGGATGTGGAAGTAGGGGTTAAGGGGCTACTTTGCTCAACAACTGTTGAGGTAGCAGTGATTGAGTTTTGACAGCTGTTTCGAACATCTGCTACTCTACCCATTGATGCTGACTTTTGTTGTGGAATGATGACTTCATATCCATAGTATGATGGAGGACTTTGAGATGGACCTGCACTGTTAGTCTTGACATAAACATTTTCAAAGGTAAATTTATCAAGATCAAATAATTTTGAAGGATTTGCAGGGATTTTCAATGAAGAGAGTTCATTGAACTTCACATTCAAAGTCTCTTCCACTGTCTTAGTCCTAGTTTTGAACACTTTGTAGGCCTTAGCAGTGGTTGAGTATCCCAAATGATAACCACAATCAATTTTGGCTGCAAACTTTGAGATAGAATCTTTTAAGTTTAAAATAAAACATGGGCAGCCAAAAACTTTGAAATATGAGATCAGTGGTTTGATTTTATACTGAATTTCATAGGAAGTCTTTTGATGCCTAGGGTTTATTAAAACTCTGTTCTGGACATAGCAGGCAGTGTTTACATCTTCTGCCCAGAAAGTTAATGGCAAACTTGAATCAGCAAGCATGGTCCTGCCAGCCTCAATCAAAGTTCTGTTCTTTCTTTCAACTACCCCATTTTGTTCTAGTGTTCTTGGAATGCTGTACTGCCTTACAATTCCTTTTGACACACAAAACTCATCTAACTCCCTATTTCTGAATTTTGTGCCATTGTCACTCCTGAAGATTTTTACTGGCAAGTCAAACTGCTTTTCAACCTGTGTGGCAAAGTCTAACAAAATGCTTGTAGTCTCATCTTTGGAATGTAAGAAATAAGTCCATGTAAACCTAGAAAAGTCATCTACAATTACCAAGCAATATCTTTTCTTTCTAAGACTCATGACTTTAACTGGGCCAAACAGATCCTTGTGAAGCATTTGCAAGCACTTGGTTGTTTTGGACTCTTCAATGGACTTAAATGGGCTTTTATGTTGTTTTTCTTTTAAGCAGGAAACACAATGCTCAGGACAGGTGAACAGTTTTTGAGGAAGACCTCTTACTAACCCCTGTTTTGACAAAGCAGTGATTGTCTTGAGATTTGTGTGCCCCAATCTTCTGTGCCAAAGTTCTGTCTCTTTGTTAGAGGCAGCTGAGAACAGACAGGCATCAGTTCTTGGGTTCTCTTTTGACAAATCACCTACATAAACATTTCCACTTCTTTGAGCAACAAGTTTAGTTATTCCATTTTTTATTATTTCTTAAATATTTTCAACCATTTCTGGTCCAACAATCCTACAACACTTTTTAATAAAGAAAGAACCATAACCTTTGTCACTCATTTGAGAGACACTAAGGAGGTTGAAATTTAGATTGTCTATCAGATTGACATTTTCAAACTTAACATTTCCAGACTGTACTGTACCAGATCCCATCACCTTCCCTTTACTATTATTACCAAAAGATATATCACCCCCTCCATGAGTTTTGAATTCCTTGAGTAGGGCTCTACATCCAGTCATGTGCCTGGAGCCTCCACTATCTACATACCAAAGACTATCTAAGCATGCAGAAGCTCCCTGCACATCAAGTAAATAATTAGTTCAGGAGGGTCTCCAAAGCCAATAAGGCTTTGGATGGGGTCTCAACAGTGTCTATGTTAAAGTCAGGAAGATTGACAGTGGTTAGATCAGGGGATTGATTGATTTTTGCAGCTTGTTTCTCTAACCACTGTTGGGAGCCATTTCCAATCAGTTCTTGATATCCATAGGGATGCCTGTTCACTTTTGGTTTAGAAGGCCTTTTATAGGTTTCATAAATGTGTGGGACCCTAGGATATGGTGGTTGACCTTTACCTCTTTGGTATTGGTTAGCAGGGGGTGCATCAGTTATCTGAACATCTCTTTTAACAGAGGTTTGGTTCAGTTGTTTTGTAATAGTTGTTTGGACTGGCACAAACAGTGGTTGATTCTTGAATGGTGGTTTTGATGAACTCATGGATGTTTTTGAAGTGTACTCATTCTTTTTTACATCAAAGGATTTGAGATACACACATCCCTGAGTGAGATGGTTTGTTTTACCACAGATGGTGCAGCTCTGGGAAGGCACAATGATGCTTGTTTTGTTAACATCATATGCTTTTAAATGAAAACAATCTTTGGTCAAATGAATTTTCTTCTCATAGAAATCACAAAACAAGTTTTTAACCTTTTCTTTTCTTTTCTTCTTTTCAGACTCCTTTGCAACAGAGTTTTGAACTACTGTTGGGATATCCTTAAGAGGAATGACCTTTGCCTTAGGAGCTTTGACACCATCCACAGTTGTGAAGTCCATGGGTTTGAAGTTTTCAAGAATGTCACACTTATCAGACCATGTTGGTTTGAATTGGTATTTCTCAATCTCCTCAAAAGTTGAGGACCCCACAAATCTTTCCAAAGTGATTTTGTTACCAAGTTTATCAGTTATTTTAACTTCTTGGCCATTCTTGTTGGTTGGTATGATTTCAACAGAATCAGCTTGATTTGCAGCAATGTTTTCAACTTGATCATTTTTTCTAAACCCTATGCCAAATTTGACATTACTTTCAAGTTGTTTCTCAAGCATGATCTCAAAACCTTTGAAGGTTTCAACCCATTTTTCACAAGTGATTTTGGTGGCTTCCAACTCCTTTTTGCAGGCATGATATTTTTCTATCATGGTCTACAGTTGGTCCTTGGTTATGCTATGCTCTTGTTTGATGCTGAAAATTTCATTTTCTTTTTCACTCAATTTGTTTTTCAGTTCTTTTAAAGACTTTTCAAATTGAACTTCACCAGCTAATAACCTATCTCTAAGGTTTTCATTGACCTCCTTAATGTTTGCAAATGCTATGATGCATTTGTCTGAACAAAGGTTTTTGAGAACCTGGGGTGATACCTTAGTTGCAGCCATCATGGCACAGTCACAGGTATGATCACTTTCTTCTTGAGCTTTCTCTTCTTTTTCACCTTCTTTCTTCTTTTCTTCTTCTTCAGACCAGGGGTCAGACAGTGGTTCCAACAGGGGTTCTGAACTTTCTCCCAGGAGTATTTCATCAGCAACAGCAGTAACCACTGCTTCAGCAATTTTGTCAACTGTTTCATCACTTGATTGTCCTTCTTCAATTTCCAGCCCTTCTAGTATAGACTCCAATGCTACAAAACAAACATCATCACTAGAAACATTATTTTGAGCATAGAGTGCAAAATTTTCATCTCCTAACTCATCAGGTAAGCTGCTCCAGTCAACAACGCCTTGGGTGAAAAAGCTTTGTTGGTCTAGTTGAACCACTGCTGGTGCAGCTTGTTGAGGTGCAGCTTGTTGCACCTGAACCTGAGGAGCAGGGGCCTGGACATACTGTATTTGAGGAACAGTGGTTTGAACATAGTGCACAGGAACAGAGGTTGCAGGGTGTGCATAGTGAGTAGTGTTTACATGAGCAGCAGGGGCATATTGGGCATAATGCATAGTGTTTTGGTTGTTTTATGGTCTAGGGTTTGAGCTAGGATGTTTGATGATTGGTCCATTTGTTTGACTCCTTCACTCCCTAGCAAAATGACCTAACCTATTACACTTATAGCATTTAATCTTTTACTTATCCAGCCCTACTTTTAGGTTCCCATGTAACCTTGGAAATTTTCTCCCTGTCCTTTTGTAAAACTTGTTGGTTCTAACACTCAGCAGTGCAAGTTGGTGCAAAATGTCCATTTCCTCTAAGTCAGTTGGATCAAAATGCTGCAAATCATTGAGTTCAAAGCACAGATTGTCAGAATTCTAGTTTATACTACTAGTTGTGAAGGCATAGTTGTTTGAGTAAGAATCAGAGTTGTTAAAGGCTCCACCAGCAGTTATGTCAATATAATGATCATAACTATGATCCTTACTACTACCAGATTCTTCTTGACCCAAAAGAGCTGTGCTACCAAATGAATAATCATCTGCAACTTTTCCAGACTCTTGTAACTTCTTTTTCTGGTTTAACTCCCTTTCATAGGTCAGGAGACTACCATGAAGTTGGGTCAGGGTCAGATCTTTGAACTCAACAGAGTTTCTGGTTACAAAAGCAATTGTGTCCCATTTTTCAGGAAGTGACCTTAAAAACCTACGGTTTACAGTTGATTTAGGAAATTCAGTTTTAACAAGCTTAAGTTCACTTATGAGACAACTAAATCGCTCAAACTGCTGTATTAATGTTTCACCCTTAATGTGACAAAAGGTTTCATCCTGTTGGTTCAAAATTTCCCTGTTGTTTTCAATTACTTCTTCAGTCCCCCCAAATTGTTCCTTAAGTGCATCCCACAATTCCTTGGCACTGTTACAGTGTAACAGTCCAGCATAAATCTCATTTGGTAGTGCAGATGCAACGATGCTAAATGCTTTGGCATCCAGATCAATTTTCTGAAAATCCTGTTTAGTATAATTCTCAATTTTCTTAGGTTCAAAAACTTTTGGATTCTCAGCACTGGGCACCATTGGAACATGTGGTCCAAAGATAACTAACTTCCAACATCTGGTATTCTATTGAGCTAAGATGTGTCCCATCCTTCGCTCCCAGATGTTGTACTCATTTCTCTTCAACATGGGTGGTTTGAAGAAAGATCCAATGTTATTGTTCATATCTTGTGATTGTGATACCATTCTGGTTGTTTTACAGGCACTGATTAATCAACTTTGCTCATGATTAAACCTTACTCTGTTTTTCAACAAAACGAACAATTAAAAGTATCAATGATTTTGAGCTGAACTTTTACTTCAAAATGATTGTTAGATCAAGTTTGATTGTCCAAGCTCTGATACCAATTGTTAGGATCTGTGTTTGATAAGATTGTGCTTGTTTGAATATAATGAAAATGAATTAAGATTAAGTGCAGTTGAAATAAGATGGAACAAACTTTCAACACAATCAAAGAGAGAATTGTTTTAAGCAAACATGTTTAAAATGAAATCGAATGATTATATTTTTTACAATCTTCAATAACACTGCATGCATGCATGCATACAATCTCCCCCTCTGCCTGAGCTCACAGATGGTTTGTTCGTACAGAATGACTTGTGGAAGAAGAGAGCTAATAGAACAGTACAGGGTACTATTCTATTTATAGTACAGAACAAACCACTATGGCATCTTTGCTGACGTCACCATGAAAGTGACATCTAACCTCCTAACAACCTCTAACCACTGACGAATACAAACACTGTTATCTAACTACTGATTACAATAAATGAATACAAATACTAGCCTAACTGCTGCTTCTTCATTCCACTGCTTTAGCCCCAGCAGCGCTTTGTGTCTCTAGCAGTACTTGAACTATAGCAGCAGATTGACTCATCAGTGATTAGTCTTCACCACTCTTTGAATGCACAGCAGTTGATGTAGATCAGCAGTTGTTGTAGAAAGGCAGTACTTAGAGGGCTTCAGATGTTAGGCCACTTTCAAGGGGAAAGACTGATGCAAACAACTGCTTATTCTGGATCCACTGATCTGATCCAGTTTTGGCTTTATCAAGTGTTCCTTTTTAGGGTTCAATCCCAACAGTTTCACTGGTAAATACAATTAACCGACTCATTTGAAAAGAGTTTATGAAAATTGATTTAGGCGCATAAGGCACGAAACCATTTATAACTTGGGACAATCTTTAATAAAATCTTGTATACAGATTTACATATTTGTCATACATATGGGGCCGGTTTGGAAGCCGGTCATGATTAATCGACTCACCACTATAAAACCCACAAAGGAGTTATCCCCAACATGTGGGTTATTCAGCATTTGCATCTGTCAGGTGTATGCCTACACCCCGTGCATAGGTCGTGGCCATTTTCAAATAAAATGAGCCGAGGATATCCAGGACAAGGTCGTATTAACCCCCAATGTTTATGTTATCAAACAAAACAGATTAAAACAGGTTATGCAATTTATTAATCACAATCCGATTAAATGATTCCATACCCAACCAAGCGGTATTATTATTATACCGTATCCCAAGCCCGTATAAAGGAAAATAAGTTAAAAGTATTTACCTGAGCTAATACTTGATTCATAGTAAAATAACTCAGTCGTATCCAATCTAACTAAATGCAGGTAGCTTTTACTGGGTGGCTCTATTCTGGAATGATGGTAATATATAACCAATTCAGAATGCTAACGGTCTTATTTAAGTCGTAGACTTAGACCAGCTAGCTTAAAGTATCTAAAACGGTACGATACACTAGATTAAGCGATGACCGGAATAGAATGTAATTTAGACCTAACAAGTATGAAGACTTGTATAATATGGGTAAACTAAGTACATTCTGGATTTTGAAGTAAAAAATGATAAGGTTAAACCCGTTTCGACAAACTTACATATACTAGTTAGTAAGTCTAACCGTACGCGTATAAGCGATAACAAGTAACCAGATGAGTCATGAATAAGTTCCATATGCCAATATACTTTAAACAAGTTATAATATCAGTGGGATATCAACTTGTATGCCCGTTAAGGTTTTAAAATCAAACTATGCCTTGTAAGGGCGTTTTGGTCATTTTACGACGTATAAAAGGAACTTGAGTACAATCTGATGTTACGATCATAAACATTCTTTGAAAACACTTTATTTATGATATAATATCAGTATGATAACAAACATATGTGGGTTTTATAATTTAAAACTAAGCTATGCTCCGTAGGGGCTTTTTGGTAATTTCACACATAGTTTCAAAGGCTAATTTGGGAATCTGAGTTTATAACATATACCTAGTGTAAAAATATTTAAAATGATTTATAAAATCAGTAGGTAACAAGTTTCGGTTGATAGTTATGGTTTAAAACCATACTACGCGCCGAAACGGCGTTAAAGTCGTTAAATGACGATATGTGTGATGTTTAAGGAAAACTGATGTTATGACCTGGTCTATATGATCCAAATATGTTAATTAATATGACATATCAGTTATCAAAAGGTTTTGTATAAAAATTATGCTTTTAAATCCTTTTAAGTGCAAAAAGGGCATTATCGTCATTTGCAAACATAATTCAATAACGTATGCGTAAAATCAGTTTGAAATCTGAATGAACATCCCAAGTTATCCTAATTATGATATTACATCAGTAGTTAATGAGTTTGGTATGAAAAATTATGCTTAAAACCGATCTGTGCGCATAAAGGGCATTTTGGTCAATTTAAAGCACAAATTACGATATTATATGCAAACTCAGTTTGTGATCATATTCATAACATCATAATATGTTAAACATGTTAACATATCAGTACCTAAGTTGTTTGAAAGCTTATTGGTGTCTAAAACCTTATTTTTGCTAAAAAGGGCATAATAGTCAAAGTACGGCATATTAACGGAAACTTGCATAAAATTCAGATTACTAGTATGATCGTGTAATATAACCCTAGAGGGTTATGCTATATTAAATTACGATCATAACGGAACCTAAAATCAGTAGCATACTAGTCTAATTCGGTTTATAACAAAAAGTCAACGTAGAAGTCAAACTACGCGACTTTCGGTTGCGAACCGACCCTAAAACGGGAATTGACGAGCTGAACATGTTTACACATGTTCTAATAATTATTACCGAGTTGTTTAAGTGATAAAACATATTTTAGAATACTTCTAAACCCATATCGCAATTATTTTAAAAACTGACTCGTTGACTTTTTAAATTAATATTACTTTGACTCGTCAATTGACCAAGCAAACGTGATTCTTAGGAGGTGCCATTTTGAGGGATTAACACCAACCTAATTATGATCACGTAGCCATGTTCGTTGCGAACAATGGCTTGACCGTTTAAGGTCTAGCTAAAAGTCAAAGCGTTATTGCGATAACGCTTAACTTTTGGCTTAAAAGCCTATAAAACATAAACTAGTGACTAAGGACACTTTGAAAGGGTCCTAGCTTGAATCTTAAACTGAAGTGGAGTCCCCTTTAAGCTAGGAGTCTCCAAGAATGAGAGAATGAGAAGAATGGTGCAAGTTGGAATGAATGGATTCATGGCCTATATATAGTTTTTGGGGATTGTTTGGATGATTGACATGTGTTTGAGAGATCAATAGGATGTTAACAAGTGTATACCAGGTTTCATAAACAATTAGCAAGTCCCTAGTATTATTTAGATGGTTTAAGAAGTTGGGTTAGGCTCCAAGAAATAGCAAAACAACAAAAATATGTCTGCTGTTGCTGCTGTCCTCGCGGCCCGCGTAGAAGGGCGGCCAAGGCCTTCGCGGCCTGCCAGGGCATCTTGCCCAGCCACAGAACTTTGGTAGTTCGACAGATTTGGTCCCTGTGCTTTCTTATTCACTTTTGAACTTCCAAATATGACATAAAAGGCCCAAAACTTTATATATCCATTATGTTAAGTTAGTATAAGGTACTTAACTTCTAATAGCCCGTCTCAGGTGCATCCGGTAGTATAACCAAGCATCACGGAGTTCCCAGTTCGTATAAAATGTCACTGAATAGCGTATTTTCATACATTGTCGCTTTTAGTCCTTTTAACGTGCAAACTTGAGCGTATTATCGTTTAATAGCATCAAAGCCCTATGTAGCCCATATTAAGCATTCTCGAGAGTATGATTGCACATCATAATTCTTCGGCTTCATTAAAAGGTCATTCAGAGGTATAATTATACATATTGACGCTTTTAACCCCTCTAACTCGCAAACTTGCGCGTAGCTTCACTTATTGGCTTAAAAGCCTTGAATGGCCAATATTAGGCATTCCCGTGAATATGATCAAACATCATGAAGCTCTTGGTTTGTTAAAAGGTCACTCAGAGGTAAGAATTAACATGTTGACACTTTTAACCCTTCGTCGCACAACTTTCAAATAATTACGCAAACGACTTCCCTCGTCCAACAAGTGGCTCATTTAAGAATACGGACACCGCATAAGGTCACTCAGAGGCCTAATTTAGGCATGTTGACACTTTCAGTCCTTCTATATTCAAGGTTTTTGATTGTTGCAAAATTAGTCCCTCATAGTCAACGTTTGACTTTATTAGGGTTTATTACACGTGTCAACACATCATTGGACACGATTTTACGAGGTGTTACATTAGTAGGCCTTCTGGGCCTAGATAACCACCTGAGTTGATTATCGCGTTCAGCGTTGTCTTGGTTTTGAGCGTTTGATGTGCCTTCTTCATGAGGTATAATGGGTTCTGACTGTAGAGATAAATTTGGAGTTGGTGTAGTAGCTTCAGGTGCAGTAGTTGCATTGGGTACAAGAGGAGTAATTGGAGTAATGGTAAGCGACGAGTCTCCCCTCCCCCCACGTCTTGTACTTCTTGCAATTCTTCGTAAGGGTTGGTACTGCTCCCACTAACCTTGAAATCCTCCGGGAACATAGCACGCTTGGTTTCAACAATACGGGTGACGTGGGAAGGACAATAGAAACGATAACCCTTTGAATTATCAGGATACCCGATAAAGAAATAGGTAACTGTTTTGGAGTCAAGTTTCCTTAGGAAAGGATTGTAAAGTTTTGCTTCAGCAATGCAGCCCCATACTTTCATATATTTAAGACTCGGTTTCCTTCCTGTCCAAAGTTCATAAGGAGTTTTAGGGACAGAAATAGAAGGAACTCTATTAGGTATATGAACAGCTGCTTTTAACGCTTCAGTCCAGAAGAATAATGGTAAATTAGTGTTGGCTAACATACTGCGCACCATGTTCATAAGGGTACGGTTTCTTCTTTCAACGACACCATTCTGCTGAGGTGTACCAGGCATGGTGTATTGGTTCACAATCCCCTGGCCCTTACAAAACTTATAAAATGGACCATGAGCTTGACCCACATCAGTATGTCTTCCATAATATTCACCGCCTCTATCTGATCTCACAACTTTAATCTGACGATCTAATTGCTTTTCAACTTCAGCCTTATAATCTTTAAAAGTTGTAAGAGATTCAGACTTCTCCTTAATAAGATACAAGTACATGTAACGAGAATAATCATCAATGAAAGTGATAAATGAAGTATATCCTGTTATGCCAGCGATTTGGCAGGGACCACTAATGTTAGTATGAATGAGTTCTAATAAATTAGAGCTCCTAGTGGCGCCTTTCTTATTCGCTAATGTCATTTTACCTTTAAGACATTTGACACATGTTCCAAAATTAGAGAAATCGAGAGGAGGTAAGACTTCATCCTTTACGAGACGATTTAATCGTTCTCTTGAGATATGGCCTAAACGTTGATGCCACAATATGGACGAAGTCTCTAAGTCTCGTTTCTCTTTCATCTTTGTGAGTGATTCATTAATGTTATATGACAACAAAGATTTGGAAAAATCATCATCTAGTTCTAATCTATAGAGACCACCATCCAGAATACTAGTACCATAAAGAAAAGAATCATAGAGGATAGAGAGTTTGCGATGACCATGGGAAACAATAAAACCATCCATGTCTAACTTTGGTCCTGATACAAGGTTCTAAGTTACCTCAGGAACATATAAGGTATCATAAAGTATAATACATAAACCAGTTTTCATAAATAATTGTAATGTTCCAATGGCCTTCACTTCTAATTCTCGATCATCCCCAACCTTAACCGTTCTTTGGTTTCTTCCCAGCTTCCGGATTGTAAGGAATCCCTGAGTTGAATTGGTAACATGAACCATAGAACCAGAATCAAACCACCAAGAATTAGCAGGAACATTTAAATTATAGGACTCAAGTATCATAAAATAATTGTTACCTTTCTTAGCCAGCCACTCCTTAAAGTCAGGGCATTCCTTCGGCATATGTCCTGCCTTTTTACAGAACTTGCAGTGGATTTTGCCTAAGGAGTTCTTAGAGCTGGAAGGTGCACTTGTATTATGATTGGGCCTTTAGACTTTGGAAGCATCCTTTCTCTGATGATTGTTCTTCCTTTTCTTAGAGTTGGAGGTGGTGAAGTTAGCAACATTAGTAGTGCGATCCATCCTCATACGTTATTCCTCCTGTACGCACATAGCGACCAACTTACTCATCGTCCATTTGTCCTTCTGAGTGTTGTAATTGATCTTGAATGCTTCAAAGGACGAAGTAACCAAAGTAATGATGAAATGAACGAGGAAACCATCACTGATTTCCATTTCTACACTACGCCAAAATAGGTATACAGCCACACAAAAAAAGTGTGACTGTATGTATTTCGCCTCACATATTTTTTTCAGGTCAAGTGTGACCAAAGCTCGAGTCATCGTAGGTGTCATACGGCCACACACACTTTTTAGTGACCGTAGAACTTAAAAGTGTGGCCAAAGGGTACCAACATTTTTAGTTAAAATCTAATATTCCCTCCATTAAGTGTGGCTAAAGAATAGCAATGGCCACATGTATTTACTTTAAGCATGACTATTATTGCTATATAGTCACATAAATTACCAAAAAAAATAGTTTTAGCCACATCAATTAAATAAAAGTGTGGCAGAAAGGGTTGTTGTAATCAAGCATTTTGCTCATTAAATGTGGCTAAAAGGTAGCAACGGCCACATAAATTATTGTAAATGTGGTCGTTTCTATTATGTAGTCACATGAACTAACTGTAAGTGTGGTTGTTTCTATAATACAGACACGCAAACAAAAAACAAGGTGAGTGTGGTGTGGCTAATGGTTATTTATAGCCACACGAAATCTTGTAATTTTAAGTATGGCTATTGTCTAACCTTTGGTCACACGTATTTTTTTTGTAGCGATTTCTATCATTCTGTCACACAAACAAGAAACAAAGTGACTATGGTGTAACAATTGTCTAACCTTTGGTCACACATATTTGTTTTTCCCATGACATTTGCTATAATTTTGTCACACAAACAAAAAACAATGTAACGAATTGTGGTTGGTTCTATTATATAGTCACATTAATTTATTATAAGTGTGGCTAAAAACGTTTACTAGACATATAACATTTTTGTAATGTTAAGTGTGGCTATTGTCTAACCTTTAGTCACATATATTTGTTTTCTCCATGACTTTTGCTATAATTTCGTCACACAAACATAAAACAATGTCACGAAAGTGTGGCTAATGGTTATGTATAGCCACGTGAAATTTTGTAATTTTAAGTGTGCCTATTATCTAACATTTGGTCACACATAATTTGTTTCTCCGTGACGTTTGTTAAAATTTCGCCACAAAAAGAAACAAACTGGCGAAAGTGTGGCTATTGTCTAACATTTGGACACACATATTTATTATGGTTTTATGTGGCCATTTTCATATAATTGACCATTTTATTTTCAATTTTCTATAAAGTTAAAACAACAGTAATCATGAGGAAACCTAAAAACCAAATGATATTAACAATAATAAACCAAAATCCATACATGTGTTTTCAATTTAAATACTAATTAAAGACATAAACTTCTAATCAGAACCTATCTACAAAGTTGGAAAGGGAATGCATCTACACATAAACTAAGAACTAATTCTAGGTTGTTGTCTTCAAATCAATATACTCACTGCGTTTAGACTTGAAAGTGATGCAAATTTATATCCAATCATTTTGCCTTTGTGGAATGCTCCAAGATTTGATTGCAAAATCAATGACCAGCTAGCTACCAGATTCAAGTTGTAAACAATTCAATCAATGACCAGCCACCCAACATCAATGAGATCCAAGCTTTCCAAACTGCTTCATCCCAATAAAAGCATGTCAGAACACATGTTTGCCAATGCAAATATCAGATGGAAAAATGTGTGCGAATTACTCAAAGGTTTTGCTTCCACTTTGGAACGGTAAGCATGTCAGAACCAGCACGTAGAGCTGAATATAAAACTAATAAAACAATTGTAAGCATGCCAAGAATCAGTGTACCTACGGTGATGACTTTGGAACTATTTAAACCATTGCAGGCGTAGCATCACTCCAAGGGTATTGTTGGGCAAAGCCAAGTGATTTCTCGTGCCCCATTAGCTGGGAGTCAAGGGAGACGAGGGACCATGTTCTTCAAATGTTTCCTTGGGTCTCAATTAACCCGAAATCCACCCAGGCTTGTTCTGGCGCATATATCTCTTGCATGTGCTTCTGTATAACAATAAAATAGCCAAACAGTTATACGACTTTAATCCAACTTGGTTACACAGTTTATTAAAAAAAACAACTTGCGCATCACATTATCCCACTAAGATGATGACTCATTTGGGTGCTTCTTTTTACAAAACTCATCCTTGAACTATACAACCAGTAGGAGACTCCTAGTGTGCTTTTGAGCCAGCTCCTAAAAATTAAAAAACATAGAATGTTAAGATACCATCCTCATGTTGTAACATACTTTCCAGAACTGTCCATTTGTTCAAGGAAAGTCACTAAGACAAGTAATCAAAAACGTTACTTAGATGTGGCTCAAAAATTATCTCCAACACTCAATGGTACTTAGAAAACACACTTAAAAAGGTAAAAAAAACATACAATAACTATCAATTGGGTTTGTTGGCAATTATCAAAGCATGTGATACATCACAGAGTCAAATTGATCACACATTGTATCACAATGATATATACAAGCATGTGAAAAAGTCTAAGGAGAAACTTGCATAGCTAATTGTAAAAGCTACTTAGCTACCCACTATTTTAAAATTGGTGAAATGCAAATTAAGATGAAACTAGTTACATAACAGGTTGAGGTACTTTGGTCAATCAAATAGTCAACATACTGTGAGAATAATGCAAAAACCTAGTAAATTTGAACCATATCAAGTCATATAACGACATAAAAAACAATGTCATAAGAATATGGGACCTATTAAGGAGGTACCGATAGGGTAAGCGTTCATACCATAATAATGATGATGATGACAAAGATAAGAATCAGGTGAAGTGTTTTTAAGATGATGATGATTGATAAACCTGTATGCAAACACTTAGAAAGGTTGGATCCAAAGTTTTTTTTTTATAAAACATAAATAAAGGCTTGCCTAGTACTACTGGTACATTGTAAGCCTAAAAAGGTACATTGTATGTATCAAAAAACTTTAGGCAACCTAAACCGGGCGATATTTCTGTTGATTGTAAATAAATAAATGCATGGGTAACAATTATACTCAAAAACCCAATTCTATACAGATTTTATTATACTTAGATGGCCTTAAATCATATATTATTTTACATGTGGGCTTCTTTTGTTGTTTATATTATCATACTTTCTTTAGCACATCGCATCTTTATTCTTTTTCATGTCTGTTTAAATCCAATTTAAAGATGCAGGGTCGTAACCCCTTATTTCTATATTCTAATGACAAAACTCTGCAACTAAAAAGCCAAGAGCAACTTGATGCTGGAAGTTTTGAAACAATTACACATACCTACATGTATCACACAACATCCTGGACACAGCCACCGAACTATCCTCATTCACATCATCATATTTCAATAAAAGAATGCTTCTAAAGCTCTACTCGTATAAAAATCTACACTCTGTCAATAAACTAATACAAACAAAACAACAGAGAGAAGTTACCTAAGCTTATGGATCATTTAGGCAAATGTGAATCACTTACTTCGGATGTTAACCAACTACGACTTAATCTCATCAATAACATCTACATCAGCAGTCGAAGTCAATGTTTTCCTCATTGCCTTTTTTAACTCATAAAGGGTGAACACAGATATAAGGAAAACTTTCCCGTCTTTGTAGTTCATTACAATGCGACATAATTAGTCTATAATTAAATAAAAAGTTATTCAATATAAGTTAATTAGTTAACACATCAAAATAATTAAAAAACAGGTGGAGATAATCAAATAACTTACAAATTACAACATCAACTTGGGGATCCCAATCAAGTTCATATGTGGACTCTTGGTACGGCATGTAACAACCCTCCAAAAGTTTAAATATGTGTCAGTGTCGGGTGTACCTAAAAAATATTTGTAGGATTAGAGAATATTATTACTTATTTAATACATTTAAAATTATCTTTTTGGAATAGAGTGTGTAATATTTTTGGTTGACATACAACACTTACATTCTCATCATCTTTATCCACTTCTTATGCTTTTAACTCTACTGGCCATGAATAATGTTTCATATCCTCTTCTTGAAAAACTTACGTGCTCCCCACATTCTTCCCTACTAGTGCACAACCAACCACACTTGAGAGTCCACTCCTTGAAGTACTCTTAAACAACAACGAACAAATCAACTTATCCTCTTACAGTTGCTATAACAAAAACCAATCAAATCCAAAATTTTTGGCAGATTAGTTTGAAAGAGATTTGTGATATTAAAGAGTACTAGATACAAAAGATTACATAGATACAATTAAAATAAACTAAACTGAAAAAAAACATAATGCAACCCATAAATAAACAAATCAAACCGTATTCAACTACAATCAATTGGTAAACAAAACATATACATATTCGAAAGAGTTGCAGGCTACCGTGGTGGTGCTGCAATGGTGGCGGCTACCGTATTGGTGTCGTGCGGCAACATTTGATGCCCGGAAAATCTACCACAACGGGTGACTGGTTCTTGTGATGCCTCTAATGGTAGACTACGGTTACGAGGGTTCGAGTAGAACCAATGTGGTTTGGTTTCGTATTGGTGCTCAAATAGGGGCTGTAAAGGTGGACAGAGACGTTTAATAAGAGATTTACCATCATATCGTAATGAAATCGTGAGGATGCCAAGAGTTGTATCAGATGGTTCGACCTTTGAAGATGCAAAGATGTGAAGATGTTAGTGATTTGAGCTTGGATTGAATATGTAAAAGAGGCACTAGGGTCTTCAATTGAGGGAAGCGAAAGTAACAAAATGGATCTTGGGAGGGAATCAAATTAGGGGTAAAGGGTTTTCAATTGAGGGAAATGAAAATAATCAAAATTGATTTTGGGGGGAATCGAATTTTGGGAAATTTAGGCGGAAAATATAAAAATATGAAGGGGAAGTTAAAATTTTCATGTGGGTAATTAAATTGAAGGAATTATATTTGTTTTGGGGCAAACGAGCCGAGCTACTCACAAGCTACTCGAGTTCGGCTTCAAAACTCAAAATTAGTTGAGCTTAAACAAGCCTGAATTTCACTTGCTCGAGCTAGCTCGCGAGCCTTAGCGAGCCCCACCGTTAATATATATTTTCTTTAATTTAATATATTAAATATATATATTTAAATAATAATAATAATATTTACTGTTTAAAATTATGAATATATAACTACATTATATATAAAATAATAATTATAATTAATATAAATAACAGACGTGCCGAGCCCGAGCCTAAGCCAAGATCTAGCTTCAAAAACTACCTATGGGCCGAGTTCAAGCTTTATAATCAAAGGTACATGCATATACACATGTACACCAATGTTAATACATATGCGTATACACTAACATTGCCAACTCTAACACATATACATGTACACTAACATTGCCAACGCTAACACATATACATATACACTAACACCGCCAACGCTAACACATATACATATACACTAACACATATAGATACACACACATATGCTCATACATATACACATGTATAACGACGCAAACACAAATACATATACACTAACACATATAGATACACACACATATGCTCATACATATACACATGTATAACAATGCTAACACATATACATACACACACGTTTTCGTATACATACACACATACATACACACACATAGGTACACACGTGCATACATATACACATGTACACAATGAAATATACATTCACACACACATATATATACACTAATGCATATACATACTCACATAGTACATTCTGATCTATCAAGGCCTAACATGGTCCATTAAGACATATATGATATACGACCGTCCATTCTGATCCATAAAGGCCCAATATGATGCATTAAGACATATATGGTCTACTATTGTTCATTGTGATCCATTATAGCCCAATATGGTCCACTAAGACATGTATGATATACTATTGTTTATTGTGATCCATTAAGACCCAATATGGTCCTTAAAAACATGTATGTCTACTTTTAGCCATCATGATCGATTAAGGCCCAATATGGTTTATTAATACATGTATGATCTACTATTTTCCATTGTGATCCATTAAGGCCCAATATGGTCCATTGAGACTTGTATAATCTACTGTTGGCTATCGGGATCCATTAAGGCCCATTATGGTCCATTAAGACAACATGTATGATCTACTATTGCTCATTGTGACCCATTAAGGCCCAATATGGGCCATTAAGACATACATAATCTACTATTGGTCATTGAGATCCATTAAGGCCCAATATGGTCTATTAAGACAACATGTATGATCTATTATTGCTCATTTTGACCCATTAAGGTTCAATATGGTGCATTAAAAGATGTATGATCTATTATTGGCCATTGTGATGTATTATGGCCCAATATGGTCCATTAAGACAACATGTATGATCTATTATTGCTCATTGTGATCCATTAAGGCCCAATATCATCCATTAAGACATGTATGATCTATAATTTTCCATTGTGATCCATTAAGGCCCAGTATGGTCACAGCCTTTTTTTGTAATTTGGGTGAGAATACATTATATTATAAGTACAAACTTATAAGTATACGTGTACTGAAATACTGCTTTATATACCTTCTCTCCGAGTAGGGGATAAACGAGTCGAGCCGCTCGTTTAACTTATAAGAGTTCGAACCCAGCTCGTAGGTATTTTTTCAAGCTCGAGCTCACTCGTTTTCTATTTTTTAGTTAATTCATATTAATTATAATTATTATTTTATATATAGTTTAGTTATTTTTTCGTAACTTTATTATATATATATATATATATATTAATATGGAAATAAAAAAACTATCTAAACAATAGGCTCGCGAGCCGGCTTGAGCTCGTTTACTATATGAGCTCGTTTATGCTTGGGCTCGAGCTCGTTTAAGCTCAGCTCGTTTGCACCCCTAGTTCTCACTATTAAGTTTGTAGCAAACTTAATAGTGAGACCTCAACAAGTCTACAGATGCAACTACTCCAGCAAGCAACATAATTTCAGTAGAGTTCAACCATAAAACATGTATGTAGTCATGATTACAGAATACAAATGGTTTTTGAAAATCACCTGATAGAGATCTTTATTCCATATAAACAACCACTACTCTGGTAGCCAGAAGCCTAAAGAAGCTACAAACCCCAAACAAAACTGGACATACCCAAAACAAAAACAAACAAACCAGACACTAGGTAAAGTCTATCCCCTCGAATCTGCACCATCTCTCCATGTATAGGCCAGCAAGTTTGCTTCGCTTCACCTTCCACCAAAATGATTCAACCTTCATGTCATCGACCAAGGTTGTTTTGAAGCGGACTCTTTCATTCAAAAAACCTCTCATTTCTGTTTTGCCAAAGCTTCCACATAGTTACAAAAAAACTGCATAAGTTTTCTTCTCCTTTTTTGCCTCCATTCCTAGGCTGTGACAATGAGCTAGGATCTGGGTCACCGAGTTAAAAACGCTCAGTGTAGGGACTTTTAGACAAGCGCATATCCACCACCAAACTGTTTTTGCCACCGTACACCTCACTAAAAGATGATCATCGGACTCGGGATCAAAATCGCAAACCGGAAACAAACCATCCCCAAACACTACACTCCTTGTTGCGAGAGTCGTAGCTGTCAGGATGTTTCCGTCGATCGCTCTCCATATGAAAAAAAAATTGAAAGGGTGGGATCAGCTGAACATTCAAGTAACATCTTAGAGTTATGACCATAACAAAGTCACTCATATTTAATGAAATATATGGTTACCTCTTAAAAAAGTAATATTTTTTATTGCCTTGGAAAAAGTCCTCAAAAGTATCAGGTGGGAAACATAAAAAAAATGATAATATCATTGATATTTGTGGCTTTGGATAGGAACGCACCTGCAACCATTGACAACAAGGTAATGTATATATGTTCATTTAGGAACACACTATCAAACAATTAGAATATAGAAAGAGAATGAAAAACATTGTTTGAAAAGTCTTTGCTGAAAAACATAAAAAATGTGAATCAAACAAAGAGCGTCTAAGACAACGTAAGTAGTTTGGTCTTGTGTAAGAGGACGTAGAGACCAATCACAGCATTGAAGTTCCTGAAAGAAAGAAAGTTAATTTTGTTATAAATGTGTTGGTGGGATCAGCTGAACATTCAATTAACATCTTAAAGTTATAAGCATAACAAAATCACCCATATTTAACCTAATTAACCTCCAAACAACCAAAACTGGTGTAAATAACCACAGCCAAGGGAAAACTAACCTCCAATTCAAACTCACAATCCATATATGACCAGCAATAATCACAAATATCAAGTCGAATTAACATCTTAGGGTTTTAATCATAACAAAATCACTCATGTTTAACCTAATTTACATCAAACTGTAAACTAAAACTACAATACTGCTTCTAAACAATGCCCCCTACAAAATTATCAACACAATAACATTCTGTTTTATAAAATCTAATTTTACATTCTTCTAGGAACAACAGAATCTGCAAGTTCTATGAGCACGATGAAATTGAATGCTAGAAACACCATGAACTCTGGTTTCCTGCTCGTCGTCAGAATCTTCTTCTGTGTACTGTTAGTTATGAATTATATATGACCCGGTTGAACTTTACAGCCCTAAATTATTATTGAATAAATAAAAAGTCAAAAAGAGTGGCAATTGGTGAGTGATACAGATTATGAAAGGAAACAAACCCCTAAACCATTGCCATTCATCTCTCTCTGAGTCTTCATATCCATGTTGCCTCTTGCGTATAAACCCATTTGAAGAACTGGTCCAGCCTATGACAACGACTCGCCTTTGTTTTGTCTTTTTTATGAGCGCCATCGTCATATCCCTGTTGCAGCAAGCTGTTTGAGCCCTTCTTCACCATACCATCATAAATTCTCCTCTTTTAGCTGTTTGACAACACTTCATTATCTATAAGTCTATAACACACAAAACATTCACTTTCACACCAACAGTAAACACAAAATCTATAACAACCTACAAATCCAATGCATAAACAAGTCACATATTATTTACTACCATTATTAATTTCAGCAAACTTCTTGTTAGTATCTTCATTTTCTTGATTCTTATCAGGGTGATATTTCAATGCAAGATTTCTATATGATCGTTTAATGTGATCATCTGATGCATGTTTGGGAACTTGAAGTATATCATAGTAGCTTTTACTGTAACAATAAACAACACCTTACACCAGGATGAACATGAACATGAATATGAAGATGAAATTTGAAGGAAAGAAGAACAATTACGTGGCATTAGCAATCAGTGAAAAAAAAAACCATTTGAATTCAATCTCTCTGAGTCTCCACTAAAGATGTTTCTGAATTACCTCGCCTGCATCCAGAGGAGGGGGAAAGTGAAAATCGATCTGAGTAATCTCATTCTAGCTTGCGTCAAACTGTATCATACACTTAATTATGCAGTGGAGGAGAGTAGACGAGAGGATAGTGTTGTTGGTACATGGTAACTAATACTGGTTAGGGTTTTGTGGAAGTTGAAATTGGTGGTGGTGGAGACACTGTGGAGATCTGAACTTGGTGGGGTTAATTTAGGTTTTGTGGAGGTGGGGATTTTTTTCTTTTTTTTGGGTGGGGGGGGGGGGTGGGGGGTGTTGGTTTGGAGGTACAAGGAAATGATCGGTCACAGATAAATTTTACGGAACTTTAGCCACATATAGATGTTTTATCCTGAACTACTGTCGCAGTTGGTCACATTTGGTGATACAAATTTGTAAGTGACCATATCTCTTATCTTTTAGCCACAACATAAAAAACCAGTTATGGCAGATAGTTACATATAGCCACACTTTTCTATTGTGGCTATTGATTGTCACATTTCTTATTATATGTGTGACTAAAGGTTTTGAAGAGATGTGTTTCATCATATGAATCAAGATATCAAACAAACGAAGTGGCAATAGGTTACATTTGGCCACACTTTTCTAGTTGTGGCTAGAAAATGCCACAGTTTTTTTGTAAAAGTGTGACTAAAGGTTTTGATATGTTATACAATGGTCACATTAATAATAAAATATGTGGCTAAGGATTTGAGCTGTTATACAATTGTCACATTGATAATAAAATGTGTGACTAAAAGTGTTTTAAAATATTATAAATTATCTTTAGTCACACATTTAATCAAAACCGTGGCAGACTTGTTCTTGAAAAAGTGTGGCTAAAGCCTAATTTTGACGTAGTGCTAGCCCCTTCAGCTTATTGGCCATGTCATTCATCATCATGATGTGCTCGCGAATGCCGCTCCTCGCATCATACTTAGTCGTCACCAGCTTGAGGATAAGGGTACTACTGTGTGCTTTAGACGTTCCCTTGAATTGCGCCTCCATAGAAGCCAAGTAGGTTTTAGCATCTTCAGAATCAGGAATGGATCCTCTGATTGCATTGCTTATGGACTGCTTCATAAACATGAGAGACATGCGGTTACACCTAGTCCACTTTTCATGAGTCAACTACTCAGCAACAGTACTTTGAGGAGTAAGGTCCGCTGGCTTATTCTCTCTTAGAGCATAATCAAAGTCCAGCAATCCAAGCGTAAGCATGAGAGCATCCTTCCATGCAGCAAAGTTATCACCAATCAAAGGTGGAATCCCGCAATTGGGTGTTGATAGTGGAAATAAGATGAGCAAGTTATGATACTAAGAAAGAAGTCCTAATGTGATCTAAGGGCATATTATACTAAGGCAGGTATAAATAATGATCATTTTAATTATGAAGTTGTGATATTGTCTATTACTAACATCAAAATAATAGACTTAGTTAAAATTCTACTTAAAAGAAGACAAATCAGCTTTGGCCAGAAGTGTAATCATTTAAGCATGTGTGCAAAGTGATTGTAACAAATCAGCTTTGGCCAGAAACGAGACAATCACTTTAGTTATGCACTTGTTAAGTATGCTATACATGAAAGAATTAAATGAGCTTTGGCCAGATATTAAGACATTCACATTTGTAATGCACACTTAACATAGCTTTCGTAATACTTGAACGATAAGTAGATGTATCAAATCAGCTTTGGCCAGAAATGATACATTAGAAGCTCATTCAAGTTAAGCTATTTTGGTTTTGTAAAACATTATCTGATTCTGATTAATTTACTAAGTATTTACAAAAACCAATTATTTAATAGGAAACCACCAGTTAGCGCGGATCGAACCAATTATTTAATAGCCAAATTTTAGTTCACATTAAACAGCCGAAAATAATGAGGTTTCCAGTGAGATCTCGACTCAGTTATGAGGTCTCGAGTGAGATCTCGAGTCAGGTCTCGACTCATCTTGAACATTATGAGGTCTCTAGTCATTAATGTCTCGAGTCGCAACCTCAGTCGAAATCTCGAGGTCTCGAGTAATAAGTTTTATGAGATCACGATTCCATAATGAGATCTCGAGTCGCAACCTTGTGGTCTCGAGTTGAAGATTGAAGAACCTTATGATTTCGAGTCGCAACCTCGTGGTCTCGAGTCATGAAAAACTGAATACCCTTATGATTTCGAGTCGAAATCTTATGGTCTCGAGTCGAAATCTTGGTCTCGACTCGTTAAGGATGATCTCGAACCTTCTGTAAATAGCTGTTATCATGAAAACATAACTGAAAATTCGAATTCTTAGGGATTTTGATATGTAATTTCCTATTTTAGTGTTGATCTAATTTTATCAAATATTTCAAAAATTTTATCTGTTGATCTAGAAACAGTTTTTTGAAATTTTTTAAAGAGTTAAAACAGATCAAAACAAGAAACACACTCAATAATCCAAATCATATTCCAAAACATAAAGGAATTTCGAATTTTCCTAAGAACACATGATGAACCCTAAAAAATCATGATTCTGGAACCCGAAACCTGAAAATTAAGGTTTCTAAACAGATTTCGAACATGAAAATTAACCCATTTGATTTCGAGTGAACATTTCACTATTCTTTTTCCGAAAACAGTGAATTCGGCACATCATACTCGAAACCAACCGTGATGCTCATAAAATTTTCAAAACTTCTGTTTTCCAGATTTCTATCCTAGAATAATGGATACGAAAACAGAACTGATTAATCAACATATGCTCTGATACCACATGGTGATCAGTTATGTTTAAACACGATGGAAAACATGAAAACATACCTGTTACAGCAGACAGTGCAGTGGAGAATCCAGTCATAGATGATGCCATCGAATTCGACATGTTTGTCAGTGTGATCTGGTTCCTCCTTAGGGTGCAAACTAATGATGGTGATGATGAAAACCGAAAGGGTATTGGTTATGGAGAAGAGGGCCGATTTTGATGTTATGAGAATTAGGTTATTTGTCTAACCTTAGAACCTCTACATAAGTCTCCTTATATATGCACCCAAGAGGAAACCTAATTAGTTAATAAGGGTAATATGGTCCATCAACAATTACCAACTAATTATATAATAGGTTATTATATATTTTGATCTATATTATGTAAATGATTATAATAGCTACTAGATTAAATATTAAATCGTAATATATTTAACCTTACATGTGAATGTAACAATCCCGATCTAGATGAAGGCAAGGAAAGACAAGATCAAAGTGGTACAGATAATTTTAAAGGGGCGGCTTGAAGGAGATTAAAAGAAATAGCATTTAGTTAATTATTTTGAAGTTATCTTGTATTCAAAGTAGTTTAGTAAATTTGATGAAGGTCGTTCAAGTCATGTTAAAACTTAATTAATCTAGATAGCTAGGGTAGGTTGGGTATCATATTAATTAAGAGCATGTAGTCAGTATTATACAAGCTTTGTTTGATTGTTTATACGAATGTTTATTTAACAGTGAATTTAGTATTTAATTTAATAAGATTAGATTAGATTAGATTAGATTAGATTAGATTAGATTAGATTTCATTGATTAAAGTCTAATGAAAACAAAAAGCTAATTGATTGATTTGTAAACAAGGGCTTTTGTAGTTCTGTTGCTATCTCTTTTTATTTGCAGATTCTCTTTTCTTTTGTGGCGGTCCAGTCCACGTAATGTCCATCCATTTGGTCCACAATGTAGTTAGAACATATAATTAATACAAAGCCCGCTTTGGATTTAACTTTTAGCCCACGAAATAAATTGATCAGCCCATAACTCCACTTTTATATGGATTTAGTTCTAGAACTAATATCACCCATTATAAACTTACTTAAAACACAAAGGCCACCGACATACATGTGCCATTTCCCTTTTTCACACAATACTTTGAGTAAAATACATTTTGGTCCTTTGCTTTTAGTTTTGTTAAATTGCGTTTTGAGTCCATTTCAACTTTCCTCTTTTCACCCATATTTTGAGTAAAATACATTTTGACCCCTTGCTTTTAGTTTTGTTAAATTGCGTTTTGAGTTTCTTTCCTTTCCAAGTTAAACTTCAATTTTTCACCCATACTTTGAGTAAAATACATTTTGGCCCTTTGCTTTTAGTTTTGTTAAATTGAGTTTTGAGTCCATTTACTTTCCAAGTTAAACTTCAATTACATTGCAATATTAGACCATTGAGGTTTAATCTCAAAAGTTTATAATGTTTCAACTTTATCGTTGTACCGTATATCTATACATTTTTAGCTTATTGTTTTCTTTAATTATTTTCGCTCGCTAATTTCTTTTTTTAAAAACTAAACGTTTGGATCCAACCATACATTGAGTTGAACTGAATACGTCAAGACATGCGCTTTCATATGGTTTGCGCATGACATAGCGCTTGGACTAATCTGTTTGCAACATGCCTACGACACATCGCCCGCGGGTTGTATTATGAATATTAAAATTTATGTGTCGGGATAAATTCGAGTTGGTATACGTTTCGTTGTAAACTTTTTTGGGGAACAAGTTAGGACAGATATATTTTGTTTTTTGATTGTTTTATGTACGTTTCCAATTCTACGTTTCGACTCTACCGCAACACGCTAAGGGTTTAATTTTTTCCGTTGATATGAATGTCACTTTTGATTACACGTATTAGTTTTCCCTTGATACACATTTTATGTTTTTTGTACGTTTCCTATGTATGAGTCGGGTCACATATAAATACAATATACTTTACATTTTTATCCAACTACAATGCTATTGAGTTAAATTGGATACGTCAAAATATGCGTTTTCATATGTTTAACGCATTACATAACGCTTCGACTAATCTATTCGATGCTTGCAATGTACTTGCGCGGGTTTCCTACTGGCTTTGCCTCCTTGCCCCCGTACTTTCACCTGGGATGATTTCCAGCCATTTGCTTTACCTGACCTGGGAGACATGATACTGCTAGCTGATGGTTTTCCGGGCGAGGATCTACTTCTTGTTCCGATCCCCGCTCCTCTTCCTCTTGCTGCATTTCCTCTCGAGGATCTGCCTTTTGATGCCACGTCTGACGATGACATCGACCTTTTTATCGAGGGTCCCCCTGAGGGTGCCCAGGATGATGGAGCTCTAGTCGACGATGTTATTGCTGTTCCGCTTATTGAGATTTTGATCATTGAGATTTCGTCTGACCATTCTGGTCCTGATTCATTCAAGTCGGTGTCGTCTACTACTCTGCACGCACTGGGATTGCAGCGTTATCCCACCGATTCTGATTCTGACACATCTATGTCTGCCGCACCTGTTCCTCCATAGGACTTTGAGTTTGATGATGAGTTTGATCCTGACATTGATCCTGAGCATGAGGTTGACTTCATTCCTGACGATCAGCTTTTTGATGTACCCGCTGATCTTGAGTTAGCTCCAGCCGATCCTGAGCCTATGGTTGCACCCGAGCCAATACCTGTTCACGATCCTCTGCCTGGGCATGACCCTGTACCTGTTGACATCCCTGTTGTTGCACCACCTTTACCCGATCTGATCCCTGCAGCCGATGACCATGTTCCTTTTGAAGCCCAGATAGACCCCAGATATGCGTTCACCCGCAACGGGTGGATAGAGGATGATGATGACATGCCTCCTTTTGTTAGAACTGTTATTCCCCCTCCTGCACCTACACATGCACCCGTTGATATCGCCCTGTTTCACCCACATGTGTCTGACATACACCGCACCGATCTGCCGATCACGTTCTTATAGGATATCCCTCCACCCCGTCCAGGGGAGGGTCCATCGAGTCAGCAGCCCAGTCATATTCCTCCTGTGTCAGCAGCTTTTCCCTTTGTGCCACAGTTTTCACATACTGCTCCTTCTGCTACTGCACCGTCGGGCGAGCCACTAATTTGGTTTCCGCCCAACACGATGCCTGTTTCTGATCCATATCATCCCTTCCACTACACTTGTTACACGAGGGATGAGCTACTCCTGTCCTTACAGCTCCAGCAGGATATGTTGTGTCACAGAGTCATGGAGTTAGAGAGGATTCCACGTCCTCCACCTTGTCCTTGTCAGTCACTGTTCACGACTCCACCCGCTCCACTTCTGCCATACCCAGATTTTGACGTTCGTTTTCTTACTATGGAGCAGCAGATTAGCTATCTGTTGCGTACCGTTCATGCTCTCGAGGAGGAGTTAGTGCATGTGCGCAGTCTGCTTTTCGTTCCTCCACCTCCTCCTCCTCCACTATCAGCTTAGCAGGTTTTTGGTTTTATGCAGGTAGCATACTTTTGGTGAGAATGTCGCAATTGAGCCTAGATTGCACAGCCTTTTGAAGACCACTTGTTGACTTTTGACTGTTGTAGTTTGATAGACGATGTGGACAAGGGTGATGTGACCCTGTATTCCTTTTTGTTGTGATATGATACATTTGATGAACTTGTAAAACTGTAATTGTGGTAATTGATATATGAAAGCTCAATCGCAACATTCTCATTATATACGTTGTTGAATTACTTGTTGTGTTATGATTGGGATGTTATATGCTTCCTTGCGTTGATAAATGATATTACATACACATACTACATACTTATATGCATAAGACCTGACCTATACTATCTTCTTTAGAAGATGCCTCCTCGAAGAGATAACACACTGCCTACAACTGAGGCCGAGTTACAAGAACGGATTTCACGAGCTATAGCGGAGCACGATGCCCTGCACTCTGAGCAAAACGGGGGTACCTCGGGAAGTAATCCACCTCATGGTAATGTTTAAGTCGTTGAGACACATAACGTTACATTTGGATAAGCCGTGTGCGTTCGCTAATACTTTCAGTGAATGACGTTGCTTGTACAGGCTGTACCTATAAACAGTTCTTAGACTGTAAGCCTCTAAATTTCGACGGCACCGGGGGTGCTGTGGCTTTTGTTCGATGGACGGAGAAGACTGATTATGTGCTAAGAATGAGTAAATGTGCGCCGGAGCACCAAGTCACCTATATCTCTGGATTGTTCTTAGACGGAGCACTTTCATGGTGGAATCTCCAAGTTCAAACTCTAAGAGAGGCAGCAGCATACGCTTTGACTTGGGCTGAAATGAAGGAACTCATGCGCAAGAAGTATTGCTCCAGGGCTGAAATTCAAAAATTGGAAACAAAGTTTTGGAACCTCAAGATGGATGGCCCGAAGATTTCGGAGTATGTGCAGAGGTTTCACGACCTATCCCGCGTTGTACCATACATGGTTAGTCCAGAATTCAAACGCATCGAGCGTTTTATTTGGGGGTTGGCACCTCAGATTATGAGTATGATGACGACGTCAAAGCCTGCCACAATCACTGAGGCTATTGATCTAAGTGTGGCGCTAACTGAAGAAGCAATCAGGTTAAACAAGTTTTCGATCTCTGACCAGAAGAAGAAGGAGACTCACGTGGAGTCATCAGATGAGAACAAACGGAAGTTCTCAAATTTTAAGAAGGGTACCAGCAGTGCTAACAAGAAGGAAGAGACAAACGCACCAGCCAAGGTCAAAACTGGTGCTGAAAACAAAGGAAAAGGGTATATGGGCACCTTGCCTAAATGCGATGCGTGTCAGCAGCATCACAATGGACGATGCCAAGTTGGAAGATGCGAGTCTTGTGGAAGAGTTGGTCATTCGAATGAGACATGCTGGGTTGGTGCTGGTCGTAGTAATGGTGGTCAGAGAGGTTATGGCAGTGGGAATGGGAACAATAACCGTGGTGGTAATGCGTATGGAAACCGCCCTCAAGGAGGGAATGGAGGTAATGGGAATCGTGGAAATTTTGGGAACCAATCTGGAAGTGGAAATCGCAACCAGAACAACAATCAGGGTAATGGGATGGAAATGGTCGGGGACCAGGTTGCTTTAACTGTGGAGATGTGGGGCATTTCAAGAGAGAGTGCCCAAAGCTCAATCAAGCTCAGGGAAGGGTTTTCAACATCGGAGCGAGGGAAGGTCGCCAAGATCCAAATGTGGTCACTGGTACATTCCCTATCAACCAACGCTTTGCATCTATACTATTTGATACTGGTGCCGATTATAGTTTTGTATCCCTATAATTTAAGAATATACTTGGGTTGGTAGCTAGCAAGCTAGATGTTCCGTACTCGATAGAACTAGCCAACGGAAAGCTAGTAGAAGCAAATGAAGTCATTAGAGGTTGCGCGATAGAACTGGGAGAGCATGATTTTACGCTTGATCTGCTGCCAGTCAAGTAGGGAAGCTTCGACGTGGTAGTCGGAATGGATTGGTTATCAAGCAACCGAGCAGAGATCGTATGTCACGAGAAGGTCATACGCATTCCGATGGAGAATGGAGAAACGATTGTAGTACATGGAGAGAAGCACGATACGCCCCTAAGGATCATCAGTTGTTTGAAGGCTCGAAAGTGTTTACAGAAAGGATGTGTTGCCTTCTTAGCACACATTGTGGACAAGGAAGTCGTTGAGCCGAAGTTGGAAGAGCCAGTCGTAAGGGAATATCCTGAAGTCTTCCCCGAAGACTTACCAGGATTGCCACCGCAGCGACAAGTCGAATTCCATATTGACTTGGTTCTAGGCGCCGCGCCTGTAGCCAAGGCACCTTACCGACTTGCGCCATCAGAAATGCAAGACCTGTCAACACAACTCCAGGAGCTATTGGACAAGGGATTTATCAGACCAAGCTTCTCGCCTTGGGGAGCTCCAGTTTTGTTTGTCAAGAAGAAGGACGGTAGTTTTTGCATGTGTATCGACTACCGCGAGCTGAACAAGTTGACCATTAAGAATCGGTATCCTTTGCCAAGGATTGATGACCTGTTCGATCAACTACAAGATTCGAGTTTTTACTCCAAGATCGATCTTCGATCAGGTTATCACCAGTTGAGAATTCAAGAGGAGAGTATTCCAACGACCGCCTTTAGGACTCGATATGGACATTAAGAGTTCCTGGTTATGCTGTTTGGTTTGACGAACGTGCCAGCAGTATTCATGGATTTGATGAATAGAGTCTGCTAGCCCTACCTCGATAAGTTTGTGATTGTGTTTATTAATGATATTTTGATTTATTCAAAGATGAAGGAAGAGCACGAACAACACCTAAGAGCTATTTTAGAGCTACTTAAGAAGGAGAAGTTATACGCTAAGTTCTCAAAGTGCGAGTTCTGGTTACGTGAGGTTCAGTTCCTTGGGCACGTGGTAAACGGAAATGGAATTCATGTGGATCCCACAAAGATCGAGGCGATCAAGAATTAGGAGACTCCAAAGATGCCAACCGAGATCCGTCAGTTCCTAGGTTTGGCTGGTTATTACCACAGATTTATTGAGGATTTTTTGAAAATCGCTCAACCTTTGACCTCCCTCACACAGAAGGATAAGAAGTACGAATGGGGAGATAAGAAAGAAGAAGCTTTCCAGTTGTTAAAGAACAAGCTTTGTCACGCACCCATCCTATCCCTACCCGAAGGCACCGATGACTTCGTGGTGTACTGTGACGCCTCACGCCAGGGATTAGGATGTGTCCTGATGCAGTGACAGAAGGTTATAGCTTACACTTCGCGCCAGCTGAAAGTTCACAAGAAGAATTACACCACGCATGACTTGGAGTTAGGCGTGGTGGTGTTTGCGTTAAAGATCTGGCAACATTACTTGTATGGCACCCGATGCACGATCTTTACTGACCACAAGAGCTTACAGCATATATTTGATCAGAAAGAGCTTAATATGAGACAGAGACGATGGGTTGAGCTGTTGACCGATTATGATTGTGAAATCAAGTATCACCCAGGGAAGGTGAATGTAGTCGCAGACGCCTTGAGTCAGAAGGAAAGAATCAAGCCCATAAGGGTTAGGGCTTTGGAAATGATTGTACAAACGGACCTCTCGTCGCGCATTCGTTCCGCGCAGATAGAAGCTCTTAAGGAAAAGAATTTCGAAGGTGAATATCTCCGTGGGATGGAGAAGCAATTAGTACCCAATAAGGAAGGAACGTTGTGTTTCATGGGAAGAATTTGGGTACCCCTCTTCGGTGGTCTACGAGACGTGATCTTTGATGAAGCTCACAAGTCAAGGTACTCGATCCATCCAGGATCGGACAAGATGTACCAAGATTTAAAGGATTTTTACTGATGGCCAAGATTAAAAGGTGATGTTGCAACGTATATTGGCAAATGTTTGACTTGTGCCAAGGTAAAGGCCGAATATCAGAAGCCTTCTGGTCTTCTACAACAACCCGAAATACCCATGTGGAAATGGGAGCAGATTTCAATGGATTTTATAATGAAATTACCAAAGACACCCAGAGGTCATGATACGATTTGGGTAATCGTAAACCGCCTGACGAAATCTGCACACTTTCTACTGATCAGGGAGAAAGATAACACTAGCAAGCTTGCCGAGCTGTACCTCAGAGAGATAGTTGCACCGCATGGAGTGCCTCTCTCGATTATCTCTGATAGGGACGGAAGGTTTGTGTCAAGGATTTGGCAATCCTTCCAAGAAGCTTTTGGTTCTCAGTTGAATCTGAGCACTGCATTCCATCCGCAGACTGATGGCCAGAGCGAATGAACAATTCAAACGTTGGAAGATATGTTACGAGCTTGCGTGATGGATCTGGGTGGTAGTTGGGACACTCACTTACCCTTGGTAGAATTCTCGTACGACAACAGCTACCATGCGAGCATCCAAGCTGCACCATTTGAAGCTCTCTATGGACGCAAGTGTCGATCACCGTTATGCTGGGCAGACGCGGGTGATAGACAGCTTGTTGGTCCCGAATTGGTTCAGGAGACGACAGACAAGATTATACAGATCTGAGAGCGCATCAAGGCGGCTCGTGATCGACAAAAGAGTTATGCGGACCAAAGAAGGAAACCGTTGGAGTTTGAAGTGGGAGACATGGTTTTACTAAAAGTCTCACCTTGGAAAAGGGTAGCACGCTTTGGGAAGCGTGGGAAGTTGAACCCGCGATACATTGGACCGTTCAGAATCCTGGAGAGGATTGGTCTTGTAGCTTACAAGTTGGATCTACCCGCAGAACTGAATGGAGTTCATGATACATTTCATGTATCTAATCTGAAAAAGAGTCCAACTCAAGAAACAGTTGTCATTCCTGCCGATGAAGTACACATTGACGACACACTCCACTTTACTGAAGAACCCGTTGAGGTTACTGACTGGAAGGTTAACAAGACACGCAGGAGTAGTGTCAAACTCGTCAAGGTTCATTGGAATGAAAGCAAAATATCCGCACCTGTTCCCAAACTCCCCTGCAGCTAGTAGCAGAACTTAAATTTCAGGATGAAATTTTCTTAACAGCGAGAGAATGTGATAACCGTCAAAAATCCAGGTACCCGTACAATTTAATTAACCATGATTAGTGCTTAATGACTGTGCTGAATTACAAATGACTGCTTTCTGATTTCTGTATCATACTTACATGTGCATCACATTTCATACTGTCACATCATCTTTACATCCAAACTCTTTCTTGACATACATGATGCACAAAGCACAGTTAGCACAGTTAACGGATAAAACAGGAATATGCTGACGAGGTTCAGTACATAGATAGACAGTGTTTTGAGACCCTGTATGGGCCAGAGACTAAGTTTCACACTAGTATAGTGTGTAGGAAAGTGAGGATCACAAAACTGCTTCATTAGGTGATAGTTTAAGTGTCGGAAAGTGCCTAGAACCCACTCAAAGTGCTGAATTCAGCATATTTCAGCAAAATTCAGCATTTTAACAAACTAGTAACATGCAAAAACATGACTAAATGGTCCTGAAGGCTTTCCTAATGTAACAATCCTAAATAAAACCGAGACGCTCATAATATTTCCGACACCCTAGTATATTTTAAAATGTCTCAATATGTCTTTAAATATACCTCGTATGTGAAAACCGAGCCCGAAATATAGTATAGCATTAAAAATAAAATTTAAAATTTTATTATTAAGTTGAGGCGGGCCGCGTAGGACCCACCCCAATCTTACGCGGGCGGTATCAGGGTTGAAACCTGATTTCGTTAATTTTCTTAAGTTAAGGCGGGCCGCGTAAGCTACCCTTAACACTTACGCGGGCCGCGTGAGATCAAAAGTGGTGGCGCAGCCCGGTGATGACACATGTCATCATCGTGTCAAGCCTAGTTGGTGATCCGGACGAGCTACGCATTGACCGGAGGTCAACGCGGGCCGCGTAGCCCTTAGGCTACTCTTACGCGGACCGCGTGAGAGTCAGTTTCAGCAACTATAAAAAGGAGCCATCGGGATCAACCAGAATTCGTTCAAAAATCATTTCTGAATTATAGGCTTTATTAAGCTGGTATTATACCCCCTAATTAGCGAGGTTCTGCTCCGTTGTAAGTATTATAACCCCAGTTTCGTACTAGATACGTTGCCCGATTGATTTAGGGTTTCGTAACAACTGTCGTGGTTCTGCCCGGCGTAGTTATTGGAATACCGTCTCGGGGAGGGTATCATTAATATTTTCAAAGGGTTATTATACTAACCTAGGTACAATTGTGAAAATTATAGATTAATTCCAGGAAACCCTTACGCGAAGTCTAAGATAGCAATGTGAGTTTATCCTCTTTTTGTTAACCTTTTTGTAATGTTTTACAAAACCTTAAATGTTTTACAATGTGATTAAGCGGTGATTGAGTCTTTGTTGTTCTTCAATTACTGCCGGTATGTTGGGGTTTTGTATACAAAATTTACTACACTGTGAGTAGTAAGTCGGGACGACAACACGTTACCATTGGACAACGAGTTAGCCAATGTGTAATATGACCCACCAGTCAGGATTGACAGTACTGAATGAGTAATTGTGTAGAAATAAACAATGTGATCGCTCTCAATACTGTTTTAATTGATAAAATGTTTCTTGATTAAACTGGGATTCACTCACCAGTATTTCCCACTGACAAATGTTTTTAAAACGCGTTTCAGGTAACACAATGTGACAGCCAAATTAGTAAAAAGCCAGCTGGAGAGCACTGAAGGCTTGGGAAAAATGTGGCTATAAAAGTTACCTAAAAGACGTTGTTTTAAATTAAATAAAATAGGGTTTATCCCTATAAACATATTGTAATAAGAAACTTGGGTTTTTCAAATGTGGTGGTTTTACTCTGATAAACATTTCCTAACTACGGTCCTGATGTAATTTTCGCTGCCAAATTAACAAGCTGATACCACCGAAACTCTGAGTTCGCGTCTGCCCGTTCCCGGGACAGATAAGGGATCGGGGGTTGCGACAGAAGGTGGTATCAGAGCCTAGCCACTGGTCTAAGCCAAAGAAGTGTTCTGCTGACACTTAAAATCTAAATTTTGTGTTAGGAAATAATTTATGTGATTATGTGTTTTGTGTTATTTGACTATTTGTTAGTTTACAGTATGAGTGATCAAGGGCCCTTAGACATCTGTCGTCAGTTGTCTGATTCACCTAGGAGTGAAGGTACCTCTTCACAGCCTGCCCTTTCGGGGTATTCTGCTGATCAGGAAGAAGGGATGTCTGCCTTTAAAGCTCAGTCGGAAGAGCCGTTCCCTCATAAAAAGAGAGGATGGTTCAGTAAGGAAGAATTTACACGTAGGAAAAGAATGCGAAAGTTGCAACAGCAAAGATCCTTAGCAGCCGTTAAGCGAGAGACAGATGCCCATACGCAGGATATGCTTAATAGAAGCCTAGCTAATTTCCATATCCTAGCTACAACTGCTGCTGACCTAAGTCTGGAGCAAATAATAGCACCCCAACCACAACTGTCAATCCCAGATCAACTCATGGAGATAGAAAACCTTGAAAACCAAGTGGAGATGCATGACTTCAATCTGGAAGAAATCCCTAGGGTACCAGCACCAAACCCCCTAGACCCAAATTACGATCCCTGGTGGGACGACAATAGGGACTATGTGCAACGTTACCCGATCCATGAAGACACACCTATACAGAACATAGGAGCCTACCCAGGTATGGACCCTTTAGATCCCTGTTACCATGATGACTACATTAGGGAGATCTTAGAAGATCCTTACCGATTTCAGGCACTTTCACCCCCATATCAGGAACCCGCACCCTAGATTCCGAACCCAGTCCTAGAACCTGCACCCCCGGTGAGTGCAGAAAACGTGTAAGAACTTAGGACATTTGGTGAGGAAATTTTAGAAAGCAGTGAGAGAATGCGACAGGTGGGAGAGCGACTCGTATGGAAATACGACGAGCGCAATATGGATTTTTGGATAAATCCATATCCGTGAATGTGAAAATAGTAAAACGGTAATAGTAATAATAATAATAATAATAATAATAATATATATGTGTGTATGGATGCCTATTACTATTAGTGTAATTCTATTTCAGTTGGTATTGTAATTTTATTTCAATACTAGTATGTAATAGATGCATAATAGTATATGAATAGAGTAAAGTCGCAATGATCGATGGTTTTGGCAAAAATACGTGTCATGTGATTGACTATATTAATATTATTTTGTGATATTAATACGGGGTAAATGCTTAAAATTCAGATGGCCGATGAAGGAAATCAAGGAAATCTAAATAACGATAACCAGAGTAACATTAACGTGGTTAATGAGAATCCGAGCATCAATAACAATGGAAACCAAATGGATAATAGTGTCGTTCAACATATAGTGGCACAAGGAATCATAGATGCAATGCCATTTATTATTCAAATGATTCAAGATGCGGATAATAAAAGTAAGCATAGCAGTAAGCGACCAATTGAACCAGAAAACAGCGTGAACAATGGACCCGTACAACAAGTGCCCATTCCCAAAAGGAGAAGAACCGTGCCTTGCGGTTGTTCTTATAAAGAATTCTGGTCTTGTAAACCAATGGAATTCTCGGGCAACGAAGGGGCCATTGCAACCCTACGCTGGATAGAGAAGACTGAGGCAGTCTTAAGAATAAGCAAGTGTGCTGAAGAAGATAAGATAATGTTTGCTTCTAATCTGTTTAAGAATTCAGCACTAGAATGGTGGAACACTATCCTCCATTCAATAGGAAGTGAAAGAACTTACAATATGGAATGGGAAGAATTTAAGGACAAGGTAAAAGGAAATTCTGCCCACCCAATGAGAAGGAATAGATAGCAAACAAATTCCTAAACCTTATGATGACTGGTGTAGATAGTAAGGGGTAAACTAAATTATTCTTCGAATATGCTAGAATAGTACCAACCCTTGCTTCACCTGAACCAGTATTAATCTCCCGTTATATCTGGGATTTAATTGGGGAGATAAGACACGTAGTCAAGGCAGCTAGACCTCAAACCATAGAAGAAGCTGTAGAACTAGCAAATACCTTGACAGATGAATTAGTCCGTACACGAGAAGAGGATCAAATGAGGAACCTAACCCAGAAGCTCACACAAGAATTTCATTCTGGAAATTCTAACCGTGGGAGAAATGTAGGTTCTACCTCTGCACCCTACTGTAGGTATTGCAAAAGAAAGCATTCAGGAAGATGCCCCATATACTGTAACTTTTGCAAAATATCGGGACACAAGGAAGAAAACTGCAGGAAGAAAGCTAACAACAGGATATGTTACAACTACGGAGAACAAGGTCATATCAAGCCTAATTTCCCAAAATTAGCTCCAGCTACAGACAACAAGAATACTCAAAATGCTAGAGCATTTGTTCTGACTGCAGATGAAGCCAAGATGATTCCAGATGTCATAGCTGGTACGTTTTTAGTTAATGATGTCTTTGCTAAAGTATTATTTGACTCTGGTGCAAACCAAAGTTTTATTAATACATCATTTTGCAAATTTCTAAATCAGTCATTAACTAAACTACCACAAGAATGCTTAGTAGAGACAGCAAATGGGGAAACCGTTAGGATTTCTGAAATCTTGCAGGGAGCAAGTATAGAAATTTTGAATCAGAAATTTATTGCAAATCTTTATCCCATAAATCTGGCAGGATTTGATGTTGTATTAGGAATTGGTTAATAACCAATAAAGCCAGTATTTTATGTGATCAAAAGTCAATTCAAGTAAATTCACCAAAAGGTGAAAAGATCATAATTAAAGGAGATAAACTATCTAGATCTACAAAATTCATCTCTGTGATGAAAACCGCAAGTTATATAAGAAAAGGATCATTAGTGTATTTAATTTCTATAATCACTAACACTAAAGGAAAAGAACTAAAAGATATTCCAGTAGTATATCAGTTTTCAGATGTATTTCCAGAAGAATTGCCAGGGCAACCTCCAGATAGGGAAGTTGAATTCAGAATCCATTTAATACTAGGAACAGCACCGATTGCCAAAGCACCTTACCGTTTGGCACCCGTCGAAATGCAGGAATTAAAGAAACAATTAGACGAATTGTTAGAGAAAGGATTTATACAACCAAGTTCATCGCCATGGGGAGCGCCGATACTATTTGTTAAAAAGAAGGACAGATCAATGCGTATGTGCATTGACTACCGTGAATTAAACAAGGTTACGACTAAGAATCGGTACCCATTACCGAGGATTGATGATCTGATTGATCAACTACAAGGAGCTTGATTTTTCTCTAAAATCGATTTAAGGTCATGATATCATCAATTAAAGGTACAGGAAGAGGATATTCCTAAAACCGCATTCAGAACAAGGTATGGCCATTATGAATTTACTGTCATGCCATTTGGTTTAACCAATGCCCCAGCTGCATTTATGGACATGATCAACCGAATATGTAAGCCATATTTGGATAAATTCATAATTGTCTTCATAGATGATATTCTAATTTAATCTAAGAATAAAGAGGATCATGCAAAGCATTTGCACGCACTTTTAAGTTTATTAAGAAAGGAAAAGCTTTATGCTAAATTTTCAAAATGTGAGTTTTGGTTAGAACAGGTACAGTTTCTTGGACATTTAGTTAATCATGAAGGAATTCATGTGGATCCAACAAAGATTGAGGCGATTACTAAATGGAAAACTCCTGAATCACCAACCGAGGTTAGAAGTTTCTTAGGATTGGCCGGTTATTATAGAAGATTTATTCAAGATTTTTCTAGAATAGCCATTCCCTTAACTAAGCTAACCTGTAAATCTGTTAAGTTTGAATGGGGATTAAGACAAGAAGAAGCATTTAGAATTCTTAAGCATAAATTAACCTATACACCCATATTAGCGTTACCAGAAGGAACTGAAGACTTTGTAGTCTATTGTGACGCTTCCAAAAGGTTATAGCCTATGCATCTAGACAACTTAAGAATCATGAAGAAAATTTTTCAACCCATGATTTAGAGTTAGGAGCTATAATTTTTGCTCTTAAGATTTGGAGACATTACCTTTACGGTAATAAGTTTACTGTATTCACCGATCATAAGAGTTTAAGGTATGTTTTCAAGCAGAAGGAGTTGAATATGAGACAAAGATGCTGGATGGAGATGCTTAGTGATTATGATTGTGATATCCAGTATCATGAAGGAAAGGCAAATGTAGTGGCAGATGCTTTAAGTCGAAAGTATCATGAAAAGCCAAAAAGGGTACGTTCTCTTAAATTAAATCTGCAAGTAGATTTAAATGATCAGATAAAAGAAGCACAAGAATCAGTAATCAAGGATGATACTGAAAAATTGAAAGGTTTGATTAAGGAATTAGAACAAGGAACAAATGGAATTTGGAGATTCCATAAGAAGAGAATGTGGATACCTAAATTAGGAAACCTACGTCATCGTATATTAGAAGAAGCCCATAAGTCCAAATATACGATGCATCCAGGAAATGATAAGATGTATCAAGATTTAAGAAAGAATTTCTGGTGGATAGGAATGAAAAAGGACATAGCAGCCTATGTTTCTAAATGTTTAACTTGTTCACAAGTCAAAGCTGAACACCAGAAACCCTCAGGATTTCTACAACAGTTAGAAATGCCAGTATGGAAATGGGAATTGATAACAACGGATTTTGTTACTAAATTACCCAAAACAAAGAAAGGCAATGATACAATCTGGGTGATTGTAGATAGGTTAACCAAGTCAGCTCATTTCCTACCTATGAATGAAACTTTCAGTATGGAACAGTTAGCTAAGTTCTATGTAAATGAAATTGTTTCTTTACATGAATTCCTTTATCAATTATTTCTGATAGGGACTGCCGATTTACCTCTCATTTTGGTCAAGTTTCCAAAAAGCCATGGGAACCAAGTTAAATCTAAGCACAACTTATCACCCTCAAACGGACGGACAAAGTGAAAGGAGAATTCAGACAATGGAAGACACGCTTAGAGCTTGTGTAATTGATTTCGGAGGTAATTGGGATGATCACTTACCTTTAATAGAATTTTCTTATAACAATAGTTATCACACAAGTATCAATGCTGCACCATTCGAAGCACTTTATGGATGAAAGTGCCGAACCCCAGTCTGTTGGGCAGAAATTGGGGAAAAACAACTATCTGGACCTGAGATAGTGCAAGAAACAACCGACAAAATTATTCAGGTCAAGGAACGATTGAAAGCAGCACGTGATCGCCAGAAGAGTTATGCTAATAATCGACGCAAACCATTGGAATTTCAAGTAGGAGATAAAGTATTGTTGAAAGTCTCTCCTTGGAAAGGAGTAGTAAGATTCATCAAACAGGGAAAGCTAAGTCCCAGGTATATTGGACCTTTTGAGATTATTAGAAGAATATGACCTGTAGCTTATCAGCTACAACTGCCAGAGGAGATGGCAGGAATACATGATGTGTTTCAGGTATCTAATCTCAAGAAATGCTTAGCTGATGAATCCTTAATAATACCTCTTAAGGATATAGAGGTAAATGAACAACTCAAGTTTGTAGAAAGACCTCTACAGATTGAAGACAAGAAAGTCAAGAATCTCAAGCACAAGAGATTTGTTCTGGTCAAAGTAAAGTGGGACTCCAAAAAAGGACCTGAGTACACATGGGAGCTTGAATCTGAAATGCAAAGGAAATATCCGCACTTGTTCCAGTAGATCTCGAGGACGAGCTCTAAAACAAGGTGGGGAGGATGTAACAATCCTAAATAAAACCGACACCCTCATAGTATTTCTGACACCCTAGTATATTTTAAAATGTCTCAATATGTCTTTAAATATACCTCGTATGTGAAAACCGAGCCCGAAATACAGTATAGCATTAAAAATAAAATTTAAATTTTGATTATTAAGTTGAGGCGGGCCGCGTAGGACCCACCCCAATCTTACGCGGGCGGTATCACGGTTGAAACCTGATTTCGTTAATTTTCTTAAGTTAAGGCGGGCCGCGTAAGCTACCCTTAACACTTACGCGGGCCGCGTGAGATCAAAAGTGGTGGCGCAGCCCGGTGATGACATGTGTCATCATCGTGTCAAGCCTAGTTGGTGATCCGGATGAGCTACGCATTGACCGGAGGTCAACGCGGGCCGCGTAGCCCTTAGGCTACTCTTACACGGGCCGCGTGAGAGTCAGTTTCAGCAACTATATAAAGGAATCATCGGGATCAACCAGAATTCGTTCAAAAATCATTTCTCAATCACAATTTCTGAATTATAGGCTTTATAAAGCTGGTATTATACCCCCTAATTAGCGAGGTTCTGCTCCGTTGTAAGTATTATAACCCCAGTTTCGTACTAGATACGCTGCCCGATTGATTTAGGGTTTCGTAACAACTGTTGTGGTTCTGCCCGACGTAATTGTTGGAATACCGTCTCGGGGAGGGTATCATTAATATTTTCAAAGGGTTATTATACTAACCTAGGTACATTTGTGAAAATTATAGATTAATTCCAGGAAACCCTTACGCAAAGTCTAAGATAGCAATGTGAGTTTATCCTCTTTTTGTTAACCTTTTTGTAATGTTTTACAAAACCTTAAATGTTTTACAATGTGATTAAGCGGTGATTGAGTCTTTGTAGTTTTTCAATTACTGCCGGTATGTTGGGGTTTTGTATACAAAATTTACTACACTGTGAGTAGTAAGTCGGGACGACAACACGTTACCATTGGACAACGAGTTAGCCAATGTGTAATGTGACCCACCAGTCAGGATTGACAGTACTGAATGAGTAATTGTGTAGAAATAAACAATGTGATCGCTCTCAATACTGTTTTAATTGATAAAATGTTTCTTGATTAAACTGGGATTCACTCACCAGTATTTCCCACTGACAAATGTTTTTAAAACGCGTTTCAGGTAACACAATGTGACAACCAAATTAGTAAAAAGTCAGCTGGAGAGCACTGAAGGCTTGGGAAAAATGTGGTTATAAAAGTTACCTAAAAGTCGTTGTTTTAAATTAAATAAAATAGGGTTTATCCCTATAAACATATTGTAATAAGAAACTTGGGTTTTTCCCATGTGATTATTAATATCAAATGTGGTGGTTTTACTCTGATAAACATTTCCTAACTACGGTTCTGATGTAATTTCCGCTGCCAAATTAACAAGTTGATACCACCGAAACTCTGAGTTCGCGTCCGCCCGTTCCCGGGACAGATAAGGGGTCTTAAAGATCACTAAACGGAATAGTTTGACACTTTAACGAACCGGTATCTAACCAAGCAACCGGACACTACCCGGAACACCAAAATTATACTAGAAACATTGTTTTAGTGTTTCTAAGCTAGTTATTATCCCCGAACACCCTAACACACTATATAACATATCATATGCATAAACACTAACCAATACACTTTGAATTCTAACTAGATATCTAACTTAACATTAAACACTAACCAAGACCCCCCCCCCCCCATGTAAGTGGACGGTCACCAAGGGTGACCCCACCAAGATTTTCCTTAATCTTGTGAAGATTTGGATTAGAGATTTGCTTGTACTATTGAAAACACATTAACCCTTGGTTAAAAACTTAAAATTGATATAAGAAGACCTAGAGCTCACTTCATCTTCATCACACCACACTTCTCCTCCCTTGCTCCCTCCTTTCGGCCGAACATAGCACCCCACGCCACCACCACCTTCAACTAACTCCCATCCATTCCAAGACCATCCTAAGGTGTAATAAGGTTCTTAAGGAAGCTTGGTGCTCTCGGAGATAGAAGGACCTCATCCAATAGCTTTTATCCAACACTTTTGTCATCACCATCATCTTGTGTTCTTCACTAGCCTTGTGCTAGTAGTAAGGCCCTCATAACCCTTTGTTACTTCATATGTTGTTGGTTAAAAGATGATGTACATTGATAAACATGATGAACACTAAAAGACATAATCATAAATCTCTAACATAAGCTTATTAACATATGAAATCATGTTGATTTGTGTTTATTTACTTCTTGATGATTGATGATTTGTGTTAGTGATGTTAGACATCATAAGGAACCTACTAGATTGTGATTAAACACATGATCTAGTAAGTTAAGGTGGTGATCTTGTGAAAGAGCAAGATCATCATCTTTATGTTTTCATGAACTTGAAAAATGAACATGATTTTATGAATGATGGAACATGTAATATGTTACTAGACATAAACTTGAATGATTTCAAAGATAGTATTCCAAAGAAACCAAGTTAAACCACAAGATTTACAAGAACATTGTTTTTAAAGAAACTAACCATGTTTCTAGTGGTGAAACAAGTATAAGAACACATTGTTTACAAGAAAAATTCAAAAGAATGATTTTTGGAAAAATCATCTAGTAAGTTGTAAACACCTAAATCCTTTAAGAATGAGATTTTTAAAGAAATAAACACACTTTAAAGGGTAACTAAGTCTACTAAACACACTACCAAGTTACTACAAGTTTTTATGAAAATTCAAGTTCATGATTATTATGTAAATAACATAGTTTTGGCACTTGGTAAGTGTAAGTTGTTTAGGGTTGATTGTTGATTGTTTGAGATGATTTTAAAAAGAAAATGATATACTTTGATAGCATGGACACCTCTATTTTTAGGGGAAACTATGGCAAAATTTTCTAAAAATATAAACACTTAGAAAAATATTTTCTAACAAATATTTACAAGTGTGTTTTAACTATGATTTTCAATATAAACTTTGCTATAGAATTTGTTACAAAAATACAAGTATTGGAGGTTGGTTTTTATAAATAAAAATGGGTAAATATATATTTAGAATATACATATATATTAAAGACACTTGTGTGAATATTTGTATACTTTGTGAAATAGTTATATTATTTTAGGGTAAAATGATATGACTTAACAAAATACCCAGAAACTACAATCCAAAATAATACCAAAAATCACAAGGAATAAATATATAAGTTATACACGTAATATTGTGGAACCGAACGATAGAACGTAACTTATAAAATATTCCGGAGAATACCATTGTAAATATATTTTTGGTAAATATTATTTTGGATACGAAAGAAATGAAACTATGATTTTTATTATTATTACAAAGTATATCATATTTTCGACAAGGAGAAAATATAATATTTTTGAAAGTAAAAATATATTTTCTTGGTATATTTAGAAGATATATGATTTTTGAGAAAAAATATATATTTTCTTGAAATACATTATTTTTTTGGACAAAATAAGTTTAAATATATTTTCTAAGTTAGACTTGAAAATATACTATTTTGAGACTACAAATACAAGAATACGAATTCACATGTATGAGAATACCCCCATCCTTGGGAAGGAAATACGAAAATAAATACTTGAGAAGTATTGTTACAAAAATACTGTTTAAACAATTATTCCAAAATTAAATATAATTTAAAGTTAATATAATTATTATTTTAACAAGTAATTATAACTTGAAATAATATTGAGGACATAAAAGAAATGTAACTCAAAAACGTTAACTCTAAATCAAGTCACGACCCGTTCGTCTAATAGACATAGTACATTGTAGGGAGTCGTGTTTGCTGAGGAGATTTGAGTTACGAGTACCGAAGACGCAAAACTGTGAGTTCATGTCCCCCTTTTCTTTAAACTGTTTTGTTTATTAACTTCAGGGGTGAAATACATGTTATAAAAGGATTACGTACAAATACAATTGGTATGATTAGCCTAGGAAAGAACCATAGATCATGTGAATGGGTAGGCGGATACTTGGGACCATTAATCCTCGTATAAGGACCGATGGGCATGAGTGATAGATCTATTTGGGTGTAGCGAGCCCACACCCATGAGGACCAGGGTGGCCCATAGGGTGACTATGTCTTCCAGCCGGAAGCCCGGTACAAATTTGCTAGGTTTGAGTCTTCCTACACCGTCACACATATCAGTGGCCTTGCAAACCATTGGTGATATTTTCCTTGTTTGCTTTCATACCGGGATTTACAATTATACATACATGGTTTACAAAGGTTTTATACATACATACTCGCAAACACATGAACTCGCTCAACTTTTGTTGATGTTTTAAAATTACATGTATTTCAGGGAACTAAGTGGATCTGGCAGGTGTTGCATGTTTTTCAAGCTGCGTTATAAATAAAAGATGTCATCCAATTCGTAGGGGTTTAGGAGATGTATCTTAATCCTAGACGAGATACATGGTCCTAAACTCGGGTTTGTTTAAGATCTTTTGTCGAGTTTTTGTGAACTCATTAAAACATGTTGTGGTTTGTAACTTAAATTTGGTGTCAACGTTTCAGACAAGTATGTTGTGGTATTTTCTAAATTTAATATATGAATGAACATCTTATGGTTTATATCATATAGCGTTGTTATGATTGAATGCTATGGTATTAAGATAGTCACACCAATAACTACGCTTCCGCAAAAGTCAGGGTGTGACACCGCAACTTCAGGTTACTACTTTAACCTAACCACCATTAATTAAATCATACATTCATAGCACTGCATTTTACTAGGGTTAGTTAAATGAGTCTACGTTGGTAATTCGGGAAATTACCGGAACACATACGTGATAACTCTTGAACGTTGGTAACTAACACGAGTAATAAATTATAAACGGATGGTTTATACGGAACCTATATGTTGCATGACAAATACGTGAACTATATGCTCTAATTGTAAATTACATGATAATATGTGGTTGTTGTGTAAAAGTAATATTAGTAGGGGGTGTTTAGTGTATTGTGAAACTTTAAAAACTACTCAAACCCTAAAACCACCCACAAACTCACAGTACGACATTTCAATCATTTCCTAATCATCTCTAATCATCCCTAATCTTCTTCAATCATTTGGCTTCACAAGTTCACACACAACAATCTTTGATCTCCAATACATCTAGAGTTAATCAAGAGGTAAGTGTTTATGATTACATGTTACATTGTTAATCTTGTTTGTTTGATTTATACAAACCCTAGATGATCTAAACAATTGATTGTGTGTGATTGCTTATGCCAATGAATATGTGATTGCTTAGACAAATGATTGTACAATGATTGTTTGTTGTTTGTGGTATGATATCACTGTTAGATTGTTTGATTTGATGCCTGACATGGTGGATTTCTGTGCAATTGGGGGTTTCTGTTCGTAGAAACCTTGAAGAACGAAAATTCTGATTGTTGTCAGACTTTGTGAAGTCACAAAGTGTAATGTCCGTATTTGTTATTTGGTTTATGTCAGCACTTGTTGTTTTTATAAAACATCCGCATTTGTGAATTATGATAATGTCCGCATATGTTAAAGGGTTTAAATGTCCGAACTTGTTAAAATGATAAAGATCCGAACTTAATTTGTAATATATGGTCCGAACATAATTGTTTACATACGATCCGAACTTAATTTGTGGTGTACGATCCGGACTTAGTTGGTGTTATATGTCCTATGGGTCCACATATATACTTCCATACCTGTCCGCACATAGTTAATGCCATTAGTCCGCACATATGAGATGTAAAAGGTCCAGATTTATCTATTCCACATGTCCGCACTTGATAATTGGGTTTTGTCAGCACGTAAACTGATATACATATATGGTCCGCATATATATTACCCTGTCTGCATTTGATGTTGAGTAAAACAGTCCGCATTTGATTTAATGAGGTCCGAATTTATGCTTGGTAACAGGATCCGAACCTAATCAATCCTAAAAGGGTCCGGACTTAAAAGGTTGTAAAGGGTCAGCACATGTCAAGCATAATGGTCTGTATTTATTCAACTTTATGTCCGAATTGAATTACAAAGTGTCCAAATATATTTAAGTGTCTGAATTTATATCTATTCTTATATGTATCCACGTTTTGTTTTTTTTCTTTTTCTAGGAGTCCGAACTTATGTGCTAAAAGTAATTAGAACTTATGTTTGTTAAATAGTCCGAGTAAATTGAGTGTGCTTAGCGGGCCAGTCTGGCCGATTACATGGCTAAAAAAAAGAAAAGGAAATTCTTGTATATAGTATATATTAAGAATTTCTTGATATTGCAAATAAATGGCTAAAGATATACGTCAGATTGTAGAGTCCACATCTATACTATATAATAAAAGAAACCATGTTAGGGACACATGGCGCTCTATGAGGCATTCTTAATTATTTTTTTAAATATTTGTTATGGAAAGTTAATTATTGATAATATTAAATTTAAAATTTATAAAAGAGATTTAATGATAAAGACAAAGATAACTGATAATAATATATTAATTATTATAATCATATATTAATTATTAAAATCTAAAAAAAATATATTAGCATTTTAAATATTTAGAGTTAATTACATAGTTAGTCCCTGTGGTTTACATAAAATAACATACTTAGATACTAATAGTTTAAAATCACCTTCTATGGTATTAACTTTTCATTTTGTAACGTTTGGATGTATTAACTTCTAGGGTATTAACATAGTTAGTCCCTATGGTTTGCACAAAATAACATACTTAGGTACTAATAGAATGTGATTTTAAACGTACAAATGACGTTAATACCTCCAAACATTACAAAATGAAAAGTTAATATCCTAGAATATGATTTTAAACTATTAGTACCTAAGCATGTTACTTTGTGCAAACCATAGGGACTAACTATGTAATTAACTAAAATATTTTTAAAGATAAAGATTTTATTTAATTGGTAGTTTTAATTGTTTTTATATTTGATGATAAGGACAAGGATAAATGATAATCACATATTAAAATTAAATATTTATTCTAATCAATTGTTTCGTTAAAAGGATTTATTCAATACATGTAGAACATATATATTTTTTATATATGTGGTATAATTAGAATCATATTTTTAATAAAGGATCCCATTATCCCCTTTTACACTCCAATGAAATAATAATATTACATCATAATATCCAACTTATCTCTTGTGTATTTAATATTTTTTATTAAAATATTTCTTTTTTTTTTCTACTGATTATCCAACATCAAGTAATACGTAAGTTTCTAACCAAATAATAAATAAATAAATAAAAAACAAAGCAAAATGTTATAAACCATGTAATACACAACTCTCTAACCTAATAAAAAATAAAGTGAGATGTTACAATAAGTAAATAGTACCTCAAAGTTCATTTTGTTAGAAAACACATCTTGATGACTAAATATGTTAACGGATTACATTATTCGTGTAAGACATGTGTTTATTCAAATCGTGCAATACACGAGTTTTATTTATTCAACCCGTGTAATACACGGGGTTCTAACCTAGTTAGGTATATAGCATAGTTTTGAATTTAATGTGTGCATGTGATATGATGATGATATTTCAAATTTATTATAAAGAATTAGAAGGTAGATATATTAATATGCATATTCAAGTGTTTATAAATTTCAAACTCTTTTGATTGGTTACAAAGGTGGGCCGGTCAAATATATAGAAATTTGGTGGGCTGTTAACATTTATTAGTTGGGTAAGAGCCCATATACGTGTGTTAGTGGGCTGAACATTATGGGTAACCTATTACCTCGAATTATAGAATACGAGAAACCCATTGTGAATGCTATGTGTTACTACATGTTAGCTTGTATTCTGATTTCAATAAACACCAGGTTGTTTGGACATCAGGGTATTGCAAAACCCTATTCGTATACTTATCAAAATTAACTGTAAATTAGGTCGCGCTTAACGGACCGAACTCGTGTTTAACACTAGAAGTACATTATCAAACCGAGCACACTAAGGTGAGTTCACTACTCTTTCACAAGCATGCGTCCCGGAGAGAGACAAACAAACTTTTATTACTTTGGTTTAATTTCGATGTTAATTAATAAACTCAAATCTATCACAAAAGTCCTTACTTACTACCGAACTAGTTGCCGGGAAGGCAACGGGGTATTAGTTGATAGCGCTATTAGGCTTGACAACCTCACACCGTACCGGGGAGGACGGGCGTGAATTAATGACCTTAAACACATGGCCAATGTTGATAGGCATTGATGAGGGCAAACAAACATACGTCACTTCGGTATCGAGTTTATTATTGACATGTCTTTAAACTGAAACACTTAACATGATTTTCGTTAAACAAAAATATGAATTCGCCAGCTTTATGCTGATACACTTTTTCTGCATGCTTGCAGGTCGTTAGATGCATCGAAGTGGAACTTGCTGTCAGGGGAGCCGGTGTGGTCATGGGTCGTGACACTTGTGTAGACATTTAACGTTTACTTATGTTTATCAAACAGAACGATATGAATTGATTGAACGATAATTATGCTTCCGCTGAACGTATATTGTTTTAACTAGATGTTTTGAATTACACTTTTCACGTTGAATGGGATTTCAAATTTATTATATTACTGTTACTTCAATGTGATTAGTGGCTAGATCCTGGTACGTCACACATCTCGCGATGGTTTCGGCATGTGGTATTTTGGGGGTGTGACATAAGATGTTGTCAAAACGACAAGAATCACGAAGTTCTAGAGATGCTATAATACTGTGTATGCAACTATATACAATGTAATGCGTATGTGTATGCTAGATGTATAATGTATAGAGTAAATAAAAGACGAACCTTGCAATCTGGAGCAGAGTGTCATGGTCGCTTTCGGAACTGATTCGGTTATAGTCTGGTTTTACAAAAACGTTTTAAAACCTAGTTCACTATAACTAGTGGCTCTGATACCAAACTGTAACAGCCTAGCATAACCGCACCATGATATTATCCGCTTTGGCAGCCAGCACGCCTTCAGCGCCTGCCCATCACAGTTTTAAAACACGTCATAATGGTGAAGGTATCAAGCCCCTTATAAGGAAGCTTTCGTTCCCTTACACAACCATTGTGGGATGTCACAGTAGACATGCATGATATCAAGGACAGGATCCTTGGGAAGTTGCGAATGGAGCGGAACCCCAAGTACCAATAATTGACACAAAGGGAGTGGTACACAAGTGGAGACTAAAGGAAGCGAAGGCGATTTTCATCCTTAAAACGACCAAGGACGAAGAGATATTAGATCGCTTTTAAGGCATCAATTATCCTAAATTGGCTTAAATCTAAATATTTATTTAATTATTTATGAAATTGAAATTTAAATGAATTTAAAATTTGTGAAAACTATAATTAATGGAGTTGAAACATTTAGTTGAAAAATGATCATGACCGATTCGTAAAATTGTTAACGAAACTGGAATATGGTGGCGGTGGCGATGGCACTTATGCTAAATTCTTTGATTGATTTTATCATTGCGTGGAACATGTTGAATCTATAATTACATGGAACATGTTGATTTTTTTTATTAATGACAACGGTTACTCATACTCTATTATATTAATAATTTCTATATTATTCACTCTTGTCCAGGATTGAACTTGAAAACTCTCATTTAAAACACATAATTCTATATTTTACAATTTTTTAAACCAATCACACTATAATTACTGGAGTTGAAACGTTTAGTTGAAAAAATGATCATGACTAATTCGTAAAATTGTTAATGAAACTGGAATATGGTGGCGGTGGTGATGGCACTTATGCTAAATTCTTTGATTGAATTTATCATTACGTGGAACATGTTGAATTCTTTTTTTAATGACATTTACTCGTAGTCTATTACACCAATAATTTCTATATTATTCACTCTTGTCTAGAATTGAACGTGAAACCACTCAATTAAAACGCATAATTCTATATTTTACATGTAGACTTTTTAAAACAAACACACTATCTCATTAAATCTAGATTTAAATTAATACGACTTTAGGTAACAAATAAAATTAAATTCCGAATCTGATTCTCATTAAATCCAGATTTAAATTAATACGAGTTTAGTTAAAAAAAAATCCGAATCTAATTTTAAAATAAAAAAAAGTTGGAATTCAATTCTCTCGGAATTTATAAAGCAAACGACAACTTACTTTTAAATTGAGTTAACTGCCATTTTCGTCCCTGTGGTTTGGTCACTTTGGCCATTTCAGTCCATTTTTAAAAAATGCGCCATTTTCGTCCCCCACGTTCTGGAAAGGTGACATTTCAGTCCAAAAATCATAACCCAGTTAAGTCAGTTAGTAAATAAGGACTGATTGTGTAAATTTGTAACATAAAGGACCATTTAAGTAAATATTAAACACCACCACCACTAGCCCTGCCACCACCACCACTCCGCTGCCACCACCACAGCCCTGCCACCACCACCACTCCGCTGCCACCACCACCACCACCGCCACCACAGCCACCACAGCCCTGCCACCACCACCACAGCCCTGCCACCACCGCCACCACAGCCGGTTCATCATCATATCAAACGAGAGAGGGAGAAAGTCGGAGAGAGAGAGAGAGATAACGAGGCGGGAGAGAGAACCGGCGACGGTGGGGCTGCCTTCCCCAGATGATGACGATGATGACGTTGATGGTGGTGGTTCCGGCGGCGGCTGTGGTGACCATGCTACTGTTCATCGTCTTCCCCAAAACGGTCAACAGAAGTCAAACGGCCTAATTCTCGATCAATACCGGATAATATTCAAATTAAACTTGCAGAAACATTGTACAAGTATAAACATACCGATTGGGTGATTAAAACTGATCCGGTATCGCGTGCAACGGCGTGGTGACAGTCTCCGGCGAGACTTGCAGACGATGAACAGAGGGTATTTTCGAAGGGGTAAAGGATTTTGAAGGGTGTGAGAGTTTCGTATGGGTTCAGGGACTCTAAATAACACAACAATTTGACACTTAATCGACAAACTTCTGTGGATTAATTCCACTTTGAATTTTTTATAAAAACTCCGATTTCACGTGGTGTCGGGCATGCTTATTGAACAATTACAAAGCGTGGGGAGTTGTTTACGATCTGTGAGAGTGGTGGTGGCAGCGGAGTGGTGGTGGTGGCAGGGCTGTGGTGGCGGTGGTGGCAGGGCTGTGGTGGTGGAGGCAGGGCTGTGGTGGCGGTGGCGGTGGCGGTGGTGGTGGTGGCAGCGGAGTGGTGGTGGTGGCAGGGCTGTGGTGGCGGTGGTTGTGGTGGTGGCAGCGGAGTGGTGGTGGTGGCAGGGCTGTGGTGGCGGTGGTGGTGGCAGCGGAGTGGTGGTGGTGGCAGGGCTAGTAGTGGTGGTGTTTAATATTTACTTAAATGGTCCTTTATGTTACAAATTTACACAATCAGTCCTTATTTACTAACTGACTTAACTGGGTTATGATTTTTGGACTGAAATGGCACATTTCCAGAACGTGGGGGACGAAAATGACGCATTTTTGAAAAATGGACTGAAATTGCCAAAGTGACCAAACCACAGGGACGAAAATGGCAGTTAACTCTTTTAAATTAAACATTTCATGAAAAGTTCCCTTATTAGGAAGCATACCTTGCTCCTTGCTCTCAAACTCACTTATTCATCTCTTAACACATGGAATTGAACGATAACAGTTCTTGGCTTCTTGCACATAACAATCCAAACAACATAACTCCAAATTATAAGTACGTTTATTTAACGACAGCATTTCACAAAACATCATATCTCAAATGATCATGCTTTTCCAATACCATCTAGTCACAAGTACAACTACGTACAACTTTTACAACATATAACACACCTCGGCAACAACTATCTAAGACAGTGATTACCACAAAGGATTCATTACAGAACCAACTATATATTAAGAACCACAATAACAGCATGATATACTTGTACAAAGTGCTTTGAAGATAATCAAGGTAGCAGAAGACAGAACGTGTGACATTTACGTAACCGTCTTATGTATCTCATTCAAAACACCACATACGAGTATGTCATTGCAGCTCAAAGCACACATGAAAATTTATTCCGACAGAATATTAAACGGTAAAACAAATTAAAACATCACAACATCACCTACAACGATAATACTAACACATAATGACCAACACCCCTGCTTATCATTAGCAAGAATGTTCGTAATTTTTGCATTTCCTACCACCAGCATCGTATTTGCCGCCTGCACAATTTTTGCCGCAAGCCGGACTGCCTCCATTTAGACCTTGATAAGATTGATGTTGAGAACCTCCCGCCGGAGTCGGAGTCAGAATCCGCCTGTAAACTTCAATATCCATTGTAAATTCTAGGTCGTCGTCCTCAAAAACTCGGCACCCTGCCGCCCCACAACTGCTGTTGCGGGGCGCCATCCAACCGTCACAGTCTTTGATCATCATGAACATAATGATTGATAGAGAGAAGATGGTAACTGCTCGTTTGTTAATCATCTTGGTTTTGTTCGGATCAGTAAGTGTTTGTCGTTGCTTATAACGAAGGCATTGGCTTTTAAGTTGGGTTGGTGTGCATGGTGGATAATAATTGAGTTAGCTTTGGGAATTGGGACCTTGTGTCCACTAAATACAAAGTGGTCAAAAAGATTGATATACGATGACAATTTAAGTATTTTAATCGTTGATTATTATATAAAGTGGAATAGTAAGACACATTATCGAATGCTTTTGTAAATCTGTCGGTGATGTTTGCCTTAGTACGGAGTTAAATGCCATTTTAGTACCTGTGGTTTGGGCCATTTTTCCAGTTTAGTCCAAATGTTTCATTTTTAATCTGTGGCTCCAAAAATGTTTCACAGTTGCCATTTTAGTCCACTTGGTTAACTTCATCCATTTTTTTCTGTTAATTAGAAGGCCAATTTGGTCATTTTGTATGTAATTCTGTTAACTAAAAGGGCAATTCAGCCATATAAAATGACCGAATTAGCCTTCTCGTTAACAGAAAAAATGGATGAAGTTAACCCAGTGGACTAAAATGGAAACTGTGAAACCTTTTTGGATCCACAGGTTAAAAATGAAACTGTCAAAATGGCCCAAACCACAGAGACTAAAATAGCATTTAACTCCCTTAGTACGATATAAATGACATTTATGTTTTTCCTATCATACTACCGGTTGCAATTAAAGATAAAAAAAAAATGCCTGAAGCTATAATTATTAACTTTTATTTACATTTTTATTTTAGAGAAAGTGTACTGTACAATTGCTCTGAACATATAGTATTCTGCACGTTATAAAACTTCAAAATCATAAATCCGCATGTTGGAATTTGTCCGAGTTTGTGAACCGCATGTTGGAAGTGTCCGAGTTTGTGAAACCGCATGTTGGAAGCTTCCAAGTTTGTGACCCGCATGTTGGAATCTTCCGAGTTTGTGGAGTCCGCATGTTGGAATTGTCCAGTTTTTGTGAAGTCCGCATGGTGAATCTTCCGGGTTTGTGAGTCTTCCGAGTTTGTACGTTAAAATCCGCATGTTATAACCTCAAATCTGCATGTTGTATGTTCATCGCGTACAAATGGTACGTTAATACTAATTGTACGTTAATTAACTCCTTTATTTTATCCATACTATATATTTACGGGTTTACGATAAATTGAGAATTGGTGTTTTTAAAGTTAAGCCTAATAACAAACATGGTTCTAGACACTTTTTTATTTTATTTTTTTGCTAGAATGTGTAGAACAAAATAATTTATTTATTTTTAAATCTTAAATTTTTTTAATAACCAAAAAAATGGTTGAAATGCAATGTTTACACATCCCTCTTAAAGTTCAAATAACATATATGAACAAATTTCCTTTATTTACAGAACCCACACATGTATAGGATTAGAATATATGAACAACTTATTTTAATGATTGTTTATTAAATAACATCACATAAACATTTGTATAATTCAAAAAAAAAAAATGAACCATTAAATTAAATAAAGAAATAAATGATTTAGTTTTTTCTTTCTTTCCTCTCATACGATCTTACCCTTCAAGTGTGTGTATATATATAAAGAGTCTTAAATGTAATAAATGTCAAAGTGTTTGTAGCATAGCAGAATCATGGTGTTCTAAAAATGTGTCCTTACATTTAAATGTTGATGGTTCAAATCCAATAGTGAACAAAAGATATAGGTTTAAGAATAGAATTAGAGTTAAATGCTTGGTTGGTCCCTGTGGTTTTCAAAAATTGCAGACTTGGTCCCAATGGTTTACTAATTACACGCGTGGTCCCTGTGGTTTTCAAAAATGCACTCGGTTGGTCCCCAGCCCTAACATCAGTTAAATTTCTTAGTTAACTATGTGTGAAATGACCACATTACCCTTGAACAATTAAAAACCTAAAACTAAGAATTAAAAAATTAAAAAAACAGTATATAAACCCATCATCATCTTCATCACCAGGTCATCTTCATCATCTTCCTCACCAAGTCATCTTCATCACCATCATCTTCATCACTATCATCATCTTCATCACAAACCCACACCCCATCTCTGTCTCTCGTTCTTTTCCGGCGACGGAGATCAGAAGCGAAGATAGAGGAGAGAGACGACAAGAGAGAGAAGAGATCGGAGAAGATGGTGGAACGGAGGTAGCGCCGTCGCTCACGGCGGCGGCGGTGGAGGCACAGGCGGTGGTTTAACCCAAATCTAGGGTTTGGATGCACAAATCGTTGGTGGTTTTACCCAGATTAGGTGCGTTTTATCAATCACTCCAATTCCCAGATCAGGTGCGTTTTACATCGATTATTGTGCCGCAAGCGAGTTTTTTGAGGCATTTGTCGGGGATTATTGTTGGGTATTCGATCTCGTGGGGGTTGATTCATGGGATGAATGATTATTGGGCGGTTTGTATGGTGGGGTGGATTGTGGTTGTGTTTGTTGTTAGTTTGAAGCAGTCGGTTTGTATGGTGGGGTGGATTGTGGTTGTGTTTGTTTGTTGTTGTATGGTGGGGTGGATTGTGGTTGTTTATGGAGGTGGTGGTGGTGGGTTGATGAAGATGATGATGGTGATGAATGGTTGTTGGGTTTTGATGATGGTTGTTGATGACGGTGGTGGCAACGATAGATGCGTTGACGGCGGAGAAAGATGATGATGGTGGTGGTTTAGATGGTGACTGTGGTGGTTCAGAGATGGTAGCTGTTGGTGGCTGCAGGCTGGTTTGGTCAGAGATGGTTCAGATGGTGACTGTGGTGGTTTAGAGGTTGAAGAAGATGATTGGGCTTTCAGGGGTAATATAGTCATTTCACACATAGTTAACTGAGAAATTTAACTGATGTTAGGGCTGGGGACCAACCGAGTGCATTTTTGAAAACCACAGGGACCACACGTGTAATTAGTAAACCACTGGGACCAAGTCTGCAATTTTTGAAAACCACAGGGACCAACCAAGCATTTAACTCATAGAATTATATAGGTATCTAAGTTTGCTAATAACAAGAATATAATAATTAGTTAAGGTTATTTGATTAAATAACAAGAATTAGTGGGATTCTCCCGCTTCGCGACGAGAGTTTGGTCGGTAGTAGTTCAGTTCGTTATGATACAAATGGTTGCTATAATCAATATGTAACAAAGATATCGACACATGTTTTATGTGACAATGTTATGGTTGGAACAAAAAATAAACAAGAAAAGCTACCCTATTGTAAATACAATTCCGATTTCAACAAAGTTTATGCGAGAAACTTATATTTGTACCACTACCGGAGTTGTTCGAACGATATAGATTTGGTTTGATACGCTAGATAACAAAAAAATAAATTATCGTCGGGCTGGAACTCGGACTATTTGGTGCACTCGGTATAACAAACGTAAGTGAAAACCCAAAAAATATATCAAAATGTAAAAAAAATCAAGCACCTAGTAATTATATAACTTGAAGAAAATATATTGTTTAACTACAAATTTAAAAGAAAGAAATAACCAAAAAAGAAGAAAAAAGAAAAAAATGAACCATTGCTTAAATAAGATAATGATTATTTGTTTAATTGTTGAGTATTTTAGATATATGTTTATAAAATAAAGAAAGGGTCAAAATGAAATAGTTTTATAACTATAGTGGTAAAATCAAGAAACTAAAAACAATACTATTTCTGAGCATGTTATGGATTAATAATATATATGAATATGAATAATTAACTGAAGTTTAATATAGATTAATAATTCTGTAAATTAATATACAATAAAGGTAAAAGCAAAAACAAAACAAAAATTAAAGTAAAAGATAAAGAAAGTATAGATGAGAATATAATAATACCATGTGTTTCACTCTCCTAAGAGCATCTCCATATCCAGTGGGGGGTTGTTGACACTCGGTGGCGGAGCTTAATCAAAAGTTCTATGAGCGTGGAAAGTTATGAAACATATTTTTTTTCCTATCGCTATGTTTCGGATTATATGTTCGGATTGATTAATCGATTCGGGTCAGGTCAAACAATAATAACTCCAAATAAAACTAAATAATCTTCATTCATTCAAACGACTAGTTCTTACACATAAAAAAAACTGAACCCTCAAGTTTCATTTATATAAAAACTAATTTCAGACGTTATTTAAACGCACTTCAAGCTTAAAAACAATTATACAAAATTACTAGCCCCCCCCCCCCCCCCATTCTTCACGTTTTTTTAACTCAATACGAAATTATGGATAAATTTTTGGACAACAAACTTGGTAGCGGCAGGGAATTTTTAGACAAAATAATCGACGGGAGCGGGTGCACCTCCTTGCCCCTTAAAAGCTCCGCCCCAACGAACACCATATGAAATTCCAGATTTCACTTTTAGATTTGAGCATGCATTGGAGAAGGTGAGTCGGACAAATCCGGTCTGTTCTAGCTGATACAATCGGATCAGTGTGTGGTCTCCCCACACACAAACCACTATTTTTAAATATAATTTAATATAAAGGTGAGGCGTGAGGTAGAGGTTGGATTGGTTTAGCGTCGGAGGAAAAATGTATTTTTCTAAAGCAACAATACATTAATATTAATTAAATATTATATTAATAGGAATTTTGTATTGTTTAAACAAAATAAAAATACTAAAAATCCTATTGAGTTATTGAACACATATGAACAAAAACAAACATAAACGCTTACACTTACGTATGTTCATGAATACAACTGATTGAACATGGTCTCTATTCATGTTCGGTCAATTAAATGAATGAAAGTTTTTGTACGTGTTCTTTCATTTACTAAACAAACGAACTTCCTGTCGAACTGTTCGTTGAATGTACAGTTCGTCTGCAGACCTTGTCGTTTGGTAATCCATGTACGTAAAATTGTTCTATCAAAATTACCATACAAGTATGTACTAATTATATGAGACCGAAAACTACTTTATTTTGAAACCAAATTACCATACAAGTATGTACTAATTATATGAGACCGAAACTACTTTATTTTGAAACCAAATAGTTTTTCAATAAAGTTATATTGAAATGTTCATATAAAAAAATAAACATTGTATTTACAACTTTTTTAGGTTAAATATTGCAATGATCGATGCATTTCAGGTATACTTTATCACCGCGTCAAAAGCGGGCTTTTGTCACACAAAAATAGCTGTGACCATAAGCCTTTTGCCACATTTATTTTTTCCAGTCAAGTGTGACCGAGTCATCATAGGTATGATACGACAACATCATTTTTTGCTGGAATCAAGCATTTTGTCCATTAAGTGTGTCTAAAAGGGTAAAAACGGCCACATTCATTTTGTTCATATGTTTGTTTAAGCCACATAAAATTTAAAAAAATGTGACAAAAATGGTTATAGTAATCTAGGATACCATCCATTAAGTGTGGCTAATTGGTAGCAACGACCACATAAATTCATTTTAAGTGTGACTGCTTCTATTATATTGTCACATGAATGCACTGTTAGTGTGACACCAAAAATTGTTTCTAGACACACAAGACACATATATTTTTCCCATGACATTTTCCATCGTTCTGTCACGCAGTAAAAAAAACAAAGTAACAATAATGTCTCGGTTGTATAACTTTTGGTCACAATTAATTTATTTTACTCATGACGTTTGTTATAATTCCGTCACACAAAGTAAAAACAAAGTGATATTGGTGTGGCTAATGGTACTGTAAAGCCGAAGTAAATTTTGTAGTTTTAAGTATGGTTATTGCTTAATGTTTGGTCACACATAATTTTTTTTATCCATGACGTTTGCTATCTTTCTGTCACACAAAAAAAAAAAAAAAAACAAAGTAACATAGTGTGGCTAATAGCTGTCTAAAGCCACATGAAATTTTGTAGTTTTATGTGTCGCTATTGCTTTAACTTTGGTCACACATATTTTTTCTTTACCAATGACGTTTGCTAGTATTATGTCACACAAACACAAAACGAAGTAACATAGTGTGGCTAATGGTTATGTAAAGCCACATGAAATTTTGTAGTTTTAGGTGTAGTCATTGCTTTATATTTGGTCACACATATTTTTTCTTTACCCATGACTTTTGCTATCATTCTGTCACATAAACAAAAAGTGAAGTAACAAGACTGTGGCTAATGGTTATGTAAAGCCACATGAAAGTTCATAATTTTAAGTGTGGCTAGTTTTTAACCTTTAGTCACACATATTTAATGTGGTTCTATGTGGTCAATTAGGTGTAATTAGCCATTTAAATTTTCTTATAATGATTAAAAGCAACATTAAACATGAAATACCTATAAACTAAATGATATTAACAATATAATATTCCTAAATGTATACATAAGTTTCCAACTTAAAAACTAATAACATATTCAATACCTAGGCCGGTTTTAACCTTCTTGCTCCCTTCTGTGACAACTGGCACTTTTCCATGCATTCCGTACAATAATTAAACAGTAATCTGTGCTTTAATGACTGTGCATGATCTAGTTTACAAGACGAATGAATTTCTGATTTCTGTTATATACATACAATGGCATTTCATGTTGCAATACTTTTATCATTGTTACATGCAGCACAATATAGTTCTATTAATGCACAGAGCAGAGTTGGCACAGTTATCAGACAAACTAGAAGTACTGACGGGAGTTCAGTACTTAGACAGACATGATGTTAAGACACAAAATAAGCCCCAGGACCAAGTGTTACACTAGTATAGTGTGTAGGAAAGTAGGGATTACAAAACTGTCTTCCTAATGATGACATAGGTACCGGAAAGTGCCAGAAACACACTAAAACTGCAAAATTCTGCAGAAAATAAATAAATTCAGCAAAAATTCAGCTTTTAACATCTAAAAATAATGCATAAAAGTGGTTAAATGGTCCATAATACTTTCCTAAGTATCGGGAATCAAAACTGTCTTGAAAGATAACATAAAGCACACTAAACTGCGCAATTTAGCACTTTAACGAACAGTAACGAAACGAACAACCGGACACTACCCGAAATATCAAATTCTTACTAGAAGCATTGTTTTAGTGTTACAAAGCTAGTTATGTTAAACACATCTCATAAACATTAAATACATAAAATACCTAACTAGCACCATTACTTTCCAACTAAATCAAGTAACTTACCATTAAATGTTACACTTTACCCCCCCCCCCCCTTTTGATGGCCGGTTAGGGGACATGGGTCCCATATAATATTTGTTTACTATATCTTAATAGATTTTGTTGGAGAATATACCAATATTTATGCCATATGCCACTTAATTGTTGGAAGATAATACTTATAACCACAAGACTACATTTCTAAATCATTCATCACCCTTAACTTCACTATTCTTCTTCTTCTTCTTCTCCTCTCAATAAGCTACGACCACAACAACCCCCCATACAACCTTCATTTTCAATCCAATTCCAAATAATCCAAGGTGATTCTAAGGTGTCTCGGGTCTATCAAAGAAGGTTGCAAGCAACGGAACTTGAAGGACCTCTCTCTAGTGCTTTTATCCACCTCATTTGTCATCTTTTCTTCTCTTGATCATCCCTTGCCTTGAGCTAGTGGTAAGAACATCATGCACTCCATTTTACATCTTATTTAAGTGGTTAAAAGATAATACATGATGTTAATCTTAAAGAGCACTAAGAATCAAGAAGATGAAACATGAACATAAGCTTAATATCTAAAGAAATCATGTTGTTTAGTGTTGAATATGCTACTTTATGATTGATTGGTTATGTTAATGATGTAGATCATAATATGATCTTGCTAGATGATGATTAAAAACATAATCTAGCAAGATGGGAGGATGAAAACGTTAGAGATTAATGGATCATCCTCACAAAAGTCATGAACTTGAAAGAATAAATTGTTTTCTTGTTTAATGATGATTAAAGCAAGATGTAAGTCTTGTAGATCTAATATTTCAAGGATGATTTTTCAAGAAATCAAGTTAAAAATACAAAGTTTACTTAACCTTGGTTCCTAAAGAAATCAATCATGTTTTTAAAGGTTAAACAAGTGTGGAAACACATGTGTAACAAGAAAAATCCAAGAAGAAACATTTTAAGAAAATGTGATCACAAGTTGTAAAGAACCATTTTCTTTAAAAATGATGTTTTTTAAAGAAACAACCACATTTTAAAGGGTAACAAGACTTACTAAACACACTAGTAAGTTACTTCAAATTTTTGTAAATTTTCAAGTTCATGAACTAGTTGATTATGCTTGATTTTTGGCACATGGTAAGTGTTGAATGATTTGTTGATGATTGATGATGATTTTAAAAGAAAATTATATGCTTTGAAAGCATGGAAAACTCCATTTTTAAGGGGAAACTATGGCAAAAACTTTTCTAGAAATCAAGCACTTAGAAAAATATTTTTAAACAAATATTTACAAGTATATTTTTAACCACGGTTTTTATATAAAGTTTGCCATAATTTTTGTTACAAGATCTTAAATATTGGAGGTTGGTTTTTGTAAATAAAAGTGACTAAATATGTATTTAAGAAATATATATATAGATGTCACCATGTGTGTGATTATTTATATATAATGTGTATTAGTTATATTATTTTAGGACTTGAAATAATATAACTCATCAAAATACCAAAAATTACAATCCAAAATATTACCAAAATTCCATGGAATAAATATACAAAGAATACCCAATTTATTGGTGGAACCGAACAAAGGGATATAACTCACAAAAATATTCTGGAAAACTTATTCACAAGTATATTTTTTTGGTAAATAATATTTTGGACACCAAGGAAACAAAAATATGATTTTTACAATGATTACAAGGTTATATCATATTTTTGACAAGGAGAAAATATAATATTTTTGGCAAGTAAAAATATATATTTTCCTTGGAATTATTAGAAGATGTATTATTTTTTAAAGAAATATATATTTTTCTCAAACAAACATGGAATACATTATTTTTGGGAGAAAATGTATTTTCTTAAGTAACCTTGAAATATATTTTTTTTGGAAGAAAAATGGATTTATAAATATTTTCTAAGTTAGACTTGGAAATATATTATTTTTGAGATTTACAAATATTTTTGCCAAGGAAAAATTCTAAATAATTTTTCTATGTAATATTTCTTAAAATATATATTTTGGAAATATATATTGATGTAATTTTTATTAGAAATATTATTCCGGAAAGGTTAATACAAAAATTAAGTATGAGATACTTAATAAACACAATAAAAATACGTATTCTCGTACGCATAATTACACACCGGAATACGCCATCGATACTTGGCAAAAATATAGAAGGATAAGAATACGAATACAAATATACCCATCTTTGGGGAGTTATACAAGTACAAATACATAAACTTGACGAGTTAAAATGTATTATTTTAATTAATATTCCAAAATTCGTAAATATAATTTAAGTTAAAATATTTATTATTTTAACAAATAATTATATAACTTGGAATAATATTAAGTACACAAAGAAACGTAACTCGAAGACACTAATTAATACTAAGTTAAGGCATGACCCGCTCGTCTAATAGACCGTAGTACGTTGTAGGTAGTCGTGCACACTAGTAGCAGCTTGAGTTACGTTGGATTGACGAACGCAAAACCGTGAGTTCATATCCCCCTTTTCTCTTAACTGTTTTCGGATTTATAACTCTCGGGGGTGGAATACATGTTGCATACATTTAAATGGTATGAATTGGCTATGAAATGAATTATAGGTCATGTGAGCATAGATTGAAATTGAAATGCCATTAACTCTTAATTATGGACGAAGGTTAGATCTAACGGGTACGGCCGAGCCCCACACATGGTCCCTATGTGACCACTTGAGTGCTTCGGTGTCCTAGTCGAGGTAAATCGACAATGGTCAAGGGTAAAATTGACACAGTCGAGGTAAATTGATATAGTCAAGGCAAATTGATACAGTCAAAGGGAAATTCGACACGGTCGAGAGGAAATCGACGAGGGTATAAGCCTAATCATATTGAGTACTCCCAATGTCTTCACATGCATAATTGTCCTTGCAAAACATTAATTTGATTTGTTCATAATGCTTTTCATACCTGTTTTCAAAGGAGTCTCTCAAATGTTTACAAGCTTATCAGTACTCACACAAAACGCATGAACTCGCTCAACTTTTGTTGATGTTTTCAAAATTACATGTATTTTAGGTAACAAGTTGGATCTTGGGCACTGGTGTTATTTCTAGAAGTAAATTCCAAGTTTAGATGTCCTCCACTTTTGTCGATTTGTAACTTAGTCGAAAGGTTGTGTTTAAAACTTAAATAACTGGTGTTTGTAATACTTTAAACTTAATGAATGGATGAACATCGTTTTGATCACATAGTTGTTTATTATGATTGAATGCAACGGTATTGAACAAGTGACCCATCATACGCTTCCGCAAAAGTCAGGGTGTGCCAGTTTGGTATCAGATCTTCAATTGTAGTGAATTAGGATTCCTTCTCGAGTCTAGACTACAATCACTAGGACTCTCTCATGAAAGCATTTTCACAAAAAAAAGGTTTTTCATTACATTCATGAGAGCGCCAAGATCCATGAGTCAAACAATTTTTCAAAGAAAAGACAAGACAAGGACATTAATAAGGAGGAGAATACCCCAAATTAAAATGCCAAATGAGGTATAGTCTACGTGAGATAGACTTGCCATAGACAAAATGACCACCCCCCCAAAGGACAAACGAGAGTTATATGTGACATGATGCATTTATTTGCCTGTTTATACTAAGTAACATATTTATTTATTAATATATATGTGTATAAATGTACGGAATAATTAAAGACGTGAACGAGATACCTACGTCTCCGAATCCTATCATAGCTCTTGACTCGCACGATGAGACTGTCGACCTCGCCTTTATTACGAAGCTCATGACTGGAGTGATTACCAATCGAGATCCTGAGCTGGTTCCGTAGAAGATGGCTGCTCTTCCCTCTCTATTGCGAAGGTGCCTGACTACGGTAGTGACAGCGAAGCGGGGGAGGCAACCTTGGACAACACCCTCATCCGTGGGACAAGGTCCCTGTTGTTTTTGCGAAACAAGATTGAAGACGCTCTTGTCCAGACTAGGAAGATAAAGTATTCATCTTGAAGATGCCCCTCCAACTACTAGGATTTCTCCTTATTCCTATTGCGTCTAAGCATCGTGCCTATTCGCACGTAACGATAACGAATGTTAGCGCGTGGACCACCACAATGGTCCTTCCCATGCCGGAGGCATAAGGACAGTTGTCACACCCCTTTCTGCGGCGGAAGCACGAGGTGTGATCATGAAAGGTTCTCATTGCATACGAAAGGTAAACATGCTATATGCTCGTAAAAACATCAAATACCATAATTTGAAAACATAAGTTTAGCGTTTACATCGCTAAGTCGCATAAAACATTGTCTTGAAAAGTTTACAACTTTATTTAAAGATAAACATAAGCGACATCCACAAGCATAAGCGAGACCGCGCGCACATCCATCCTAGTTACCTGAAATACATGTGAGTTTTGGAAAAACGTCAACATAATGTTGGTGTGAATTCATGCAGTTTTGTATTTCACGTTTGTATACTTTGTATGAAAACATAGTTTGTGAATAAATCAAGTTTTCATATATAAATCCAGTTTCATGTGTACACCACGTACTCATGTATAATTCAAATTCTTCTTGAGTACCCCACGTACTCAAGTATAATTCCCATTTTCTTGAGTACCCCACGTACTTCAAGTATAATTCAAGCTTTTCTTGAGTACCCCACGTACTCAAGTATTCATCAAGTTTTAGTATGGTATGAATTTTATGTAAATAAAGTATTCCTGTAAGTATCAGGATTGTTAATGGGTTGCAAAGCCATTAACATGTGACACGACATAGGAAGTCACCAAACCTTAGGCATTTAATTGGTATATTCTGAGACACAAAAGCACTACTCGATTCTCGCCCTCACCGAGAGTGTGGCTGCCCGGCACCCGTTAGATCTAACCTTTTGTTCTGCGGTCTAGGTATATTGTTGATTAATGGTGCTTCTGTACCCTATTCGTGACACGATTTCTCGCATCATTTCTCATAACGCCTCATACTTGGTTCTCGTTCTCACCAAGTGCGCTTCTCATATTCTTATATTTCATCACACTTGGTTCTCGTTCTCACCAAGTGTACTTCTTGTATTCTTATATTTCGTCACACTTGGTTCTCGTTCTCACCAAGTGTACTTCTTGTATTCATATTATACCAATTATAAATATTGTACATGTATTTCACCCCCGAAGTTATAAAACTGAAAACAGTTAAAAGAAAAGGGGGAGCATGAACTCACAACTTTGCATTCCTTGCATCGTAAACTTCACCGGATTTGCTTAATTAACGTCGTAACATATACGCGTTTTCTTAACGTTAGTCACTAGACTTGTATCGCACAAGTACAGTCACTCTCTTTGGTGTATATATTCTTGTGTTAAAAATATTTTATATTTTTAACTAAGTATCTTACTTATATTATTTTCTCTAAAATTAATATAAGTATCTCGTGTTTTACACTTGCACCCGAATTATGTATCTTGTATGTTGTATGTGTATTTTTATGTTTATACTCCTCATGAGTATTTAGTGTATTTTTAAGTCTTAATACACTAGCACGTATAACACATACTTTATACACTTAGCACAAAAGTTGGTGATAAAATAATATATATTTTTCTCTCAAAAATATACATACTTATATCCATTTTTATTCTTGAAGAAATCCTCATTTCTTATCACCAAAAATTAGGGAAACCTTGGTAATACTCTTAAATACATTTTTAGGGAATAAGTTTCTCAAAAACTTATATTTTTCTAAGTGTCAAAATTTATAAAAATTTTGACAGAGTTTCCCCTAAAAATGGAGGTTTCCCATGTTTTCAAAACATGTGTTTATTTTCTTTTAAATCGTCAACAATCATCAACAACAATTATCAACAATAATCATCAACAATAATCTCTAATTTCTCCATTTCATGAACTTGAATATTTACAAAAATGTGTAGTAACTTACTAGCACATCTAGTAAGTCTTTCCATCTCTAAAAATAAAATCATTATCTCGAAAACTCTATTTTTTAAAGAATATGAAGTTTTGCAACTTCTAGTCGGTATTTACGAAAATATTTCTTGGTTTAATCCTTTCGTTACACAAGTGTCTACACACTTTTTGGTTCTCAAAAATGTCTTTATTTTAAGAAAGATCCGGCTTTTTAAACATGATTTCATCATACACTTGGTTATTCAAAAATACCACTTGTAGATCCGTAGATCTACTAGTTTAGAACTCCATTTCCTAAGAAAAATTGTTTTTACACAAGTTCATGTTTGTGAGTGAAAGGGTTCGTCATCTAGTTATTTTTACACCAAACATAGTGCTAGTTCATGTTCCATGAACATGACCTAGCGTGGTTAGATGACGATCCGTTCCCCTACTAGCATCCAACAATAATAAATAATCATAACAAAACAAGATCCAAGAGTTTTACACTAATATTTACTCATTAACCACTTTGCTCATCATTTTTAGTAGACTTTAAACTTTGATCTCTAGTGTTCATGACTTTTATCCGACAAATTTCTTATTAACCACTTTAGACAAGATCAATAGGGTGTTTAGAGTCACTTACTACTAGCTCGTGGCTAGGGAAGAAACTAGGCGAAAAATAGGTGGTTAATAGCGTCGTAGAGAGGTCCTCGCGATTCCGTAAGCACCGAGCCTCCTTATGTGATCACCTTCACCCTTAGGTGCTTTGGAATGATTGAAGAAGTTTGAAAATAATGGTGGTGTGTTTGTATGGTTTCGGCCGAAGTCAACAATTGGGGAAAGAGAGTGTAGTTTCTTTTTGTTAAGTGTTGAATGAAGTGAATTGTTTAACCTTTGATCCATTTTATAAACCACCACTACTAATTGACCATGGGGTAAAGTGTTCTCTTGATATGAAACATACATGATAAAAAAAATCAAATGTTGGATGGTGTTCCCTAGGGACCGTTCGGTTGGGGGGTGGGTAGTTCATGGTTCAACTTTAACTAAATAGTTAGTGCTATTAGTTTAGTTATGAAATAAAGTTAGTTAATATGTGTGTTGTAATATATAGCGGGTGTTAGGGTATTCGGGGACCCTAACTGGCTCAGAAAAAGAAAAAAAACTATGTCATTGACAATATTTTTTTTATGTCCCGGGTAAAGTCCGGTTGTTCGGTTGATATTGTTGGGATTGAACCCTACCAGAGGAACAGATAATGTAAAGCCAAAACCGGATCATGACAATGGATTCACAATAATCAGCTGTTTACTTTTAGCTTTCCCCTTGACAGTGAATCAAACATCTGATATGCTCCAAGTACTGCCTTTATCAACAACTGCTGATCCTATAAACCACTGTGAAACCAAAGCACTGATGAAGTTTAAAGGCTGAAGCTCAATCTACTGCTGGAATCCAAGTATTGCTGAAGAGTTAAAGCACTGCCCATTCAAGGCCTGATCACCCTTTGAAGAAAGCACTGTTGCTCATATAACAGTGGTTGATTACGTCAGTGGAATGAAGAGTCAGTGTTTATATATCAGTGTTTGGAATGCAATCAATGTCTGTATGGTCAGTAGTTGTAGAACAGTAGATAGAGTTTGTTAGTTTGTTAGATGTCACTTTCATGGTGACGTCAGCTGAGATGCCTCAGTGGTTTGGCTTTGTCTATAAATGGAATAGTACTCTGTACTGTTACATTTGATTCGTTTTGAGTGAGTTCCTCTCCTCAATTCAATCCTTTCATCTTGTGCAAACCAACCATGAGGTATCAAGCTGAGGGGGAGCTTAGTTTGTAAGCATGCTTGTAATCTTTTGAATTACTTTGTAATCTTTTGACTGATGAAAAGCATTTGTTTATCTAAACTATTTTCTTCTTTGATTGTGTTTATAAAGTTTGTATTCATTTCCGCTGCACTTTACATTGTTCCAATTTCATTTAATGTTCAAATCATACAAACAAACACAATCATGAGAGCCTCAGATCCTAACAATTGGTATCAGAGCCAGGACAGTCAAATTTGATCTAACAATCAATTTGACATAACAGTTCGGCTCATTATTCATTGATACTAAGGTTGGGTGCATTTAGTTGAAAAACAGAGTACCGAGTAAACCATGTTCAAAGTGGTTATTCAAAAACTCTGTAAATCAACCAAGATGTCATATGACACACAAATTTCACACAACAAGTGATTTCATGCACAAGACACTCATGGTTTCTAGATCTGAAAACTTATCTGTTAAACTGTGGGATTATTTCTTATTTTCAAAATTTATTTCAACTGTTGTTATGAAAATTGTGATGTCACCTTATTAAATGCTAAAGTATGAACCTCAGATTAACAAAACCTATGTTCATAAAAACATTGGTGTTTTGCTAACGTAAAAAGAGGGAAATTAAAACTTTAGTCATTCAGATCGTATGTGTTGAAAACAGGTTGAGATCCTCAAAAGGACAAAATCAACTATGATCAAAATACATTAAGAAATTCAGGAGTAAAAAATGTCCAGATCATAAGTAATGAGAAGGTTGGCATAAGCATGTGCAGAAATGACCAAATCTCTCAAAAATTTACTGCAAAATGATCTTGGTACAAGTATTCCTTCAATAAATGCCTCCCAGTGAGTATTTCATTACTTCTGAGTGGGAAGGGTAAAAAGGGAAGAAGAAAATTCACAAAACTCAGTAGTGTGTTTATCTCAAACCTTTTGAAGTCAAAAGAGAAGAGTATAAACATAAAACACTTAAGAGTCAAAGGTTGGGATAACAATGGTCATTAAGCAACTGTGTGCATATATTGGTTCAGGAAAACTCAGGTGTCTTTGTGTCCTCATTTTTCTGTTGTCAGTCTGTCAACATGAGAATGGTACCAAACAGTGGTCAAAATGCATTTAATATTTCATACCACTGTTGTCAATACACTGACCATTCTCATAAGCTTAAGATTGATATGATTGGGAGTTTTAGTGTAAATTATACCTGATTCTTTTGGTGCTGTTTTCAGAATTTTTTTTTTGAGATTTTCTCCAATAAAGCAGGATATATTATTCTTTGTTTTTTTTAAGAATAATATATTTTGAACTTTTGCTGGTTTTTGATAGTGAAAGTGTCAATCTCTTGTCAGGATGTATAACCTTATTTTTGTTGGTTATATTGTCCTTAAAACAGATAAAAAGGAAATGGTATATCTATCAAGGTCATGTCAAAATCAAGTTTGTTCTTACACCAAGCAAAAGATTGATTGTCAACAGATCTTAAAATACTTGGGCACTCATGTTTTAATTCAAATATTATAACAAAAATGAGTTGCTTTGGTAAAAAGTCTACATCATCTGGGGTACTAAACCACTGTCAGAAATGTGTATAAGTGTCAAAATTTGTGATTGACTTGTGGCAAAATCTTGAATGAAAATTCTCAAAACAGTTGCTGACATAATTGTCCTTCAAATCATTACCATCATGTTAACCCTAACCACTGTTTTGCTCAAATGACTGTTTCCTAATTACTATCCACTGCTGAAAGTCAACCACTGATCCTTCATTTTGCTTGGCAAGCAATGATGCTAAATATCAGTGTCTTATCCACTGATATGCTATCCACTTATAGTAAAAATCTTCCACTGTTATCACAATATTACCGTTGTAACTACTGATATTTGGTACATCAGTGGCTCTCAAAATAACTGTCCTCCATTCCTCATCCATTTCATCAGTGTTTGACACGTGGTCACTTTTTAGCCTTCAGATCATAATAACCGCTGCCACATTAGCGATCATTTTTTCCCTAAATAAAACCCTGATCAAAACCCCAAACAGGGTTTTACACTGTCGAATTGAATTCCAAAGTTCTTTTCTCAAAGCAGTTTCCAACCTTTCCTCCAAAATCACTCTCCGATTCTTCTTCATCAAAATGACGAAGTCAAAATCAAAATCAAAATCTAAACCAAAATCACCATCATCTTCAAAAGAGGTCGCTCAGACGGCCGAAGAATCCATCGAGATACCATACAAATCTCCTCATAATTATCTAGGTTTGCTCACGAAACCTACCGATAACCACACCTTCGATTCCATCATTAATACATTATCTGCATCAAAGTACAAAACTTTGTTGACAGCAGGTGCTCCCATCTACTTGCAAACCCAGAGAGAGTTCTGGAAAAAGGCGACTCTTGAAAAACAAGACGATAAAGTCATAGCCATTAACTCCTCGATACAGGGTAAAGTGATTCAAATCACTCCGCAAACAATCTCAGAAGTCTTCAAACTCGATGATCAGAATGGTAAAACTTCCTTTGACAAAAACGAGTTAAAAGCTGATTTTCTGAAAAGGGGATATGCAGAACAATCAAAGGTAGATACCTTACAAATAGGTTATTTCCCATCTGCACCCAGATTTTTATTTCACACTCTTTTGAGTTGTGTTTCAAATAAAACAACATCGTTTAATGAAATACCATTGAAGATTCAATGCCTGGGCTATGCTATTTTAAACAATAAAGATTACAACTACTCCCAGGAGATCTTCAATGACTTGGTAAAGAATGTTGATAGCAAATCATTTTTACTTTTTCCAAGATTTCTGAGCTATTATTTCAAACAAAAATTTGAAAAAGAAAATGAACATTTGCCTAAACAAGGTGCCTATTTTCAAATAAAAGGCTTAACAAAAGAAACATTTTCCAGAATGATGGCACCAATAAAAACAAAAGCAGAGGTGTCTGAGCAGATTTCAGCAGTTACCACTGCTCCTCAGACATCTGCTGCTGAGCCCACTGCTCCAGGTGATCATAGCAGCACTACCACTGCTTTGAAACCCACACCTGATATTACCAAAAAGACCAAAAGAAAACCATCCAGAAAACCCACCAAACGCTAAACAAAGGCAACTCTGGAAGATGAGATCCCAGAGCAACTGCCAGTGACAAAACAAATGTCACTACAAACCACTGCTGTTACTTCCTCACAGCAGTTGGAAAAAAGATCTCAACCATTGCCCAAAACTCCTCCTGCATCCTCACAAAAGGATCAGGTTGTAAGCACAGGGACCCCACAATATGAAGCTCTGGATCCACTTGGCTCCATCTTCCACAGTCCTGATCCTAAGGACATGTCTCTTTCAACTCCCATGCCCTCACCCATCATATTACCACAATCCATGCTACCTTTGTTGCATGCAGTTGATATAGCTCAGACAAAAACCAGTTCCTCTCAATCACTCATCAAAGAGAGTACACTCCAACAAGTGACTGGGTCTGATGCTTATACCTCTGCTATCCCAGCAACAACTGAGGAGGTTACACCCCCTGAGTTACAAGTAACTCTCGGTGGTAGTTCAAGTGGAGCAGCAACTATAACTGATGGATCTACAGATCTTCAGTTGGACAGTTGTTTCATCAGTCAGACTCCCTTGAAGGCAATTTCTTCTATAGCACCTTCGGTAACCACCAGTGAGTTTGTTTTAACCACTGGTACCATCAAAGGTTTATCAAGTGCTGAAGAAAGAAGTCCCCAGTACCAAGAACAAGGGGCATCAATGGGTGATTTTTGGGACTCTGTTCCTAAGTCACACATTGATACAACCACTACTGGTGGGGATTCAGATGATCCTACTAATGTAGGTGATGATTCAAAATATCAGGAATTGACAGGCAGAGTTGAAAAACTGGAGACCTCAGTTGCTGAAATAAAGGATATGGTGCAAGAGATTTTAAAAGCTCAAAAAGCACAAGCCACTGCTGTTCCACCTCAAGCACCTGCTCCACCACAAGCATTTGCTGCAAATGAGCTCTGGAATATATTTCAACCTTTACTTGAACACCAAAAGCAGATGGCTGATCAGCAGCATGAAACACATGTAAAAATGCTGACAAACATGGTAGAGTCGAGATTTAAAGATACTCAAGCAGATATTAAAACTATCAAGGCTCATATACAATGCACGACTCATGGTGGAAAAGTTCCCTCTACTATCCTTTTTATGGATAACCCCCTTGCAGATAATGCCAAAAAGGGGGAGAATGTTAAAAAGATGAAGAAAAAGGGAATTGAAGATGGTCTGTATGTTGAACCAGAACAAGCAAAACAGCCATCCAAACCACCTCAAACCACAAAATCCCAAACTTCCATCCAAACAGATGATACAGCAGTAGTTACAAAAACTACTAGCCAAACAGCTGCCATTTCTTCAACACACACCACTCCATCACACACCACCAAAACCACTGCCCTCACATCATCATCATTACCTCCTGCCATAAAGCAGAAGACAACAGATGTTACAACATCTGCTGTAATGACAACAGTAGTTGAATCACCAGTTGTTTCAACTGCTGTTAGTCAATCACAAACCACTGCCACTCATATCACCACCACTGATCCACCCAAAACATCATCATCCTCTCCTACAACAAAAAGGAGAAGGGTCTTTATACCCTATGACTCACCATCATCATCACCACCATCAAAAACAACCTCCTCATCCTCAACCCCTGCTCAAAAGCAGAAGACATCTACTGATACATTAGTAGTTGTAATGACAACAGATGTTGAGACACCAGTTGTTTCAACAGCTGTTAGTCAACCATCCACCACTGTTTCCACCAGTCTCACATCACAACCAGCAAAGCTCTACACCAGAAAGAGAAAACTTACTCAGCCAGATGAGGACCAATATGATCCCACTGCTGCAAGATATCCGCTAGAACTGGAAGCTATAAAAATGAGATGAGGCAATTTTACACTGATGATGATCCTTCAAACAGAAGATTTTCTTCACTCTTTGGCTTCATGGTTCCAGAAGACATGGACGAATATCTTGAGCTTAAAGTAAGTCAGGCTAAGATAAGAGCCAAGGTTGAATGTAAAGGTCAAGGTGATGAAGCCATTGCTAAAAGATTGGATTTTCTGCTCACAAAAGTCAAACGAATAAAAGATTTTGCACAAGAGCTGAGCAAAGAAAAGGAAGAACAACGAAAAGAGATGAGAGAAAAACTTCTTGCATACATAATGCAAGAAAAATTTTATTCTGCTGAAGAAAACCAATTTGAAGAATGGCCAATAGTGCTTTTAAAGCATGAAGCTGATAGGATTGATAGACTCAAGAATGATCCTAAAAAGAAGAAAAATGCTCCAAATTGGAGTAAATACAAAAAGTTCATCAATGACCAAACAGCTGAGTACAAAAAAAAAGAAACAGGAGCTGGTGAATGCAAAAGTGGACACTGCAAATGCCATATCAAAATGGTCAAAGCAGCAAACTGATGAAGCCTATGAAAGGCTAAAGAAAAGGAAGATAACTGTTTCAGGCACTTCAAAGAAGCATGAACAAATGATGAAGATTGAACAGAAGATAGAAAACCTCAAAACACTGTTCCGGTCTACTTTTGTGACAAACCAAGAAGAAGGAGAACAGCTGACCAGTGAAGAGGTAAAGGAAAAGGAAGTTGAGTACTTCAAAGAAACCATCATGAAAATGTGTCTAAAAGAAGAGAACTCGGAAAAACTTCAAAACCTTTTTAAGAAGGTGTTAACTAAACCTGCATCACCATCTACTTCAGAAGTTTCAGACATTGAGCCAGATCAACAAGAGAGACAGGAGCTGATAGAAAAGGAAACTGCAGAAGACATAGTTGCAGCAAACAATGTTATTGAAATGGCCTTCAAAAAAATGTCTGAAAGTCTGCAAGTTTTCACAAGGCCAACATCTTCTAACTCATCAACAAATAAATCTCTTCCAAGAAACCCATTGGGTTTAAAAGTACTAAAGTGGATGTCTGATCAAAAGACCCACGTATTGACCCTGGTCAGATCCAATGGCGAAGTGAAGTACATATCAAGGAAAGAAGCACTAGGCCTTAGTGTTGAAGATTTGCAGGATCTCCTTGAACTTTCACTGTGCAGGGATAAGGATGACACAAGTTCCAAAGAATTTGAAGAAGAATTTAAAAGAAAAGCAAGGGAACTTCTGATGAGGAATAAAGATCGATAATAATGAAGGGTTTTGGCATTATCTGTTCCAGGGGGAGATTGTTGGGATTGAACCCTACCAGAGGAACAGATAATGTAAAGCCAAAACCGGATCATGACAGTGGATTCACAATAATCAGCTGTTTACTTTTAGCTTTCCCCTTGACAGTGAATCAAACATCTGATATGCTCCAAGTACTGCCTTTATCAACAACTGCTGATCCTATAAACCACTGTGAAACCAAAGCACTGATGAAGTTTAAAGGCTGAAGCTCAATCTACTGCTGGAATCCAAGTACTGCTGAAGAGTTAAAGCACTGCCCATTCAAGGCCTGATCACCCTTTGAAGAAAGCACTGTTGCTCATACAACAGTGGTTGATTACGTCAGTGGAATGAAGAGTCAGTGTTTATATATCAGTGTTTGGAATGTAATCAATGTCTGTATGGTTAGTAGTTGTAGAACAGTAGATAGAGTTTGTTAGTTTGTTAGATGTCACTTTCATGGTGACGTCAACTGAGATGCCTCAGTGGTTTGGCTTTGTCTATAAATGGAACAGTACTCTGTACTGTTACATTTGATTCGTTTTGAGTGAGTTCCTCTCCTCAATTCAATCCTTTCATCTTGTGCAAACCAACCATGAGGTATCAAGCTGAGGGGGAGCTTAGTTTGTAAGCATGCTTGTAATCTTTTGAATTACTTTGTAATCTTTTGACTGATGAAAAGCATTTGTTTATCTAAAATATTTTCTTCTTTGATTGTGTTTATAAAGTTTGTATTCATTTCCGCTGCACTTTACATTGTTCCAATTTCATTTAATGTTCAAATCATACAAACAAACACAATCATGAGAGCCTCAGATCCTAACAGATATCAATCCGTTAAAGTGCTAAATTACACTTTTTAGTGACTTTAATGTATCCTTTTGTAACACTTTTGATTCCCAACACTTAGGGAAATATTCTGACTGAAAAATTCTATTTTCTGCATAATATTCATATGCTTAAATGCTGAATTGAGCTGAATTTATTAAAATTTTGCACTTAAAGTGCGTTTCGGGTGCTTTTTAGTGCTTATATTTGCTTCTGGAGAGTATATATATTAAACCCTCGTATGTACTCTTGGGTTTTAATGTATTCTTGTCGTTGGACCTACACCTAGGCTCCACTTTTATTGTCTGACTGTTTTTTTGCAGTTTTGTTGACACAGTGTGTCTTACCGGTGAGTTTACTAGTATAACTGACGCAACGCTCTCGTTTATGCATAAAACATTATTTTGTAGTATACAACGTGCATGAATTCACTTGTTTCGTATGTGTTCAGACATTGCTGACAATTAAGCACATAATTGCAGTCATTAAATAATAATTAAAGTGTACAGAAATTACCGGTTTGTGCCAGTTGTCACAGTCTCCCCCCGTTAAAAGAATTTTGATGCAGGCCCAAGTGTGGAGGAACGGGCTATTTTGTATTTGGAGGCCCAAGACCGCGTAACAAAAGGGGCTTCACTAAAATGGCTCTAACTTGGGCTACGAGGGTCCGTTTTGGGCGTGCGACCAGGCGAAACGAACGTGAGAACGAGCTCCATCTTGCTGTAAACGCCTATGGCGGTTTAGGTCATCGTCCGGGCCAAAAAACGCTTATTTCTATTACTTATTTGCATTTTTATGTTTTTTTTTATCTATTTTGGGCATTTTGTTTTAGGCCGTGTGTTTGGCCCGTTATCTTTTTTAGGCCCATTTCGAATTTCAGTTTCTATTTATATGTCCCTTTAGTAATATGAATGATCAGAATTGAATTTTGAAACTATTGAGTTTTTCACTTCAAATTCCGTGGCCTTTGGGTTGCAATTTGGGGGTTGGGGAAGAACACACGGGTATTTTTAGAATCAACGTGTTTGATCTTCGTTTCCGTATCATGCGCTACATCAGTTGGTATCAGAGCCGAATTCCTGGCTCAAAATGCCTCCGAGGAGAAACAACAACAGGCCTCTCGATGAAGTGTATGAACGAGAGTTGGAGCTGCGACTTATGGCGAGAGTGGATGAACGGTTGGATCAAGTGGTCAATCAGTTGACTGATTGGATGGCCGATTTGATCAATCGTAGGAGGCAGGGACCCAATGACGGGTATGGTTCTGATTTTAGTAACCCATTTGGTGATGGTTCGGCTTCCGAAGACGAACAGGAAGGGCGACCAAGGGGTGAACGTGGAGGGGGTAACATGCGTTGGGATTCTGGGATAAGAGTTGATATTCCAGAATTTGATGGGTCTAATTTGAATCTGGAGGGGTTCATCAATTGGTTGGCTACCGTGGAGGAGGTGTTTGAGTACAAGGAGGTGCCTGAAAATAAGCGGGTGGCCTTGATCGCTACCAGGTTACGTGGTAGGGCCTCTGCGTGGTGGCAACAATTGAAGTTAACACGGAACAGGCTTGGAAAGTCAAGGATCGTGACATGGGCCAAGATGAAGAAGTGTTTGCGGTCCAACTTTTTGCCTCATAACTTTCAAAGGTTGATGTACCAGCGTCTGCAGAATTTAAAACAGGGGGCTAAATCGGTTGATGATTATACCACAGAGTTTTACCAGTTGATTGCGAGGAATGATATTCAAGAACCGGAGGAACAACTTATTTCTCGGTATATTGGGGGTCTGAGGGTTCAAATCATGGAGTCTGTGAACCTCTTTGATCCGTTAACTATTCCAGAGGCACATCAACGTGCGTTGGCCTTTGAGAAGCAAAACCGTCGGGTGGGCGGTTCATTTACCCCTGCTGGAGGAAACGTTGGGTCAGGCAGTGGGGCACCTCGTGGCGGGCCTAGTCAGCAGAAGCCGGGGGGTAGCAATACCGGGCCTACTTCTAAGGGGGCTAGCAGTAGTGGTCCGAGATGTTTCAGTTGTGGTGAAACTGGCCATCGTCAAGCTGAGTGCAAAAAGGCTGGTAAAAGACACTTGTTTGTTGAGTCTGAGGATGACCAATATGAAGAGTATGAGAATAACCCAGTGTACGATGAAGAAACTGAATATGAAGAGGAGGTTGTGACCGGTGATGTTGGGGTGAACCTGGTGGTCAGACGCTCTTGCTATACACGAAAGGCAGATGGGGATGACTAGCTGAAGCACAACATCTTCCACTCAACATGTACAATTTTGGGGAAGGTTTGCACGTTTGTTATTGATTCGGGAAGTTGTGACAATCTGATTTCTGAAGAGGCAGTTCAAAAGTTAGCCTTGAAGACAGAGAGTCACCCGAAGCCTTATAAGCTTCAATGGCTTAAAAAGGGAGGTGAAGTTACGGTATCTAAAAGGGCACTCGTTTCTATTTCTATTGGGTCAACGTATAAAGATGATGTCGTGTGTGATGTGGTCCCTATGGATGCGTGTCACTTATTGTTGGGTAGACCTTGGGAATATGAGCGTAATATAAAACATAATGGGCGGTCGAATACTTATAGCTTTCTATTTGGCGGTGTGAAGATCACTCTTGTTCCTAGCAAGCCTAAGCAGTTGGCCACAAAACAGTCGGGTACTTTGTTGACCATCAGTCAGTTTCAAGAAGAGTTGGAGGAGACAGACAATGTTTTTATTTTGATAGGGAAGACAGTGCCCGAGGAAGTCAAAATTCCTGATGCTATGGTCCCTTTGCTGGAAGAATTTTCTAATGTTTTCCCTGATGAATTTCCTGATGGATTGCCACCTTTGCGTGACATCCAACATCATATTGATTTGGAGCCTGGGTCACAGTTACCCAATAGACCACATTACAGGATGAGCCCTGGTGAGCATGAAGAGTTGCGAAGACATGTTCAAGAAGAGTTGGAGGAGACAGACAATGTTTTTATTTTGATAGGGAAGACAGTGCCCGAGGAAGTCAAAATTCCTGATGCTATGGTCCCTTTGCTGGAAGAATTTTCTAATGTTTTCCCTGATGAATTTCCTGATGGATTGCCACCTTTGCGTGACATCCAACATCATATTGATTTGGAGCCTGGGTCACAGTTACCCAATAGACCACATTACAGGATGAGCCCTGGTGAGCATGAAGAGTTGCGAAGACATGTTGAGGAATTGATTTCTAAGGGCCATGTTCGTGAAAGTATGAGCCCTTGTGCTGTTCCGGCTTTATTGACTCCAAAAAAAGATGGCACTTGGCGTATGTGTGTTGACAGTCGAGCAATCAACAAGATTACTATGAGGTACAGGTTTCCTATTCCTCGACTTGATGATTTGCTTGATCAAATTAGTGGTGCTACTATTTTTACGAAGTTAGATTTGAAGAGTGGTTATTACCAGATTCGTCTTAGACCGGGTGACGAGTGGAAGACTGCCTTCAAGACTCGTGAAGGGTTGTATGAGTGGTTGGTGATGCCATTTGGTTTATCAAACGCACCTAGTACTTTTATGCGTGTGATGAATCAGTTGCTTAGACCTCTTATTGGGAAGTTTGTGGTTGTGTATTTTGATGACATTCTCATTTATAGTGCTTCTTTCAGCGACCATGTTGTGCATGTGAGGCAGGTTTTGGCCTTACTTCGCAGGGACCGTTTTTATGCAGCCACCAAGAAGTGTGTGTTCATGACCCCTAAAGTGTTATTCTTGGGGTATGTTATTTCTGGTGATGGGATACAGGTTGATGAATCCAAAGTGGCGGCTGTTCAAAATTGGCCAACTCCTACTACCATTACTGAAGTTCGTAGTTTCCATGGGCTTGCTTCTTTCTATAGACGGTTTATTCCACACTTCAGTTCTATTATGGCCCCAGTGATAGATTGTATGAAGGGGAAGACGTTTGTTTGGACAGAGGCCGCCGAGTTGGCTTTTCAAGTTATGAAAGAGAAGCTCACTACAGCACCAATTCTGGTATTGCCTGATTTTTCTCAAGTTTTTGAACTTCATACTGATGCCTCAAAGGTTGGAATTGGTGGGGTTCTTAGTCAGGGTGGTCGACCTGTTGCTTATTTTAGTGAGAAGTTAACTGGGCCTAAGTTGAGGTACAGTACTTATGATCTAGAGTTTTATGCAGTGGTCCAAGCTGTAAAGCATTGGCGTCATTACTTGTTTCAAAAGGAGTTTGTTTTATTCACTGATCATGATTCCCTAAGGCACATTCGTACTCAAGACAAGGTATCTCATAAGCATGGGCGATGGTTGGCCTTTCTTGAGAAGTTTACTTTTGTGGTCAAACATAAGACTGGTGTTTCAAATAGGGTTGCTAATGCCTTAAGCAGGAGGAGTAATCTGCTTGTATCTATGAGGGTTGATGTGCCGGGTCTGGAGGTCATTCGTGAGCAGTTAGCCATTGACCCTTATTTCTCAGTTATTTTGCAGGATGTGGAAACTGGGAAAAAGTTAGATTTTCTTTTGCATGATGGTTTTTTGTTCAAGGGAAATCAGCTATGTATTCCTGATTCTAGTCTTCGTTTACAGATTATTAAGGAGTTACATGGTGAAGGGCATGTGGGTCGTGACCGTACTTTACAGCTGGTGCAAGCTTCTTATTATTGGCCTTCTATGAGGAAGGAGGTGGATCGTTATGTGAAGAGGTGCTGTATCTGTCAGGTGTCAAAGGGCACGGCTACCAATACGGGTCTCTATATGCCTTTGCCAATCCCCCCACAGCCATGGGTTGATATTAGTATGGATTTCGTGTTGGGGTTACCTCGTACTCAGAGAGGTAATGATTCCATCTTTGTTGTGGTGGATCGGTTTTCTAAGATGGTCCATTTTATTCCCAGCAAGAAGACGACTGATGCTGTTAATGTAGCCCAACTCTTTTTTCGTGATGTGTACCGTTTGCATGGGCTACCTTCTTCTATTGTGTCTGATCGGGATACCCGATTTCTGAGTCATTTTTGGCGTAGCTTGTGGAAGATGGTGAATACTCAACTCAACTTTAGTAGTGCTTATCACCCACAAACTGATGGGCAAACTGAAGTTGTTAATCGGTCACTTGGGAATTTACTGAGGTGTTTGGTTGGTGATCATGTGAAGGCATGGGATCAAAAATTGTGCCAAGCTGAGTTTGCTCATAATCATGCTGTTAATCAGAGCACCGGATATAGCCCATTTCAGATAGTTTATTCATCTCAGCCTTGGGGACCACTTGATTTGATGTCTCTTTCTGTTTCTGGATCTGTTCCAAAGAAAGTTCAGGATTTTGTGGAGGGTTTACATGAAGTTCATAATGCTGTGTATGATCATTTGACCCAAGCTAATCAGAAATATAAGCAAGCTGCTGATCAGAAGCGTAGGCATGTTGAGTTCGAGGAAGGTGATTTTGTTTGGGCTGTTTTGATGAGAGATCGTTTCACAGTTGGGGAATACAACAAGTTATCAGTAAAGAAGATTGGCCCAGTTGAAATCGTGGAGAAGATAAATCCGAATGCATATCGTCTGAAGCTGCCTAGTCACATTCGTTGTTCTGAAGTGTTTAACGTGAAGCATCTGTTGCCTTATTATGGAGATTCTTCTGATGATGAACCTGTTGGTAATTCGAGGGCGAATTTTGTCTATCCAGGGGGGAATGATGCAGGCCCAAGTGTGGAGGAACGGACTATTTTGTATTTGGAGGCCCAAGACCGCGTAACAAAAGGGGCTTCACTAAAATGGCTCTAACTTGGGCTACGAGGGTCCGTTTTGGGCGTGCGACCAGGCGAAACGAACGTGAGAACGAGCTCCATCTTGCTGCAAACGCCTATGGCGGTTTGGGTTATCGTCCGGGCCAAAAAACGCTTATTTCTATTACTTATTTGCATTTTTATGTTTTTTTATCTATTTTGGGCATTTTGTTTTAGGCCGTGTGTTTGGCCCGTTATCTTTTCCAGGCCCATTTTGAATTTCGGTTTCTATTTATATGTCCCTTTAGTAATATGAATGATCAGAATTGAATTTTGAAACTATTGAGTTTTTCACTTCAAATTCTGTGGCCTTTGGGTTGCAATTTGGGGGTTGGGGAAGAACACACGGGTATTCTTAGAATAAACGTGTTTGATCTTCGTTTCCGTATCACACGCTACATCAAATTTCGTCCCGAAATTCAGGCTGAACTAACTCTCGCTGGAGTCTTCTTGAATAGGTGGGGATACTTTTCCTTGAACTGATCTTCACGTTCCCATGTGTACTCGGGTCCGTGCTTAGAGCTCCAACGTACTTTGACAAGTTTTACGCTGCTCCTCCTGGTCTTGTTGACTTTCCAGTCAGTAACCTCAACGGGTTGTTCTGTAAATCGGAGGGCTTCATCAATATGCACTTCATCCATCGGGATGATCACGTTTTCTTGTGTTGGACTTTTCTTCAGGTTGGACACATGAAACGTATAATGTACTCCATTAAGTTCTTCCGGTAACTCCAACTTGTATGCCACGGTACCAATTCTTTTCAATATTCTGAATGGTCCGATGTATCGTGGATTCAGCTTTCCACGCTTTCCAAATCTGACTACGCCCTTCCAAGGTGAGACTTTTAACAACACTTTGTCTCCCACCTCGAATTCTACTGATTTTCTTTTCGGATCAACGTAGCTCTTTTGTCGATCTCGAGCCGCCTTAATGCGCTCTCGGATCTGCGCAATCTTGTCGGTTGTCTCTTGTACAAGTTCAGGACCAACCATACGTTTATCTCCGGCATCTGCCCAACATAAGGGCGATCGGCATTTGCGGCCATACAGAGCTTCGAATGGCGCGGCTTTTATGCTCGTATGATAACTGTTATTGTAGGAAAACTCAACTAAAGGTAGATGAGTATCCCAGCTGCCGCCTAGATCCATGACACATGCGCAAAGCATATCTTCTAACGTTTGTATAGTCCGTTCGCTCTGGCCGTCTGTTTGCGGATGGAATGCCGTGCTTAGATCTAACTGAGATCCAAAGGCTTCCTGAAATGATTGCCAGATTCTTGAGACAAAGCGTCCATCTCTGTCTGAAATGATTGAGATTGGCACTCCATGACGTGCCACAATTTCCCTTAATTATATCTCAGCAAGCTTTCCAGTGCTGTCTTTTTCACGGATCGGTAGGAAGTGCGCAGACTTTGTTAACCGATCAACTATCACCCATATCATCTCGTGCCCTCTCGGGGTCCTGGGTAATTTCGTTATGAAGTCCATCGAGATTTGTTCCCACTTCCACACGGGGATTTCTGGTTGTTGTAATAGGCCGGACGGTTTCTGATATTCGGCCTTAACCTTAGCACATGTTAGGCATTTTCCAACATAGACAGCAACGTCGCTCTTGAGTCTCGACCACCAATAATATTCTTTCAAGTTTTGATACATTTTGTCCGGTCCTGGATGGATCGAATTTCTCGATTTGTGGGCTTCATCAAGGATGACTTCTCGTATGCCACCATAGAGTGGAACCCAAATACGCTTCTTGAAGTATAAGGCTCCCTCTTCGTTTGGCACCATGTATTTCAGCATACCCCGTAGGTATTCAGCTTTACGGTTCTCTCCTTTAAGAGCTTCTTGTTGTGCATCACGAATGCGTGCAGTGAGGTTCGTTCGAATCGTCATTTCCAATGCTCGAACCCTCAGTGTCTTAACCCTTTCTTTTCAGCTCAACGCGTCCTCTACAACGTTTGCCTTTCCAGGATGGTACTTAATCTCATAGTCATAATCGTTCAGCAGCTCGACCCAATGTCGCTGGCGCATGTTCAATTCCTTCTGATCCAATATGTGTTGTAAACTTTTGTGATCTGTGAAAATTGTACATCGAGTACCATATAAATAATGTCGCCAGATCTTCAGGGCGAATACCACTGCGCCCAGCTCCAGGTCGTGAGTGGTATAGTTTCTTTCATGTACCTTCAGTTGTCTTGAAGCGTAAGCGATGACTTTTTGGCGTTGCATTAGCACGCAACCCAAGCCTTGTCGTGAGGCGTCGCAGTATACCACGAAGTCTTCAGTGCCTTCGGGTAATGATAGTATCGGTGCATCGCAGAGCTTGTTCTTAAGTAGCTGAAAGGCTTCTTCCTGTTTGTGACCCCAGTCGTATTTCTTGTCTTTCTGTGCAAGGGTTGTTAGCGGTTGAGCTATCTTTGAGAAATTCTAAATGAATCGCCGATAGTAGCCCGCTAAGCCCAAAAATTGTCGAACTTCAGTTGGGGTCTTGGGAGCTTCCCAGTTCTTTATTGCTTCTATCTTGGACGGGTCTACATGAATGCCCTTCTCATTCACAACGTGACCAAGAAATTGTACTTCGCGAATCCAGAATTCACATTTCGAGAACTTTGCATAAAGCTTCTCTTTCTTCAGTAGTTCCAAGATGGTTCTGAGATGTTGCTCGTGCTCTTCTTTCGTTCGCTAGTAAATCAGGATATCATCGATAAATACAATCACGAATTTATCGAGATATGGTTTGCATACGCGGTTCATCAGATCCATAAAGACCGCTGGTGCATTCGTCAGCCCAAACGGCATCACAAGAAATTTGTAGTGCCCATATCGCGTTCTGAATGCAGTCTTTGGTACGCTTTCCTCTTGGATTCTCAGCTGATGGTATCCAGATCGAAGGTCGATCTTGGAATAGTAGCTTGATCCTTGCAGTTGATCAAATAAGTCATCAATCCTTGGTAGCGGGTACCGATTCTTGATAGTGAGCTTGTTCAGTTCCTTGTAATCGATACACATCCGCAGTGTTCCATCCTTCTTCTTTACGAATAATACTGGAGCTCCCCAGGGTGAGAAGCTTGGCCTTATGAATCCTTTATCCAACAACTCCTGGAGTTGTGTAGATAATTCTTGCATTTCGGATGGAGCAAGTCGATAGGGAGCCTTGGCCACAGGAGCGGCTCCTGGAACCAAGTCTATACGGAATTCGACTTGTCGTTGCGGAGGTAGTCCTGGCAGATCTTCAGGGAACACATCAGGAAATTCCTTCACCACAGGATTGTCTTCGAGTTTTGGCTCCACAGCCTTCTTGTCTATAACATGTGCTAGAAAAGCGACACATCCTTTCCTCAAGCACTTCTGTGCCTTTATACAACTGATGATTCGAAGAGGCGCGTCTCGTTTTTCTCCATGCACTATGAGAGTTTCACCATTCGCTAAAGGGATGTGAATGATTTTCTCATGACAAATAACTTCAGCTTTGTTCTTGGACAACCAGTCCATTCCGACTACTACATCGAAGCTACCCAATTGAATAGGTAAGAGGTCGATGCTAAAATTTTGTTCGCCAAGTTCCAGTGTGCAGCCTCTAACAACTTCGCTCGATTCAACAAGTTTACCATTGGCTAGTTCTATGGAATAAGGAATTTCTAATCTATTAGATTCTATTCCGAGTATGCGCTTAATTCCACAGACAGGAAGCAATAATCGGCGCCAGTGTCAAATAATATGGATGCAAAGTGATTGTTAATGAGAAATGTACCAGTGACCACGTTAGGGTCCTCGCGTGCGTTCTTTGCTCCAATCACAAATGCTCTAGCCTGAGCATTGTTTCCCTCTGGGCAGTCCTTCATGAAATGATCATTGCTTCCACACTTGAAGCATTCTTGGTTCCGCCCTTTCCCGTTACCATTCTTGTTACCAGCACCGTTTCCATTTCGGTTCTTTCCTTTTCCCCAACAGTCTTCTGTTTGATGACCCAATTTACCACATTTGTCGCACCTTGGGATGCAACAAGCTCCATCATGATGATACTTACATTTTTGGCATCTAGGCATGGAGCCTTGGTATGCTTTGGTTGCATGGGTTTTCGCCTCCTGAGACGGGTTAGCGTCATGCTTCTTATTGTTGAAACCCTTGTTGTTACGAGTTGCTTGGTTCAAGTTTGCATGTTTTCTTTTCTTGTCGCCGGACGACTCAGCATGTGTCTCGGTCTTCTCTGTTGGGTTCAGTGATAACTTCTTCATACGAACACAATCTTCAGTAAGGCTGACAGCCAGAGTTACAGCCTCGGTGATTGTTTGTGGTTTGGCCGACATTACCATGCCACGAAACTCTGGGGCCAGTCCCCAAATGTAGCATTCAACGCGCTTGAATTCGGGAGTCACCATGTAGGGAAGCACTCTTGACAGATCGTGGAACCTTCGAGTATAACCATTAATGTCAGCACCTTCCATAGTCAAGTGCCAGAACTTCGTTTCCAGCCTTTGGAGTTCAGCGCGAGAGCAATACTTCTCTCTCATTCTTTCCTTCAGTTCCTCCCAAGTTAAGCCATAAGCGGCATCATCACCCAAAGTTTGGGCTTGCAGGTTCCACCAAGTCAGGGCTTCATCGACAAACAACCCAGTGGCAAAAGTGACTTGCTGGTCCGCGGTACACTTGCTCATGCGGATGGTAGCTTCAGTCTTCTCCGTCCAGCGTACAAAGGCTACTGCACCTCCTGTGCCGTCATAGTTCATCGGCTTGCAGTCGAGGAACTGCTTGAAAGTGCAGCCTGGAATTGATTCAACCAATTCACATGTGAGCAATCGAAGAAATAATGAAACAAAGACCGTTCATAAATTTCTCCATGCTTAGCAAATCGTCTTAAGGTTACCTTGAGCTGCGTTTCCTCCAGACGAATCTCCATGCCCGTTACGTCAAGCATTGCTTGGCCCTCCACTGTCTTGAGTACGGTTTGCCTCATACTGGGCGATAGAAGCGGAGATCCTTTCTTCCAGTAGAGCGTTCAGCTCTTCAGCGGTTCTGGGCAGTGGGGGAGGAGGAGGAGGTTGATCGTCATTGCGAGCATTCACAGATTTCCTGGGTGCCATGTTCTGACAGAACATAACACAACAGGGTTAGACATTTGTTCGATATCGTCATACTAGACAGTAGTAGTATATATATTCATAGGTATATACCACATAAGTGACATCAAACAATTATTACTCTAGCAGAGTACTTAGTAGGCTTGCACTGAGGGAATCTATACGTGACAAGACTTGCTGTGGTTTCTGTGCACTGAATTCCATAATTATGTATGCATCCATAATTACGTAACTCCTTGCACAGTCCGCACAGTTCGTTTCATCCTCGTATCTCTTCCTTCAGATGGGCCATCGCTTTCAGGTAAAGTCACGTATACTTGTGACATTCTACTTCTAGTATATGCTAATTATCACACATACTTGCAAGTAATTTCTAGTCAATGACAAGTGCTACTCAAGTGCACTCTAAGTCTCGTAGTGTCTTTTCTAGACTCATGTAAACAGTTTCAGGTAGTGGATGTCGCGGGACGTTTTATGCAATGAAAACTCTTTGAAAATTGTTTTCGTGAAAGGATCCTAGAGATTGTAGACTAGACTCGAGAAGGAATCCTGGTTCACTACAATTGCAGCTCTGATACCAATCTGTCACACCCCTTTCTGCGGTGGAAGCACGAGGTGTGATCATGAAAGGTTCTCATTGCATACGAAAGGTAAACATGCTATATGCTCGTAAAAACATCAAATACCATAATTTGAAAACATAAGTTTAGCGTTTACATCGCTAAGTCGCATAAAACATTGTCTTGAAAAGTTTACAACTTTATTTAAAGATAAACATAAGCGACATCCACAAGCAGAAGCGAGACCGCGCGCACATCCATCCTAGTTACCTGAAATACATGTGAGTTTTGGAAAAACGTCAACATAATGTTGGTGTGAATTCATACAGTTTTGTATTTCACGTTTGTATACTTTGTATGAAAACATAGTTTGTGAATAAATCAAGTTTTCATATATAAATCCAGTTTCATGTGTACACCACGTACTCATGTATAATTCAAATTCTTCTTGAGTACCCCACGTACTCAAGTATAATTCCCATTTTCTTGAGTACCCCACGTACTTCAAGTATAATTCAAGCTTTTCTTGAGTACCCCACGTACTCAAGTATTCATCAAGTTTTAGTATGGTATGAATTTTATGTAAATAAAGTATTCCAGTAAGTATCAGGATTGTTAATGGGTTGCAAAGCCATTAACATGTGACACGACATAGGAAGTCACCAAACCTTAGGCATTTAATTGGTATATTCTGAGACACAAAAGCACTACTCGATTCTCGCCCTCACCGAGAGTGTGGCTGCCCGGCACCCGTTAGATCTAACCTTTTGTTCTGCGGTCTAGGTATATTGTTGATTAATGGTGCTTCTGTACCCTATTCGTGACACGATTTCTCGCATCATTTCTCATAACGCCTCATACTTGGTTCTCGTTCTCACCAAGTGCGCTTCTCATATTCTTATATTTCATCACACTTGGTTCTCGTTCTCACCAAGTGTACTTCTTGTATTCTTATATTTCGTCACACTTGGTTCTCGTTCTCACCAAGTGTACTTCTTGTATTCATATCATACCAATTATAAATATTGTACATGTATTTCACCCCCGAAGTTATAAAACTGAAAACAGTTAAAAGAAAATGGGGAGCATGAACTCACAACTTTGCGTTCCTTGAGTCGTAAACTTCACCGGATTTGCTTAATTAACGTCGTAACCTATACGCGTTTTCTTAACGTTAGTCACTAGACTTGTATCGCACAAGTACAGTCACTCTCTTTGGTGTATATATTCTTGTGTTAAAAATATTTTATATTTTTAACTAAGTATCTTACTTATATTATTTTCTCTAAAATTAATATAAGTATCTCGTGTTTTGCACTTGCACCCGAATTATGTATCTTGTATGTTGTATGTGTATTTTTATGTTTATACTCCTCATGAGTATTTAGTGTATTTTTAAGTCTTAATACACTAGCACGTATAACACATACTTTATACACTTAGCACAAAAGTTGGTGATAAAATAATATATATTTTTCTCTCAAAAATATACATACTTATATCCATTTTTATTCTTGAAGAAATCCTCATTTCTTATCACCAAAAATTAGGGAAACCTTGGTAATACTCTTAAATACATTTTTAGGGAATAAGTTTCTCAAAAACTTATATTTTTCTAAGTGTCAAAATTTATAAAAATTTTGACAGGGTTTCCCCTAAAAATGGAGGTTTCCCATGTTTTCAAAACATGTGTTTATTTTCTTTTAAATCGTCAACAATCATCAACAACAATTATCAACAATAATCATCAACAATAATCACTAATTTCTCCATTTCATGAACTTGAATATTTACAAAAATGTGTAGTAACTTACTAGCACATCTAGTAAGTCTTTCCATCTCTAAAAATAAAATCATTATCTCGAAAACTCTATTTTTTAAAGAATATGAAGTTTTGCAACTTCTAGTCGGTATTTACGAAAATATTTCTTGGTTAAATCCTTTCGTTACACAAGTGTCTACACACTTTTTGGTTCTCAAAAATGTCTTTATTTTGAGAAAGATCCGGCTTTTTAAACATGATTTCATCATACACTTGGTTATTCAAAAATACCACTTGTAGATCCGTAGATCTACTAGTTTAGAACTCCATTTCCTAAGAAAAATCGTTTTTACACAAGTTCATGTTTGTGAGTGAAAGGGTTCGTCATCTAGTTATTTTTACACCAAACATAGTGCTAGTTCATGTTCCATGAACATGACCTAGCGTGGTTAGATGACGATCCGTTCCCCTACTAGCATCCAACAATAATAAATAATCATAACAAAACAAGATCCAAGAGTTTTACACTAATATTTACTCATTAACCACTTTGCTCATCATTTTTAGTAGACTTTAAACTTTGATCTCTAGTGTTCATGACTTTTATCCGACAAATTTCTTATTAACCACTTTAGACAAGATCAATAGGGTGTTTAGAGTCACTTACTACTAGCTCGTGGCTAGGGAAGAAACTAGGCGAAAAATAGGTGGTTAATAGCGTCGTAGAGAGGTCCTCGAGATTCCGTAAGCACCGAGCCTCCTTATGTGATCACCTTCACCCTTAGGTGCCCTTCGAATGATTGAAGAAGTTTGAAAATAATGGTGGTGTGTTTGTATGGTTTCGGCCGAAGTCAACAATTGGGGAAAGAGAGTGTAGTTTCTTTTTGTTAAGTGTTGAATGCAGTGAATTGTTTAACCTTTGATCCATTTTATAAACCACCACTACTAATTGACCATGGGGTAAAGTGTTCTCTTGATATGAAACATACATGATAAAAAAAAAATCAAATGTTGGATGGTGTTCCCTAGGGACCGTTCGGTTGGGGGGTGGGTAGTTCATGGTTCAACTTTAACTAAATAGTTAGTGCTATTAGTTTAGTTATGAAATAAAGTTAGTTAATATGTGTGTTGTAATATATAGCGGGTGTTAGGGTATTCGGGGACCCTAACTGGCTCAGAAAAAGAAAAAAAAAACTATGTCATTGACAATATTTTTTTTTATGTCCCGGGTAAAGTCCGGTTGTTCGGTTGGATATCAATCCGTTAAAGTGCTAAATTACACTTTTTAGTTACTTTAATGTATCCTTTTGTAACACTTTTGATTCCCAACACTTAGGGAAATATTCTGACTGAAAAATTATATTTTCTGCATAATATTCATATGTTTAAATGCTGAATTGAGCTGAATTTATTAAAATTCTGCACTTAAAGTGCGTTTCGGGTGCTTTTTAGTGCTTATATTTGCTTCCGGAGAGTATATATATTAAACCCTCGTATGTACTCTTGGGTTTTAATGTATTCTTGTCGTTGGACCTACACCTAGGCTCCACTTTTATTGTCTGACTGTTTTTTTGCAGTTCTGTTGACACAGTGTGTCTTACCGGTGAGTTTACTAGTATAACTGACGCAACGCTCTCGTTTATGCATAAAGCATTATTTTGTAGTATACAACGTGCATGAATTCACTTGTTTCGTATGTGTTCAGACATTGCTGACAATTAAGCACATAATTGCAGTCATTAAATAATAATTAAAGTGTACGAAAATTACCGGTTTGTCAGTTGTCACAACAGTAATGTCCCCTCTTTTGTTGATCATCTACTTTGAGCGAGGGAAAATTGGGGTGACCATGCAAGACAATTTATTATTACGGGGGCCCACGTAATAACGACTTGTAGTGCATGGAAATCCTGGTGGACTCTGCGGGTCGAGCTAATGATCACCACCCATCCAAAAATAATCTCTAGGTGTTCACACCTTCATCTAGTAGAACAATACCTAGACAGTTGCCTTAGCACTTTACATAGTAGGAAACCTGTCTTTACATACTTCGCGTCTGACACTTCTACCCGTAGAAGTCGTTTGGGAACCGATATCTAAGCAAGTGAAGATGGCTAACACCCGGGAAAGATTCAGTGACGTTACACTCTCTATCACCCCTATATGTACAACCCCCATCTTATGGGAAGTATACCCGTCTTTGTGAAGCTAAAGACTTAAGAAAACCAATGTAGAAAGAAGATAACTACTACTTTCATATTATGAAACTTGTATGACCGAGGTGACCCAACCTCGAGTTCATTTTGTTTGCACCGTTACAAACAATAAGTCAAGTTGTCAAGCCTATATGAAAGCTCAGTAGTTGTTTCCTTAATTATACATTGTTGATTATATATGCATGTAATATTGGGTGATTACATATTTGCTGGTGGTAATATGTACCTCATAGACAATTATGGAATGTTGTCTAACCTACCCTATACCTTTTGACAGAAGAAGATGCCGCCCATACGTGACACGGACACCATTACGTTAACTAAGGCCGAATACAATGAGCGCATCTCCCAAGCTATAGCGCAGCATGAAGCCCTCCGCTCTGAACGTAGCGGTGGCACTTCCGGAAGTAACCCTCCAACTGGCTGCACCTATAAACAGTTCCTGGACTGCAAGCCATTGAATTTTGATGGCACAGGAGGTATCGTTGCATTTGTTCATTGGGCAGAAAAGACTGACTCCGTTCTGAGAATGAGTAACTGTTCGCTCGAGCGGAGAGTTACCTATATCTCAGGGTTGTTTTTGGATGGCGCACTCTCCTGGTGGAACCTACAGGTTTAGACCCTTGGTGAAGCTACTGCTTATGCACTGAGCTGGGACAAGCTCAAGGAATTTATGCGGAAGAAGTACTGTTCTAGGGCCGAAATCCAGAAGCTTGAGACTGAGTTCTAGAATTTGAAAATGGACGGGTCGAAGATTTCTGAGTACGTCCAACGCTTTCACGACTTGTCTAGGGTTGTTCCCTACTTAGTCGAGCCAGAGTTCAAGAGGATTGAACGATTCATTTGGGGACTTGCACCTCAAATCCTGAGCATGGTTACTGCCTCAAAGCCCCCAACCATCACAGAGGCTTTCGATTTGAGTGTCACACTTACTGAAGAATCTCTGCGTATGGGAAAGTTTTCGGGATCTGAGACAAACAAAAAAGAGACTCATGTGGAGTCTTCGGGCAATAAGAAAAGGAAGTCTTCGAACCTAAAGATAGGCACCCAAGCCAGTTATGAAAGCTCTAAGGCAAACAAAAGAAGGGAAGTGGGCCCGTCTCATGGCATGCAAGCTTATGGAGCCCCTAAAAAGGCCGGTGGTAAGGTCTACTTGGGGACTAAGCCGAGATGCGAGGAATGCAATTTTCACCATGAAGGTCGATGTCTGAGGCCTAAGTGTGGTAGGTGTGGAAAAGAAGGGCACAACAAGGATGCCTGTTGGGAGAAGTATCCCAAACAAGGAGGAAATGATGACGGCAACCAAGACGGAAGAGATAATGGTAGAGTTCCAGGTTGCTACAAATGTGGTGAAGTGGGGCACTTTAGGAAAGATTGCCATAGGAAGAACCAAGCAAGGAAGGGTCTTCACGATCGGAGCTCGTGAAGCACGCCAGGATCCAGATGCGGTTACGGGTACGTTCCCTATTAACCAACTCTATGCATCTATTTTTTATTAATACTGGAACCGACTTTAACCTTGTATGCTTAGAACTTAAGAAACCACTTGGCCTAGTTTCAAGTAGAATAGACGCCCCGTATTCCTTAGAATTGGCATATAGAATGTTAGTTAAAGTGAATGAGATGATTAAAGATTGTCTTTCGGAACTTAGAAGGCAGGAACCTTCTATTACCGTTGACTTGGGAAGTCATGATAATGTAGTCAGCTTGGATTGGATATCCAAGTATAGAGCTGAAGATGTTCGTCATAAGGAAAGTCATTCGCATCCCTCTTACGAATGATGAGACACTTATAGTACGCAACCTTCTTGCAATAGATGCAAGGGCACTAAGCCCCATAAGGCAGTGGATTTGCGACATCCCACATTGGTCGCAAAGACACAGAAACACCTCTGAATAGGCTGCATAGCCTTCCTTTGTTATGTTGTGAATAAAGAGACCAAGAATCCAAAGCCAGAAGACATCCCCGTTGTGAAGGAATTTCTAGAAGCCTTTCCCGAAGACTTACCTGGGTTACCTCCACAGCGACAAGAGGAGTTTAGGATGAACCTAGTGCCAGGAGCGGCACCAATGATGGATGACGCCTTACAACTAGTTACATCCGAGATATAGGAGCATCCGATGCAACTGCAGGATCAGCTAGGCAGAGGAAATCTACCAGGCCGAGCCTCTCACCATGGGAAACCCCTGGTGTTATTCATCAGGAAGTAGGATGGCAGTTTTTACATGTGTACACAGCCTAATCTGAGAGGAACCCAGAAGAAATAATGTGGAAAAGTATTACGCATAGGTTACATGGAGATAGACGACTAACCATCAAGAATCGGTACCCCTTTACCGAGAATTGAGGACTTGTCGACCAACTGCAAGGTCCCAACTACTATTCCAAGGTGGACTTAAGGACAGGGTATCACTAGTTGATGGCACGAGAAGAAAGTTGGCAGTTTCCATTTTGCATCAACTTTAGAGAATTGGATATCAAGGACCGGTATCCTTTTCCAAGGATTGGTGACATGATTGAACCAATCGTAAGGTTCTAGTTACCACTCGAAGAGTGACTTGAGGTCAGGATGTCCTCAACTGCAAATACAAGAAGAAAATATCCCTAAAACGACCTTTAGGACTCGCTTTGAGCATTATGAGTTCCTCGTCGTGCCGTTTGGCTTAACACATGCACCGGCAGTATTCGTGGACCTCATGAATCGGGTGTGTAAACCATACCTGGATAAGATCATGATTATATTTATTGACTACATTCTCATAAGCTTAAAGACCAAGGAAGGTCATGAGCAACCTCTGCAATTCATATTGGGACTCTTAGAGAAAGAACAGTTATGTGCTAGGATGTCGAAGTGCGAACTTTGGAGTCGCGAGGTAAGATTTTTAGGTTACGTGGTGGATAAGAATGAGATTCATGTCGACCCTGCAATCAAGAACTGAGGAGTCCCAAAGACGCAACTAAGAATTTTTGGGGATTATAGGTTGTATTAGACGACCCCTAGAAAACCTTTCAAGGACTACTCAACCGCTAACAACCCTAACCTAGTCGACAACTATCTTGTCTTCACCTAACAGTACCAATAGAGTTGCGGTTCTTGTGACACTTCTCGACGAAGTCTCGATTGCGCGTTGATGCAACGAGACCAAGTTATCGCATACGCGTCACGTTGATTAAAGGATCCTGAGAAGAGACTTTGAACTAGGTGCAGTAGTTGTGCGTGGAAGATTTGGCGTCATTACTTGTATGGAAAACGCCGCACGATCTTTACAGATCACAAAGGTTCGCAACACACCTTTGATCATAAGGACTTAAATATTAGATAACAAAGATGGACTGAGCTACTGAATGGGTATGATTGTGAGATTAAGTATTCCCTGAACAAGGTGAGCGTTGTAGCAGACGCCTAGAGTCGCAAGGAATGCACAAAGCCTCTAAGGGTGCGAGCCTTAAAGATGATCATACAGAGAAATCTCGTCACTTGGATTCGTGAAGCTGAGCAAGAGGCGCTTAAATCAGAGAACCTTCAAGCTAAAGTGTTACATGAATGGAAGTGCAATTATTGTCTAAGGAAGACGGAACCTTGTACTTCATGGAATGACTTTGGGTTCCGTTTCGCGACAGTTTACGAACATTTATTTTGGGGCAAGGCTCATAGGTCAAGGTACTCTATCCATCCTAGGATCCGACAAGATGTACCAAGACTTGAAGGATGGCCCAAGATGGAAGCTGATATAGCTACATAAGTGGATAGGTGTCTTACTCGTGTCAAAGTTAAGACAGAATACCAGAAACCATCAGGGCTGCTGCAACAACTTGAGGTTCCCATGTGGAAGTGGGAACGAATCTTAATGGATTTCATTACAAGCTACCAAAAATCCAAAGAGGTCAAGATATGATTTGGGTGAGTATTGACCGACACACCAAGACTGAACATTTCCTACCAAACAGTGAGAAAGACATCGCAAGGGATTTAGCAGAGATTTAGCCTAGAAACGTTGTGGCACGTCATGGAGTGCCTGATTCTATCTTGACCGACCGAGATGGTCGTTTTGTGCCAAGGATATGGCAGATGCTTCAAAAGGCGTTTAGGTCATGATTGGACCTTAGTACTGCATTTCGCCCTCATATAGACGGCCCGAGAAAACGAGCGATACAGACTTTGGTAGACCTGCTATGTGCTTGTGTGATAAACTTTGATGAAAAGATGGATCACTCACTAGCCCTTAGTGGATTTTTCCTACAATAATATTTATCACACCGCCGTTTAGGCCGTCTCGCGCAAGGCTTTATAGGAATGTAAGTATCAGTCCCCTTGGTGTTAGGCGGAGACCAGAGATAAACAGTCTACTGGCCCCAAATTGGTTCAGGAAAACTATAGGCAAGATCGTTCAGACATGTGATCGTATCAAGACAGCACGTATTATACAGAAAGGCTACGTCGATGAGCGGCGGAAAACGTTGAAATTTGAGATAAGAGGTATGGTTTTAATGAGAGTCTCGCCTTGGGAAGGCGTGGTATGATTTGGACAGCGTGGGAGGTTGGACCCACAGTATATTAGATCTTTCGAGATTATGGAAAGGTTCGGGACCATTGCTCACAAGCTGAGACTTCCAGAGAAGATCAGTAGTGATCACGACACATTCCACGTGTCTAGTCTTTAGAAGAGCCTGACTTTAGGAACAGTCATTATTCCCGCAAACAGGATTCACGTCAACGACAAACTCCAATTTATCAAAGAACATGTTAAGGTTGCAGATTGAAAGTCCGCAAAACACGGAGAAGTCGTAATTGATTTGTTAGAGTTCGTTGGAATTCATATCATGGCCCAGAGTTACTTGGGAACATGAAGACCAACTTAAGCCTAAGTGATCACATTTGATTCACAACTCCCCTGTGACCGATGGCATCGCTTGAATTTCAGGACGAAATTCTTTTAACGGGGGGAGAATGTGACAACTGGCACTTTTCCATGCATTCCGTACAATAATTAAACAATAATCTATGCTTTAATGACTGTGCATGATCTAGTTTACAAGACGAATGAATTTCTGATTTCTGTTATATACATACAATGGCATTTCATGTTGCAAGACTTTTATCATTGTTACATGCAACATAATATAGTTCTATTAATGCACAGAGCAGAGTTGGCACAGTTATCAGACAAACCAGAAGTACTGACGGGAGTTCAGTACTTAGACAGACATGATGTTAAGACACAAAATAAGCCCCAGGACCAAGTTTACACTAGTATAGTGTGAAGGAAAGTAGATATTACAAAACTGCCTTCCTAATAATGATATAGGTACCGTAAAGTGCCAGAAACACATTAAAATTGTAAAATTCTGCAGAAAATAAATAAATTCAGCAAAAATTCAGTTTTTAACATCTAAAAATAATGCAGAAAAGTGGTTAAATGGTCCAGAATACTTTCCTAAGTATCGGGAACCAAAACTGTCTTGAAAGATAACATAAAGCACACTAAACTGCGCAATTTAGCACTTTAACAAACAGTAACGAGACGAACAACCGGACACTACCCGAAACATCAAATTCTTACTAGAAGCATTGTTTTAGTGTTACAAAGCTAGTTATGGTCACCGAACATCATAACACATCTCATAAACATTAAATACATAAAATACCTAACTAGCACCATTACTTTCCAACTAAATCAAGTAACTTACCATTAAATGTTACACTTTACCCCCCCCCCCCTCTTTTGATGGCTGGTTAGGGGACATGGGTCCCACATAATATTTGTTTACTATATTTTTATAGATTTTGTTGAAGAATATACCAAAATTTATGCCATATGCCACTTAATTGCTGGAAGATAATACTTATAACCACAAGACTACATTTCTAAATCATTCATCACCCTTAACTTCACTATTCTTCTTCTTCCCCTCTCAATAAGCTATGGCCACAACAACCCCCCATACAACCTTCATTTTCAATCCAATTCCAAATAATCCAAGGTGATTCTAAGGTGTCTCGGGTCTATCTAAGAAGGTTGCAAGCAACAGAACTTGAAGGACCTCTCTCTAGTGCTTTTATCCACCTCATTTGTCTTTTTTCTTCTCTTGATCATCCCTAGCCTTGAGCTAGTGGTAAGAACATCATACACTCCATTTTACATCTTATTTAAGTGGTTAAAAGATAATACATGATGTTAATCTTAAAGAGCACTAAGAATCAAGAAGATGAAACATGAACATAAGCTTAATATCTAAAGAAATCATGTTGTTTAGTGTTGAATACGCTACTTGATGATTGATTGGTTATGTTAATGATGTAGATCACCATATGATCTTGCTAGATGATGATTAAAAACATAATCTAGCAAGATAAGAGGATGAAAATGTTAGAGATTAATGGATCATCCTCACAAAAGTCATGAACTCGAAAGAATATATTGTTTTCTTGTTAAATGATGATTAAAGCAAGATGTAAGTCTTGTAGATCTAAGATTTCAAGGATGATTTTTCAAGAAATCAAGTTAAAAATACAAAGTTTACTTAACATTGGTTCGTAAAGAAATCAATCATGTTTTTAAAGGTTAAACAAGTGTGGAAACACATGTGTAACAAGAAAAATCCAAGAAGAAACATTTTTAGAAAATGTGATCACAAGTTGTAAAGAACCATTTTCTTTAAAAATGATGTTTTTTTAAAGAAACAACCACACTTTAAAGGGTAACAAGACTTACTAAACACACTAGTAAGTTACTACAAATTTTTGTAAATTTTCAAGTTCATTAAGTAGTTGATTATGTTTGATTTTTGGCACATGGTAAGTGTTGAATGATTTGTTGATGATTGATGATGATTTTAAAAGAAAATGATATGCTTTGAAAGCATGGAAACCTCCATTTTTAAGAGGAAACTATGGCAAAAATTTTCTAGAAATCAAGCACTTAGAAAAATATTTTTAAACAAATATTTACAAGTATATTTTTAACCACGGTTTTTATATAAAGTTTGCCATAATTTTTGTTACAAGATCTTAAATACTGGATGTTGGTTTTTGTAAATAAAAGTGACTAAATATGTATTTAGGAAATATATATATATATATATATATATATATATATATATATGTCACCGTGTGTGTGATTATTTGTATATTATGTATATTAGTTATATTATTTTAGGACTTGAAATAATATAACTCATCAAAATACCAAAAATTACAATCCAAAATATTACCAAAATTCCATGGAATAAATATAAAAAGAATACCCAATTTATTGGTGGAACCGAACATAGGGATATAACTCACAAAAATATTCCGGAAAACTTATTCACACGTATATTTTTTTGGTAAATAATATTTTGGATACCAAGAAAACAAAAATATGATTTTTACAATGATTACAAGGTTATATCATATTTTTTACAAGGAGAAAATATAATATTTTTGGCAAGTAAAAATATATATTTTCCTTGGAATTATTACAAGATGTATTATTTTTAAAAGAAATATATATATTCTCAAACAAACATGGAATACATTATTTTTGGGAGAAAATGTATTTCCTTAAGTAACATTGAAATATATTATTTTTGGAAGAAAAATGGATTTACAAATATTTTCTAAGTTAAACTTGGAAATATATTATTTTTGAGATTTACAAATATTTTTGCCAAGGAAAAATTCTAAATAATTTTTCTATATAATATTTCTTAAAATATATATTTTGGAAATATATATTGATGTAATTTTTATAAGAAATATTATTCCGGAAAGGTTAATACAAAAATTAAGTATGAGATACTTAATAAACACAATAAAAATAAGCATTCTCTTACGCATAATTACACACCGGAATACGCTATCGATACTTGGCAAAAATATAGAAGGATAAGAATACGTATACAAATTTACCCATCTTTGGGGAGTTATACAAGTACAAATACATAAACTTGACGAGTTAAAATGTATTATTTTAACTAATGTTCCAAAATTCGTAAATATAATTTAAGTTAAAATATTTATTATTTTAACAAATAATTATATAACTTGGAATAATATTAAGGACACAAAGAAACGTAACTCGAAGACACTAATTAATACTAAGTTAAGGCACAACCCGCTCGTCTAATAGACCGTAATACATTGTAGGTAGTCGTGCACACTAGTAGCAGCTTGAGTTACGCCGGATTGAAGAACGCAAAATCGTTTGTTCATGTCCCCCTTTTCTCTTAACTGTTTTCGGATTTATAACTCTCGGGGGTGGAATACATGTTGCATACGTTTAAATGGTATGAATTGGCTATGAAATGAATTATAGGTCATGTGAGCATAGATTGAAATTGAAATTCCATTAACTCTTAATTATGGACGAAGGTTAGATCTAACGGGTACGGCCAAGCCCCACTCATGGTCCCTATGTGACCACTTGAGTGTTTCGGTGTCCCAGTCGAGGTAAATCGACAACGGTCAAGGGTAAAATTAACACAGTCGAGGTAAATTGATATAGTCAAGGTAAATTGACACATTCGAAGGGAAATTCGACACGGTCGAGAGGAAATCGACGAGGGTATAAGCCTACTCATATTGAGTACTCCCTATGTCTTCACATGCATAATTGTCCTTGCAAAACATTAATTTGATCTGTTCATAAATGCTTTTCATACCTGTTTTCAAAGGAGTCTCTCAAATGTTTACAAGCTTATCATTACTTATACAAAACGCATGAACTCGCTCAACTTTTGTTGATGTTTTCAAAATTACATGTATTTCAGGTAACAAGTTGGATCTTGGGCACTGGTGTTATTTCTAGAAGTAAATTCCAAGTTTAGATGTCCTCCACTTTTGTCGATTTGTAACTTAGTCGAAGGTTCTGTTTAAAACTTAAATAACTGGTGTTTGTAATACTTTAAATTTAATGAATAGATGAACATCATTTTGATCACCTAGTTGTTTATTATGATTGAATGCAATGGTATTGAACAAGTCACATATCATACGCTTCTGCAAAAGTCAGGGTGTGACACCTTCCTCCTATTGTATTACATTTATTTTGCTTCTTAACATATTCTTTAGTTGTAGTGTTTTGACTCTAATTGGATGGTGGATCTGGTACCTGGAGTAACAAAACATGGAAACATATAAGAATACATGTTTTAGATTTTGACTAGATTTAACAAGCTAATAATTAATCAGATATTAATTAATCAAAGAACAAACCTTTTGGTCTGTTTTGACAAGCTTCTTAGGCCAATAAACAAAAGAATCAGAAGCTAAAGCCTTCACGAGTGTTTTGAACCCGCCTGATTCTTTTGGTAAAAATGTTGTCCCCTTTATAGCTTTATCAACATAAAATCTAATCCAACCATCTTTTAGTGCAACCCCTTGAATGATATTATTCCCTGTTGAGTAGTAAACTCTAACCCATGCGATGTGGTTGTTCGTATGCACAGACTACAAAGCATATGGAGTTGGCTACAAAATATTTCTGGCACATTAACATGATAAAGTTAAAGTCAATATATATGTGTGCATTCCGCACAATACATACCTATGGGACATCTTGTTATTCCAAATGGGGTTCTGTTACCACATGTGTAATCATCAGCAGTTCTTCCTGAAGACATCAACTTCTGTTTCTGATCAAGCTCTCTCTCATAGGTGAGGAGTTTGCCATGAAGTTGTGTAACAGCCATCTCTTTGAAACCTACAGAGTTTCTCCACACACATGCAGCTGTATCCCACTTATTAAGAAGAGACCTCATAAATCTATGACTCAGAGCAGAATTTGTATAAGTTTGATCTGCAAACTTTAGCTCTCTGATCAGGTAGTTAAACCTCTAAAACTGTTGAGTAAGAGATTCTCCCTTGATATGGGTAAATGTTTCATACTGCCGATTCAAAATATAACAACCCTCGAAAAACACCCCTAACGCTCTTAATATACCCCGAATACTCATAAACTGTGACAATTGTGCTCTGTAATCGATGTTCAATATAAAACAATGTTGATTATTAATAAAACAATGTGCTTTGGTGTTATTAAATGTGCTTTGGTGTTATTATGCGTGTATTTGTGTTTGATGATTTTATGATTTGATTCGAATCCGATTTCAAACTTTAAATCGCTTTTTGGAAAGTTATACGCAAACTGGTGCGTAAACGTAATCAGTTTAATGCGACAAACACTCTGGAATAGTGACATAGGCTTAACATACCTTAAATAAGCTCCACATAACTTAGAAATAAGTTTTGGATGGTTTGGTGTGTCAAACTCAAGTTTGTTCGATCGTAGGGACTATTTGTGTCAAACTACGAAACTATACCAATTTGTATAGTAACAAACATTCTGGAACTTGATCATAAGTTAAACATACCCTAAATATCCTTTACATATCTTAGAAATAGGCTTTGAGGGGTTCGGTATGCTAAAATAAACTTTATTGATCAATAGGGACTAAAAGCGTCAAAAAGTGCATAAGTTTGCATTTTCTCGCATATCTTACGTTCTGAATATATCCGGACATCCAAAAATTTATGTAATCATTAAAATATTTTATTTTAGTGATTGGCATGATAAAATTTCATTCGTCGCTTAATTTGGATCGTTTTTGCGTTCGTTACGACTTCCGTCGTAATTAACCGAACAACGCAATCGTACGACCAAACGAGCTGACATCCGAGATGTTTTTGAGCATATTTTAAGTTCCCTATACTTTAACTTCATTTTAGAGCATTAAAATTGGGTTAACGGGGCTTAAACGTGTCAAAAATGCATCGAAAATCAAGTTTGGGGCATCAGGGACTAAATCTGCCATTTGTGAAAGTTGTTGGTCTACAAGGTCCATGCGGACCGTATGGTCATATGGATGCGGTCCGTATGCAGTGCCCAAATCAGCAGAAATGCAGAAACATTGAATCTGGTCTCTTAAACTGGTTTTAATGTTTTTTAACCATTGTATTTGCACTCTATGGGCTGGTTTTGAGTACTCCATGTATTGCAAAACCTTGTGCCCAAGTGTAAGGCCTAGATTGAAGCTCAAACTTAGAGAAACGATCCTAACGGTTTACCGAATCCTATATAAACCCATGCTCTCATTTCACTTCTGCACACCTTGATCTGAATAACTCTAAGTTGAAGTTCTAAAACTTCATACCTGAGTGTTTTGGATCAAGATCTTCCTAGCTTGGACCCTTTGTAAGCATTCTTCCGTTCTTTTTATACGTTTTAAGCACGAAAGTCAAACTGTGTTTGACTTTCTGCTTTGACCAGGTTATGGTCAACACGAAGTTCGTTGAACTTCGCAACGTGAGCGTAATCACGATGGTTATAGTCCCATGTGACTATACGTACTGATTACCACGTTGACTAGGCGTAGTGACGAGTCGTAGTTTCGGCCAAAAAGCGTATTCATGCGTATTTTGTAACCAAACTACTCTTGGGTATCAAACCACTTTGTTTTGATATCAAAACCTGTTTTCTAACTTAACTAAACATGTTTCAACATGTTTCGCTCGTCACTTTTAGTTTAGTGCTTGTATAGAGTCGTAAGTCAAGCGGTCTAAACAACCGCTTAGACTTTCGAACTCGACCCGTTTGGTCGATCATTAGGATCCGACCAAGCATGGTTAGTGACCATAGTTGTATAGGGAATAACCTTCCGAGGTTATACCTTATGGTCACTTAGGTTTAATTAGTTGTATGATAGGTAGTTTATATGCCTTAGGTAAATGACCAAAATGCCCTTTTCATGCATAATTGAATTTTAAGCATATGTAACATAAAATTTTGTCACTTAAATGATTAAGAAACATGTTTAGGCATATAATATGTTGGTGCATACATCTGTCGACTTCGTCTTATATCGAGTCTGGGTTGCGATGCGGATCTTATCGAGTATGATATCATCATATTGAATGATGACATCATCGAAGTGACATCATCATTGACATCATCTAATGACATCATCATTGCAACATTATGTGCACATGAGACAAAACAAGCATGCATGTACGTTTGAAGTCAAAGTTTGAAGCTTGTCCGTTTGAGCATGTAACCGTTTGAAATTGTCATGTCCGTTTGAAAGTGTAACCGTTTGAAGAGTGCCATGACACCTTTAAACGGACAGGGTCTCTCCTATAAATACCCTTCAAACAGATTCATTTGTAACATTCTGATTTCCGACGCCGAGGTGTTGTCGAGGTGTCTCCAGATTGTAAATTGTTCAGAGATTAATATACGAGACAGTTAATAGTGAATCCAAGCTAAACGAAGACCGAATCAATGAATTCCACCTCTGATTCAGTCTGAGCACTCTTCTTATCGATTCGTTAGGTCGTTTCACGATCCTACATGTGGTATCAGAGCTCAGGAGGAAGAGTTCTTACCGTTTAGCTCGTTTTCGCTAGCAAATTCTGATTTTCTACACCTTCTTTCACAAAATTGATACTTTTCACGGTTAAAATCGGCTAAAACTTTCACAATGTGTGCGTAATTGTGTTTTAACAAACCCTTGAGAATATCAGATCAAAACTCGAAGTAAAACTGGTAAAAATGGCTTGAAAATTGGTGACCGTTTGAACGAGGCTTGCCTGTCCGTTTGAAAAACTGACCTGTCCGTTAGAAAACTGACCTGTCCGTTTGAAAAACTGACCTGTCCGTTTTGAAAACTAACCTGACCGTTTGAAAGTTGCCATCGTGACCGTTTGAAACTGTCCATCCCGTTTGAAAGCAGCCATTCTGTTTGAGGGTGTCACCGTTTGAAACGTAATCATGTTAAAGTTGTTCAGGTCATTCAAAAACGTGTCAGTTTACATATGATGTGTCAGTACATTAATTAAGAATTTGCATGTGATTTAGTGGTTCAAGGGCTACATGTGAAGTCAGATTGCATGTGTTGATGCATGTAAATATCTCGGTTTAAACAATTGCATGTGATATATATTTTACTCAACATTGAAAACTGAATGTTTTGAAAAATTGTCGGCTATAAAATCAAGTTTGCATGCGCACATGTGAATCGGTCCAATAGTTTCATATTAAGTATTGAACTTGTCAGTTTAGTGCATGGGTAATTGTATGAGAAGTGCAGTCAGTTTTTAATAGCTTTCAAAAGGTTGTCAGGTGCATGTGATTCTTGTCTCTCAGCCAAATCAAATAAATGTGATCATGTGATGTTTTAATTGAAATTGTGATAAGTGTATGTGATTCATTAATTGCAAAGTATATGATATTAGTTTGCATGTGAAGCTCTCAAAGTTGTCGGCAATAATTGTTTGATCTTGAACGGCCCATTTGTCTTGAGCGGCCCAACAGAAGTGAATTGAGTTTTTCAAAGTCATAAAAAGAACCAATTGAATCCATCTTGTTCCGATCAAGTTAATTCATTTAGTGTTTTCACTTGACAAATTGAATTGAGTGTTTGAACAGATTGAGTTTGAAAAATGGAAAAAATATTTGATGAGAAAGAAAATGATTATCTTGAAAGTTTAAATCGTTGGTATATGAGAATTGTGGATAGCAATTATAGAAATGTGAGTGTGGACATTTGGGCTAAAAGTTTTGAACATTTCATGTGTCAAAAGGATGAAACATTGGATGAGTTGGAAAGACGATTTGAGATTTTAACAGAAAATTTGAGAAGAAAAAATATTAGAATATCAAAAGATGAACAGATATCAAAATTGGCAGCTGCATTACCTGCTAAATGGGATGAATTCTTGGTTGAACTAAAAAGGAAGGATATTTTTACAGAACTTTATCCAAAACAGTTCTTTAATGAGGTTAATGCAGAGTTACGTAAGGAATATAAGAAAAAGAAGGAATTTTTTAATGAAATGGAAAAGAATTTACAAAAATTGGAATTGGATGTAATTACTGAAATTGATAAAAGAATTCGTGTGTGTCTTGCAACAAAGAGTATTCTGAAATATGATATTAAAAGGAAATGTTATATTGATGAAAGTATGAATCCTTTTGATTTCGTTAAACTTTTTTGTGCAGGAACATACAAGATGGAAACAAAGGATATTCCAAAGAATGAAGAATCTGTGAAAGAAGAATCTGGTTCTGAATCAGTGTGCTCTAAATGTGATAAACTTGAAGCTGACAATGGCAAACTCTTGAAAGATGCGGAAAGTTTGACATTGGAAATCAAGAAATTGAAAGATGAGAAGCAATTTGATGATAAACAGATTCTTGTTTTACAAGAAAATTATGAGAAATTGAAATTTGAAAATGTCAAACTGTTAAATGATTTGGACAGTTTGACAATAGAAAACGAAAAAGATTTTGAAAATGAAAAATTAAAAATTGGAAAAGATTTTCAAAGTCAAATGAAGATTTTAGAAGATGAGAAATCTGTTATCTTTAAAAATAATCTTGAAAAACAAATTGAAATAAATTCTCATCTTCGGAAAATCATTCGGCTTGAAAATGAAGCTGAAAAAGCTCGGATTAAAATCAAAGAGCTTGAAGAGAAATTGAAAGGTTTTGAGACTTCATCTGAGTTTCCCTGTCCAAAACCAATCAATTCCGTTCCAATAAGTGACAATGTCACAAACTTTGACAAAGTCAAAGTTGAAGATTGTGATGAGAAAATTGATGATGAAATTGAGAAAAGAAAAATATTTTTGAAATTAAATGAAATGTTTAAAGAAACTGTTCTACATTCTACTGAGAAAGGTGAATGCTCAACGCAAAAACCTGTAAAGAAGAATGTGGAACAAAAACAAAAAGATAAAAAACCGAAAAATGTTCAAAAAGAAAATAAAAACTCATCAGTTCAATCATCCAATCAAGATAAAAAAAAACACAAAAGTTAGAAAATCAAAACTCAAAAATTGTTGGTAATAAGTGGTGCAGGTTTGACCACAGTGCTCAAAAGCCAAATCCAGCTTTCAGGAGGAGTGATGATTACCACAAAGCCAAACAATGCTATGATCTGAGTGTTTGGTGTGATAGTGGTGATTGGTACGATAACAGAGTGTGTTACACTTGTGGTGTTCGAGGACACATTGCTGTTAACTGCCAAAATCAGTGGTTTGAGACGAGAAGATGTTTTGAATGCAATATCAAAGGTCACATTGCCAGAGATTGCCCAATGAGATCAAAGGGAAGATCGAGGGTTGAATCTCAGAAAATGGCAAAGAAACCAGTCAATGTCAAAGCAAAGCCCAAGGAACAGAAAGTTCAAGAACCTAAAGTTCAAGAACAGAAAGTTCTAAAACCGAAAGTGAAGCTTTTACAGGGGCAAAAAGACAGACTAAGGAAGAAGAGGAAGAAGGCGAGAGAGTATCTCGAAAGGATTTTGTCCTCGGATACAACTGGTAAAACAGATAAAAGTTCTGATAAATCGTCTTGCTCGCCAAAGAACAACAAATCAAGCAAAACGAATTCATCAGATACAAATCTGAGGACGAAAGAGGAAAAGAAGAAGAAGAAAGTTGATGGTAATGAATTTGTTTCTCCGGAAACAAAGGAGCCATGTGTTGGCAATGAACCTGGCTCGTTAAAGTCAGACAAGCCACGATCAGGCGATGAATCTGGTGCGGTAAAAACAGAAGAGCCGTGTGTTGAGGTAAAAGTTGAGAATTCTAGTCTAACAATGGATGATGAAAATTTTCCACCATTGTTGAACAAGAATTCAAAAGCACCCAAGGACCGTCAGGCTTGGGAGAATCTGTTTAAATGAAAAACCTGACTTGCCGGAGCTCCCAGGTTTGTAAGAGTGGAGCAGGAATCGGCATCTTTCTTGAGAAATTCACTTTGGTGATATTTCGACTTAAAAGTGGTAAATCAGTGACATTAAGTTGTACTTGATTTTCTACAAGTGATGTTTGAGGATTGATTTTAAAAATGTTAGTTATTACAAGTGGTTAAAGAAAACAAGGTGATGAATGATCCCCATGTTTGAGAAATGACTCACAAAACTAATTTTCCAGAAAAAACCATTTTGATTAAAACAAACTTAAATGTTTTGAAATCACTATGGGAAAATGTTTTGTTGTCAGGGGGAGTTCTGATTGTTCATGCCAAGTGAATCGAGAATTGAAGTGATTCTTGTTGGTGCATACGTCTGTCGACTTCGTCTTGTATCGAGTCGTGTAATAAAATAGATGAAACAAGTCACGAACAAGCCAGTTCAAACGAAGTGGATAGTTCAAACGAACTGGACATTCAAACGAAGTGGCCAGTTCATACGAACTGGACCAGTTCGTATGAACTGGAGGTGCTTGTTCAAACGAAGTGGGATTAGTATAAATAGTAGACTTGTTATTTCATTTGTAACTTTGGCATTTCCGGTAGCGAAGCTCTGCCGAGGTATCTCCAGACCGTGTAAAACTTTCATATCAATACAAGAGATAGATTAAGTGATTCTAGTGTGTATATAGCTGAAATATCACCGATACGTTTGATTCCGCCTCTCGTATTGGACGAGATCTATTCTGAACGACTCGTTTGGTCGTGCAAACGATCCTACAAGTGGTATCAGAGCTCAGGAGGAAGAGCTCTTTCTATTTCAGCCGATATTCGCCGATAAATTCTGTTTTCTACTCCATTTCTGTCACATTTTTTCAAAATTAACCTAGAATTTCTGGATAAAATGAATTGATTTTGAAATATATTGTACAAAACAGTGTTTTAGATAATCCGTGAAAGTATCAGACCATAAAACAAAGTAAAACTTGTTCATTTTGGTAAAAATCAATCAGTTCGTTTGAAGGTTGTTTCATATCACACGAACAGAAACTTTAGAATCCGATCTACGAAATTTAGTGGACTATTTTGAACGAAAAATACTTCATCTTGATCGGAATTTGATAAAGAACAATCCTAGAGTATCATTTTTACCAAAATCTGTCCGAAAGTTCATCATATAGGTCAGATCGTTTGAACAGATTTACCAGGTCGTTTGAAAACACTCAGTTCGTCTGAAAAGTTCATCAATTCGTATGAAGTGATTTCAGTTCGTTTGAGAATTTGCATCCAGTTCGTCTGAAAGTCATACGAAGTCGTCTGAAAGTCATACGAAGTCGTCTGAAAGTCATACGAAGTCGTCTGAATCATAGTTCGTCTGAAATCGTCAGTCCGTTTGAAAGTTTTTCAGTTCAGTTTGTTTGAACTTCAGTTCGTTTAAGATTTTCAGTTTGTTTGTTCTTCGTTCAGGTCGTCTGAAACAGTTGATCAGGTCGTTCGTATAATCACAGTTCGTCTGAGGTTGTTTAGTTCGTTTAAAAAGATCTCAGTTTGTTTGAGGGAGTTTTCTGTGTGAAGTGGATTTCTGAATTCAACCAGTTTCATATATTCGGTCCAATCAAGTTAATTAGTTATCTGAACTATCACGTGGTTCTAGTGAGGTTTAATTGTTTCAATTTGAGTGATCCAATGGGAATTGAGTAATATCAAATTGACAGCCCACTACATATTATCGATTAAGTGTGTCAACCCACTAGGTTGAACGGTCCAATCAGTTTTGAGTGAAACATAAATGATAACAGCTTAGTGGGTGTTTGGTCAAATTGTATTTTGTGAGGTCATTTAAACAGATTGTTGGTTTAGTGGATTGTTTGGTCCTATAAGAGTTCATCGAGGTGTGTAATGTCATTAAAAAGGATTGTGGGCTAGTGGTTATTGAAGGTCCAATTAGATGTTTTGTTAATCACCGGCCCATGTGGTTCACTTGAAGTTTTCAACTTGGCGATTTTGTTGGTCCAATGAGAAGTTAGTGTTCTTTTAAAGTAGTCGGCATATTCAAGTGTGTTTTTGGTCTAATAAATCGATTCAAGTGTTCAGCCCAAGTTCATTGTTGAGAAAGTTACTCAGAACGTGTGTAGTGGTTATAGATATTCAGGGTCATAGTTGTCCGCACAGTGTGTCAACTCTCAGTCCGCTCAGAATAGTCATCAGTTCGAGTACCAGTCTTATTCTGTTAATTGATAACTCTTTAAACTGATTGTTATTTGTTTGTTGTCAGGTAATCGAGGTGTTTTGTTTACCAGCTCGTTTGAAGAATTTGAATTTGTGATATTTCAAATACCAAAACATGGATTCCGAGTTCTACAACGCATTTGCTACAACCCCGACTACTCCGGCTACCATTGCTCAAAACATGAACGCAGAAAACGAAACTGGAACGTTGCAAAAACCCCCGAAACTTATGGGAATTGAAGAGTATCATGGATGGAAGAATCGTTTTGAGAACTGGGTTCAGGCAAACCATCTAAGAGCTTGGGAAAGTATTGAAACAGCATACATCAGACCACAGACTGCTATGAATGTTGATAAAATTATCTCAGAGTTTTCAGACCAAGAGAGAGAGAGTTATAAAGGAGAGAAAATGATGATAAGTCTGTTGCAGCAAGCTATCAAAGAGGATATATTTGTTTTGCTCCAGCATGATGGAAATGCATATTCGATCTGGAAAGCTCTTGAGAAGAAATTTGAAGGAAGTACAGAGATGTTACAAAGTAAAGCAGCATTACTGAAAAAGGAGTTTGAGTTGTTTACTAGCATGCCTGGTGAAACTACAAAGACTCTCATTGAGAGATACTGTCATCTTGTGCGTACCATGTCTCAGCTGAAAATCACTAAAACTCCAGCAGAATGGGTTGAAAAGCTTGCTGACGCATTACCACAGAAAGAATGGGGTACTTATCTGATGATTCTGAAGAATTCTGGACAGTTTAGCAGATTGTCGATCGGACAGTTTATTGAAAAGCTTGAGGCACAGGATCTTGAACAACAGAAGATTGCCAGAATGAACAGTTCAAGCAATCAACAAGACATCAAATTATACTATAAAGGAAATGTTCAAACTGTTGAATCAAGTCCAAAGATCCAAACCGCGTTTAGTGCAGGAAATTCTTCTGGAACAGGCAGTCAAAGTTCAGTCAACACTAGTGGATTTTCAAATGTTAATCCTCCAAGTATTCAAAGTACGAATGTTGGAAATGAACATCTGATTCAGTGCAATGTAGCTTTACATCTTAAAAAGGGTCAAAACTTTTCTGAAGAAGTTGTGAAAAATCATATGGGTTTACCGGTTACTGCTTTGGAATCTTATGAAGGTTTGATAGCCGGAAAGATTGGTAACCCGATGCTAACAAAGGAAGATTATGACCAAATAGATGCAGAAGAGTTGGAACTTATGGATATAAAATGGGCTTTGGCGAGTGTTCTAAGAAGAGCTGAAAAGTTTAAAATGATTACAGGACGAAATGATTTTTTGGATGCTCATCTTTCTGCTTTAGGTTTTGATAAATCTAAAGTTACTTGTTTTCGATGCAGGGAGAAAGGTCACTTCAAGAGAGAATGCAAGAATCAGGAAGCTAGTGGAGCAAAGAATCCATTTGGTGGTCATGATTATTATCAGAAGGCCATATATCAACAAGTTTCTCATCAACCACATCAACAAAAGGATTCACAAACTGCTCATGGGAAGATGATCGAAGATGCAAACAGGAAAGCTTATTTTGGTATCATTGATCAAGAAGATGAGAAAATGGCACCAGGATTTAGCTGGGATAAGTTTGTAGATGAAAATGGAAATTTTAAAGCCTTCATTGCTCAAATTGTTCAAAAACCAGAATTAATGAAGGAATGGATAGCAGTGTTATCTGATGATGAGAAGAGTCAAGATGAAGAATCTAGTTCTTCAGAAAGCAGTGATGATGATGAAGAGCTTGAACAGATAAATGTTGGAAAAACTCATTTATCTTCTGACAGTTTTGAATTTTATTTTGCAGATAAATTGAAGAAACTTAAAGAGAGAAAAGCTGCAAAAGAAATGAAAGAAGACAAGATTGTTGAGAAGATAGTTGAAGTGGAAAAGTTAGTTGAGGTTGAGAAGATTGTGGAGATCGAAAAAGTTGTTGAAGTCACAAAACCGTGTCTTACATGTTTGGAATCTTGCAAACAATGTGAAGATAAAGATAAAAAGTTTTGTGAGCTTGAGAAGTTGAAAGAGAAGTTGTTGTTTGATGTCAAGAATTTGAAAGAATCATACGATGTATTAAACAGAACGGTGACTAGTTTGCAGAAAACAAATTCTGAAAAAGAAGATGCTTTGAAGATGTTGAATGCAACAATGATGTCGAAGCAGAAAGAGATAAACTTTTACATTGAAGAATGTGCAAAATGGAAGAAGGAGTTGGATAGTGAAACAGTTGAAAATGAAAGAATCAGAAGATTGTTGAGAAGTTATACAAGTTCTGATTACTTAATTGATCGAATTTATCCAACTGTTGCAGGTTTTGAGGCATTTGAAGACAAGAAGCCGAAGAAAAAGGATACTGGTAAGAAACAGGGTGTCTGTTATAATAAGTGTCCGCCTCCGATTTGGGAAGGGTATTCGTCTAGAAAACCTAACGAGGAAGAATTAAAAAAGGCAGTCAATATAAAGTTGGAGTCCGAGATAACCGATGTTTTACCGGACAATATTGATGTCACGTTCACAGCGTCCGACACAGATCATGAGTCAGAACTGATAAAAAGAGTGGTTGATCAGGTGTTGGATAAGGATGAGGAGTCAGAGTCAAAATCCGAGTCCGAAAGTTCGTGTCAGTCTGTCGGAAGTTCGAGTTCGTTTGTCAAGAGTTCAAAGTCATCAGGAAAACGGGTGTATAGTAAAGAATTTTTGTTGTCAAAATCTAATTTGAATGACGAAACATTTGAAGTTGCATATACTTTGAATGGTTCTGACAAATTATATTTTGATAAAGAATTTCCAATAAGAGGTGTCAAAACTGATTTGATAAAAAAGGTTTTCAAACTAACAGAAATTAATATTTCTGAAATAAAAGATGAAAATCTTAATGTAAAACCTAAACTTTACACCTCAAGAGTACAACAACGTTTGAACAAGAAAAAGGGTTACAATTCTGGTTCTGGTTCTCAAAAGAAACCAAACCACAATCTTAGCTACAAAAAGAAAGGACTTGGTTTTATTCCACCTGAAAACTATAAGAATGAAAAATATGTTCGAAATTTTAAATCAAAAATGACATATGTTGCAGGAACTAGTCATGAAGAAGAAGCAAAGAGCTCATTCTGGAAACAGTCAAACAAGGAGTTTCTTGCTGAAAAGATGAAGAATGGAGCTTTTCAAAGGAAAGAGACAAGAACCTGTTACAGATGCAATGAAGTTGGTCATATTGCATGGAACTGTCCCAAAGCAACTAATACAAAACAGGGAGTCTCAGAAAAACTCAAAGAAGTAGTTGTTGATAATACGGAACCACCAACTGAAAAATTTAAAGTTTTCAAAAATTCAACATTTGAAGTTGGTGAATGTTCGAAGAGATTTTACAAGCGAAGTGCGAAACTTGACAATAAAAAATGGGTTGTTAAGAAATCAGAAATAAAATCTGGTGATGAATCTAATTCCACAGAATCAGAGGAGCCACAGTTTGATGAGAGTGATGAAAACTCAGTTCCTTCAATGGATGATGAGAATTTTCCACCATTGAGGACTGAGAATTTTAAAAGGAAAACTGGAAAGTCTGAAATCTCAAATCAGGGTTATTCTAAAAAGGATAACTTTGATGTTGAGAAAGCGTTTAATGGAAAAATTAAGAAGATTTTCGGAAAGATGGTCGATGGGAAGGTTAAAGGGGTTAAGGAGTTTTATGCTAAAAAGAAAGCAACTTACACTCCAACTGCTTCTGAATTGAAAACACCCAAGGCTGGTCAGGCTTGGGTGGACATTTTCTTTGCTTGAAAAACCTGACTTGCCGGAGCTCCCAGGTTGGTAAGAGTGGAGCAGGAATCGGCATCATTTTTTGAAATGTTTGGTTGGTAAATTTACAGGTGATATCTTTATATTGTTATTTTTTGATTCACATGAGGTTATAGTTGGTGAGTAGTGGTTGAAGAAGGTTTTCGACTTACAAGTGGTAAATCAGGGACATTAAGTTGTACTTGATTTTCTACAAATGATTGAGGAACGATATGATGAACCCCTAACTTACAAGTGGTAAAATCGACAAAACTTATTTTCCGGAAAAATTATTTTGGTTAAAACAAACTTAAGTGTTTTGAAATCATCATGTTGTCACGTTTCTTGTACAGTTTGTGTTTCAAATTTTCCCAGAAAATCAAAATTGAGACATATTTTGATTTTAGGGGGAGTAAAAATTTTATAAAAATTAGAAAATTTGAAAATGTCAAAAACATTAAAAAATGCAAAAAATGAGTTTTGTTGTATAAAAGAGGAAATGATAGTAGATCAGTTAGACTATCACAGCATGCTAAAGAAATGGAAAGTCAAAATGTGATAAACGGTCTCACTAAAGATGTGACGGTAGGCTCAGCTAGACTAGTAGATTTGCGATAACGATACAAACTTAAATGAAAAAGCCTAGTTCTAGTGGGAAACACGGTCAAAAGTGTAGTACTTGGTTTTGTCCTTCTTGATTGTGTGCCTGCTCGGTAATCGCTGATTGTCGAAAGACATAAAACTGGTTAAGTTTGTGAACTTTCACAACTTTGCTAAAAAGTCGCTGTGATTGTGCATTTTATTTTGCAAAGATTTAAACTTGTTTTATTTCTTTATTTTGTTTAAGCATTGGACATCCTCTGCGTATACGTGAGTATCAACCTGGATGTTATTGCCTAAACGTTCTGCTTTATTTTCTTTGGTGTTTCGTTTAAGCTTTGGACCTCCTCTGCGTATACGGAAGTATCGACCTGGTGGTTAAAGCCTAAACAACTTCAACTTGTTTTATTTTCTTATTTTGTTTAAACATTGGACTTTCTCTGCGTATACGGAAGTATCGACCTGATTGTTAATGTTTAAACATTCTGCTTTATGTTCGCACAATTCACAGTTGATAAAAGTTTAAAGGCATTACTTGAGTCAGTGTATCGCATGATGAGGGGATATGCTGAGATCGTGGGGTCCATAAAAACTTAGTTTAAAGCTTAACGGTGCTAGTGATTGGTCACATAAACTTATATGATCCTCTTACACAAGCTCACAAAAATATTGTTTGTAAATATTTCTTTATTCCATTTCTGTTATATTCAAAAATACAAAAAGATTTTAGTGTGTTTTAGCATAAATTTTTGAAAATACAAAAAGATTTTCGACAACTGATGTTGATGAGCTGAATTTCAAAATTCCAAGTGCTGAACATGATGAACTGGTTTGGGAGTGTGTGTACTGAATTGAAATTTTTTTTTTGAGAAAGAATGTTTGATTAGTTAATCGAGATCATTAATTTGAACTTGATGTAACTATTACTAGTAAGTTTTTCTTATTGATTTAAGTGAAAACTTATATGGTGGTGAGAAAATGTGTGCAGGAGTTGAGCTGAACAGAGTTAAAGCCAGGATGCAATCTCAAGGTGATAGCTAATTCCAGACAGTGATCCCATCATGATGAGAGGGGGAGTCTGACGAGGTTAGAACCAAAGAGAAGATTTTGGTATATGCTAAGAAAGAAAAGAGACTGATAAAGACTGAAGATGCGAAGACTCGACACTTAAGACTCGTCAACATCTGAGGGGGAGTCAGTTGGTGCATACATCTGTCGACTTCGTCTTATATCGAGTCTGGGTTGCGTTGCGGATCTTATCGAGCATCATATCATCATATTGAATGATGACATCATCATTGACATCATCTAATGATATCATCATTGCAACATTATGTGCACATGAGACAAAACAAGCATGCGTGTACGTTTGAAGTCAAAGTTTGAAGCTTGTCCGTTTGAGCATGTAACCGTTTGAAATTGTCATGTCCGTTTGAAAGTGTAACCGTTTGAAGAGTGCCATGACACCTTCAAATGGATAGGGTCTCTCCTATAAATACCCTTCAAACGGATTCATTTGTAACATTCTGATTTCCGACGCCGAGGTGCTGTCGAGGTGTCTCCAGATTGTAAATTGTTCAGAGATTAATATACGAGACAATTAATAGTGAATCCAAGTTAAACAAAGACCGAATCAATGAATTCCGCCTCTGATTCAGTCTGAGCACTCTTCTGATCGACTCGTTAGGTCGTTTCACGATCCTACATAATACTTGTCATAGGACTGGTTAGACGTCTCGAACGCGCGTTTACGCGAACGACGCGTTAAAGTAGCGTAAGCTACCTTAATGGGTCGTAACGGGTCAAAATCACTTAGGATAGGTTCCAATCTAGAATGTAGGCTTTGTAAACCATATCACATGAGTTCCAATACTCATTTGGTTTACAAGACCTCATTCTGACCGATCTTCCGATTTAGGTGTCAATTTATTTGACTAGTGATTCGATTACTAGGTGCTACTTGAATTTCCTGATTTGCTTAAGTTTATTGAATTCTTTGGATTGAGGATACTTTGCACTTCGATATGAGTACATAGTTCCCCTATTTTACTGTTTTCAAATGTTATGGGGTGATTCATATGTGTTAAATGATTTCGATGTTTTAACGATGGTTTCGAAAATGATTAAAATGGTTTATATTAAATTAATAACGATTTCGATAAAGTGAATAAACTTGTTGGTTGTAATTACATAACGAATAACATTCATTAGTTTTGGCCGAACCGACCAGTATTAGGTTATGGTACCATAGGATCTGACAAATCCCGTTATCAAACTGCACCCATGGTTATGTGTGGGATAGGTGGGTAACGACTGAATCTGTGATATTTAATTTACCCTTTGGTGGTTTATTAATGCGAGAAGCGAGATAGTCGAGTCACGAAGGTTTGGATGTTATTAGCGAGACGACCAAAAGTAGTTTTCACAATTAAAATGAATTAAACGATTTTGGGGCAAGTTAAACGATTTAAAACGACTTAAACGAGATAAACGATTTGATTTAAACGATTGGTTTTGGGTTGTGATTAGATAATGGGACGGGTGTAGCATGATAAAAGCATGGTAGATACGCCGCTGGTACATCTTATATATAAGTGCTCTTATCATATTACATTTTGTGTCATTATTTATTTCACTGGGGAAAACGATTTTGAAACGATGTCACACAACGAGGTTTCCGAAATAATATAAACCACGCGAGTTTTATTAACGAGTTTTTACGAGATTTTTTACAATTTGATTTAATTAAATAAATGTTTTGGCCGGGTTAAGAATCATGGCTACGAAATTTTATAAATTATAACCAACTTGATTTGAGTTGGTTAATTATGTCGCAATACTATATTTTTCAAAACAGGGTGTTTAACAAGGTATTGCAACATATAAACGAGCCATGAATCCGATACTCTCATAAAACCTATGTGCTCGCCAGCATTTCTTTGCTGACTTTGTTTTTACACATGTTTCAGGTGATGTTGCTTGATGTTGATTACTAGGATGCATGTTCACATAGGATCTGGATGAGGCCTTAGTGACATAATAACAATAATAGTCGATATGTAACTTGTTTGTTCTGTGTTAAGAAAAATGTTAATGTTTAATATTTTCAAATAAAACGAAACTTTTTGTATCCATGGTTGTGAAAGAATAATTCTGTTACAACACTCCCTGACGTTTCCGCCATGATTTGTTGTTTTACGTGGTCTGGGTGTGATAGAAGAGTTGGTATCAGAGCCAATGGTTATAGGGAATTAGGTTATTAGTAATGCTTTGACCTAGACTATAACTTTCTAGGACCCTAACGCAAGGAAATTTGCGTTTAGATTTTAAAACAAAATCGTCACCTATCCTTAGGTGGTAACCACAATGAGAACACAAATTTCGATTCCGCTTTGAAAATTAATCATTTCTTCATAAATGATTGTTATAAGGTTTTGAACCCTTTAAGTTTTCAAAATCCCTTCAAAGTTTGGGTCTAAATAGTGTGAACACGTGCAAAACTGGAAGGGTGAGTGCCTGTACTCTGAGTTTTCTGTCTAAGGCTAGAGTGTTCGTACAATCCACATAATCGGACCAGCCACTCTTACCTGGGAACTCTTGGGGTGAGTGTTCACTTATAGGCGAGCATGTCTTCGCGATACATTATTTTGACCCATTTACTTTGATTAGTCACTGCGTGTCGTTTGTTTGTTCGAGGTAACGAACAAGTGATCGCCTTCCTTGTGTTTTGTCGATGTTTTCAATACCTCTTGTGTTTTTCCAATTGTCGACCTCACTCGTTTCTCATATTTCCTTTTAGACAATGCCTCCTCGACGTGATGCACAACCTTTAACTGCTGAAGAAGTCGCAGCCCTTGTTGCTCAACAAATGGTTGTAGTGCTTCCAGGCGTAGTAACCCAGATCCATGAGTTATACAACTGTTGGTGCATATGTCTGTTGACTTCGTCTTGTATCAAGTCATGTGTTTAGATAGGATAGAACAGAGCTCGTAGTTCAAGAAAATAGGTTTTTAGAGATGTTTGACCAGTTCACACGAACTGGCAAAGCCAGTTCGTACGAAGTGGCTAAGTGACCACTTCACACGAAGTGGCATGTCCAGTTTCATGCGAACTGGCCAACTCTATATATAGTGAGCTCATGTCTTCATTGGTAAGGTTGCTGATTCCGGAGCCGAGGTGCTGCCGAAGTGTCAAGTGGTCTGTAATCGTGTCAAATCAATATACAAGACATTTAAAGTGAATCCTAGTGTGAATCAAGCTGTAATCAAGTCCGTATCATTGAATTCCGCCTTTGATATGGATTAGAACTCTTCTGATCGACTCGTTTAGGTTGAATCTCAATCCTACAAGTGGTATCAGAGCTCAGGTTGAAGAGTTCATACCATTTCAGCTTGTTTTCACCGAAATTTCTGACTTCTACTCATTCTTCTTCACATTTTTCAAAATTAACTGAGATTTTACAGTTAAAATGGATTGATTTCTTGATATAATACGTGTAACACAGTTTTAAACAATCCTTGAAAGAATTAGACCTAAAATCAACCTAAATGCTGATCAATTTGACAAAAAACTCACCAGATCGTTCGAATATGGTCCAGTTCGTGTGAAATTAAGATTACAGGTCGCACGAATTGATCAATCTTAACCCCAGTTCATACGAATTGGGTTCCCAATTCGCACCAAAGTGTCCAGTTCGCTTGAAAGAGGTCCACTTCGCACGAAATCGTTCCAGATCGCACCAAATACTTCCAGTTCGTACGTATTGAACCCAGATCGTTTGAAAAGAAGACCAGTTCACACGGATTGGTTATTTCAGTTCGCTTGAAGTTGATAATTCTTCAGTTCGTTTGAACCTCCAGCTCGTTTGAACTTTGTGTTTTGTGAACTTTAGATACCGAAACATGGAAGAAGAGTTTTACAATGCTTTTGCTCCTGAACAGGTCATTCCAGCTACCGTTGCTGAAACTGTTAATAATGAGAATGAAACAGGAACTTTCCAAAAACCGTTTTGAAAATTGGGTGCAAGCTTATAAGTTTGATGCATGGGTTTCGTTAGATAAAGATTACGTTAAACCAAAAGATGAACGTGGAAATGAAAAACCTTTAAGTGATTATTCAGCGACTGAGAAATTAAGATACACCAGTGAAAAAATGATGATTAGCATTCTCCAACAAGCGGTAAAAGAAGATATATTTGTTTTGCTTCAACATGAGGAAACTTCTAGATCAATTTGGTTAGCATTGCTTAACAAGTTTAAGGGAAGTGCTGATATGATAAAAAATAAACGTGCATTACTAAAGAAATCTTTTGATATGTTTACAGCTTGTAAAGGTGAGACGACTAAGAAGACTATCGATATATATTGTCATCTTGTCCAAGAAATGAAAAGATTGGACATCAAAAAAGAAGATGATGAATGGGTTGATAAGCTAGCTAATGCATTACCACAAGATAAATGGGGAACATTTTTGTTGGTTTTGAAGCATACCCGAAAACATGAAGGTGTGAATTTGAGTAAATTCATTCAGAAGCTTGAAGAACATGAATTGGATATTCAGAAAACTGCTATCATGAATAATCCAAGTGCTCAACATGTCACACCCCGACCACGTAAAGCAACTAGACGTGGCGGAAACGTCGGGGAGTGTTGTAACAGAATCATTGTTTCATAACCATGGAATAAATAAATTCTGTTTTATTGAATAAATGAACTCATTGTTTTAATACAATCAAATAAGTACAACTATGATCTTCCAAGTTTTAAAGTTGCTAAGGCACGAGTCCATCCTAAATGTAGCATGTATCAACAATCATTGCAAGCAGTACCTGAAACATGTGTAAAAATAGGTACGTCAGCATAAAAATGCCTGTGAGATACATAGGTTTTGTGAAAATAGGATTCATGACTTGTAAGTTTAAGAAAATGTTTAATAAAGTTTAGTCATGAACCTTGTAAATTGATTTGTTTTGTAAATCGTTTGAAAAACAATAAGATCAGATGATATGTATAAATAAATGTAAGGTTAAATGAATGACCATGAAAAATGAGTTTGTATAAGATAAGTTGTTGTAAAACAATGTCTTATGAAAAGTATGTTATTTGTATAAAATGTTATATGACTTAAATTGAAATGATTCAAATAACGCTACGATATGTAATACCATACAAACACTTATATATAGGAAGTACCAGCAGCGTATCCACCATGCTTGTATCATATTACACACGCCTCGTTACTTAAGTCACTTACTCAAACCAAACCACCAATATAGAATGTTTATGTTTAAACCAATAGTCCAATGTTATTGAATAACCCAAGTTAAATGTAAACCATGTAATGTGTAAACACAAGTTATGTACGGTAAGTAAAATGAGACTACTTAAACCACAAGTAAAAATGTACAAAACAAAGGGTTTGAATAAATCAAAAGTTATGCTTTGTAAAATAATGCAAGGTTAAACGAATAACCTTATAGTAGCATATTAAAAGTATACTTTGGATTTGTAACTAACATATTAAACTATGTTTTGGTTTCATAAATAACATATCAAAATATGCCTTGGATGTGATAAATAACATATTAAACTATGTTTTGGTTTTGTAAATAACATATCAAAATATGCCTTGGATGTGATAAACAACATATTAAACTATGTTTTGGTTTTGTAAATAACATATCAAAATATGCTTTGGATGATTAACAAAATATATGTTGGTTTTGTACAATACCACACATGAGAGTATATCAAACTATACTTTTGGGAGTATATCAAAATATACTTTAAAGGTGTGATTTAAGAATTCATCCAGACCTAGTGCATCAAACTACACCTTTGAGACTATAAGGATACCACAAAGGCAATCCCTATTTGGATGGAGAAACAAATTGGTTTCAGACATTCCATGACAACAGGAATGGGGTGTCTAATCCTATAGCGCTATATCATACTACCAATCGGTCTGGTGAACATAAAATAAGTACAATTCAACATTTTATTTTATGTTCTTTGATAAATTAGTGTTTAAACCATAGATAGTTATTTAGTTTGTCAAATGATAAGTAATAACATGTATATTCAATTATACTTTGAAATCATGAAAATAACACATAGGTACACATGCTTCACCCCAAAACAGTTGAAAACAGTAAAATAGGGGAACTATGTACTCACTTGAGATTGCTCAGAAGTCCTAAGATAACCACCAAGCAATGCTAGAGATCACGGAATCAAACGGCACCTAATATAGGTAACTATGTTAATAAACCGGACCTATATCGGAGGATCGGATAGAATGAAGGCTCATAAACCAAACGAGTATGGGAACTCATGTAGTATGGTTTAACAAAGCCTACATACTAAATGAAACCTAGCCTAAGTGCTTACGACCCATCACGACCCGTTTAGGTAGCTTATGCTACTTTAACGCGTCGTTCGCGTGAAACGCGTTCGGACCGCTTAACTAGTCCTATGACAAGTAACATATGCCTAACATGTCTAATATTGTTGTCAAATCAGTTTAGATGCCAAAAATTATGTTACATATGCTTAAAATGAATTTTGGCGTCAAAAGGGCATTTTGGTAATTTACCTAAGGCATATAAACTACCTATCATACAACTACTTAAACGAAGCGACCATAAGGTATAGCCTCGGAAGGTTATTCCCTATATACTATGGTCACCTAATGTGCTTGGTCGGATCCTAATGATCGACCAAATGGGTCGGGTTCGAAGGTATAAGCGATTTATCAGATCGCTTACCCTTACGACCCTAAACAACGTGGTAATCAGTAGGCATAGTCACAAGGGACTATAACCATCGTGATTACACTCACGTTGCGAAGTTCAAACGAACTTTGCATTGACCATAAACTGGTCAATGCAGAAAGTCAAACAAAGTTTGACTTTCGGACTCGAAAAGCAATAAAAGAACGAAGGAATACTTACGAAGGGTCCCCGCAAGATTGATAATCCAAGTATTCTCAGGTATGAGGTGATGAAACACCCCAACTTAGAGAAATCTCAGATTTCAAGTGGGTTTGGCAATGAAGGGGGTTGGGTATTTATAGTTTTCGGTTCACCGTTAGGATCGTTTCTTGGAGAAGAGGGAATGATCTCGCTCGTACACTTGTCGGAATGTTGTGGTAACTAATTTTGCCCACCACAAGATTTTAACATGTGGCACTTGGCCTTTGGGGAGTGTTAAGGGCTGTTAACAGCTGTTTAAAAACGTTTTGCTGCATCTGTCCCCTGCTTGCGCACCGCAACACTCACAGTGTTGAGGTGCGCAAGGACCTATTTTGGCAGAATGGCAGATTTGGTCCCTGCTGTGTAATAAGCTCATTTCCGACACGTTTAAGCCCCGTTAACCCCACTTCAAAGCTCTAAAATGAAGTTAAAGTATAGGGAACTTAAAATGTGCTCAAAAATATCTCGGATGTCGGTTCGTTTGGTCGTACGATTGCGTTGTTCGGTTAATTACGACGGAATGCGCATAAGCGCGAAAAACGATCCAAATGGCGTGACGAATGGATTTTTCTTATGCCAAACACTAAAATAAAATGTTTTAGTGCTTACATAAATTTTTGGATGTCCGGATGTATTCAGAACGTAAGTTATGCGCGAAAGTGCAAACTTGTGCACTTTTTGACGCTTTTAGTCTCCGAATGACCCAAAAGTTTTTTTTAGCACACCGAACCCCTCAAAGCCTATTTCTAAGATATATAAAGGATATTTAAGGTGTGTTTAACTTATGGTCATGTTCCATAATGTCTGTTACAGTTCAAATTGGCATACTTTCGCAGTTTGGCAAGTTTAGTCCCTGTAAGCGAATTAACTTGTTTTTGCCATACCAAAGTCTTTAAAACTTATTTCTAAGTTATGTAAAGGTTATTTAAGGTATGTTAAGCCTATTTCACTATAACGGAGTGTTCGTTGGATTAAACTGGTTATATTTACGCATCAGAGCGCGTATAACCCTCCAGAAAGCGATTTAAAGCTTAAAATTGAACAAGAGTTGATATGTGCAAACGATACACATATTTTTACAAATCCCAAGTATGAAATACAATATTTCATTGGTTTGGAATTTGTTTGATGGTTGAAGTGACACAGGTGTCACAGTCTCCCCTACTTTAGGAAATTTCGTCCCGAAATTTAATTCTAGAGGAAACTTGTGAAGACAGCTGTGACGGTTTTGCCTTCAAATAAATCCATTGAACCCTTAAGTAAAACTCGAGGCCATGTTAGGATTCTTAGCGAATTTGTTAACCCTTAAAGTGAAGTCCTTGTAATAGTAAAACATGGAATTTTGAACTATGGACAGAAGAACGTTTCTTATGAAGACTTATCATAGGAAACTTGGTGTGTGATTGAGATCAGAATTGGGGAGTGTGAGAATAAATGACATTGGTCAAGGTCCAAGACTTCTCCCGTATCATTATTCTTGTCACTATAGGTCTTAACACATGACAAAGCTTCCTGTGGTTTCTGTGCACTGAATTCCATAATTATGTAGGCCTCCATAATTACGTAATTCCTTGCACAGTCCGCACAGTTCATTTCATAATGCGTAGGAAAAATCACTTGAATAAACATGAAGCGACTCGACTAGACCACCAAAGGGTCCTTTTAATTAGATCAATGAACGATCTTTTTAACTAGATCAACACATGATCTCCTTAATTAGACCGACATACGATCTTCTTAAATAGACCACTTAAGGGATCTTTTCAATTATATCATCACATGATATTTCTAACCAGATCTTCAAATCAATCTGTTTAACTAGACCACCCAAGGGGTCCAATTATAGAATAGTACTTTAAAACCCAAGGGACTTGACTACAACGTAGAAGTCCATTAAGGATTTAAGATAGTAACTTTGGATATCCAATTATGAATCTCTCGTATGAGATATGGAAGATTCTATGAGGATTTGGATGGATCACATACAACCACAAAACATATAAGAAAACACATAAGCACATAATTAGTTAACTTGATTCTTTAATTTGTTGTCTTTGAGCATGGATAATTAAAGCACATCAGGAATCCAATCCATGGATTTCATTTGGCACTTTAAGCTTTTTCAAGGATCCATCTATAAAGATAGAAGGATTTTCAATAAGAGTTTGGCTTTGTTTCTTAAAAGAAACGAGTGTAAAAGGTTCTTAGGGAGATCACGAGTGATCATAAAATGACAGAACCATACGAGTAGTTTGTCTTTGGGTTGACATCATAAGGTTGCATCAAACATTCACATAAACGCATAACTTTTACAGAAATAAAAACAACAATCTTTATTTATGTAACAACCGAATTGTCTTGAAGTGTCAAAAGATAACAACCAAGGAATTACAAAACACTAATTGTTCACTGCTGCATCATTGTTCACGTTTGCCTCATTGATGTTGAACACTCGTCCACGCGCTGGAGGTATGTTAACAAGTCTTGGGCAATCGTTCCTGTAGTGGGTAAGGTCACCACAGTTATAACATGACCCCGGAGGGAACCGCGCTTGAACAGCAGCAGGGTTTGCAGCAGCTTGATTTGCATAACGACAAACATTGATCAAATGTCCCAACCGCCCACAGTGGGTACATTTGTGACACTGCTCTTGCTCTAGATGATGATGGTTGCACTTGTTGCACAAAGGTTCGGTACCAACGTAGTTTTGCCTTTTGCGAGGTTGTGCTGGCTGGTTTGGTGCAACCTGTTTGTCTTGAGCAGTTACAGCGTAGTTTTGAGAGGCTTTGCGCTTCTTCTTCTTGGAAACCTCGGAATTTTCTTCCTTTGGTTCCACTTGAGCAGTCTTGTCAGATGGTCTTGAGTCACCCTTCCGAAACAGCTTGCGCTTCCTGATATGGGATTCAGTTAGAGTGGCAGCCAATTCTATGGCTTGTCTGACAGTATTAGGGTTGCTGCCAGTAACGATATCCTGAACTACGTCAGGAAGACCATCAATGTATTTCTCGATCGCCTTATCCAAAGGCGTAACCATAGTAGGGCATAACAAGCTCAATTCCTCATATCGGTCAGTATAGGCTCGATGTTCCCCACTGTCTTGCTTCAAATCATAAAATTCCCTTTCTAGAGCCCTTAGCTCATGACGAGGACAGAATTCCTTCATCATAAGAGCCCTAAGCTCAGCCCAAATCTGTGCTAATGCAACCTCAACACCGCGGTCTCTCATAACCCCGTTCCACCAAGTAAGAGCCCTCTTCTGAAATACACTCGAAGAAAACTCGACCTTGTGATTTTCAAGACACTGAACGTGACGAAAAGTATTCTCAATGCTCTCGAACCATTGAAGAAGCCCAGTTGCTCCCTCAGAACCACTAAACTTAAGTGGTTTAGCCGAGTTAAAATTCTTGAAATTGCATGGAGCATTGTTGTTGTTGATGGCTTGAATCATTTGAGCATAAAGATTTGGGAAGGCAGCAGCCATTTGCTGCGCGATGATTTCTGCCAGTTCGGCATTCGCCATTTAATTGTCGCGTCGAGGAGGCATTCTAAAAGAGGAAACATGAAAGGAAACGAGTGAGAGAATTAGACGAAAAGAATGAGATGAAACAAATCTGATGAAAGCAAGGATAGTGGTCATTTGTTTGTTACTACAAAGCAACAAACGACCCCGGTGATTAATCAAACTAAATAGGTCAAAAATAATGTATCACGAAGACATGCTCGCCTATAAGTGGGCACTCACCCCAAGAGTTCCCAGGTAAGAGTGAGTGGTCCGATTATGTGGATTTGTACGAACACTCCAGCCTTAGACAGAAAACTCAGGGTACAGGCACCCACCCTTCCAGTTTGCACGTGTTCACATTATTTAGACCAACTTTGATGAGATTTGAAAACTTAGAGGGTTCAAACCCATATAATAAATCATCCTAGAACAGATGATTAGTTTTCAAAGCGGGATAGAAATTTGTGTTCTTATTGTGGTCGTCGCCTAAGGATAGGTTGTGACAACTCGAAATTTAGAACCTTTCATTTGTATCCCGATGTAACATGCTTAAACGTGTGACTAAGTGACTTGTTGGTTTAATGAATGTAATTATGTGATTATGTGTTATGTTTTTATGTATGCTTGAATGTATGCGACCCGAGACACAAGAACCCGACTCGAGACCATGCGGTCTCGAGTGAATAGTGTAATAGTTGGGCCGGTTGGGCCGCACCTCATCTAATCCACCCGAGACCCACTAGGGTGCACCAACTCGGTCTGGGTATAAAACCCACAAGAGTGACCAACCTTGCCTCTTTGCATCACTTGCAACATTTCCACACACACTCTCCTTTCACCACTAAAACCCTAGAAACACAAACCCTCTTCCCTCATTCTCGGATCAAACCGGTGACCACAAGGAGCTCTCGGATCGGCTCACGCACACACATTTGGAAGCTTCATCCATTACTACTTCACACCTTTGAACCCACACTTGAACCGGTTAGTGATTTCTTTGCAAATACATGTTTATACATGATTAAAGGTGTTGATGTGTAATGATATAGGTTAGTGATGCATGCTAGGTGTTTATTTCGTATGATGATGTTATTCGGCTAACATGTTTTGATTTCGGATATGTTGCATAATGAGCTCATGATATCTTGTGTCTAAATGTGATTCAAACCATTAAATGTGGATGTTCATGAAACCGGCTTGCATATGTGTATAGATAGTATCATGTTAATCGGATTAGTGTAGTGTCGAGTTTGAGGTGTTATGTGATGATTTGAAACCATTAGAAGAGTATGTTCAAGTGTTTTGATGGTTGTTCATGTTATGGTTATGATTAATGCTAAAAACCCTAAAATATGATGAACAAGTTTGAATGATCAACATGAACATGACTTGAATATATGAAGAACAACATGAATATGATATGAAAGTGTTATGAATATTTGAAATCTGATTGTTTGATCCATTTTGGTTAGTAATTAGACAAGAAAACATGTTTATGTGGGTAGTACAAACTGTTGCATAAAATCGGTTTCCATTGGTTAGTACACTATGCAGACCAGCAGGTGCTGGGAGTCGAGACACCTGGTTTCGACTCGAGACCATGAACATGATAACTCGAGACCGCAGTTTGCGACTCAGGTTGCGAGTTGAGAACCCCTAGTCTCGACTCGAGACCATACTTTACCAGCTCACACACATCATGACTCGAGACCATGCTTGCGATTCCGGTTGCGACCCGAGACCACTACATGCATGACCCGAGACCACCTCAGTTGCGACTCGAGAACTAGTAGACTACAACTAGAGACCGCACAGTCTCGACTAGAGACCGCACAGTCTCGACTCGAGACCATATACATGTACACGATGTTTGGACTTGCACCCTATTACGGGCCTAAGTAATTGGGCCGAACATATGGGCCGTACGTGCTACTGATTAATTGAGTATGTTGTGCACTATTGTTGAACTGCCATGATAGACGAGTATGCCATGATCGTTACTTGTGTATGAATACGTGTAGAAAATACGTGCACTACTTGGTTTGAACCTGACCTGAATGGTATCTATGTTAGGACGTAGTTGACCACTTACAACTTGATTGACCATTCTGTGTATCTGCCGAGCAAACCAAGGTGAGTTCACACCCTCTACAAAGCATGGGATTCCCTGGGATGGGAATGGGGTTAAGGAACGTGGATTCCTCGTCCTCCTTGGGCAGGACAGCATTGATTCAGGAATGTAATTCCTCGTCCTCATGGACAGATAACTCGTACTAGACCAAAAATCTATCACGAAGTCCCTCCTTTTTATATCGACTTAATCGCCGGGCCAATGGCGAGCGGGTCATTAGTTAGATAGCGCTATTTAGGTCTGACAAACCTCACACCGTACCGCAGAGGACGGGCGTGAACTAATGGATCTTGGGCACGTCAATGATGATAGACATTGACAGTTTCAGGGCACATAAACATGACTACAGTCAGCAGTCGATATGGTAACGAGTCTAGTGTATACATGGGGTAGCCCCCACGGCCGGAGCGCCAGAGTAACCGGGAATAAACAAGTCACGTTTTTCAACTATGGGGTAACCCCCACGGCAGGATGCCAGATAAAGGAAACTGTTTTCGAAACCACTTAAAACGAACACCCAACTGTGAACTCACTCAACTTGTTGTTGACTCGTTACTACATGCTTTGCAGATCTTTAGGTGCTTAGCTGGAGCTTGCATGGAAGGGGGTCGTTGTGGGACATGGACAGCAGTGTGCCATGTTAAACTATGAAACGTTTAAACTTATGTTTTGGTTTTGAACATTATGCTTCCGCTTGCAACTTAAACTATGTCTTGTTTGAACACCAATTGTATTGGTTGGATTTTATAACTACTTATATGCTTGTTCCATATGATTGGTGGCTGGATCCTGGTCAGTCACGCCTCCAAGCGGTAGTACTCCGCAGGTGGATTTTGGGGGTGTGACAGATTGGTATCAGAGCCATTGGTTATAGTGAACTTGGTTTTAATAAGGGAAAGGTTTTATTAAAATCAGACTATAACCCGTACAGTGCTCTACGATCCACAACGACGCTTCACTCCCCATGCAAGGCTCAACATTCTAGGTGATATGATCTGTGTATATACTGCCTACTTGTTAGTTACGTAGTACATTGCTCATGGTATGCTTGGTTTGTATAACTACTGTTGCTTGAACACGTGAGTGCATACTCCCTTTTGCCATCGCACCTTCGCAGACCACTCTCACTCATGTCTCCCTCTTATATGAAGATCATGTCTGGACGCGTTAACATGACACAAGCCCAGTTGACGGCTCTGATTAACGAACGAGTTGCTGCGGCACTTGCAGCTGCAAACGCAGGAGGTATATCCTGTAGTCCAAACTCATTCTGGGATCTTTAGAATCCTACTCTCGTGAACCAACCTTTGTGTTAAACTCTGTCTTTCTTTCGCCCACAATAGGTCAGCATGCTCAGCCACCCGTGTGCACTTTTAAAACTTTCATGGACTGCCGAGCAACTACTTTTAGCGGCACTGAAGGAGCTGTAGGTCTCCTCCACTGGTTTGAGAAGCTCGAGTCAGTTTTCGAAATGTGTGAATGCCCTGAGGCACGCAGGGTGAAGTATGCTACCGGTACTCTCGAGGGTTTAGCCCTCACATGGTGGAACGCTCAGGTTCAAATGCTGGGGTTGGTTGCTGCCAACGCCACCCCATGGGAAACTTTTAAGGAGATGATCAAGGAAGAATACTGCAGTCGGGATGACATTCATAAACTGGAAGTCGAGTTCTTCAACCTCAAGATGACGGGGTCAGAAATTGAGGCGTACACTAAGAGATCGAATGAGCTTGCCTTACTGTGTCCTACTATGGTGGATCCCCCTTTCAAACGCAATGAACTCTTTCTCAAGGGCTTAGTGCCAGAAATCCAAAGTCATGTGACTTCAGCAAACCTCGCCACCATCCAGCAAGTTGTGCAATTGGCTCACCGTCTCACGGACCAGGCGGTGGAGCAGAACAAGCTACCAAAGCGCATAGGTGCTGCAACTACTTCTGGTGTCCCTAGTGACAACAAACGGAAATGGGATGGAGCTTCAAGTAAGGGTTCGACTTATGTTCAGTCCCAGTCTCAGCAGAGGAAGACTGATGACTACAAGAGCCCTAGTCAGCAATCATCTAGTGGCCAAAGTCATGGTGGGTACAAAGGGAATCACCCCAAATGCAATCGCTGCAGCCTGCATCACAGCGGGCCGTGCACCAGGGGTAACTGTCATCGGTGCAACAAGCCAGGTCACGCTGCAAAGGATTGCAGGAGCTTATACCCCGCAAACCAGAATCGTCAACAACAGGCCCCACAGAACCAGCGCCAGCAGCAGCAGCAAGGTGATAACAAAGGGTGCTTTCAGTGTGGAGCTGAAGGCCATTTCAAGAGGGATTGCCCCCAACTGAACAGGAACCAGAACAACAACAACAACAATAACAACAATCAGGGGAATGGTAACAATGGGAACAACAACAATGGAGCCAGGGGGCGGGCGTTCGTGATTGGCCAAGGTGAAGCAAGGAATGACCCCAATGTTGTGGCGGGTAAGTTCCTTCTCGAAGACTTTTATGTTACAGTTTTATTTGATTCGGGTGCCGATACTAGCTACATGTCACTAGAAGTTAGTCGAATGCTTAAGCGTATCCCAACACCTTTGAACAACAAACACACTATAGAGCTAGCAAACGGTAAGAGTTTAGAAGCCACACACGTAGTCAAGGGTTGTAAACTTGTTCTTGCTAACCAGACCTTCTCTATCGACCTCATTCCTATTGTCTTGGGTAGTTTCGACGTTGTCATTGGGATGGATTGGTTATCCCAACACCGAGCAGAGATTCTTTGCAACGAGAAGATTGTTCGTATTCCTGGTTCCGGTAGTGAACCTCTCATGATTCGGGGCGACAAGAGGAGTGCGGTTGAGAACGTCATCTCTCTCCTTAAGGCCCAAAAGTGCTTGCGAAAGGGCCACACTGCCATTTTGGCTCTTGTTACTGACACCTCGGAGAAAGAAAAGAAGATAGAAGATTTTCCAGTTGTACGCGACTATCCCGAGGTATTTCCTGAGGAATTACCTGGTCTTCCACCTCATCGCCAAGTCGAGTTTCAGATTGAACTAGCTCCTGGAGCTGCGCCTATAGCGCGTGCACCTTATCGTTTAGCTCCATCGGAATTGGAAGAACGCTCTACGCAACTACAAGAACTCTTGGATAAGGGTTTCATTCGTCCTAGCTCATCACCCTGGGGAGCTCCAGTACTATTTGTGAAGAAGAAGGACGGTACCTTTAGAATGTGCATCGACTACCGGGAACTCAACAAGGTGACGGTGAAGAATCGTTATCCTCTACCGCGTATTGACGACTTGTTCGACCAGCTGCAGGGGTCGAGCTACTATTCGAAGATCGATTTGAGATCGGGTTATCACCAGCTGAGAGTCCGAGAAGAGGACGTCTCCAAAACAGCCTTTAGAACTTGCTATGGGCACTATGAGTTTTTGGTCATGCCTTTTGGGCTGACAAACACACCTGTAGTTTTCATGGACTTGATGAACCGAGTGTGCAAGCCTTACCTGGACAAGTTCGTTATAGTATTCATCGATGACATCCTGATCTATTCTAAGAGTCAGGAGGAACACGAGCAACATCTACGACTCATTCTGGAACTCCTTCGAACAGAACAGCTTTACGCAAAGTTCTCGAAATGCGACTTCTGGCTTCGTGAAGTTCATTTCCTAGGCCATGTGGTGAACAAGGATGGGATTCATGTTGATCCATCCAAGGTGGATTCGATTAAGAACTGGCATGCACCTAGTACACCAAAGGAAATTCGCCAATTCTTGGGTTTGGCCGGCTACTACAGGAGATTCATAAAGGATTTCTCTAAGATTGCACAGCCTCTCACCTCACTAACGCAGAAGGGCGTTGTTTATCGATGGGGAAATGCACAGGAATTGACATTTCAGCATTTAAAGGATAGACTTTGCAGCGCACCTATCCTTTCATTGCCGGAGGGCACAGACGACTTCGTGGTCTACTGCGACGCATCAATTCAGGGTCTTGGTTGTGTATTGATGCAATGAGATAAAGTTATAGCCTACGCTTCGCGCCAACTTAAGGTTCATGAAAGAAACTACACTACACACGACTTAGAGCTGGGAGCTGTTGTTTTTGCACTTAAGTTATGGCGGCATTACCTGTACGGTACCAAGTGCGCCATCTACACCGACCACAGGAGCCTCGAGCATATATTCAAGCAGAAGGAACTGAACATGCGACAACGACGATGGGTCGAACTACTGAATGACTACGAGTGCTCAATCAGGTATCACCCGGGGAAGGCCAATGTTGTGGCTGACGCCCTCAGTCGAAAGGACACTGCGCCTAAACGCGTGCGAGCTTTGCAACTCACTATACATTCTAGCCTTCCTTCTCAAATACGAGACGCTCAGCTAGAGGCATTGAAACCGGAAAACGTCAGGGCTGAAGCCCTACGCGGCTCAAGGCAACGCATGGAACGGAAGGAAGACGGTGCTTACTACGTAACGGGACGCATTTGGATCCCACTCTATGGCAACTTGCGAGAGCTCGTGATGGAGGAAGCACACAAGTCTCGCTACTCGGTACACCCTGGTTCGGATAAGATGTACCACGATATCAAAACTACGTACTGGTGGCCTAGCATGAAGGCCCACATAGCAACGTACGTTAGCAAGTGTTTGACTTGTGCGAGAGTCAAGTCTGAATACCAGAAACCCTCAGGCCTACTCCAACAACCAGAGATACCGCAATGGAAATGGGAGCAAATTTCCATGGATTTTGTTACTGGCCTGCCTAGATCTCAGCGCGGAAACGATACTATTTGGGTGATCGTGGATCGACTCACGAAGTCCGCACACTTCTTGGCTATCAAGGAGACGGATAAATTCTCCACTCTTGCAGAAATATATCTCAAGGAAGTTGTTTCGAGGCACGGGGTGCCCACCTCTATCATCTCGGATCGAGATGCACGTTTTACTTCAGAAATGTGGCAAGCAATGCACAAATCCTTCGGCTCACGATTAGACATGAGCACAGCGTATCACCCTCAGACAGACGGGCAGTCCGAGCGCACTATTCAAACCTTAGAAGGCATGCTTCGTGCATGTGTAATCGACTTTGGCAACAGCTGGGAAAAGCATCTGCCACTTGTGGAATTCTCGTACAATAACAGCTACCACACCAGCATTAAAACTGCTCCGTTTGAGGCATTGTACGGGCGTAAATGCCGGTCACCTCTTTGTTGGGCAGAGGTGGGGGATAGTCAGATCACTGGTCCAGAACATGTGGTAGACACAACTGAACGAATTGCTCAAATACGAAAACGCATGGCGGCAGCTCGTGACCGTCAGAAAGTCTACGCCGATAAGGGCAGGAAACCATTTGAGCTCCAGGTTGGGGAGCGGGTACTACTCAAAGTTTCACCCTGGAAGGGTGTGGTTCGTTTTGGTAAACGAGGCAAACTTAACCAACGATACGTTGGACCTTTCGAAATCATCGAGAAAATAGGCAAAGTGGCCTACAGACTGAACTTACCAGCAAAACTCGGTGCAGTTCACAACGTTTTTCACGTGTAGAATCTGAAGAAGTGTCTGTCAGATGAGACCCACATAGTTCCTCTGAAGGAACTCACTATCGATGAGCAGTTACGATTCGTCAAGGAACCAGTCGGTACAGCTACTACTGAGGCTGAAGCTACGGAATTTCGGGACGAAATTCCAGATCAACGGGAGGTGGATGTGACACCCCGGGAAAACCAGGAAAACCATACAACTTAACTAGCTTCCTCAGTGAGTGATTACCAAATTTCGGGACGAAATTTCTTTCAACTTGGGGATGATGTGACAACTCGAAATTTAGAACCTTTCATTTGTATCCCGATGTAACATGCTTAAACGTGTGACTAAGTGACTTGTTGGTTTAATGAATGTAATTATGTGATTATGTGTTATGTTTTTATGTATGCTTGAATGTATGCGACCCGAGACACAAGAACCCGACTCGAGACCATGCGGTCTCGAGTGAATAGTGTAATAGTTGGGCCGGTTGGGCCGCACCTCATCTAATCCACCCGAGACCCACTAGGGTGCACCAACTCGGTCCGGGTATAAAACCCACAAGAGTGACCAACCTTGCATCTTTGCATCACTTGCAACATTTCCACACACACTCTCCTTTCACCACTAAAACCCTAGAAACACAAACCCTCTTCCCTCATTCTCGAATCAAACCGGTGACCACAAGGAGCTCTCGGATCGGCTCACGCACACACATTTGGAAGCTTCATCCATTACTACTTCACACCTTTGAACCCACACTTGAACCGGTTAGTGATTTCTTTGCAAATACATGTTTATACATGATTAAAGGTGTTGATGTGTAATGATATAGGTTAGTGATGCATGCTAGGTGTTTATTTCGTATGATGATGTTATTCGGCTAACATGTTTTGATTTCGGATATGTTGCATAATGAGCTCATGATATCTTGTGTCTAAATGTGATTCAAACCATTAAATGTGGATGTTCATGAAACCGGCTTGCATATGTGTATAGATAGTATCATGTTAATCGGATTAGTGTAGTGTCGAGTTTGAGGTGTTATGTGATGATTTGAAACCATTAGAAGAGTATGTTCAAGTGTTTTGATGGTTGTTCATGTTATGGTTATGATTAATGCTAAAAACCCTAAAATATGATGAACAAGTTTGAATGATCAACATGAACATAACTTGAATATATGAAGAACAACATGAATATGATATGAAAGTGTTATGAATATTTGAAATCTGATTGTTTGATCCATTTTGGTTAGTAATTAGACAAGAAAACATGTTTATGTGGGTAGTACAAACTATTGCATGAAATCGGATTTCCATTGGTTAGTACACTATGCAGACCAGCAGGTGCTGGGAGTCGAGACACCTGGTTTCGACTCGAGACCATGAACATGATAACTCGAGACCGCAGTCTGCGACTCAGGTTGCGAGTCGAGAACCCCTAGTCTCGACTCGAGACCATACTTTACCAGCTCACACACATCATGACTCGAGACCATGCTTGCGAGTCCGGTTGCGACTCGAGACCACTACATGCATGACCCCGAGACCACCTCAGTTGCGACTCGAGAACTAGTAGACTACAACTAGAGACCGCACAGTCTCGACTAGAGACCGCACAGTCTCGACTCGAGACCATATACATGTACACGCTGTTTGGACTTGCACCCTATTACGGGCCTAAGTAATTGGGCCGAACATATGGGTCGTACGTGCTACTGATTAATTGAGTATGTTGTGCACTATTGTTGAACTGCCATGATAGACGAGTATGCCATGATAGACGAGTATGCCATGATCGTTACTTGTAAATAAATTCTGTTTTATTGAATAAATGAACTCATTGTTTTAATACAATCAAATAAGTACAACTATGATCTTCCAAGTTTTAAAGTTGCTAAGGCACGAGTCCATCCTAAATGTAGCATGTATCAACAATCATTGCAAGCAGTACCTGAAACATGTGTAATAATAGGTACGTCAGCATAAAAATGCATGTGAGATACATAGGTTTTGTGAAAATAGGATTCACGACTTGTAAGTTTAAGAAAATGTTTAATAAACTTTAGTCATGAACCTTGTAAATTGATTTGTTTTGTAAATCGTTTGAAAAACAATAAGATCAGATGATATGTATAAATAAATGTAAGGTTAAATGAATGACCATGAAAAATGAGTTTGTATAAGATAAGTTGTTGTAAAACAATGTCTTATGAAAAGTATGTTATTTGTATAAAATGTTATATGACTTAAATTGAAATGATTCAAATAACGCTACGATATGTAATCCCATACAAACACTTATATATAGGAAGTACCAGCGGCGTATCCACCATGCTTGTATCATATTACACACGCCTCGTTACTTAAGTCACTTACTCAAACCAAACCACCAATATAGAATGTTTATGTTTAAACCAATAGTCCAATGTTATTGAATAACCCAAGTTAAATGTAAACCATGTAATGTGTAAACAAAAGTTATGTATGGTAAGTAAAATGAGACTACTTAAACCACAAGTAAAAATGTACAAAACAAAGCGTTTGAATAAATCAAAAGTTATGCTTTGTAAAATAATGCAAGGTTAAACGAATAACCTTATAGTAGCATATTAAAAGTATACTTTGGATTTGTAACTAACATATTAAACTATGTTTTGGTTTCATAAATAACATATCAAAATATGCCTTGGATGTGATAAATAACATATTAAACTATGTTTTGGTTTTGTAAATAACATATCAAAATATGCCTTGGATGTGATAAACAACATATTAAACTATGTTTTGGTTTTGTAAATAACATATCAAAATATGTTTTGGATGATTAACAAAATATATGTTGGTTTTGTACAATACCACACATGAGAGTGTATCAAACTATACTTGTGGGAGTATATCAAAATATACTTTAAAGGGGTGATTTAAGAATTCATCCAGACCTAGTGCATCAAACTACACCTTTGAGACTATAAGGATACCGCAAAGGCAATCCCTATTTGGATGGAGAAACAAATTGGTTTCAGACATTCCATGACAACAGGAATGGGGTGTCTAATCCTATAGCGCTATATCATACTACCAATCGGTCTGGTGAACATAAAATAAGTACAATTCAACATTTTATTTTATGTTCTTTGAGAAATCAGTTTTTAAACCATAGATAGTTATTTAGTTTGTCAAATGATAAGTAATAACATGTATAATCAATTATACTTTGAAATCATGAAAATAACACATAGGTACACATGCTTCACCCCAAAACAGTTGAAAACAGTAAAATAGGGGAACTATGTACTCACTTGAGATTGCTCAGAAGTCCTAAGATAACCACCAAGCAATGCTAGAGATCACGGAATCAAACGGCACCTAATATAGGTAACTATGTTAATAAACCGGACCTATATCGGAGGATCGGATAGAATGAGGGCTCGTAAACCAAACGAGTATGGGAACTCATGTAGTATGGTTTAACAAAGCCTACATACTAAATGAAACCTAGCCTAAGTGCTTGACCCATCACGACCCGTTTAGGTAGCTTATGCTACTTTAACGCGTCGTTCGCGTGAAACGCGTTCGGACCGCTTAACTAGTCCTATGACAAGTAACATATGCCTTAACATGTCTAATATTGTTGTCAAATCAGTTTAGATGCCAAAAATTATGTTACATATGCTTAAAATGAATTTTGGCATCAAAAGGGCATTTTGGTAATTTACCTAAGGCATATAAACTACCTATCATACAACTACTTAAACGAAGCGACCATAAGGTATAGCCTCGGAAGGTTATTCCCTATATACTATGGTCACCTAACGTGCTTGGTCGGATCCTAATGATCGACCAAATGGGTCGGGTTCGAAGGTATAAGCGATTTATCAGATCGCTTACCCTTACGACCCTAAACAACGTGGTAATCAGTAGGCATAGTCACAAGGGACTATAACCATCGTGATTACACTCACGTTGCGAAGTTCAAATGAACTTCGCATTGACCATAAACTGGTCAATGCAGAAAGTCAAACAAAGTTTGACTTTCGGACTCGAAAAGCAATAAAAGAACGAAGGAATACTTACGAAGGGTCCCCGCAAGATTGATAATCCAAGTATTCTCAGGTATGAGGTGATGAAACACCCCAACTTAGAGAAATCTCAGATTTCAAGTGGGTTTGGCAATGAAGGGGGTTGGGTATTTATAGTTTTCGGTTCACCGTTAGGATCGTTTCTTGGAGAAGAGGGAATGTTCTCGCCCGTACACTTGTCGGAATGTTGTGGTAACTGATTTTGCCCACCACAAGAGATTAACATGTGGCACTTGGCCTTTGGGGAGTGTTAAGGGCTGTTAACAGCTGTTTAAAAATGTTTTGCTGCATCTGGCCCCTGCTTGCGCACTGCAACACTCACAGTGTTGAGGTGCGCAAGGACCTATTTTGACAGAATGGCAGATTTGGTCCCTGTTGTGTAATAAGCTCATTTCCGACACGTTTAAGCCCCGTTAACCCCACTTCAAAGCTCTAAAATGAAGTTAAAGTATAGGGAACTTAAAATGTGCTCAAAAATATCTCGGATGTCGGTTCGTTTGGTCGTACGATTGCGTTGTTCGGTTAATTACGACGGAATGCGCATAAGCGCGAAAAACGATCCAAATGGCGTGACGAATGGATTTTTCTTATGCCAAACACTAAAATAAAATGTTTTAGTGCTTACATAAATTTTTAGATGTCCGGATGTATTCAGAACGTAAGTTATGCGCGAAAGTGCAAACTTGTGCACTTTTTGACGCTTTTAGTCCCCGAATGACCCAAAAGTTTATTTTAGCACACCGAACCCCTCAAAGCCTATTTCTAAGCTATATAAAGGATATTTAAGGTGTGTTTAACTTATGGTCATGTTCCAGAATGTCTGTTACAGTTCAAATTGGCATACTTTCGCAGTTTGGCAAGTTTAGTCCCTATAAGCGAATTAACTTGTTTTTGCCATACCAAAGTCTTTAAAACTTATTTCTAAGTTATGTAAAGGTTATTTAAGGTATGTTAAGCCTATTTCACTATTCCGGAGTGTTCGTTGGATTAAACTGGTTATATTTACGCATCAGAGCGCGTATAACCCTCCAGAAAGCGATTTAAAGCTTAAAATTGAACAAGAGTTGATATGTGCAAACGATACACATATTTTTACAAATCCCAAGTATGAAATACAATATTTCATTGGTTTGGCATTTCTTTGATGGTTGAAGTGACACAGGTGTCACACAACAAGATATTAGTTTATACTATAGAGAAAGCAAAGTTGAGACTACACCGAGTCCGAAGATTCAGACTGCGTTCAGTGATGATGGTACTTCCGGAACAAATGTTAGTACTACAACTCAGAGTGGTGGATATTCGTCTTCTTATTCAAGTTTTGATCCAAATTTCTCAACACCAAGTCCTCAACAACAGGGTTCAACAAATTTGCAATGCAATGTGACATTAAACATTCAAAATGGAAGAAACTTTTCTCCAGAAACTACAAAGCAACACATGGCAGCTCTTGTTACTGTGTTAGAGTCGTATGAAAGTTTGGTTGCTGGACGAATTGGAAATCCGATGCTCACGAAAGAGGAGTATGATCAGATCGATTCTGAAGAACTTGAATTAATGGACATCAACTGCTGTTTAGCCAGTGCTTTAAGAAGAGCAGAAAAATTCAAGCAAATCACCGGTAGAGATGATCTTAGTGATGCTGCTACATCTCGGCTAGGTTTTGACAAATTGAAGGTTACTTGTTTTCGTTGCCAAGAAAAAGGGCATTTTAAACGTGAATGTACAAATAGAGAAGCCACCGGAAGACAAGATTCATTCGAAAATAACGATTATCATAGAAAGGCAAGTTATCATCAGATTGCAGAAAAAACAAAGGATAAAGCTTGTTATGGCCTGATAGATCAAGAAGATGAAAAATTACCAGAGGGATTTAGCTGGGATAAATACATTCCGGATAAAAGTTACTTAAAGAATAAAGCCTTTGTTGCTCGAATCTTGGAAGAATAATCAGTCAAATCTAAGCCAAAAAGAAAGAAGATTTTCAAGTCATCAGAAAGTGATGAAGACACTGATGATGAGGAAGAGTATATTAATAATGCTAGATTAGAATTGGATCCTTATAGTTTTAATTTGTTTTTTTGCAGATAAGATCGAGATGTTGAATGAGAAAAAGGCTGCCAGACTGAAGAGAGAATTGGAAGCAAAAAGGGTGGTTGAAGAAGAAATTGAAGCGAGAAGGATTGCTGAAGAAAAGACAAAAGTTGAAGAAAAAGTGACAGAGAAGGTCGAAGTTGAAAAGAGTGAAGTGGAAATAAATTTTGATGAAGAACCGATGGTGACTGAAAAGGTAGTTGAAAAAATCGTCGAAATTGAAAAGATAGTCGAAGTTGAGAAAATCATCGAAGTTGAAAAAATAGTTGAAGTTGAGAAAATAATCGAAGTTGAAAAGATTGTCGAGGTCATGAAACCTTGTCTGAAATGTTTGGAACCATGCAAACATTGTGAAGAAAAAGACAAGAAGTATAGTGAACTAGACAAGTTGAAGGAAAAATTGTTGTTCGATGTTAAGTACGTAAAAGAATCATATGATGTGCTGAACAGAACGGTTAATAGTTTGAATCAGACAAACTTAGAAGTAGAAGCTGCTTCGATGATGATGAGTTCAACATTAATGACTAAGCAGAAAGCCATCAATCACTATATTGATGAGTGTGCGAAGATGAAGCAAGAATTAGAAACCGAAAAGATTGAGAATGAAAGAATCAGACGACTGCTGCTGAGTTATTCATGTTCTGATTATTTGATTGATAGAGTTTATCCTACTGTTGCAGGTCTTGAAGCATTTCAAGATAAAAAGTCGGAAGATACGGATACTGGTAAGAAACAAAGTGTCAAGTATAACAAGTGTCCGCCTCCGATCTGGGAAGGTTATTCTCCCAGAACACAATATTCAGAACAATTCAAAAAGGCAGTCAATATAAAGTTAAAGTCTGAAACAACTGATGAATTACCGGACAACATTGACGTCACATTTTCAGCGTCTGACATTGATCATGAGTCTGAGTTAATTAAGAAAGTGGTCGATCAGGTGTTGGATAAAGATGAAGAGTCAAAGTCGGAGTCTAAATCTGAAAGATCGAGTTCGTCAGACAACAGTCCGAGTTCACCGGTTAAAAGGGTTTATAATAAAGATTTTCTAATGTCAATAAATAATTTGAATGACGAAACATTCAAAGTTGCATATACTTTGCATGATTCTGACAAATTATTTTCTGATGAAGAATTTCCAATAAGAAGTGTCAAAATTGAAATGATAAACAAGGTTTTCAAATTAACAGAAATTAATATTTCTGAAATAAAAGATGTAAATCTTAATGAAAAACCTAAAAAATACACTTCAAGAGTTCAACAAAGATTGAAGAAGAAAAATGGTTACAGTTCTGGTTCTGGTTTTTAACAGAAACCAAACCATAACAGTAATTTCATCAAGAATGGATTATGGTTTATTCCACCAGAAAATCATAAAAAAGAGAAAATTTATATACCAAAAACTGTATTTGTTTCAGGTACAAGTTCAGAGGAAGAGAAGGAGAAACTGTTCAGGAAACAGTCAAATCAAGAGTTTTTCGCTGAAAAGAAAAAGAATATGTTGAAAGAATCTGAACGAAGAGTTGAAAGAAGAACCTGCTTCAAATGTCAAAAGGTTGGACATATTGCTTGGAATTGTCCAAAGTCCACCAACACACAACAGGGAGTTTCTTCTAACTCTAAAATGAAAGAAAAATGTGTTGATAAAATGAAACAACCAACTAAAAAATTCAAAGTGTTTGAAAATTCGACTTTCGAAATTGGAGAAAGTTCGAAACATTTTACAAAAGAAGAATCGATTTAAACAAACAGAAATGGGTTGTTAAATCTGAAACTAGTTCTGACAATGAATCTGACTCGTCAAAGTCAGAGGAGTCATCTGTTTTGTCAAGTGATAAGAATTCCGTTCCAGAAATGAACGATGAAAATTTTCCACCATTGTCAAAAGAAAACTTGAAGTTAAAAGTTGGAAAGGTTGAGATCTCAGATCAATTCTTCCCTGGTAAAGAAGAATTTGATGCTGAAAAGGCTTTTAATGGAAAAGTGTTACATATTTTTGGGAAAATGGCCAATGGGAAGGTGAAAGGTGTTAAAGAGTTTTATGAATCAAAGAGGTGGAGTTACTCACCGAGTGAAAATAACTCGGATGCACCCAAGGCTAGTCAGGTTTGGGTGACAGCGTTCTCTGACTAAAATCCTGACTTGCCGGAGCTCCCAAGTTGGTAATCGTGGAGCAGGAATCGGCATCATTCTTGAAAAATGTTTAATCAAGGACATTAAGTTGTACTTGATTTAATTTTTCTTACAAGTGGTATTATTCTTGAAAAATGTCAAACAATTAAACTTTACAAGTGGTTGAGAAAGAACAATGTGATGAACAAATCCCCGATTTTACAAGTGGTGTGTGAATCAAACAAACTAATTTTCTGGAAAAACCATTTTGATTAAAACAAACTTAAGTGTTTTAAAATCATTATGGGAAAATAGTTTGTTGTCAGGGGGAGTTCTGATTGTTTACGCCAAGAGAATGGAGATTTGAAGCAATTCATATCAGTTTGTCATTTTATTTGTACAGTTTACTGTATTTTATTTTCAAATTTTCCCAGAAAATAAAAAATTGAAACATATTTTTTGATTTTAGGGGGAGTAAAAAAATTAGAAATTTCGAAAATTTGAAAAAGCAAAAAATATGATAAATTCTAAAATCCAAAAACATCGAAAAATTCAAAATGAGTTTTGTTGTGAAAAAGAGGAAATGATAGTACATCAGTGGACTATCACAGCATGCTAAAGATTTGGAAAGTCAAATTGTGATAAACGGTCTCACTGATGATATGTCAGTAGGTTTTTACTCATTCAGTAGTTTGATTTCGAGATATAAACCTATATAGAAATAGCTTACTTATTTCGTAGGTAACATCTCTCGGATATATAGGTAACCCCTAAAATCTTTTTTGAAAGACTTTCTATTTCTGACATTCTAGGTCTTTGTGCGTGGTGATATCTGGGATATTATACCAGGACTTCTGATTTTGCAGAAGCAATAGCCTAGTCCTCGTATAATATTTTGCATTGCTTTAATCTTAAAGCTCACCCTCAGCACAAAAAATGATGAAACATTGACAAATGATAATCATGTGCTGTTGAAGAATAGATCCCCAAACGGGACACACCTAAAGACGAGCCATCATCTCTTTGTCTGAATGGAAGTTCAAACCTGAGCTCTCATGGTCTCGCATTACCCGTTTACAGGTATCATTAGTGTACATTCACATGTAAAACTGAATATAGAAGTCTAGATACAGGAGTATATTCTGAGGTGGAACACGCGAATAAGTGAAGTGCTTAAAAAACTAATTCTCGTATCTTGAAACAATTGAACTTTGTGTGAAAATTTATGTGGATCAGTATTCTGACAATCTACGTGAATCGTTTAGAACTTAAAGTCTTAAAGGTCAACGGTGCTAGTGAATTGTCTCAAAAACTGATATGATCCTCTTACACAAACTCACAAAATATTATCTGTAAATATTTCTTTACTGCTGTTCATTAAAAACAAAAATCCAAAAAGAATGTGTTTTAGCATAAAATTTTGAAAAAATACAAAAAGATTTTATTTCATCTTATTTTTGACAACTGATGTTGAAAAGCTGATTTTCAAAATTCCGAGTGCTAAACATGAGGAACGACATTCAGTTGGGAGAGTATGTTTTGAGAAAGTTTGAAAAATGTTTCAAGATAATCATGCAAGTGGTATATCAAGGTCATTAATTTGAACTTGATATTACTATTGATGAAGATTGAATGTGATCTAAAAGTGATTTCTTAAAATTGTTAAATTTCAATAATTGAGAAATTTATTGTTGGGTAGAGATATGTGCAGGTTGGCAGGTTGTTGATCCTGTTGCTACGGAAAGCCGGGAAACGTTCCTGAACCTGTGAAAGGTGTAGAATATGTGAAGATCCCCTATTATAAGCTTGTGCAGAGTTAAAGCCAGGTTTCAAGATCCAAAATTTGTGAAGTGCTATGTCAGATTACGATCCCGGAACAGCTTAAGGGGGAGTCTGTTAGCAAAGGGGAGTCTGAAGACGAAGAGCCAGTTTCTGATTCTGAAACTGTGTTGAAAATAGAAGCTGCTAATGCTGAAGAACTCAATGAATCAAGAGACCTGATCAAGAGATGATAGAGCCAGGTTGCGATTCTGGAAGAAAAGATAGAGATTGAAGGATGCTTACAGTGTCAGATACTTTGGGAAAAAGCATGAAGACTGATCAAGACTGAAGACTTGTCATACTGAAGACTCGACATACCGAAGACTCGTCAACATCCAAGGGGGAGTCTGTTGGTGCATATGTCTGTTGACTTCGTCTTGTATCAAGACATGTGTTTAGATAGGATAGAACAGAGCTCGTAGTTCAAGAAAATAGGTTTTTAGAGATGTTTGACCAGTTCACATGAACTGGCAAAGCCAGTTCGTACGAAGTGGCCAAGTGACCACTTCACACGAAGTGGCATGTCCAGTTTCATGCGAACTGGCCAACTCTATATATAGTGAGCTCATGTCTTCATTTGGGAATGTCTAAATGAGCGTAAGGTTGAATTTGCATCCAGTGTGTTCGAGAAGCGTGCACTTATGTGGTGGAACAGAGTGATGCGTGATAAGGGTGCCGAAGTGGCATTGGCACAAACATGGGAAGAGCTTTGAGCTCTCATGATGAAAGAGTTGTGTCCCCGTCACGAGATTCGAGCGTTGGAGCAAGAATTTGATGATATGAAACAAGATGGGGGAGAACACCATGCGTATACGGATCGTTATGAAGAGCTGGGTTTGTTGTGTCCCACTATAGTTACCCCATTGGAAAAGGTGATAGAGATGTATATCGATGGTTTACCCAATTCTGTGCAAGACATTGTGACTGGCAGTAATCCTACTACTGTTCGTCAAGCGATCGAGTTGTCTGCTACCTGACTGAGTCTCAAGTCAGGAAGGGTAAACTTACCCGCAAGGGGGACAAGAAGAAGTCAGCTGATTCCACAAAAGACAAGGAAAAGGGTAAGGGTAAGAAGAAGGGTGAATCTTTGAAGAAGTCGAGGAAGCGCAAGGCTTCCCAGAACTTTGCAGTGAATGCTCAGAATCCTCAGAACCAACCGGCTCAACCGCCTGTGAAGAAAGTGTATGCCGGTACCGCACCTCACTGTGCTCGCTGCAACGGTCATCATGTTGCACAACAAGCTTGCAAGTAATGCACTACGTGTGGTAAACTTAGGCATCTGGCTAATATTTGTCGTCTGGGTCAGAATCAAGCTCCTCAGGTGCCAGCTCCAGTTCAGGGGAATGCTGCTAGATTCCCACCTGGTTCATGTTTCAATTGTGGAGAGTTTGGTCACTTCCGCAATAATTGTCCGAGGTTGGTGAATGCAAATGTGAATCCGAACGCGAATGCGAATGTGAATCCTGCTCGTGGACGAGCATTTACTCTGAACGCGAACGAAGCGAGGGCTGACAACGAAGTTGTTAACGGTACGTTCCTTGTTAACAATCAACTTGCTTCTATTATTTTCGATTCTGGTGCCGATAGGAGTTTTGTTTCATTATCTTTTGAGCCTTTACATGCGATACCTAGAACTAAACTGAGGAAACCCTTATCTGTCGAAGTTGCTACTGGTATTCGTGATTGTCAGTTGAACCTTGATAACCATCTTTTTCCTATTGACCTCACGCTGATGCAACTTGGGAATTTCGATATTATCGTGGGGATGGATTGGTTAACCAAACACCATGCTGAGGTGGTTTGTTTCGATAAGATGTTCGTATTCCTCTTTCATCTGGCGATGTTCTGGAAGTTCGTGGCGAGAAACCATCAGTTGGTTTGAAACTCATGTCGTGTACAAAGGCCCAAAGTTATTTGCGAAAAGGATATGTTGCTTTTCTGGCACATGTCACCGAGGAGAAAGGCAAGAGCAAGAGTATTCAGGATATTCCGGTTGTTCGGGATTATCCAGAGGTGTTTCCTGATGAACTGCCTGGTTTGCCTCCAGTTCGTCAAGTCGAGTTCCATATTGATCTTGTACCCAATGCCAACCCGATTGCGAAAGCACCTTATCGTCTTGCACCGTCTGAGATGCAAGAGTTATCGAAACAGCTTCAAGAGTTATCTGATAAAGGATTCATCCGTCTGAGCTTTTCACCCTGGGGAGCTCCTGTCCTCTTTGTGAAGAAGAAAGATGGGTCTTTTCGAATGTGTATCGATTATCGTGAGCTTAATAAGCTTACCATCAAGAATCGATATCCCCTACCTCGAATCGATGATCTCTTTGATCAGCTGCAAGGTGCTACCTGTTTTTCCATGATCGATCTGCATTCTGGGTATCATCAACTTCGTGTTCTCGAAGAAGATATTCCCAAAATTGCTTTCCGCACGAGATATGGGCACTATGAGTTCACAGTCATGCCTTTTGGTTTGACTAATACTCCAGCTATCTTCATGGACTTAATGAATAGGGTTTGTAAACCTTATTTAGACAAGTTCACCATTGTTTTCATTGACGATATTCTTGTTTATTCAAAGTCTCGAGCCAATCACGAGCAACACCTTCGTTTGACTCTGGAACTCCTAAAGAAGGAACAACTTTTTGCTAAATTCTCCAAGTGTGAATTTTGGCTTAAAGAAGTTCAGTTTTTGGGTCATATAGTCAACAAGCAGGGTATTCATGTGGATCCATCCAAAATTGCAGCAATTAAAGATTGGAAAACACCGACGACGCCTACAGAGATTCGATCTTTTCTTGGTCTTGCTAAATATTATCGACGGTTTATCTCAAACTTCTCGAAGATTGCGGTTCCACTCACTGCTTTGACTCAGAAAAATAAGCCTTTTGAGTGGGGACCTAAGCAAGAAGAAGCGTTTTAAACGCTGAAACAGAAGCTCTGTGATGCTCCTGTTTTATCTTTACCTGAAGGAAATGGTGATTTCGTTGTCTATTGTGATGCGTCGAATCTTGGCCTAGGTTGTGTTCGTATGCAACGAGGTAAAGTTATTGCGTATGCATCTAGACAATTGAAAGTTCACAAGAAGAACTACACCACTCATGATCTTGAGTTAGGTGCTGTGGTTTTTGCCCTAAAAATCTGGAGACACTACCTTTATGGCACGAAGTGTGTGGTTTTCACAGACCACAAAAGTCTCCAGCATATTCTCAATCAGAATGAGCTGAACATGAGGCAACGACGATGGGTTGAGCTCTTAAGTGATTACGATTGCGAGATTCGCTACCATCCTGGTAAGGCAAATGTCGTAGCCGATGCGCTTAGTCGTAAAGAGCGAGTCAAGCTTCATTCTGTTCGAACTCTATCTAATATTCAAACTCGTGTCTTTCAAGCTCAGCAATCTTGTGTTTCACAAAATTTAATGGGTAAGGAATTACCACATCAACTTGAGCTTAAACTCGAAGCGAAGGACGATGGGTTGCTCTATTTCAAGGATCGTTTGTGGATTCCGAAACAAGACGATCTCCGCACTTTAGTGATGGACGAATCTCACAAGTCTCGATATTCTATCCATCCTGGTGCTGATAAAATGTACAAGGATCTCCGTACTCAGTTCTTATGGCCTGGTATGAAGAAGGATATTGCCTTGTATGTATCGAAATGCCTAACTTGTCTCAAAGTCAAGGCTGAACATCAACGACCATCTGGTTTGCTTGTACAACCAGAGATACCGGTTTGGAAGTGGGAGAACATTGCTATGGATCTCATCACTAAGTTACCGCGTACTTCTAAAGGTCATGATGCTATATGGGTTGTTATCGATCGATTAACGAATTCAGCTTATTTTATTCCGATTCATGAGGATCTATCTGTTGATAAACTTACCAAGATTTATGTTGATGAGATTGTATCTCGACATGGTGTTCCTTTGGATATCATTTCTGATCGTGATGCTCGATTTTCATCTCATTTTTTGGAAGACCATGCAATCTGCTATGGGAACCCAACTAAATCTAAGCACTGCTTATCATCCCCAAATAGATGGATAATCTGAGAGGACGATTCAAACTTTGGAGGATATGCTTAGAGCATGCGTGATAGACTTTGGTGGTAATTGGGATTCTCATCTTCCATTGATCGAGTTCTCTTACAACAATAGTTATCATGCTAGCATCAATACGGCACCATTCGAAGCTCTCTACGGTCGAAAATGTCGTTCACCTGTCTGTTGGAATGAGATCGGTGAAGCTCAGCTTGCTGGACCTGAGCTCATTCTGGAAACAACAGACAAGATCAAGAAAATTCATGATAATCTTGTGACAGCTAGAAGCCGTCAAAAGAGTTACGCGGATATGCGACGCAAGCCCTTAGAATTCCAAGTCGGAGACCGTGTCCTACTCAAGGTGTCACCTTGGAAGGGAGTGGTGAGATTTGGAAAGAAAGGAAAACTTGCACCACGATATGTTGGACCATTTAAGATTGTGGAAAGAATTGGGAAGGTTGCCTATCGACTAGAGCTACCTCCAGAGCTTGGAAATATTCATCCGACTTTTCACGTGTCCAATTTGTGAAAGTGTTTAGCTGATGCTGATCTTCACATTCCACTCGACGAAATAGAAGTTAATGAAACGATGCACTTTGTCGAGAAACCCGTGGAGATAATGGACCGTGCAGTCAAACAGTTGAAGAACAAACGGATTCGATTGGTCAAGGTTCGCTGGGAGTCCAAACGTGGCCCAGAGTTTACTTGGGAACGTGAGGACCAAATGAAGGATAAATATCCGCAATTGTTCTCACAAGTTTCCTCTAGTTAAAATTTCGGGACGAAATTTCCTAAAGTAGGGGAGACTGTGACAACTGTGCTCTGTAATCGATATTCAATATAAAACAATGTTGATTATTAATAAAACAATGTGCTTTGGTGTTATTAAATGTGTTTGGGTGTTATTATGTGTGTATTTGTGTTTGATGATTTTATGATTTGATTCGAATCTGATTTTAAGCTTTAAATCGCTTTCTGGAAAGTTATACGCAAACTGGTGCGTAAACGTAATCAGTTTAATGCGAAAAACACTCCGGAATAGTGACATAGGCTTAACATACCTTAAATAACCTCCACATAACTTAGAAATAAGTTTTGGATGGTTTGGTGTGTCAAAATCAAGTTTGTTCGATCGCAGGGACTATTTGTGTCAAACTGCAAAACTATACCGATTTGTATAGTAACGAACATTCCGGAACTTGATCAAAAGTTAAACATACCATATATATCATTTACATAGCTTAGAAATAGGCTTTGAGGGGTTTGGTATGCTAAAATAAACTTTATTGATCAATAGGGACTAAAAGCGTCAAAAAGTGCATAAGTTTGCATTTTCGCGCATATCTTACGTTTTGAATATATCCGGACATCCAAAAATTTATATAATCATTAAAATATTTTATTTTAGTGATTGGCATGATAAAATTTCATTCGTCGCTTAATTTGGATCGTTTTTGCGTTCGTTACGACTTCCGTCGTAATTAACCGAACAACGCAATCGTACGACCAAACGAGCCGACATCTGAGATGTTTTTGAGCATATTTTAAGTTCCCTATACTTTAACTTCATTTTAGAGCTTTGAAATGGGGTTAACGGGGCTTAAACATGTCAAAAATGCATCGAAAATCAAGTTTGGGGCTTTAGGGACTAAATCTGCCATTGGTGAAAGTTGCTGGTCTGCAAGGTCCATGCGGACCGTATGGTCATATGGATGCGGTTCGTATGCAGTGCCCAGATCGACAGAAATGCAGAAACATTGAATCTGGTCTCTTGAACTGGTTTTAATGGGTTTTAACCATTGTATTTGCACTCCATGGGCTCGTTTTGAGTACCCCATGTATTGCAAAACCTTGTGCCCAAGTGTAAGGCCTAGATTGAAGCTCAAACTTTGAGAAACGATCCTAACGGTTTACCGAATCCTATATAAACCCATGCTCTCATTTTATTTCTGCACACCTTGATATGAATAACTCTAAGTTGAAGTTCTAAAACTTCATACCTGAGTGTTTTGGATCAAGATCTTCCTAGCTTGGACCCTTTGTAAGCATTCTTTCGTTCTTTTTATACGTTTTAAGCACGAAAGTCAAACTGTGTCTGACTTTCTGTTTTGACCAGGTTATGGTCAACACGAAGTTCGTTGAACTTCGCAACGTGAGCGTAATCACGATGGTTATAGTCCCATGTGACTATACGTACTGATTCCCACGTTGACTAGGCGTAGTGACGAGTCGTAGTTTCGGCCAAAATGCGTATTCATGCGTATTTTGTAACCAAACTACTCTTGGGTATCAAAACACTTTGTTTTGATATCAAAACCTGTTTTCTAACTTAACTAAACATGTTTCAACATGTTTAGCTCGTCACTTTTAGTTTAGTGCTTGTAAAGAGTCGTAAGTCAAGCGGTCTAAACAACCGCTTAGACTTTCGAACTCGACCCGTTTGGTCGATCATTAGGATCCGACCAAGCATGGTTAGTGACCATAGTTGTATAGGGAATAACTTCCGAGGTTATACCTTATGGTCACTTAGGTTTAATTAGTTGTATGATAGGTAGTTTATATGCCTTAGGTAAATGACCAAAATGCCCTTTTCATGCATAATTGAATTTTAAGCATATGTAACATAAACTTTTGTCACTTAATTGATTATGCAACATGTTTAGGCATATAATACTTGTCATAGGACTGGTTAGACGTCTCAAACGCGCATTTATGCGAAGTAGCGTAAGCTACCTTAATGGGTCGTAACGGGTCGAAAGCACTTAGGATAGGTTCCAATCTAGAATGTAGGCTTTGTAAACCATATCACATGAGTTCCAATACTCATTTGGTTTACAAGACCTCATTATGTCCCATCTTCCGATTTAGGTGTCAATTTATTTGACTAGTGATTCGATTACTAGGTGCTACTTGAATTTCCTGATTTGCTTGAGTTTGTTGAATTCTTTGGATTGAGGATACTTTGCACTTCGGTGTGAGTACATAGTTTCCCTATTTTACTGTTTTCAAATGATTTGGGGTGATTCATATGTGTTAAATGATTTCGATGTTTAACGATGGTTTCGAAAATGATTAAAATGGTTTATATTAAATTAATAACGATTTCGATAAAGTGAACAAACTTGTTGGTTGTAATTACATAACGAATAACATTCATTAGTTTTGGCCGAACCGACCAGTATTAGGTTATGGTACCATAGGATCTGACAAATCTCGCTATCAGACTGCACCCATGGTTATGTGTGGGTTAGGTGGGTAACGACTGAATCTGTGATAGTTAATTTACCCTTTGGTGGTTTATTAATGCGAGAAGCGAGATAGTCGAGTCACGAAGGTTTGGATGTTATTAGCGAGACGACCAAAAGTAGTTTTCACAATTAAAACGAATTAAACGATTTTGGGGCAAGTTAAACGATTTAAAACGACTTAAACGAGATAAACGATTTGATTTAAACGATTGGTTTTGGGTTGTGATTAGATAATGGGACGGGTGTAGCATGATAAAAGCATGGTAGATACGCCGCTGGTACATCTTATATATAAGTGCTCTTATCATATTACATTTTGTGTCATTATTTAGTTCACTGGGGAAAACGATTTTGAAACGATGTCACACAACGAGGTTTTCGAAATAATATAAACCATGCGAGTTTTATTAACGAGTTTTTACGAGATGTTTTACAATTTGAATTAATTAAATAAATGTTTTGGCCGGGTTAAGAATCATGGCTACGAAATTTTATAAATTATAACCAACTTGATTTGAGTTGGTTAATTATGTCGCAATACTATATTTTTAAAAACAGGGTTTTTAACAAGGTATTGCAACATATAAATGAGCCATGAATCCGATACTCTCATAAAACCTATGTGCTCGCCAGCATTTCTTTGCTGACTTTGTTTTTACATATGTTTCAGGTGATGTTGCTTGATGTTGATTACTAGGATGCATGTTCACATAGGATCTGGACGAGGCCTTAGTGACATAATAACAATAATAGTCGATATGTAACTTGTTTGTTCTGTGTTAAGACAATGTTAATGTTTAATATTATCAAATAAAACAAAACTTTTTGTATCCATGGTTTTAAAACAATAATTCTGTTTCAATACTCCCCGACGTTTCCGCCACGATTTGTAGTTTTACGTGGTCGGGGTGTGACATAAACGATCCTAAATAACATTAATTTCATTGAAAATCAAATAAAACAAATAAAATGGGTCGCTCGCGGGCCGCGACCAACCTGGTTGTGTGCTTCGCGGGGCGCGATCGATTGTCAACTTGCGATACCACAGCGTGCCACGTGGCACTACACCCGGCGAACCTATATAGGTAACTAACCAAGGATATGACCTAGCCTGGCCTATCGCGGGCCGTGAGACAGAGACAGAAATGGGTCGTGGGGCGCGAGGACCCCTGTGATCAGCCTATAAAAGGAGTTCGAGGCATCAGTTGTTCCTCGTTCAGAATTTCTTTTCTCTCTCAAAGTTATAGTGCAATATTAACGGGTATTATACCCCTAAAACGCGAAGCTCTGCCTCGTTGTAAGTATTATAACCCTCTATCACGTATTCGTTACCCTACCCGATTGATCTAGGGCTCTGTAATATTATCTAAGTACCACCCTTTGTGACTAGTTTCCCTACCAGTTTTAAAGAACAACTAACCTTTTTACTACCAGAACGACTAACTGCGGTTGTACTATTGTGCTCGCCACCACAATCACATTGTATAACCATATCTTCACGACCCTTTCTGATGGCTCATCGCCTTTTGTGTTCATTCACCGGGTCACAATGACGTAACCATTCTCAAGTGCTCTTCCGATAACCCAAGCTTTCAACTCATCAAGAGATGCGAAATCCTGAAACAACGGTACGTTAGAATTATATATTGAATAACATGTAAATGACGGGAATGTCATACCTGATCGGTTTCAAATGAAACATCCGGATTAGGTTCTTCCTCTTACTTATTAGGATCTTCCTCGTACTTGTTAGGGCCTTCCTCGTACACCTGAATGCCTTGTTCTTCCTCGTGCGAATAGTAAACCCCATATGCATACTTCAAATAGCTTTGTGCCATGTTAGATTGTTCAGCTTTTTCTACAAACTCATAAAACAACCTAATGGTGAGACTTTGGTAAAACAAACCGCATCATATCTTATAGAGCTTTTTTATCTCGTTCAAATCGGACAGCACTCTGCACTCCCCCGTCATCACAACAAATGACGAACACAACCTCCGCACGTCGTTCAACTTCAGGTCCGAAAAAGCATTCCCTAAGACCTATGACTCGTTTGAATGTTCGTGAAAAACATAATTAACGTCCCAAGACAACAACTTGATACGAAGGGTTTGAAACGTATGAATCAGATGATTTTTGGTGTGATGTTTTGTTTGATTTAATATCCATCTAACTCCAAGGCTTTAAAAGAAAATTCGAGACCTATACTACGTGTATAGAGCTACACGCGTCACATAGGGTTCACTTTTACACCTACCACCCCCAAGGTTCCCAGACAGTTTACATCAATCAAGCCCTATATGATGCATATAGCGCTATACGTTTCATATGGGGTTTACTTTGTAGCTTGATTCATGGACAATACACAAATCAATTAGCCCTCTATACGCTAAACGTGTCATATAGGGTTTACTTTTGCAGCTTGATTCCTGGAAAATACACAAATAAATTAGCCCTCTATACGACGCATATAACACTTCATGTGTCATATATAGGGCTCATTTAACTCAGTTGAAACCCTATAGATGCGTATACTGCATGTTATATGTGTTGTATATGGGATGTCCAATCAAAAAAGGGGGTGTCTAATTATCATCACCCTTTTTACCCCTTTTTTACCTTTTTAAAATGAAAGATAGATTTTAAAAGGTATTATTTTTAGTTAAATTATATGAAAGAAAATGATAAAGGAGTGTAAATACTCTAATGGTGAATATCTAAAAATTTCACCAATAACATAAATAAGGAAAAAGATCAAATAGGAAGTTTAGTTTTGCTAGGAAAGATAGGAAGCAATAAGAGGAGGACATGTGGCAAAGATGAAAAAACATAAGGAGTGGCATTTTAGTCAAAACTCACCATCTTCAAAACAACTCAGCATCTGCAATTCGTTTTTCTTCCCCGTATACTCAAATCCACCATTTTCAAAACCATAAACTACCACATCACAACCAACACCACCACCTCCACCACCATCTACGATCGCCACCATCTTGCCGGAAACTAGATCTGAAACCACCACCACCTTCAACCACCTGTTGGGTTTTTCATATCTGAAACCAGCATTCCACCATCCACCGCCACTGCTCCACCACCCACCGCCACCGCAACAAGTTTCCCCACGGTGTATCGTAGTTCTTTCTCCGTCCACTGTCGTTAATCAAAGTTTTTTTGTAAGTTGTGTTATTTTTTATTTTTATTGCGTTTTAGGTTGTCAAACCTCAATTGTGTAAAGCAGAGGCATGACCATACTAAAATAGAAGCATGATCATGTTGGAACAAAGACATGACCACGTTAAAACCCATTGTGTTTTAGAACTTGCAGTGCAAAGAACATGATCATGCTAAGACAGAGGCATGATCATGTTGGAACTAAGGCATACCCATGTTAAAACTACATTGCTTTTTAGAACCTATGTTAAAAATTTATTGCTTTTTAAAACCTGTAGTGCAAAATATTGATTTTGGGTTTCAATGCGTCTTACAACTTGGAGTGTAAACAACATGATCATGCTAAAATAGAAGCATGGTCATGTTGGAACAAAAGCATGACCATATTAAAACATTAACATGGCCATGTTAAAACTCCATTGCTTTTTAGAACCTATAGTGCAAAATATTGATCTTTGGTTTCATTGCGTTTTACAAACAAAGAACATGATCATGCTAAAACATAAGCATGGTCATGTTGGAACACAAGCATGCATGTTAAAACATAAACATAGCCATGATAAAACTCCTTTTTAAAACTTGCAGTGCAAAATATTGATTTTGTGTTTCATTGCGTTTTACAACCTATAGTGCAAATAACATGATCATGCTAAAATACATGCATGGTCATGTTGGAACAAAAGCATGACCATGTTAAAACATAAACATGGCCATGTTAAAACTCCATTGTTTTTTAGAATATGTAGTGTAAAATCTTGATTTTGGGTTTCATTGCGTTTTAGAACTGGAGCGTAAAAGAACATCAAAGAACATGATCACGTTAAAAGGGAAGCATGATCATGTTGGAACAAAGACATGACCATGTTAAAATATAAACATGACCATGTTGAAACATAAACATGACCATGTTAAAACCCATTGCGTTTTAGAACCTGGATGTTGGAGCAGAGGCATGACCATGTTAAAACAAGGGCATGGCCATGTTAAAACAGAAACATGCCCATGTTAAAAAAAAGGCATGGCCATGTTAAAAGAGAAACATCACCAAGTGAAACCCATTACGTTTTAGACCTACTGCGTTTTAGAACCTGATGTTGGAACAGAGGCATGACCATGTTAAAACAAAGGCATGGCATGTTAAAACAGAAACATGACCATGTTAAAACAAAGGCATGGCCATGTTAAAAGAGAAACATCACCATGTGAAACCCATTACGTTTTAGACCCATTGCGTTTTAGAACCTTGATGTTGGAATAGAGTCATGACCATGTTAAAACAAAGGCATGACCATGTTAAAACAGAAATATGACCATGTTAAAACAAAGGCATGACCATGTTAAAATGGAAACATCACCATGCGAAACCCATTGCGTTTTAGACCTAGAGTGTACGTTTTCAGAATTTAAGTTCAAAGAACATGATCATGCTAAAACATAAACATGATCATGTTAGAATAGAGGCATGACCCTGTTAAAACATAAACACGACCATATGAAACCCTATTGCGTTTTAGAACCTGGGTTATTGTGTTTTGTTCTATCCATTGTGTTTTACGCATCTGGGTTTTCGAAAAAAATTTAAAAGTATAGCAATACTGTGCTCGTTTTAAAGATAAAAAACGCTCGTTTTATAGTGCAACTTTTATAAAAAAAATATTGTCATATGAAAAAATTATTAACGTTTTTAAAACAATGGGAATTGGAGGAGAGAGAAACTATTGACTTGTATGTAATAAAATACCCTCAAACTAACTCACGAGCCTCTTTTTTTTTTGTTCAATTTCGTCCATTTAATCTTAGTCATTGATTATTAAATAGATGGTCAAAATTACTTTATAGCCTTCCTACCCAAATAAACTTCCTATTATATCCTAACTCACATGAATAAATATACTCAAAAAGTGATTATTGAAATATTCCAAATCAACATTTACTTTTGCGTCTAATTTCTATATTATATGTATGCTAACGTTATAACATAATTATATATATTATGTTAACATAAAGAATCCAACACATATTTTTTTCCTTCTATACAGTTTTCTATCACGCTATTTTAAATTATAGTGTATAATTATGTTATAATGTATAACATACGAATAGAGGCTTTTTTTAATTTAGGGGCTGACAATATTGTAATTACTGTCACCCATACAACACAACCAGTCTCAACCATTTTTACCTCTTAAAAGCAATACAGATTCAGTTCTCGAAGCAATCAAATGCCAAATTCTCCTAAAACTAATCAAATTCAGTTCCAAAATCATCAAATTAACTTTCAAAAATCATTTGATTCCACTACAGAATCATTTTATTCAGTTCCAAAATCCGATTCATTCCAAAATCATTGGGTTCAGTTCTAAAAACATTCGATTCAAGTTCTAAAATCATCGAAATCAAAACAAAGATTCAAATGTTAGTGATATCTTGTTTTTTAGATGAACTAGTAGAGTAATTGTGCTTGTTATGTTTTTTTTATAAACTAATAGAGTAATTATGATGCACTTGTAAAGTAATTTTAAATTTTTTGTTGTTTGATAAATTTGTAGAATAAATGTGTGTTATTTTTTTATAAACTATTAGAGTAATTAATTATTATGCACTTGTAGAACAATTTTGAATTGTATGTTGTTTGATGATCTTCTATAGTAATTGTGTGTATTATGTTTTTTTTATGAATTGGTAGATAATGATGATGCCCTTATAAAGTAGTTTGGAATGACTAGTTCTTTGATTCACTTTTAGAGTAATTGAATGATATCTTGTGGTAGTTTATTAATCATAAACTAGTACAGCTATTATGATGCATTTGTAAAGTAATTTTGAATGACTAATTGTTTAATGAAACTGTAGAGTAATTTTGAATGATATCTTGTAGTATTGTATTAATAATGAACTGTTAGAGTAATTTTGAAATGTATGTCGCTTGATGAACTTATAGAGTAATTGTGTCTGTTATGTTATTTTAATGAACTAGTAAAGTAATTAGGATACACTCGTAAAGTAATTTTGAACTTTATTTTGTTTGATGCACTTTTATAGTAATTTTGATAATTACTATTGTAATAGAATAATTACGAAAATGCCACCACCCTTTTTAGTTAGACAAAAGATCACATGTAGAGTAATTTTGATAATTACTCTAATAATAGAATAATTAAAAAAATGTCACCGCTCTTTTTTATTTTTCCATGCTATTTATACGTTTCGTACGTACAATAACTGTATTTATACGATATCTTTACTAATAATATATATTGTGTTAACATAAATAATCCAACATATTTTTTTTTCCTCCACGGTTTTATGTCACACTATTTTTAGATTATAACATAAATGTTTTTTTTTTACATTTTGTTATGCAAAATCAAGTGTTTGGAACTCCTACACGGTTATTAGACTATAACGTATTTTTTTTTTTTTTTAATACGCAAAATCAAGTGTTTGGAACTCGTACACGGTTTTATATCACACTATTTTTAGATTATAACGTAAAATGTTTTTTTTTTTACATTTTAAGATGCAAAAGCAAGTGTTTGGAACAAACCGGACACTTATAATATTGATTTGGTTATATAAGGCTTTATTTTTTGGATTCTCTGTTTCGTTGCAATAGCGTATGTCAGGTGAGTTGAGTCTCAAAACATTTAGTTTTCTGGCAACAATTTTGGCCACTTCGTTTTCAATATAATGTTACTTTAACGTTTAGATCGGCTTTTCTAGAGGTGCGTGAAACGGTTTTTGGGACTTTGAATTTTCCGGTGATTTTGATCGATATACGAACCTTGGAAGGTAACCAAGCGCCTACAAACTCTATATTCAATTGTAATGTTGTTTAACCCGTGCCAAACGTGGGTTTACGTATTTTATAAAGTTCCGATCACATGAGCGTATTTTGCGATTTTAAGCACGGCAACACCCGTGCAGAAAAGTACTAGTTATCTCATTAAATCTAGATTTAACGTCAAACGAACTTAGATAAAAATAAAATTCAGAATCCAATTCTATCGGAATTTAAAAAGCGAACCACTAACTTACTTTTACATCAATTATTTAACGAAAAGTTCCCTTAGCTAGCAAATCTTGCTCCATGCTCTCACACTCACTTATTCATCTCTTAACACAGTTCTTGCACATAACAATCCAAACAACATCACTCCAAATTATAAGTACATTTTTTAATACAGCATTTCACAAAACAAAACAAAACATCATATTTTGAATGATCATGCTTTTCCAAATACCATCTAGTTGCAACGTAGACGTACAACTTTTACAACATAAAATACAACTCGGCAACAACAATCTAGGATAGAGATTACCATAAAGGATTCATTACAGAACCAACTATATATTGAGAACCACAATAACAGTATCATACGCTTGTATACAGTGCTTTGAAGATAATCAAGGTAGCAGAAGACAGAACGTGTGACATTTAGGTAACCGTCTTATGTATCTCATTCAAAACACCACATACGAGTACGTCATTGCAGCTCAAAGCACACATGAAAATTTATTCCGACAGAATATTAAACGGTAAAACAAATTAAAACATCACCCACGACAATAATACTAACACGCAATGACCAACAGCCCCTGCTGAACTCATCATCAGCAAGATTTGTAAATCTTAGTGCAATCCCGATCCTTACCACCAATGTATTTGCCTGGACAATCCTTTGTGCCGCAACCAGGGCCTTTTTTTAGAGCGTCATAAACATTAGGTTCAGATTTTCCACCCAGAATCCGCCTATAAACTTCGACATCCATCATAAACTCTAGCTCGTCATCCTCAAAAACTCGGCACTCTGCCGCTCCACAACTGCTGTTGCGGGGCGCCATCCAACCGTCACAGTCTTTGATCATCATGAACATAATGATTGATAGAGAGAAGATGGTAACTGCTCGTTTGTTAATCATCTTGGTTTTGTTCGGATGAGTTAGTGCTGTTTGTAGTCGCTTATAACGAACGCACTGGCCTTTTAAATGGGTTGGTGTGCATGGTGGATAAAGATTGTGGCTAAAAATTGAGTTAGCTTTTGGGACCTTGTCTCCACTATTCATGTTCAATAAAGAGGTAAAAAAAAAAGATTGATATTCAACAATAATTTAAGCACGTCGTTTTATTTATCATGTAAAGTATATAATATGAAAAGTAAATTGGTAGGGTGACTTGGGTTCTTCATGAAGACTCAAGTTTAATTCATATTTTTATCACTTTAGTGAATAAGATAATGATAGATAAAGTCTAGCCTCTTTGCGCCAGACTCTATCCTGAGCCTACTCTGGTTTTCGTCCCACCGTGTGTTACGCCAGAAAGTTCTGCTCTTGTAGTCAGTGGCGCAGCTTAGAAGGGTTCCGAGGGGGCGCCCGACCCCTCGAACTTTTCGATGCGTAGTGTTATGAATAGTACTTTCGTATAGAAAATTTTTAGGTATATACGTTTCCACCCCCCCCCCCCCCCCCGGTTTCGGAAAAATTAGGGGGGGGGGGGGGCGAAGCTTCGCCAATGCTTGCAGTGACACAACGACTGTCAAGTGGCAACCGGAGTGGGGCAACGAGGCTCTCCAATTTGGGGGAGTGCGGTAGCTAGCCTAATACAAAAAGTCGCCGTTCCAAAATAAAAAAAATAAAAAAAAACCAGTTTTGTCTTTTATGTTTACATCCTTTTGGTGGTGTTGTTCTTTGACGCAAAAGTTGACAAATTATATACTTAATGTCTTAAAATCTTGCACGGTATGTCATTTAGCGACAACCCAGTTAAATTCTTCGGTTAAATCTAATCACCCAAGGGTAATTTAGTCTTTTTACCCATTTATTATTACTATTTGAGACCTGGGAAAATTAGATATGGTTTTTTTAGGTGAAGAAACCCTCCGTTTAGATCTGGGTTGCAGTGAAGATCACCATCTCGAAACAGCCTAATTTCAGTATTCATCTCCATCTTCAGCCCTTCGTTCTCTCCTCTTTGTTAGAATACTACCAAGACTTTGAAACCACATCCTTTTCTCGATTGACCCAATTTTAGGGGTTTTTTTTCCTTTTGGTTATAGATCTCACAAATCAATGTTTTTGATCTCCCGGTAAATTAAATGATGGGGGTTTTGTGTAAGCTTTCTGATTGATTTTAAAAGGAACTTTACTTTGTTAAATAAAAAACAATGCAAATAGATGATAAATTATTTTAATCCTCCTTCATGGTCCATTGGAGGAGAAACATTCACAACTAAGGGGTGGTTACTAGTGATAGATTTCTATCACTTCCACTATCCAATCAAATCATGCCATGTCATCACCCAATATTCTATCACTAGTGATTAGGGGTGTAAACGAGCCCAGCCAAGCCCGAGCCCAACTAGGCTCGAGCTCGGCTCGTTATGTTTTTATGAAGCTCGAGCTCGAGCTCGGCTCGATTCGAGCCTACTTCTCTAAGCTCGAGCTCGGCTCGCGAGTAAACCCAAAGCTCGAGCTCGGCTCGACTCGGCTCGAGCTATTTTGAGAACAATCTCAAGTGAGCTAAAAGCTCGGCTCGAGCTCGTTTCAACAGCGATTAAGTGAGCCAAATCTCGGCTCGAGCTCGGCTCACTAATGTTATCATCATTATTATATTATATAGAGTTAAATGCTTGGTTGGTCCCTGTGGTTTGCAAAAATTGCAGACTTGGTCCTAGTGGTTTACTAATTACACGCGTGGTTCCAAAACTTGTCAAAAATGCACTCGGTTGGTCCCCAGCCCTAACCTCTGTTAAATTTCTCAGTTAACTATGTGTGAAATGACTATATTACCCTTGAACAATTAAAAAACCCACAACCTGCATCATCTTCATCACCATCTCCGGCGACCTGTCGGCCGTCCGGTTTCTCCGGCGAATCAGAGACTTCATCTTCACATGACAAAGACCACACCCGAACATGAACCCGAATCGACTAGCCCAAAACTGTACCGTCACCCGAGCCGAAACAGAAGCTGAAACTTGAGCCAAAACTAACTCCCCGTTTTCTCTCTCCGGCTCTCTGATTATGTCGCCGTCTGTCGCCTCCACTACCGGAAATCAGAAAACCTCACCGGTTAGTCGCCGGCCGTCGAGCCACCTGTCGGTCGTCCGGTTTCTCCGGCGAATCAGAGACTCCTCTCTTTCACCTTCATTATTTCTTTCTTTCTAGTTTCCCTCTCATCATCATCATCACTCTTCATTGTTGATTCATTCCCACATGTTGTAACTTGTAACCCTCCTTCACTCTCAATTTCAGTCATGGCTGATGGTTCCTCATCATCCCCAATTCAACCCACAATCTCCAACACCACAACACCCATAGATCAGCAACCCTAAACCCTACCCGATTCCACCATTGCCCAAATCACATCAACCTCTTCACAACAACAACAACCCAATTCATCCAACCTTGTATCCCAACAACAATTGATCCAACAACAGCAACAGCAACAAACCAATCTAATGGGAACGGGAACACCCAATTTTCAAATTCATCAACAGGGTTTACAGAGGTCTCCTTTGATGTCACGTGCGAGTCACGTGCAGCAGCAACAGCAATATGGTTTGGGTGCTGGTAATATGAATGTTGCGAGGGTTTACGGGCAGGTGAGTTTTGGAAGCGGGCTGCAACAGAATCAACAGAATCAGCAAATGGGTTTACGGTACCACCATCTTCAACAGGAACGGGAACACCCAATTTTCAAATTCATCAACAGGGTTTACAGAGGTCTCCTTTGATGTCACGTGCGAGTCACGTGCAGCAGCAACAGCAATATGGTTTGGGTGCTGGTAATATGAATGCTGCGAGGGTTTACGGACAGGTGAGTTTTGGAAGCGGGCTGCAACAGAATCAATAGAATCAGCAAATGGGTTTACGGTACCACCATCTTCTTCGGCAAGCAACCTCTTGGCACCACTTTCTTCTTCGGTCATTACCAAAACAGATGTGTACTATCTCCGGCAACTTCGTTTTTCAGATCTGAACCATCTCATGCTTTGATTGAACATATGGCAGTTATGATTAAAGACCTAGTCCTTGCCGGCTTCATTTTTCAGATTTGAGCTCGACCCTATGCCATGAATCTGATGTAACCACCGGACAACAATGGCTTCCTATTTTAAGTTAGATCGACACAAATGGATCAGAGAGGGAATGGGTGTGTTTGGTGGTGGTGGGTGTTCGGTGCTGGAGGGGAGACAGTGGCGGTGGGTGTTCAGTGCCGGTGGTTGTTCGGCGATGAAGGAGGGATGTTGGTGGTGGGTGTTCAATGGTGGTGATGGTGTTGGTCTTGGGTAGAAGAAGAAGAAAGGTGGAGGAGAAAGATAATAAACAATAATTTATTGAGGGCAATTTAGTCATTTAACATCAACTTAACTGAGAAATTTAACAGAGGTTAGGGCTGGGGACCAACCGAGTGCATTTTTGACAAGTTTGGGACCACGCGTGTAATTAGTAAACCACTAGGACCAAGTCTGCAATTTTTGCAAACCACAGGGACCAACCAAGCATTTAACTCTATTATATATGTATAAAAAAATAAAATTTTGTGTAGGCTCGTTTAGGCTCGCGAGCCTAAACGAGCTTTGTATTTCAGGCTCGAGCTCGTGCTCGATAACTAAACGAGCTCTATTTCAGTCTCGAGCTCGGGCTCGGGCTCGTTAAGGCTCGACTCGTTCGAGCTTTTAACCGAGCCGATCACGAGTGGCTCTCGAGCCTCTGGGCTTGTTTACACCCCTACTAGTGATAGAAATGTAAGGGGGGTGGTATCACTAGTGATGAAATTCTATCACTCCCAAATTTTTTTAATTTTTTATTTTAAATTAGAAATTAACAATAAAACACTAAAATTAAAAATTTCATTAAATTTAAAACATACTACTTCAATTTAACATACTAGAAACATACAATTTAAAAAATAAAAAACCTACTCCTCGTCCGAATCATGAAACTCCAAACCTAGAGAACCTACTAGTTCGATTAAGTCGTATCTCAACCGAAAGTGAGTTTCTTCATTACGCAATTCTAGATGGAAATTTTGTGGAACTTGAACTTGTGTAGGAGGATCCGGCACCCAATCCGGGGATATTGCACGTCCGTCTTCTTTGATCAGCATATTGTGCAATATGATACATGCATACACTATGCTATGTATTGATTTCTTGCTCGTCGCACGTACCGGTCGGTGTAGTATACCCCATCTACCCTTTAAAACACCAAATGCCCTCTCAACATCTTTTCTTGCCGATTCTTGCAATTTTTTGAACGTCTTTTCTTTAGCCTCGACAGGAAATGAGGGAGCTTTCACAAAAACAGACCAAGACGGGTAGATACCATCCACAAGAAAAAAGCCTCGTCTGTAATGTCGACCGTTAACATAGAAAGGAGAGGAAGGTGCGGTACCATCCGTTACGCTTTGGAACAACGGCGACGTGTGCAACACATTGATGTCGTTGTTTGAACCTGGAACACCGAAATACGAATGCCAAATCCATAAATCATTCGACGCCACCGCTTCTAGTATGATGGTTGGTCTTTTGATGTCTCCCCTAACATACGCCCCTCGCAACTCTCTTGGACAATTTTTCCACTCGATATGTGTACAATCGATGCTACCGAGCATCCCGGGAAAATGCCATCTAGCCTCGTGTGCGGCGTAAATACATGAGATGTCGTGGCTCGTAGGTTTACGTAAAAACTCGTTAGCATACAACTTAATGACCGCGTTGCAAAAAAATTGCAAACATTCACGTGAAGTTCTTTCCGACATAGCTAGGTATTCATCATATTGATCGGGAGGGTTACCTGTCGCTAGTTGGCGAATGGCGGACGTGCATTTTTGTATCGGTGTGAAACTTGGTTTGCCCCTCGCATCGTAACCTTCTTGAAACCATTCCTCGCTTGATTCGATGTCTCCAACAATCTTTAAAAATAATTCTTTGGGTAAACGAAACCGATCTTTAAACGTTTCGGTATTGTAGAGCGGATTTTCCACAAAATAATCGTTCATCAAAACTTCGTTGGCATGTATACGATCACGGTCGACCATCTTCTTCTTTGGGCGGGACTACTCGGCATCAAGCTCGTTATACACCGACACAAAATATTTTAGCGTTTCGTTGTCGGAAGACGACTCGGTATCACTATCGCTAGACATCAGAAACGTTGAATCCGTAGGGAATTCCATTTGAGAAAGATATAAAAATTGTGTGAAATGGGTTTAAAATGGTTTAAAAGATGTAGATTGGTGTGTGTAAAATTGTTTAAAATTGAGATATAAATAGATAAATGGTTTAAAGGTTTTTTTTTAATGAATATTACCGTTTTAAAACGGTCAAAAAATCAACAACGGTCAAATTTTTCAAAAGTTCAACGCGTTATACATTCCACGCGTTACAAACATAACGCGTTAAACTTGTACCGGCGGCGGTGTTCCGTTATGCTTTCACGCGTGATGGGGGTGGTATAACGTACCACCCCGTGTGCCCTAATAACGTAAGAAACGGAAAAATCCTTGCTTCCGCCGCGAAGCACGGCGAATGCTACTAGTTATTATTATCTCCCAAAATCCCATCATCACCACCACCACCTACGCCACCCCTAATTATTATCTCCCAAAATCCTTGCTAGCTATCATCAACCGCCGCTCACCACCTCTATTACCGTCGCCGGCAGTGAGGCTGATGTTGGCGGTGGCAAAGAGGGAGATAGGGGTGGGTCCTTGGAGGTGGTAGTGGTGGCATATGGTGGATGATGGCCAAGAGAGAGAGAGATACGAGAGAGAAAAGGGGTTCTGAGGTTATGTATGTTTTATTTTTTGGTTTTTTTTAATTAAATAGATAAAATCACAAAAGTACTCTCATCTGCCAACTAAAATTACAAAAATACCCTGGTTTAACAGAAAAAAATTAACAAGGTGAGTGCTAAAAGACATACCGTGCAAGATTTTTGAAAAATTAAGTACAGAACTTGTCAACTCTTGCCTCAAAGGACACCGTCTACAAAATGGTGTAAACATAAGGGACAAAACTTGTAGTTTACTCAAATAAGAAACAATATCTAATGTTTCCTCCAGTGATATTTGCATGAGTCCCATATAAATGACATTTTTTTTCTATTACACTGTAGGTTGCAAAGATTTGAAAAAAAAAGTTATTAATATTTATACATCCCTACCCTTTATCTCTCTATACATAGATATATATACGGGTTTACGATAAATATTAATTAAATAGATGTTTGTTACGGCAGGAAATTGGGGAAGGTTAAACCTCATAACAAACATGGTTCTAGACAGATAATATAAATGAGATTGGATCTTGTATAAGAACAAATTCGCGTACGAAGTATACGTGACAAGGAGAGAAGGACATGTGTGATTGGCAGTAAGGGTAATGTAGTCTTCAATATAACAACGTATTAACGAGCATTTCATTCTCTTTAATTCGAGCAGCCTATTGGTATAGTTTTCTTAAAAAAAATTACAGGATTTTGAATACCTATTAGTCCATTACGTAATTACGTGATTTTGAATACCTAGCACATGATTACACATTCAATATATGATTAGACCTGAAATATTAGGTATTCCATATGAAATATTGTGTATTACATGTTATGTTTTTAGGTAATTACGCAACCACTCAGTGTGGTTTCACATAAAATACTATAATGAAATCACATAGTCACATAATAATACATAGTCAACTATTGTTACGTAATTACGTTATCACGTAATGGGTATTCAAAATTCTGTATTCAGAATCACGTAATCACGTAGTTATGTGTTGGGTATTCAAAATCACGTAGTCATGTGTTGGGTATTCGAAATCACGTACTGGGTATTCAAAATCATGTAAAAAAATTTTAGAAAACTATAGCAATAGGCTTCTTAAATTTAAGAGAATGAAATACTCGTTGTTAATACGGTGTAATTTAAAAAAAAAATTAATGTATGAAAAAGTTATAGTCGTTTGAAAATAAAAAGAGAAAGAAGTTCAAGTGAGAAAGGACCAGAATACCCTTTCTCTATTTGTTTCGTCAGTTGTTTGAACCCCGTAATATATATATATATATAGGGTCGGGATTTAGAGAAAACGGTAGAAAGTGTGAGAACGGTGAGAACGTTTATTGATCGTCCGATCAAAACAATCTATGAACTAGATTGGCGCGGTGGCATTTTAGTAAATAACACCAATTTTATTACGTGGACGCGCGTCATTAAGGGTAAAAAAGTAAAAAACCATTCCTCACATAAAACGCCATTGAAAAATAAAATGCCAAATAAATACAAAACGCCAATTTTATCACTGCGTACTTTTTTCTGCGTTTTTATTTAAGCTCTCTGACTACAAAAACGCCATAAAATATGAAACGCCATTATATATAACGCCAAAGTTTACATCCGGATAAATGTTAATTACATTTTTTGTTATAAAAATAGCATCCCGCCTAAACTACGCGCCAAAAAAATTCTATAAATAGAAACGCCTCACCAGCTTCCGTTTATCACACCAAAAAAACACACAGTGGTTTCTAAAAAAATTTACAACTTAATGTAAAACACCAAAAAATACAACGACAACAAACATCTTTTCTTTGATCCTCAGTAATGTTCTGCATGAAGCTTCATTGAATGATTTGTTACGTGAGTGAAGAAAAATTTTGCTGCATGAGATGGACAAAATTGAAAAAAGAGGGACTGATGACACCCATATGTCATACTGTCATCTTTGTTCCTGAAGAATGTTTGGATGATAAGAAGAGACCTATATCAGTATAAATGCTAAAGAATATAATGAAGACCACAGGAAGATAGCATCCACCCACAGGGGGTCACTTTATGTCTCCAACATCCACAAAGACACTTCAACACATGAACAAAGAAAATAAACAACGCCAACCCCAAAACGCCATTTATTTGTCACATTTCTTGTAGTTTCAAAAGAAAAAAGAGACTGATGACACTGAAAATTTAAAATCATCAATTGCTTCTACTTTGTTTTTTTTTTTTTTTTTCTTTATCTATTGTTTGTTTTGTAATGCCAGTTAATAAACAAAAAAATAATATTAATGCTATAATGAAAAATATAATAAAACATCAAAATTAGCAAATACGTGTAAAACGCCATAATGCCATAAAAACACCCCCAAAAAACTACCAAACTATATAATAAAATTAATTTGAACAACTAAAATTATAAAAAAAAAACGTGAAACAATGTGCAAAGAATATAAAACAAAAGAAGACCAATAGTTATCTAACCGCCATTGGAAAACAAAACGCCATAATTACAGTCGTCAAAAGATTTGACGTGTTACACCATTAAAACAGTTGAATCTGAAAACAAAACACGGAAAACCGCAAAAAACAGTAAAATGAAACGACGGAAAACATAATTACTAAGATTTATTATATTAAATTTATCTTTTTCAAAACGCCATAATTACCTGACATACGAGGGGGGAGTCAATATAAAAGAAGACCATTAGAACCCAAGCTCAAACACGCAAAAAAGACTAAAACGCCAAATATTCTCCAAAACGCCAAAAAAATTAAAAAATGACTAAGGTTATTGCATGGAGGTTTGTAAGGAAAGAGAAACGATTCATCATAAAGTTCTCTGACAGGAGAATGGTAAAGGTAAGAACAATAAAAGCCATGATGGGAATGACTGGAAATGTTCAGAAGGATATCCTAGCCCTTGGGGTTCCAAGAGACAACGATTGTGAAAGAACGAGAACTGTAATAAAAAGGCTGGAGAGAAAGTTTCTAGCAGAAGATGATGATGATGATGATATTGAAGATACTCATATACCAAAAATTAGCAGTTGGGTATTGCATGAGGAAGAAGGGACACTTGAAGTGGCTTATAAAAACGGGGTGCAATATTCAAGGCCAATGGAAGAAATGTTGAAGACAGGGTTGATATCTGTCATTGAACAATTCTGTGATTTAACACCTTCAAACGATCCAAAATCCAAGAATGCAAAGATATTCAAGAATAGGCTGCAGCAAAGAAGAGACGAGCTAATGGCGTTATACGAAAAAATGAAATTTGATGATGAAGAATCTGAAGAAAGTGATGAACAAAGCGATGGGTACATCTCTGATGTAATCCCACCTATGGAAGACTATTAGTTTATTTTGATTTTCGGTTTATTGTAGTTTTATAAAATATTAATCTATGGAAATGAATTATTAACAAAAAGATACAAAACGCCAAAAATGACATGGAAAAAACCATAACGCCAAAACATTAACTATGTGACACAAAAAGAATTAATTCAACGAGAAGCAATCTGAGAAAAACAGTAAAATGCCAAATAATTAATAAATCTACATAACGTCAAAATTATCTTGCACGCAAAAATAAAGAAGCATATCAAACGCGAAAATCGTGAAAGGAGAAGAATACTAAAAAGACAAAAAAACCCCTCAGACCCTGATCATGCCCCACGCCACGTGTTCGGTCAGGATGCGTTCTCACTGTTCTCACACTTTTGAGCGTTTTCTCCTGAACCTGTTTCTATATATATATATTGGTAGAATGTGAAGAACAAAATATATTGTTAATTTTTTAATCTTAAAATTTTCTAAAATACAAAATAAAAGTGATTGAATTGCAATGTTTACGGATCCCTTTTGAAATTAAAAAAAATTATTTGAACAAATTTCGTTTGTTTTGTATAGATAAATATTAAATCATATGTACAAATTATTTAATGATTGTTTATTAAGGTGGTAACTTTGTGAAATACTAACTATGTTTTAAAAGTGTTCCAATTAGGTCAATCAAGTTTCAAAAGTATTCAATCAGGTCACTCAACATTCATTTTTCATTAAAATAAACGGTTTTTTCATCTATTTCTTAGGTAACCATTGTCATGTGGATTTTTGTTTCTTTTTCCCCTTTTATTTAATGCTAATGTCGAGTGACGTGGATTTTAACTTTTTTTTTAATTTTTAATGTAATTAAAGTGTTTTTATTTTTAATAAATATAATTTCATATATTAAAATAATCTGGCCTCAGCATCTTATACTTCACTATTTTCTTGACACGCAGAAAAAAAAAAGGACATGGCTAGGTATGAATGTAGATTTCTCAATGCACACAACACTAAAAGCAACAATAGAATTAACATAATTGTTTTCATTTCATTTCAAAAGTTGGGTTACAATACAAGGAATTCAAATATAGCATAATTCAATACAACAAAATAACGTACAACATGGCATAAAACAAAATGGGTTCTTAGACTTTATCACCTTTAACTATTAGCTATTGGCTGCTGCCACCTCCAACTATCACTTTGACGCCCGCCACCCCCAATTTAACATGTAACACCCCGTGTCTCTGAAGTCAAAGTCAAAGTCAAAGTCAAAGTCAAGGTCAAAGTCAACGACCGATTTCGCGCAACTTGACTTGTAAATTTCTTTTATGTGTTTATTTTAGTTGTATTATGTGGATTAAGTGTCAATAATTACAATAATCGACGTATGTTTTCGCTATTTAATCGACTTACGACTGTGAACTATAGGAAGTAACAATGCGATAAAGTCATCTAAACGCTAATCAATCCAGTTAATCGACATCGAATCGCAATCGAACTCGCAACTCGAATTACGCATTTTGGTTATTGCCATACGTGTGTATGTGCGCCTTACGTGTTACTTGTGCATGTTTATTTATGATGTTGTGGTAATCAATCGAAAACGCAATCGAACACAAATCGCAATCGAAACGCAAACGCACCCAATCGCAATCGAAATGGTATGATAATCGGTGGAGAAGAGATAGCGCGAGATATAGTAGTTGGGATTAAAAGTAAGTTGACTAGGAAACTCTATCGCATCGAAACGACCGCAATCGAAAGCGAAACAGCAAAAATCGTCACGCCGAACACCCGAACCAAGTGCCATCCGGCCGGATCGCCATCCGACCGGGCTGTCACTTGATCTGGTGCCAGGCTGCCATCCGACCGAGATGACATCCGACCAGATTGTCATCCAGGCGAGATGCCATCTGATCGACCAACACTTTCCACTTTGGGTATCCTATAAATACCCCATGTCACTTTCATTCTTTCTACTTTTGGCAACTCTATGTCCGAACAGCTCGTGCTCCTCACCTTTTCTTCGATTTCTCTCGATTCCGGTAAGATCTCGCCATAAATCTTGTACTTCCTTGATCTACACGCACTCCTACACCTTTCTATCTTTTAAATCTTAACTTTTAACCGTGAAATCACTAGATTTGAGGTGTTCTAGGATGACATCATCATGGTGTTCTTATGAACTTCATGTTTTGGCTTCAATCCACCAAGAACAACTTAGATCTAACCGATTTCTACACAAATACACAAAGATCTTGCATAGATCTAAACACATTCATGGTGAAAAAGGATTGAAAGATGGTTTCTAACTTTCTTTCAACTCTTTTACACTCAATGCACTCAAAATCGATAGAATCGGACCTTGTTCTAGTCTCCTACTCGTTCGCGGTGTTGTGCTAGCTCAAGATCCGGATTCTACTCACGAGACCACCGACTTCGGGTTAACCAAGAACAACCGTCTTGAACCGGTTAACAGGCCGAACTAGGGTGATTCTTGTTTGATCGGGTCACTTGGGTCAAGATGGGGTTCTGTTGGTTAACACGTTGTCAAAACGTCTCGATAAAACGACAAACAATCAAAACGGCCAAGTGAAAGACGAACGGAACAACCGGGACGGAGTGCTATCCGACTGGACTACTGTCCGAACGGATAAGCCATCCGAACGGCCGGTTGTCCAAATGAATTGCATCTTGGGTCCCACACTTAACCAATTTTATCTGAAGTCTGAGCATTGAACGAGTTACTATCCGGTCGAACTACCATCCGATCGAATTACTCTTCGGATCATGAGATATTTGGACTTTAACACTTAAACAATTTTCAACATGTTCAATACACTAAGGATGCCACCCGACCGGACTGCTGTCCGATCGAGTGACAACCTGCTGTGAATCTATTCTCACTAAGTAACCTCACCACTTGAGTCGTCGTCAAACCGGATAACCATCCGAGCGGAGTGTCATCCGCACGGCTGACCGTCCGATCGACCGACTTGAAGGGTAGAGATACTTCAATGTTTTCAAAATACTACAACGAAAACTTCAAAGGTCAAGCCATCATACACAAACACATCCTTCTCAAAGGAAGAAACAATCCACTCGAATAGTCATCCGACCGGACTACCGTTCGACCGGATGACCATCCGAACGGATTGTCATCCGCACGACCGGACCATCCGATCGGATTACCATCCGACCGAACTACTGTCCGAGCCACTTACACCTTGTATCGTTTTACGCGTCCCTTATCGTTATGCTATCAATCTGTTCAGGCTAACCTTACTCTCTAGTGCACCCTTCAATCCATCAATCGCTGTGAGTATACTCGATTCCCTTTTTGCTTTACGCACTTTTGGGTGTTACATACATTACTTATTCTAAAACACATCGAACACACTACTCAATACTTTAAACGCTAACCGTTACCGCATGTTATACGTGACTAAATGAATGCTTGTTTGTTATGTTTACACATGGAATGATGTCTACCTGCCTTAGCAACGGTAGTACTATTAGTTTGGACTCAGCACCCGTTCACTCGGGGGTTGTTAAGGACAATTATTTGCATGGATTACAGTGGTGATCATGTATTACGAACTGCCTTGGGCAGTCAACCCGCAGTCGTTGGTATCGATAGGTTCATGTCGATAACTAACATGCCTCATTTCACTCTGTGTACATGCTGGTTATGCGTAACGCTTTCGAACTCTATATGTTATTATCAAACTTGTATGCTCACCTTTACACTATGTGTATTGACTTTTACTTTAACGTATGTGACAGGTGCTTAGGATGCTTATCTGCTAGGAAATCGAGGCTAGAATAAGGCTCTAGAGGCCAACAAATAGTTGTCTGTACAAATGAAATCAAGAGTCTCTAGAAGCAGATAAACAATTGCTCTGTTTGAAAAAAAATCTGAGTTGTCGGAACAGAACTATTTGCCTAGATTTTGTCTGTAATAATTTGATTACCTTTTGAGACTTGGTATGGGACATGTTACTTAAATTGATTGGTAATGATAACTGTTATGGAAACTTCTGGACAATCTGTTTTGCTCAGTGCCATGCTCCGATGTTTCCGCCATCGGTTGGGGTGTGACATAACACTTAATGTGTTCTGTCACCACGTCGTTACCTTATCACTAACTTTTGATCCTATTACTATACTTTTGGGATGTCCCAAGATCCCCTAAAACTTTCCTAAAATCCCTATGACACCCCCAAAAGTATAGTAACATGATTAAAAGTTAGTGATCGGTTAACGATGTGGTGACAGAACACACTAAATGTTAAGTTGGGGGTGACGGGGGTTAAAGTGATAATTGGGGGTGCCAGCTGCCAATAGCCAATAGTTTGGAGTGATAAATTCCAATAACCCAAACAAAATTGATACAAGTTTAAATCTACGATTTCTAGATGTGTATCTAACGCCTCATCACTACGCCCATTTAATCATCAGTATCATCCTGCAATATGTTATAAAGTATAAATCAACACACAAGGCATTAGCGAGTATACAAGTTTTGGTGCATAGCATAAGTAAGTAAGTTTAAACGAATCCACATGGCAAACTAGTTATTCAAGATATATAATAAAATGGCATGTGAACAAACAAGCCAACCCAAAGTTTAACGCAAGAAAAGATCTTAACATGACCCAACGTTCACAGGCGATTCATTACTCCTATAGCGCTATACATGTTAAGGGAAGGATCGTACGAAGTTAATGACGAGTTCAGCACAAAACATACAAACCCGGATCAAAGTATCAAGTATAATGTATGCATGCATGTATTGGATTGTTCGTGCATTTTGTATAAAAGTTTTTAAGTGTAAGTTCATAAGATAAAATATTGCACCCCAAAGTGTAAGAAGTAAAAGGGGGTTCGAGTATACTCACAGTTTTGCTAATTCTTCAATAGAATCCTAGTGAGCGTAGTTTTGGCAGGAGTATGTGGACGTAGTACAGGGACACCGAGGTTATTCTACCCCACGAGCAAAGGGAAGATGGTATTAGTACAGGAACACCGAGGTTACCCTACAGGGCAAACGAAGGTGTGAGTCGGAGTTGGAGAATTAAGTTCCAGAAATTAAAGTACTTAGTATAATATGAAAGTAATAAGTAAAAGTAACAGAAAGAGTATTCTAACTATCAGCGACAGGAAACACGAAATCAGAAATGCGGGAACGGAAATACGAACAGTTCGTAAGAGTATGTCTGGGACGGATGTGTCATCCGTGCGAATGTGCCATTCGCACGAATGGGACTGTTGGTCGGCAGATTCTCGTTTTTGAACATTTTAACTATTAAACAGTTACGTTCGTGATTCTATTTAGTTTATTAGTTATAGTATAAGTATATTATCAGTCCAATATGTTCAAAAGTCTCATAGAAGTCATGCATGGAGGTTTTAACCTCATTATAGATCACCAAGGCACAAATCAGTTAAACTGATCAATTGGTCATGATTACAGGAAGTAAAAGACAGAATGTAAGTTAACCAAACAACCGAACAATGTACAACCCAGGTGTGCCAACACGACATACAAAGAATTAACTAAGTGTCGGAGGCTGGACGGGGTTTACTTATTCTAGGTCTAGAAAGTTGTTTGGGTGTTCGTTTACGAGTTTAAGTGAGGCGGTGATTTTAGATTGGGAACCAAGGTTCCCAAAGAACACACACTGATGTTCCAGAGTTAACTATATGAAGAAATAGCAATCTGGAAGGTCATTCAACACTTGAAAGATCGTCGAAACTAGGTGAACAGTGCATTCGTGCGAATGGGGATGACCCATTCGGACGGATGTGCCTGTAATTCAGACGGATGCGGTTGTTCTTGAGGTAAATCAGCCCGATTTTGTTTGAACGGACCACCTACTCAACTAGAATTAGTCACATCTTGAATCCACAGCTATTTTCCCAGCTTGTGAGCTCGACGAACCTCAGATCCAGTTAAGTTTAAGTTCAGAAGTTTGTAAAAAGGGTTTTTGAAAAGATCTAACTTCATGTCAGTTTGGCCCTCAACAGTGTGAGAGTTTGTATCAGATTGCCCAAGCAAATTCTCAGAAGCCAAGTGAAAGATGAAATAGAATCCAAGTAACACTTTGTAAAAAAAAATCAGAAAAAGTAGAAGAATAAGATGAAGAACAGAAGTTATCAGCTCTATACTCACTTCAAAAGTGACTGAGATGAGCTCTAGGAAGTATATTCGAACTTGGTTGAGAGAGATTTTCGGAAACTTGAAGGTTTGGAATGAAGGTGAAGTGCTTGTATTTATAGGCTGGGATGACGAGTTAGGGCGGATGGGCTTATTAGCGGATGGGCCTATTAAGGGCGGATGGGCCCATATGAGCGGTGGACTGGCCCATTCATGCGAACGCGCCAGGCCCAAAAGCCCAAATGCTGAATTTTGTAAAATTCACCAATTTTAAGTGTTTTTAAGCGTATAAATGCAATGTATAAGTGTTGTGCATAAATAAAGGAGTGTGAAATGCATTTAGTATGTATGACAAGTATGAATACGCATGAATTCGTATGTAAAGAAGCATCAAGTATGTATGTAACATGAATAATCGTCAAGTATTTATGTATATTGCATAATACAAGTATGAAAAAGACGAAATTCTCATTATGATTCAAGTATCAGATTACAATGTATGGAATGAAGTACGAATACTAAGAATTACAAGTTTTCATAAATGGAAAGTACAATGAACTTGCTAAATACAGAGAGTTACGAAACGCGAGGCGTTACAATCTAATCGGGACAAAAACGATACGAGTGACTTAATTAGAATACTTTTGAAACTTGATACTATTCTGTGACATTTTTATAAAAAACATTTGTATAAAAAATGTACTAATTAAAGAAATAAATGATTTAGATTTATTTCTTTCTTCCTCACAAGAATTTAAAGAATTTAGTGTAATAAATATCGGCTCGTTGAATGGTGTTTAAAAATGTGTCCTTAGGGTTTAAACATCAAATGCAATGATGGATAAGATATTAATGTATCTTTAAAAATAAAACTACATGGGTATGGGTGTGGATATGGTTGTAAAAGTCGCTAGGCATCTCCATATTGGTTGAATGAGAAGTTACGAGTACTCGATCTAGATGGAAAGTATGCGAGAAGTACTCGGACATGTTAAATTATAAAGAAATTAGTTTTCGCGAAATTATATATATGTCAAATATGATAAGTTTGCTAATATTTATAACAAAATACGTGAATATCAATATAAAAAAATACATGTTCATACAGTAAAGTATTTTGAAAATTGATATTTAATAATTAAAGAATAATATTCATTCTATTCTTTTAAACGATAGACATACTAATTATATTTTATTTATTTTTAATATATTTTGTTTTATTTTTTAAGTCAAACTTGGTTAAAGTTGACCAACTAGATCTGTTTTTGGTCATGATTGACTGTGTTTAATTGATTCCAAGTAATTAGGCGGAGTCAAATAAAATCGTCTCGACAACTTACCTTGTAGCGATTAGTTGACGAGTATCCATCGTCCTAGACTTTGTTTTACAACATTGGGTATGAGTATGTGCGCTAGCTGTTAAAAATTATAATTATTGATTAGGTTATTTTATTAAATAAAAAATGAATAATGAACTAAAATGTGATAAAAATAAAAATTCTATAAACAGTATTGAATAAAGGTAAAAGCAAGAAAATAAAAGAAAGCAAAAGGAAAAGTAAAAGATAAAGAAAGAAATAAAAGAAAGCAAAAGGAAAAGTAAAAGATAAAGAAAGTACGGATAAATATAAAATAAGACTTTGGGGGTGTTTGGCCTAGCTTTTTTACCTAAGCTTGTAGCTTTTTTAGCTTATTTTTACAAAATAAGCACTAATGGGTGTTTGGTTTAGCTTTTTAAGCTTATGCTTATTAGCTTATATAAGCTAATTCTAAGAAGCTTATGGGAAGATGGTTATTTAGCTTATTTGAATAAGCTTATTTGAAGAAGGTTTTTTACTCAATTGCCCTCAAATGATACACACAATGATATTAGACCCCTTCCCATAATACAAGCTCGTGAAAATTTCATGGTTCCAAAGAGCTTATCAACTTGTAGAATATAAGCTAACCCAAACACTTAAAAATAGCTTATCAAATGAAAGAAAATAAGCATAAGCTACTTTAAAATATAAGCATAAGCCAAAAAAATAAAAGCTAGGCCAAACACCCCCTTTGTCTAACACCTTTCCAATCATCGTTCAACAATTCACTAAATTTATACTATATAATAAAAAAACCTTGACACGTGTTATTTGTTGTAGCTATCTATTATTTTATTTTTTCTGTCTCTCTCCTACTTAATTATAAATATTTTTTTTATAATAAGAAATAATCATTATATCACATAGTTAGTTATAAGATAGAACTAATAACAAATTTAAAACGTAAATATTATTAGTGATAAGATAGATAGAACAAATAACAAATTTAATACGTAAATATTAAATAATATATTAGATTCATCCGACTTTGAAACAAGTCATATACAATCTTACTCTATAGGTTATTACAATGGATTTCAAAGTCATATACAACTAGTGTTAATAAATTCGCGCGTTGCGTGGTGGGTGGGTATCATTTCGTTTAATTACGGTACTAACACTCGTTATAGCAACCAATAGAGAAAAAAAAATCATGATATGACCAAAAATATACCAACACAGCGGGAATTTGATCGGTATCGGTTTGTTTTGTTACGTCACCTACACTCATTACAGCAACCCATAGAGAAAAAAAATCTTGACATGATAAAAAATTACTGACACGTGAATTACATCGATAAAAAACAAACGCAAGTTACATAAGACTATGGGGTATGGGGCGGGCGTTGGGGCGTGGCCCCTTGGGCGGGGGTTTCAGCCCAGGCGTTGGGCGGGGCTACGAACATGACATGGCTGAACCTCGTTGGCCAAGAGCACTAGCCCTTTGAAATTGGTTTTTTTTCCACGCCACCCCAGCGACGCCCCACCATACCCCTTTGGAATTGTCTTTTGGTCTTGGGTGCCCAATACTCCACGTGTCGCACCATGCCCCCAACTTATGCCCCATCATACCCCACGGTCTAAGATATACAAAAGAACCACATAACACATGTAAAAAACCACTAAATAACACCTATAAAAAAAACCTTAAAATGAAATATACTATTCATTGAGTTTATCTATTATTAGTATACAATTTTACTCTAGGTTATTCCAATGGATTTTGTGATAAGGTAGTGAGATAATTTGTTTTTATAGAAAAAATATGTTGGTTAATGAACATTACCACATAATTTAAAAATAAATAAATATATCATTAGTTACTTTCTGTAAATAAAAAATATTGAACGATCAAAAAGTAAATAAAAGTTTTCATCGTTATTCATGTTTTGTTGAAACCACATATATATATACACATTAGGTTAGAACCCTGTGCATTATACGGGTTAAATAAATATAACTTTATATATTAAAAAATAAAACAATATATCTTTAAAAACGTTTATTATACGGATTGAATAAATTTAATTTTATATACTGAATAATTAAAAAGAAAATTATATCTTTAAGAACTCTGTGTATTGTATGGGTTAAATAAATATAATTTTATACCAAATAATTAAAAAAAAGTTATATCTTTAAAAACCCTGTGTATTTACACGGGTGGAATACATGTAATTTTGTATACTAAAGAATAAAAAGTTATATCTTTAAAAAAAACCATGTATGGATTTTGTATATAACTTTGTTAGTTATGAATATTTAAAAAATAGTTTATGTAGTGATTGGTGCATTATATCTATACCAATTAGATCCAGGTTTGAATCCTACAAAACATTTATCTCATATACTTTGTTTTAACATTAAAATCATCACACATTTCCTTAACATGATTTGAACCCACCACCATTTGGTTGGGGAAACACCACTTTACCACCAGGCTATCTCCTTGAGGACTTATCTCATCTACTACTTTCACACTTTTTTCCCTGTTGTAAAATTATTTCCATTTTTTAATAACTAATTAATTTAATATTTTATTGATCCAATCACGTGTAATAAATATGATTTAACATAATAATAAGTAAATAAAACAAAATACATTGTTATAATTAATAAATAGTACATCAAAATTCAATTTTTAAAGACATGTTTTAATAATTGTATATGTGTTAACCGGGTAAATTGCATTTTATTCAATTTATGTAATACACTGTTTTATTTAACCTTTGTAATACACAGTTTTATTCAACCTATGCAACACATGGGTTTTATTTAAGATATAACTTTTTATCACTTAATATATAAGATTTATATTTATTCAACCCGTGTAACACACGGGTTCTAACCTAGTACATATGATAAAGTAAATCAATTTTGAGACACATGACAATCATTGAGGCTATCTAGAATTCTATTTTCCCGCCTTAAACATAATCCTTTTAGTTTCATTAGTTAATCCTAAATTCAAAAAAAAATTAATCCTTAAATCTTGGAAAAAATAAATTAATCCCTACTTCATATTTTTATCTAAATTTTATTTTTCAAATTTAAATTAATACGATGACATCTTATTAATAGATTACATTTTATTAATATTGTTATACTAAATCAATAAAAAATAATCCTTAAATCTTGGAAAAAATAAATTAATCCCCACTTAATATTTTTATTCAAATTTTAATTTTCAAATTCAAATTAATATGATGACATCTTATTAATATTGATTACATTTTATTAATATTGTTATATTTATTTTTGTAATTTACAATTGATTACATTTTGTTAATATTATTATACTTTCTATTTATATTTAATGTTATTATACATAAATATTATATTTTTTAGTATAACTATTAATATATATGTATGACAAAAAGTAATATTGTTTTATTAGTATTATTATTATTATTATTATAACTGCTATTTGTTTTATTTATAATTGCTACCGTTATTATTATTATTGTATCTTTCTGATATTGAAATATTTGTGTATGAGATTTTAATCAAGTTACAGGAAAAGTCTACGAGCCAGTCTAGGAGTGTGCGTAAGCAGTGGCCATTTTTTCTATGAACACCTAATTTTGTTATTTGCATTGTGACCATATATCCATAGATCTCCACTTCCACTATCTGTCGGTTTTGCAATGACAATTAATATAAGCCATGGTCAGTCACTATCCAAGGTTGGTTTGTTTTTAGCATTACCGGATTCACCCATGGTCAATTGTATCTGACATTATTAATAATTAAAAGTAGAGACTTGGTAAAACTACTAATTCTAGATAGAGATGGTAAAGTTATTAATAAAAGATGTAATGTTGTGTACAAATACATATATAGATATTTATGGATTATGTGAATATTTTTTGGATTCAAATTACTTTCGGTAATGTGCGAATTATAATTGTAACCTTTTATTTCTCGTTACATAAATGTAATGTAATACGTAAATACAAGAATAAGTATTATATAATATATTTATTTTTGTATTATTTTCAACAACAGTTTGATTACATGTTTTTTTTTATGAATTTTATAATACTAAAGTACATCATCTTTATATTAACTCATTTATGTCAATTTGGTATATAAATGTCTCAATCTTTTATTTGCATTTACAATAAATATTTATTATAAAGTTTAAATTGTTCAACCCATGTAACACATGGGGAACTAACCTAGTACTTTATTAAAGGAAATCTTGTAGTGTTTATAACAAGGTCGGCCCAAGGGTAATTAAACCCAAGCAAAGGCTTTAGGCCACCACTTGCATTGGGTCTCCAAATTAAAAATACAATTTTGATATATATATATATATAGGGTTGGGTTCATTTCAGAACTCTAAATAATTGCAGAACTTTCAGAACTCCTAATAAACAATCATTTTATATGCATTTTTTTTGTATTTATGGTCTTTTTATCTTCTATTATATGTATTTTTATGATTACATACATGTTAAAAGTAGTTTACATATGTTTAATAGCCAAATTATATATATGTGTAATAACTAATTACATATATGTAAAAAAAAACTAGTTTACATATGTGTAATTATAAAATTACATATAAAAATTGATAAAATTACTCTTAACATGTATGCAATCATAAAAATACACATAATAAATAATAAAATTATCCTAAAAATAAAAATATATAAATAAAAAGACTGTTTATTAGGAGTTCTGCGAGTTCTGTAAATATTTATGGTTCTGAAATGATCCTGGCCCTATATATATATATATAGGGGTAAGATCAAATAAAAAGTTTGTTTTGCCTAAGTAGGATGAGAAGTAATCTTAACCATTCATTTTTCAAATCAATGGTTAAGATGAAAGTGTAGGAAAAAGGAGTAGTGCAATGGTATCTTGGGAAAATTATATTTATTGACTTTCTCTCTCCACATGCATATTTCACCCCCATTTTTTAAACGTTCATAACTTTTTTATACGACATTATTTTTTCATAAAAATTTCACCGTAAAATCGAGCGTCTTTTTATCTTTAATTTGAGTACCATATTGCTATATAAAATATGAAGACTAAAAAAACCCACTAAAATGTGTTGTATTTCTATGTTGTATAACATTTTTTTGTGCTGGATTTTTTTGTCTTAAATTTTTTTTCTCAATTTTTTGTGCTGGATTTTTTTGTACTACATTTTTTTGCTGAATTTTTTCGTGCTATATTTTTTTGTGCTAGATTTGTTTGTGCTATATTTTTTTGTACTACATTTTTTGTGCTAGATTTTTTTGTACTAGATTTTTTATTGTATTTTTAAAAAATAAAAGGGGTGGCACATGTCATTTTCACTCCTATTTATAAGGACCAAAATGCCCTTCAATCCTAATTGTTAGGAGTGCCACATGTCATCATCACAATCCTTCTTAGGCTACTTAGGCAAAATCCACTTTTAGTGGATCCTTCCCCTATATATATATATGAGATGGATTTGGGCTAGGTGGCATTTGTATTTGGCCATCTTGGCTGATGTGGCAATTTAGTTTAGGAGGGAATTTCGTTCTACAATCACGATTTTAACACAAAAAGGCGGGATCCGAATGCATTTGGGCGACCCAATGATCCATACGGATCCTTTATATCCCTTTTTACTCTCCTTCTTTCTCAAGCTTCGCCATTCTACACAAACCCTAAAACCAAAGTTGTTCATCAGGTTCTTTCGTTCAATAATCCTTCGTCGCCGCTTTCATTCTTCATTGTGGCGATCAGAGGTTTGATAAACGTTCAATTCATTCTTCTTTCTCAAGCTTCGACATTCTCCACAAACCCTAGAAACTAAAGTTGTTCATGTGTCGTCTTCTTCTTCCCCTGAATCAATCCCTCACCACCTCACCTCCTTTACCTTTATCTTTCCGTTGTCATCTATACAATCCGATACCACCATCTGCTAATTACCTTTTTTTTCTTTACCTGTTACCTTTTGATCATATTTATTTTTGTAACGATTGTACTGATGTTTGATTTACTCAATTTTTTTATTTTGATATTTGGGAAAATTGATAAGCAGGTTATATGTTGCAGGCAGTTTTGTAGGGTATAAACTAAAGCTTGAACGAAGATTTAAAAAGCCAGGGATAAAGCATGTGGTTTTCAACGAAGATGCTAACAACTTTAAGAGAGAGAAAGCTTGAACGAAAATGGGGGAACAATTCTTTCTCTGTATGTATCTACATATCTATATCCATTAATTCACATACATAAAATTTATGCATCTATCGGTTTAATTATTTGCATTTTGAAATTATTTGCATTTTGATATCTCTGACACAGGAATAATTCATCGATGTCTTTCTATTTGACGATCGATTGTGCATCAATTCAATCTGATTTGTTCAGTTTTCGTGATTCAGATCAGGTTTATTTCGTTACTCCGAGTTAAATTTATGTTTACGGTACATTTTAAATAATGTTGTTTTTATTAGATTGCTTTTTTATTTAGTTACCCAAGTTTTTTGATGAATTAACTATCTAATATAGGCATATGTTTTTATCATGAGGATGATGTAGCTGGATGTTTGAGTATAATGCAGATTTTGCTGATGAATTAGATAAAAGGTAAAATGCATCGGTTTCTTTTCCAATTGAGGTATTAATTCAGAATAAAAAATTCATACCAATTTAGCACCAGAAACTTTGCTTTGCTGTGTTTTGTTTGATTTGAGAAGATTCCAGCGACGTAAGATTGAGAAGGACATGAAAAGGGCAAGGGTAGGAAGAATGTTACACATTCTTTAGTGACTGTAATGATGGTGGTCTAAATCAGTGAAGAAACTTATTGAAATAGGTTTGTCTTCGGTTCACTCTTACTTGAGTCTTGAATTTCGTTGAAGGCCTTTCCCTATTCTGATTCATGTTGTTGACAGATAAAACTGAAAAACGTATGATATGTTTTTCATTAACTAACACTCACACGCGTGAATAATTATTTTATTCTTAAACGATTGTTGGACATTGTGTTGGTAAATCAATTTACACAGTTTGTGTTTTTAGTTTTAAAATCTGATAAAGGATTAGCGCTTTTTTAAATGTGTTTCAAAACATGGTGTAATCAGATTGTGTTTTCGTTATATGTAGCACCGATTACAAAGACCTTGAGCACAAAGGTTGCATTCCTTGGTGGATCTCGTTTGTCTTCTACACGCGGATTCTTTTGAGTATGACCCGGTTTAATTCGATAATCTTCATTGTAAGTTATGCTTTGGATTCGGTATTTATTTTATTTTTGGATTTATAAAATTTCACTTTCACGATTGGAGTGTGAAATTAGAGTTTTCTGAACGTCTTTTCACTATTGCTTCTGGTCTATTGCCCTTTAAGTCGAAAGAGTTTGCTTTTAAAATCATCTAGCAGGATAGGTATAATCTAATATCATATATATTTTGTTATAAAAGGTGGCAGTGAGCTGTTAAGATGGAGCCGCGGTGGTCGCCAAAAAGTGACACCGGGCGATTGAAATAACGTTTCCGGTGGTTTCTGGACCCTATCGAGTTGTTAAAAGCTTTGGTGTGATTTGGTGATGAGAGGCCGTCACTCGTGTTCAATTTATAGGTATTTAGGGGTTGTGTGGATGGTTAAAAAGTCCCGAAAGGACAGCGGTAATGGGCTCTCAAAACTAGACAACAAAGTCACACTTTCGGGCGTGATATCGAGACAACATTGCATGGTACAATGCAGCAGTGAGTTGGGATCTTTTGCAGCTATTCGAGAGGTGCTTCACGGTCCGAAACTCTCTACAGACAACCACGGTAAGTGTCGGTAAGAGCTGCCAAAACAGATCTAGAACGTGAAGAAAACCATGATTGCAATTTTTATTTTTTCCATTCAAGTGTTGAACGGAAAAGTGGTTTTCTAAAATATATGTTCTTCGGTATGATTTAGGTTTTGGTAGAGGTAAACAATATATCTATTTACATATAATAAATGACAAGGTTTCCAAGAACATAATCCGCTGGAAGTAAGGTTACCTATGCAAGTTTTATGATCATTAGCTAACTTTGGTTAACTATACCAGTCTTATATTTTTTTTATTAATTGCTTAGGGGCGAATATGTTTCTAACTTGAAGAGATGAATAATGAGGTGACTCAGTTACTGGTAAAGGTTGAAAGCTTTACTATGCAAGAGAATACATTGGATGAAAGAATGAGGTTAATTGATTAATTCTTACATTTTCGGTATCCTTGAAATCGAAATTTGTTGTTGTATTATTATTATCATGAGTTTTTTGTGTTTTGCTAACCAGATCCCTGCCCTAAAACGGCCACGGTTAACACCAACTTTATAAAATAAAAATTTTTAAAATAATATATTTCTTAAACGGCCACGGTTAACACCAACTTTAAAAATAAAATTTTTTAAAATAATTTTTTTTATTAATTATTAACCACCAAACCATCTTCTAAGGTTTCTCTTTCTGTTATCCCAACTCTTTTTGAAGTCAAGGCAGAAAAAGGTCTGTTTAGTGGCGTCATGGTTTAGACATGGGTTGGACGGAATTACGTGGGGTATGGTGCTGGAAAAGACAGGTATTAACTCACGTTGAAGCTGCTGAACTGCAGCAAATGATGGCTTTTCTGCTGAATGTATGCATGTCTTCGACTAAGGATCGCTGTTAATGGGGTCTTCACTCATCAGGTTCTGGTTTCTTTTCGGTTAGTAGTGTGCAGAAGTGTATTCAGATCCATCATAGAACGCTTCCATATTACGTAGTCGCGTGGAATGTATGCAAGAACCACAATCCAATACGCACATGTGTTATCCTGTAAGTTGACTTTTGTGGTCAAAATATGCATGTTTGTATCTTGATAATCATTGTGATGAATTAGAATTTAGCATTTCACTTATAGTAATCCTTCTTATTTATTTATTTTACCAAACATCGTACATTTTTTAAAAGTTTTACATTTGTGTTTTACAAAATTTAAATGGTCCAACCCGTGAAGGAGGTTTATTCTGTAAGTTGATTTTATTTATTTTATCAATTCTAATGCTTATATGAATGATGTAAACAACAAAATGTTTTAAACAACTATTATCTATAAAACTTGACAGGTTCGATACGTTTATCCAACACATATTAAAAAATAGCTAAAAAGGGAATGGTTCATATGCATCAAACTGCTCAACCGGGGTGAGAGTCGTGTAAAGTGTATATAAAAAGTCAAATTGCAAACCATAACTGAACCAGGTCTTGATGCTATGACTTTTGATTCTATAAGTAATTTTTATTCCCATTCCTTCTGCAGTAATTCTTTTTTTGCCCTTACCTATATGGTATTGTTTCAAAATGAAAAATAAGGTGGTTTGTGTTTATTGTATTGCTTACATGCATAAATGTGCTGAAAAATGCAGATTTTGGATGTTGATTCTGCATAAAACTGTTGATAAATGCAGATTCTGCATAGATGAATCTTCATTATTAACTATTTAGTATTTTTTTTATGCGTTTGTCTTTGTAATGTACATTTTAGAGGTCAACCTGGGTTATGTTGTATGTCTAATTAGTAAAGCAAGTTATGTTAAAAGCTTTAACTAGATAGTAAACCACTTGAAAGTCTTCTTTCTATCCAAATGCATAGAGTTGCTTTTATTTTAGTAAATTCGATTACTACCGTAATAATCGAGGCCTTGCAATCAAGCTGTTATTATTGCTTCCTAAACAACGCGGGTCTTGCGGTTCAATACACTTTGGATTTGGGTTGCAACACATGTTGTGCATTCACATTTCCTATCAGACTTTAAGCTCCATGTGAGAATGTGTATGTGATTGTTCATATATTTAGTTTAGGTGTATGACAGACAGTTTAATCTCTTCTATGTTGTTTGTGGTCTTAAATCTTTGTGTATAGTTTTCATTAACGGTGACTTATGAGTCTGACTATTTTATTTTACCGAATAAAAAATGAATTGTGTTTGCAGTTATTGCCAAATGCTTTGTGAGGAGATATTTGATAAAGATCCCTAGAAACCCGACAATAATAACTGCAGCAGGGGAGCATTCCTGGAGGATGGAGTTTGTAAAGATCGGGTGAGATTAGGGGTGTGAATTTCTGACACGACCTGAAAACACGACACGAACCTAACACGAAATTCGTGGGTTTAGGTTAGTCAAAACGGGTTCGGGTCAACTCGGTCGGGTTGACGGGTTGACCCGTTTAACCCACTTATAGTATATTTTATTTTATTTTACAATATGTTTATGTCATAAATTAATTTGAATGTGTATTTTATGCATTTTATAACTTAAATAGAGAGATTGACATAAAGTTTTATAATTAAAATGCAATTGTATTATATAAATTTGTGTACTTTAAAGTAAAATTTCAATTTTAATATATTAATTTGCGAAAAAATTTTAAAAATTCGAAAATTCGGGTTGAGCGGGTCGTGTTCGGGTCAACCCGCTAATATTCGGGTCGTGTTCGGGTTCATATATATGACAAGATTTTTGGGTTTGGGTCGGGTTCGGGTTCGTATAAAATTTTCGGGTTCGGGTCAGGTTGAACCCACTAACCTGCGAACCCGACCCGTTTAGCACCCCTAGGTGAGATTACTGTTTTTCCCATGGATGGGAGGAGTTGGTCAAAGATGTCGGATTGTGTGTTAGGGATATTTTCTTAGTTTTAGCTAATTGACACTTTAACTTTTCAAGGTTTATTACCTTGTGGAAAAGATGTTCCGATTAATAAAATAAAAACCAGTTGGGTTCCGTTTTTGTTTATCTATTTGTACATACAAATTAAATTGGTTTTTAACCGATTGCTTAACTTTTGTAGATGATAATGATGTTGTCAAGGATGATGCTCAAGATGGCGATGATAATTTTGAATGTGGTGATGTTGATGAGCTTAAGCCATATGATAATCTTTGCTTTGAAAAGATCCATGGTGGAAAATGTTTAGATATTACATGGTAACACTTTTTATTTTGGTGAATCATCTTTCTACAAGTCAATAATGATGAGAAAATCAAGATCCATATGACTTCAGCATATGCCGATATACAAAATTGGAAGATTTTAAGAACCATCAAAAAAGTATATTTTTAAAAGTTTAGAGAGGCATCAGACATTCTACATGGATAAAACATTTGAGGTAATGTTATTGAGCTACCACACCTATTCGATTAGAAGTCTCTTTGAAGCAAATAAGTATTTCTTCGTGCGAGAAATGTGTAAATTTCATTCATGTATGCCTTTAAAGAAACTGTAGTTCGGAATTCTTGTGACATATATTGAACTTAATAAATTAGAGTTGAAGCCCACCAAGTTTTAGGAGAGGAACATGGCTTTAGCCAAAGAAGTTGCTGCACTTAAGTTGAAAAAAAAACCACAAGTATTTTGGTTATGAAGTTAACATCTAGAAAATAACGGGTAGAAGTGGTAAAGAAGGGCAAATTATTGGGGTTGGGTAATGAGTTGACATATGTTTGTTTCAAACTCCATATGGGGCTGGCTGGGTCGATCGATATATTTACAAAAAAAATATTGTATTATACATCATCCAAGTGTTTGAATAAATAAAAACAGTTGTTTGGGATAGTGAGTATTTGAGTGTGTTGAGCAGAGGAGGGTGGCTTTGGAGAAGTATTTTAAAAAGTTGGCTGCTCATCCAGTTATTCGGCATAGTGAGGAATTGAGTGTGTTTTTGCAGGTGTATGATAATTTATCATTGATGAATGTCGCAAATGTGGGTGCGGTTGCTGATAGTAGGGAGGTGGTGCATTAGGGGACACGGGGACATGAGAGAGAGATGTGGTCAAGATGTTTAAAGAGTTGAGGCAGTTGGTTACATATTTTTGGGGTGGGACGAAGCCGCCTTTGAGGGAAGAGGAGAAGGATTTCTTGGAGAAGAAGATGAAGTTGCAGGGTTTTGAGTTGAGTTGTCCATTTGAGTTTGTCTTAAGAAAAAGTTTTTGTTTATGAAAATTTATATAGCTTTGTTCTTGGCTGATGAAATTTTGACCTTAGCTTAAATTTTGACTTTACCTTTATCATCAGCCATTAATTAGCATACAAAGTTAGATGTTATATTTTGGGTTTTTTTGGAATCCACATATGAAATTATTAGCCTTTGAACTCGATATGTAGTTATATGCCTCATGAAAGTAAAAATTCAAATTTGAGTGAACTATATTGTTAGTCTTTGAACACGCTATGTAATTATGTGCCTCATGAAAGTGAAAATTCAAACTTGAGTGAATTGTATGAGAATAGGCAACAAGCATACAATGGTTTGCTCCCACGAGGCATTGATGTGAACTTAAAACTCAGAAGGTATGTTCTTTTTTCTTGCTTTTCTTCTTCCTAACCTGAAAGTGAGAACACACAGTATTAAATTGTTGTAGAATTGAAGATTTTTTAGTTCACCAGAGAGCAATAATTTATTTATTTAGACATACCACTTTACTATAGAATTCGTAGAAGAATGGGATTGGGTAAAAACTCTCATAATAACCCTGTATGGGATACCCTATATGGTAAATATTATTTTTTTAGTTTTTTTTTCCTGGTTACATCATTAGATTCAACTATTTTAGTTAAACTAAGTTCAACTGTTTGATATCTTTGAAATGTTTTGCCTTTTTAATAACTCAAATTATATTTTTGGGTTTTATTTTTTGTCTAGAATAGCATCATCTTCCTGTTGAGTCGCCAACGATTGACTTAAGCAAAAGCTAAATTGTCGTTCCAAATACAAGGATACAAGATGCTACCTGAAATCCCACCTGAACAGTTACAAGATAAGTGGCTGGCTGAGCCCAGATTATAAATGCATGCAAAAATGCAAAGTTCACTGTGACGGGTTAACAACCATGGTGAATGAACTGGCAGTGGTGTATACGCTGAGAACAAATGAGCGGATAACATGAGTGGCCGTATCGGTATTATCATTCATAGTTTGCAACTGTAATTTTTAATCATATTTCATATTTAACTACGGAAGTAGCACCTTTTACAATGCTTTGAATGGCTTCAAACAGGGAGCCTTATGAATTTGCTGCAACAAATAACGAAGGAGCTTCCCTTGACAGTGTGAGTGAATTTGCTGCAACAAATAACGAAGGAGTGTCCCTTGACAGTGTGATATTATTCTTTGTGAATGGATTTACAAAATCGACAGTGTGAGAGAAGTTGGAGCAGATCTTATTTGAGAAGTTGACTTTTCGAAGTAATTTATGTTTGTGCGTCCCTTGACATGGCATAAGTAGATTCTTCATCATTAAACGGGTTAAATAATTAATTATTTTTTTTCGAGTTGTATCTTATCTCAAATTTTATACTTTAAAAATTTGCTGAATTGGAAATGGTTCGCTTTCTTTACATTTTCTTTTTGGTTTATTTTATGTTTACTTAGAATGGTAGTTATGTGCTTACAGGTGAAGGAGCAGGGAATCTGATCAAAGCCTTTTGATATGTTACCAAACACCCTTGGTAACCTGCGTCAGGTATACACTAATAGTGTTCAAGGAATTTAGTCAAATGGGTCAAAAGTTGCACGAACTATGACTAATGTAGTTTATTATGGACCAATCCAGCATGTTTTAACCCACAATAAGCAACACGTTTTGACATGTTACGTATTAATGAACAGGCATGGGGCCTACTTAGTTTCACCGATGTTAATGTTCAATTAATACACCTTATTCGTCATGCATTATTTTTTTAAATTATATATACAATTGTGTTGAATAAAATTTAAATATCACCCGTGAGTACTCACGGATGATAACCTAATATTTTATTATATAGTTGGTTTAACACTACTGCTGGGCATGGGCTTTTAGTTATGGGCTGAGTTGAAGGTAGGCATGTAAGGTTTTGTTATGCAAAATTCATGTTTTGGTCTTTACTTCATAGTATATGGGCTTTTATATATTCTGTTATAACCCTTTTTGATCTAAGCGGTTAACAATGGTTTATATTTTACATTTGAAATTTAAAGTTGATGGGATTATTTAACATATTTAATCACTAACATTTGTTATTTTTCTTTTTTGTGGATAAGGTTGAAGTGCTTAAGCGATACAAATTTGGCATAGCTTTTAAGAATGTCATTGAGGAAGACTATGTTACTGATGAAGTCATATTGTGGAAATGTTTTTTTGTTGGTGATGGGAATCTATGTATCAAACAAGACATGTCAATTAAAGATGATCATTTTATTCTATTTGACATGATTTTTGAGTCAAAATTTGATATGATAGTTTTTACTTTACAAGAAACTTTGGTTCATCCTTGAGAACGACGTGTTGCATGTGTTAAGCAAAAAGTTTAGGTTCCAGTAATTTAAGATTCTTTTAACAATCAATTAAACGAATATGATCAAGTTTTTTTTCTTTCTCTTATAAATATACATAATATCTCATCATCTTCATCCAATTGAATACTCATATATCATTGAAGATGTTTAATTGTTTTTTACGTTATCTATCAAACAAAAAGATGAATTCTTGGGTATTTCTATGTTATTATCAACTTTGTTTCTATATAATATGTTTGTATTAATTTACATTGTGTATATAGATTTTTCCGAGGACTTACTACAATTGGGTTGGTGATTACAAGTTAGCTCCTGATGGATGGTATGGTTCAAATCATTATCATGGATGGAAGAATTTTTTTATGTCAAAATTAGGATAGCATGTTCGTCATACTTTTTCCACGACGGATGATCCAATATGATTTAATCGTTAATGTTACCAAAGGATTCCTTGCTTTTGTTTCATTATGAAGGCAGTTTAACTTTTAGATAATATGCTTTTATCAAGATTTGGCACTTGCTCGAGGTGATTTCTTATATTGCAAAACCTCCCAGTTCTCCGAATATAAAGACTATTTGGTAATTATATTAGCTTTTCCTAACCATATATGGTTGGTTGTTATGGAAAAACATGGTCAAACTCTTTATATGACTACCAGATGGAATCACTTCCTAAATTTTTTTTACCTTTTGTTATGATATCGATTCATCTAATAAGCCATACATGCTTTATAAAATTTAGGAAGTTAATATTTTGCTTGATGATTTGTCTAATGAAGTCGAAGAAAACGTAAAAAACGTACCGATTACCATTGTTTTTAAAATTTGGTTTCGATATTTGTAAGGCTTTATAATTTTAGTCTTATTTTTTTACATATTCTTTAAACCATATAAGGTCAAAATAAATAAATAAAACGTAAATATATTTTTTGTTTCCGAGTAAATATATTTTTTCAAATTCATTTATATTTGACTTTTTTCTTGCTTCTTCAAGAATCTTTTTATTTTGGTAGTGATATTATATATTTTTTGGAATGTTCCATCAAAGTCTAACAAATTACTAACAAAACAATCACAATTGATTTCTATCAATATATATTTGAAAATATGTATCTGCCGAAAATTTATTAATTTTTTAAACAATTGATTTCGAATTATAAGTGAATAGAACAAAGGAAATACAAATCATATAATGCAAAATATGTATCTACCGTGTAATAACATTGATTTCGAACTATAACCTATATATATATTTCGAATTCTTATTGTTATATTGTAAAAAAAGGCTTTTCCACATTAGCCATAACAGGAGTAACAATTAGGGTTTGTAGGTTTTCAACATGGGTGAAAGTTCATCAAGGTATTTTTTGTTTTTAATGTTATCAAACTTTTGTTTATTTATTGTTTGTAATTTGTGTTTCGAAAAATACCATTAACATGTAATGTTTTATTAATATCATCTTTTTTGAAGCAGTATCAGATATCCTTGCTTTTGTAGGCACATGAATCGAGCGGACGAAGTTTTACTGATAATTTATAAATTCAGACATGAATTATAATTATAACTTATTTTCTATCCTTTGCTTTATCAGGCGATTCCTTCAGACGCTGCGTCCAAATTGTGGGGTAACGATAAAGCGCCTACAAATGTTCTGATACAAAGTGAGGATGGCCGAACATTTAATGTTTCTTTAAGCGAAGCCAAAGGAAAATATTTTTTTTTCCATGGTTGGTCGAATGTTGTCAAACATTTACGACTGAAAGAAGGATGTTTGGTAGTCTTCAATCCTTTAGATTATACTACATTCAAAGTAACATATTTCATTGATGGTGTGAGTAGTAGCTCTTTCTGGACGTCGCTGTTATCTACAACATCTCACTTTACTGTAAGATTATTTTTTACTTTCTCTTTATTTATGTTAATATATTTAGGTTTTCTGAACAAAAGTAACATTTAGGTTTTCTTATAACAAAAGTAACATTTTTATTATTTTTCTTATTTTTCTTTCTACAGCTCATTCCCGAGTCTATCCTGCCCAAAATCTTTGATTATACATCAAATGATATAATTTCCATTATAGATATAGGCAACAAAATCTTTCACGTTAAGATTGAAACGCTTGATGGTAAACTTGGTTTCACCATTGGTATTGATGCGTTTGTTAGTCTGTTTCAATTGGAGGCCGGTTGCTATTTGTTATTTACAAGAGGTTTTGGGAATTATTTCCATTTAAGAATTTTTGGTAAAAACGGTATTGAAATTAATTTTGCTGATGTAGAAGTTGATGAGGTAACTATACATTTGCTTGCTTCTTTATATATTTAATTACTATATTGTTATTCTAATAAATGTTATATGTTATTTTCAGCCTGAAGTTGCACCTATTGATTCAGTTGGAGAGCCAGCTATTGATGAACAACAAGATGGTCGTCTTTATAAGTTTTTTTCGTATGGCTTCTAAAGATTTCGTAAGTTTTAATATTATTCTTGAAACTACTAAATATTAAATATTACATATTTTTAATTGACATAAAAATACATTATTCCTTTTATATTCTTCTTCTGATTAAATTTATTTTAAAAACAATATAGCGGCTGCCTGATAATGTTTCAAGGATGGCTAAACTTGATTCTGATTTAAAACCTATCACTGTCAGACTTCTGCATCTGACTCAGCAAGAGGAGTTTCCCAACCGTACCAGACGTGAAAAGAAAGGAGAAGGTTTTCGTTATGCGTTATGCAAATGGTCAAGATTCATGAAACGTGTTGGCATTAAGGATGGTGATAGGGTTCACTTTTCTTTTGATAAAACTGATCAAGTCTTGAATGTTGAATTGGTTGTACCTCACAAAAGGAGTACTGATTAGTTGTTTTACATTTAGGTTTTGGATATTTGGTTTTCATATGATATAACATTTACTTATGGTTATTAGTTTTTAACAATGTTTAATGGTTTTGAATTTCAAGTTATTACATCTTATCATATGTTAGTTTACTATTAGTGTTTCTTTTAATGGATAACACAATTTTGACATTATTCACAGTGCAAACTTTATCGATAATTGTTTCGACTTCCAATGCAGTTTTTGTTATGATATCCATTCATATAATCAGCCACAGACGGTTTTATCATTTATTCATCCACCTTATTCATCATACAATTTTTCGTTTATTAATATATATGTATATATTTATTTGTTTAGAAAGATAGATTAACAACCCGTGAGTATTCACGGGTTATAACCTAGTATATATATATATAAATTCAAATTTAGCCGAGTAAATGTTGGTATTAAGTGTCTTAGTGGTACATTGGTCTTTTAGTTAATGAAGTGTTAATGGTTTAAGAATTCCATGGAAAAATAAGCATATTGTAACTGCGTATTCATTTTTTTATGAAAAGTGAATGAACGAAAGTTATTAAAGAAAATTTAGATTAACATATAAAATTAATTGAGTTGAATGTGTATGTAATAAATAATATAATGAGAATAAAATGCTCTTTATTATGATATAACTTTTGTAAAAAAATAATATCGTATGAAAAAATTATGATCGTCTAAAAATCATGGGAGAAAGAAAAAAGGAAAAGGCCGAGCTCAGCATTTTCCACATATCCTAGCCTTTTTTTAGTCTGCACCCTAGCCGTTTAAGGGGTAACGTCTAGGGCTATGACTTTACACATTAGTCTATGTCTCCTAAAGGAGCAAACATATTTAAATTATATTGGTACAACTGTGGGTCTCGCCAACTATAGAAAAATGGTGCTACTTTCTACACCCCCGCTAATTACTTTTTACACCCCTCTCCTCTCACATACGTACATGTGGGGGGGGGGGGGGTGTTTAGAATCAGCCTAGAAAAAGGCTATAACACAACATGTTCCTTTATGTGTCAACTTTTGCAGCCTTTTTTTTCGTGAAGGCTCTAGGGTCTATTTGGCATGGGATAATGGAATGGATGAGGAAATTGAATGGAATTGACAACGGAATGAAATGGATCATTACATTTCATTGTGATGTTTTGTTACTCATGTGTGAATAGAATGAATCATTACTTTGTACAATTTGATAAACAACAAAAATAAGAAGTAACGAAATACAGTTGTATTAAAAAACGAAAAAAAATATAAGTGCCTCAATAATAATAACATAGTAATAGTAAAAAAAACTAATAATAAAAAATTTGATATATTAACATAAATATAAATACAATAATAATAATAATAATAATAATAATAATAATAAATTTCTGTTTCTTTTCATTCCATGAAGGAATGAAGAAAAAATACCCCCATATCAAGGAGTGTAAATTTTTATATTTGGAAGGAGTTACGTTCCTTTAGAATGCTTCATTCCATTACCACATGATAACCAAACATGTTTATTTTCATTCCATCAAAATGATCAATTCCATTCCACCTTCTATTCCTTCATACCAAACGCTATCCTAGAGATTTGTCATTTGCAATGTTTATTTTGAAAAGAGTAAATTGCCAAAATCGTCCCTGAGGTTTAGGCTTATTTACCAGTTTCATCTAAAATGACATTTTTGTGCCAAACAGCCCTTTACCTTTGGCATTTTTTGCCATTTCATCCAAACCACTAGAGATTTGTCATTTGCAATGTTTATTTTGAAAAGAGTAAATTGCCAAAATCGTCCCTGAGGTTTAGGCTTATTTACCAGTTTCATCTAAAATGACATTTTTGTGCCAAACAGCCCTTTACCTTTGGCATTTTTTGCCATTTCATCCAAACCACTAACTTAGTTTACTTTTTATGTTAAGTTGAAGGATATTTTGATGAAATTGACAAATATAAAACCTCAGGGATGATTTTGGCAATTTACTCAAACTCTGTTTAATTTCTTTTATTTAATTAATTTTGTCACATATATATAAAACAAAATATAAATGCAGTTTTTACAAAAAAAAAATTAATAGTTTTATCACATAATTTTTATAAATGTTCATTCAAACCGTTAACTTGGTTTATTTTTCTGTTAAGGTGAAGGATGTTTTAAATTTTATAAATTAAGACAGAAATTAATATCCAAGTTTTTTTATATAGATCAGTTTATAAAATAAATATCAATGGTGCACAACACATAACAATCGATTACAACTTTTAGTATTTAATGAAGCGTAGAGATATAAAAAAATTGTAAAACGTTACATATTTTTAAATGTGTTGAGCACTTAAGAAATATGTTGGCAGAAATAAAATATTTATCTAATTAATATTATGAGGGTAACTAACTAATATTTATTACGAGTGGTTTGAGTAAATAAACTTTTGGTTCATGACATTATACTTACTATTTGGTGGGTAATTTTAACGTTTAGTAACGATACGTTGTTTGACAGGGGGGCAGTGGATTCTGTTTTTTGTTAGGAGCGAATTTAAAGAGTAAAAAATGAATTACAAACTTGGTACATATGATAAGATTTGTTTATTTGACATTTTTCTATAAGGTCACTAGCATTTTAGTTTTATAAAATTTAGAGGTTGGAAGTAGATTTTATATTTATAAAACTGATGTATATAAAAAAAGGAAATTAATTTTTGTCTTACTTTATAAAATTTAAAAGATCCTTCACCTTAATAGAAAAAAAATAACTGAGTTAGTGGTTGGATGAAAATTTGTAAAAATTATGTGACAAAACTATTAATTTTTTTATAAGAACTACATGTATATTCCGTTTTATATATATGTGACAAAATTAATTAAATAAAAGGAATTAAAAAGAATTTAAGTGAATTGCCAAAATCGTACATGAGGTTTTATACTTGCCAGTTTCATCCAAATATCCTTCAATTTAACAAAAAAATAAACTAAGTTAGTGGTTTGGATGAAATGACAAAAGAATACCATAGGTGAAGGGCTATTTGGCACAAAAAAGTTATTTTGGATGAAACTAGCAAAGCGACCTAAACCTCAGGGACGATTGTGGCAATTTACTCTTTTGAAAATTATATATATATATATATGTGTGTGTGTGTGTGTGTGTGTGTGTGTGGTTAGGGTAAAATGAAAACTTATACGAGTTATCAGAACTTATAGAACTCGGCCTTATGAAATGATTTTTTAGAAGTTTTTTTTTTACCAAAAATCCTAAAAAACATAGTTTTCTTTTATTTACAACAACGGTAAATGCTGTAAAAAGCTAATATCAGCTGTAAGGGGCCGAAAATACCTCTTCGGAATTTTTTTATGGCCGTCTTTGTAACATTTTAATCTAGGGGTGTGAAAGAAATCGGGGCAAAACTCATATGGGAAGGTCGAGTTGCCTAAGTTATCACAACTCTTAGGAGTTTTCCCCTTATCCGAATCTTATATATATATATATATATATATATATATATATTATAATTATAAAAGGTGTGGATTGATGAATAGTATCCACATCTTTTACACTTTCACCCCCTGCAGTTTACTCTTAGACCCTAAACTTCAGTAAAGTTATCAGATAACTCTTAAAGTTCAATAAAGTTTTCTTTGACTTTATTTTTATGTTTTTCTATTCCGGTTTTTATATCGGGTATCAAACAACCCCAACACTCTAATAAACTTTTCTTTTGACTTTATTTTTATGTTTTTCTCTTTCGATTGTTATACCTAGTTACGCTATTGTATCCATACCATAATGAATCAAACTGAAGTCGACCAAACTCTCGCCAGAACGCACGAGAAATTTTACTAGTTCTAATTGGTTAATGTATATCATTGTGATTTTCCAAACGAAAAAAAATAAAGATTATACTTTTATAAATTAGTATAAATAAAGGTAAAAGGAAAAGAACATGCAAAAGGAAAAGTATAAAGAAAGTACGGATGAAATAAGATAAGCACATGTGTTTCACTCCCTTAATTAGTATAAAGAAAGTATGGATGAAAGTAAAACAAGCACATGTGTTTCACTCCCCTAATTAATACTCATTCCATTCCATTCCATTCCATTCAGGGGTTATGAAAAGGCATTGGTTATCCATACATCCCCATTTTATTTGTACATCCTTTGAACCCTATAGGAAGCGTATATGGCAATACGGTTCCTCTGAGTCCAAACATATTGAGCAATACACTTCCTATATGTGTACTTGAAGTACAAACTTTTCAAAAGATGGTTAGCTAATGTTTAGGGGACCAGGAGAATCATATAGGGTTATACGCTCTCTGAAGGATTGTTTTTTTCAAAAGACCAGTGGAATCATATAGGGCCATACGTTTCCTAGAGCAATTTTTTTGCAAGAGCTGCATATTGTTTTTAATATCTTTTTGAACTTTATTTTTTTAAAATTAATTAAGTTGGTGTTTTTGTTATAAAATGATATTGATTTTTTTGTTATAAATTTATTAAAGATGTAGTGAAATTAAGCAATCCAAACAAACTAAACATATCCAAATTAAACAAATATTACAAATACTTATAATTAAATTCAATTGTTTGTACAGTACTGCATCATATAATAATAACATAAACCACTATCGTCATCAATCCTCGTCAGACTCCTCGCCAGACTCAGCGAGCTCCTCCTCCGTAAAGTCGGACCACGCCTAGTAGAGGGTGACGGGCTGTGTCGCGTATAGGACGTGCCTGGAGCCTATAAAAAAATTAAACAAAATACTCAATACATAACATTAAATTGTTCGTAGAAAATGAAATAAAAGAAAAATAACATACCGTATGGAACGACATAAGAAAAAGCGGCATGGTCTGGCCGGACTGAGGAAAATGTGGCATGGAAAGGTCGGGCTGAGTATAGGACGAGCCGTAAGCCTATAAGAACTTAAACAAAATACCCATTACATATATTTAAATTGCTCGTAGATAAATGAAATAAAAATAAGATAACATACCTGCATGGACGGGATTGGCTGGGTAAAGGATGGCATGGTCCGGATAAACTCGTGGTGGTGGACGGGGCGGAACCGATATACCCATATACTTATACATTTCACCCATTTCACTCATCAGCCACCCCATATCATCATGCTTCCGGTCCATCTGGCGACCGTGGGATGTTATCTCCTGACCAAAGTACCGACCAACACTGACCTATAAATGATCCACCTTATATACTACCACGACGCTGCTTTTTCCCACGTGTAACAATATAATCCACTAGGTAGAAGACGGTTGGTTGACCGAGGCAACCTAATCGCAAGATAAACTCTTTTTGGATGCTAATGATCCCCTTCTTCATGCTGAGGCGGGACCTCAACATCATATTGCCTGCCCTCCTACTCAGCCTATAATTAAATGGGCTCTAGTTGGATCTTGGAACAAACGTTATTAATGTACGCCTCTAGTTTATTTTTATTAATATATATATATATATATATATATATATATATATATATCAAAAAATAATTCGAGCCAACCGAGATAAACGAACTGAGCGGACCTTTGCTCATGCTCAGTTCGTTTCAAACCGAAACGATCCGAACCGATCGCTGTTTCAATCGAGTTGAATCCAACAAGCAAATTCCAAACATTTTTCGATCAAGCATCGAACGAGTTTCGAGCGTAGAGCAATTTGATCAGCCCTAGATAGGTGTATATGTATATAGGGATAAGCTCAGTAACGGATTATAAGACCAGGGGAACCATATTGCCCTATACGCTTCGTATACTTTAGTGACAGGGGAATCGTATTACCGTATACGCTTCCTATACTTTACTGACAGGGGAACCATATTTCCCTATACGACTCCCTGACCTTTTCAGACCTATGGGAATCATATTGCCCCATACGCTTCCTATTGGGGTCACTTTTCAGACCTTTCCAGTTCTGAACTACGTGCACGTCAGAGAGTAGATACATCGTACCAATAGGAAGCGTATTGCCCAATACGCTTCCTACTGGTGTCGCGTTTAATGCTTTAAACCCTATGGGAAGCGTATTGGGCTATACGGTTCCTATTGAGGGATGTTCAAAAATTGTGGGGGATGTGTAGATACCATCACCCTACCATAACATTAAAGGTGATTTAAAATCCAGACTAGCTAGTCAATATGTCACATTATTTCAAACTCAATTTTTTCTTGCAACACTAAACTATTACAAATTCCCACCTAATTATCCACCTTATCATCTACTTTTCCTTTTATTTAAACTATTTATAATATAATTATTGTGTGTTTTTTTTTTGATAAAAAATATTAAATTTTTTTTTGTGTGTTTTTTATCTATTTTTAGGTATTTTTGGTTGTGTTCACATTGGTTCTCGCGGTTCTCGCAATAAAGGGTGGTTCCTAACGGATCTTTCTCCTATATATATATCTGAGTGAACTATTATTGGCCCTTGATTATTTTTTAGATTAAAAGGGTAAGACTGATATTAGCCAAGTATTTTTAATTAAAATCCCTTAATTTTCTCATCTCTTAACTCTCTCTTTCTCTCTCTCTCATTAAAATCCCTTGATCTTTTATTTTTAATTAAAATCCATTAATGAAAACAAAACAAGGAACATAATACGTATATGTGCATACGTATTATGTTCCTTGTTTCGTTTTCATTAGTTTCATAATTTTTATATGTATCTACTCGTGTGCATGCATAATATACTATAAGCTGTTAATATACACATATGTAACCATTTCTGAATATAATACATAGATGTATAAAAATCTGTACACATGTGTACAAACTAACAGCTGTGTATCTTGTATAAACTGATAGTTAGTGAGACTGTACACATGTGTATAAACTAACAACTGCGTATCTTGTATAAACTGATAGTTAGTGAGACTGTACACATGTGTATAAACAAACATATGTGTATCTTCTGTAGACTAATACTAGCGAGACTGTACACATGTGTATACACTAACAGCTGTGTATCTTGTATATACGGAAACTAGCGAGTTTTAGGGATTTTTATTATATTCTCTAATACATGCAATTTATTAAAGACGAAAATACCCTTTTGTCAATTATTTTAAAGGGAAGTTACAACATTATAATTACAATCTTGCCATTGTTTAAAAATCTCTAGATGATGTAATCCAATGGCCGAGATTAGTTCACACAGTTCACTCTTGTAACACCTCGAAAAATCACGTCCAATGAAGTATTGACACGTGTAATAAACCCTAATGAAGTCAAACGTTGAACTTAAGGGACTAATTTTTCGAAAAATCGAAAACATTGATTATGAAAGAACTGGAAGTATTATCAGACCAAAAATAAGTTTCTAAATAACCTTTTACGGTTTTATATTCACCATTGAGCCACTTGTTAATCAAGTGTAGCCGTTTATGTAATTAATTGAAAGTTTGCGCAGAAAAGGGTTAAAAGAGTCAACATGTTAATTCTTACCTCTGAGTGACCTTTTAACAAACCGAGAGCCTCATGATATTTGATTATACTCTCGGGATTTGCCAATCATTGGCCACCCAAGGCTTTTATGCCCAAAAATGAAGTTACGCGCAACTTTGCAAGTATAAGGGACTAAAAGTGTCAATATGTTTAATTATACCTCTGAATGACCATTTATCGAGCCCGAAGCATTATGATGTTTAATAATACTTTCAAGAATGCCTAATATGAATTAGATGAGGTTTCAATGCTATTAAATGATGAGTTACGCAAGTTTGCGCATTAAAATGACCTAAAGCGTCAAACTGCTAAAGTATACCGATTCGTATGTTATCGGACCTTCCGGAATATGACCATGAGATAAACATACCCTATTTATCTTTAATATAGCTTAGATATAGGCTTAGAGGTGTTTGGTGCGCTAAAATAAGCTTTTAAGTCATGCAGGGACTAAAAGTGTCAATTTAGATATAGGCTTAGAGGTGTTTGAGAAAAATCCATTCGTCACGCAATTTGGATCGTTTTTCGCGCTTATGCGCATTCTGTCGTAATTAAGCGAACATCGCAATCGTACGACCAAACGAACCGACATCCGGGATATTTTTGAGCATGTTTCATGTCCACAATGTTTAGGCATCATTTTAGGGCCTTAAAGTTGACTTAACGAGCCTTAAACATGTCGGAAATGGCCTTAATACGCAACGGGGACTGAAATGGAAGCTTTGGAAGCTGTTTGCTGATCAGAAGGACCTTAGCGTGACACCTAGCCCCCTTGGCGTCACGCGAGGCCCTTTCAGACCAGCAAAAGTTGTTTAATCAGTTGTAACAGCTGCTAAACACCCCAAAGGCCAGTGCCACATGTTAATCCCTGATGTTGGGGGGCCATTTTGAGTTACCACAAGTTTGCAACAAGTGTAGGGACAAGATCAAAGCACGGTATTCGAGGAACGATCCTAACGGTGGTCCATTTCCTATAAATACCCACCTCATTTTCCTTCAAACTCACCCCTTGATCTGAATTGTTCTAAGTTGGAGCCTTTGTGCTTCATACCTGAACATCCTAGATCAATTCCAACCTTGCTTTGACCCTTTGTAAGTGTCCTTTCGTGCTTAGTTTAAATTTCTAGCGTTATAGCCGAAAAGTCAAGCGTTTTGATGAATGCTTTGACTTTTAAACGGTTGAGCCATTGTTCGTAATGAACATGGCTACGTGACCGTAATTAGTAGGTGTTAAACCCTCAAAAAAAGGCACCTCCTAATTACCACGGTTACTTAGTATAATTGTCGGGTCAAATAAAAAGTCAAACGGGTTTGTTTTAAATAAAACTCATAACTATTAATATAAAAACCATAAAATCAGTTTTCTCTCTTTTATAACTTGGTAAATATTAGTTGAACATGCCTAAGCATGATTCAACCCGATAATTCTAAGTATAGGCTCGGTTTGGAACCGAAAGTCGCAAAAGTTGACTTTTGCTTTGACTTTTAGTTCTGACCCGATTTAGCTTAGTTTAGATATGCCTTAGGATTCCTTTAGGACCAGGTTATAGGTTGGTGTAACCCTCTGAGGTTATACAACTTGGATCCTTAGTTATCCTATTCATTGCATGTTTCCGTTATATGCTTAAATGTTGCCCATCATGCCCTTTTGACCCCAAACCTCTTTGCTACTGATTTTATATAATAAATAAAGTATTTTGAACTTTATAACCTGATCAGAAAACTCAGATTTCCTGTATAACCCAGAAATCGCTTAAAATGGCTTTTTAAGCGTATTAAACGCATAGTTTGGGTTTGAAACCATTTTGGCATATAAGACCTATTACCAACTGATATGACCTATTAAAATAAGTTATTCTACTGATGTATTCGGACCCGAATCTCAGAATTTTAATTAACCTCTTTTATAATCTTTAAAATGACCAAAATACCCCTACGGGGCTTATTTTGAGATTAAACTCGCTTTGGGCATAATGGAAGATATCTTACTGATGTCACAACATATTTAAGGCATATTAACTTAGGAAACCTGTATATGACTCTTTTGGTTACTCGTTACGCACTTGTCGCGTGCGGATCGGCTTATGTGACTAGTTCGCATATATTAGCCGAAACGGGTCAAACCATATCATTTTCGTTTCAAAATCCAGAATGTGTTTAAGTTACCCATATTAAACAAGCATACAAACTTGTCGGGTCAAAACCACATTCTAAACCGGTCTTCGCTTTAACATGCGTCTGACCGTATCTTCCTTTTGAAAACTAACCGGTCTAAGTCAAGACTTAATTAAAGACCCGTTAGGATCCTAATAGGTTATTAAAAACCTTCGTTCCAGATTAGGAGCCCAGTATAAGCTATCTGTACTTGCTGAATTGATATACGGCTGGGATTGAATTTATATTTAGCTCAGGTAAATACTTTTAACTTATTTTCCCTATACGGGCTTGGGGCACGGTATATAAAATACCGCTTGGTCGGGCATTAAATCTTCCATCGTATGGTGGTTAATTGATAATTTAATCGGCCCGTTTAAATATGTTTTGTTTACTTAAAGCCTTTGGGGGGTTAATGACCATGTCCCGGATATCCTTGGCATCATTTTACGAAATGGCCACGACCTAAGCGCGGAGTGTAGGCGTACACTCGCCAGTGCATAAATAGTTAATGTGGTGTGTCTATTGATCTTTAACTCGGCACGATCCGGGCTACTGAACGCATAAGGAATATGTAATTCTTTTACAAGTATTATATTCAAATAATTGTCCCAAGTTATAAAAGATATTTTTTGCCGAAGTGCATTCAAATCAATTTTCAAACTCTTTTCAAAATGAGCCAGTTGATAGTATTTACCAGTGTAAACTGACGTATTTTTCAAAAGGCTAAATGCAGGTACTATACGTAATAGGCTGGCTACTCCAGGCATCAATAATCAAGTCTCGCAAGCTTTAGATGTTAAAGTCTATTGAACAGTGTTATCTTTCTATTTTAGATCCGCCTGTGGATCCTTTACTTTCCGTTGTAATACCTTGATATTACGTTATATTCGGATTGTAATATATTTATCTTTTGCTTCCGCTGTGCATTCATATATATTGTGTTGTTTGACTATGATGATATCAACTACGTCACGATATTCCCCTACCGGGCCCACCGATGAAACGTGGAATTCGGGGTGTGACAGGTTGGTATCAGAGCCAACATTGAGTGAATTAAACACTATCCTTTTGTGTTTAATCTCAATGACACAGTAGCACATTCCTTGACCTTCTGAGTCTAGACTTAACATAGGAATGTTCTCGTCTCTATCCGGAGAACTATTGCTTTCAAATTTATATACTTTTAATATATCGCCAAGCAAAGGAGCCGTAATGGAAATCCTCCCCATCCGAAGCCGAGGAATGCGGAGCCTTGTACTGCGATGAGGATAAACGTGCAACCAAGGAGAAAACATTCAGAAATAATATGAAGAAGAAACTCCTTTTGCTAAAGATCGTTTCCTTATATAGTCCTTATAAGGACATAATTATCTTTCAGTCCCTTCGAGGACAACATTATTCCTTTCAAGTCCCGCTTAAGGCAACTCTGTACTTTTATTTTTATATAAGTGGATTGATTAAATTTAAGTTTTCATTCTAAACATGAAATAAATGGAAAATAACATCCCTTTTATATGATCTACCATTATAATAAAATGGCAAAATCTAAAAAGGATAAGACCTAGCCACGTGTTATTTTGAGACAGGACCAAGATGGTAGTTCCTCAATTAGATTCAGATCCTTGTTAACACCTCAATTTAGGATTGTTCTGCGTTAAATATTAAAAAGAATCTTAAAGGTAAAACCTAGCCTAAATGTCACTGCAGACAAGGCCATGATGGTAGAACCTATTCAAGAGATTCAAACCCTTGTTAACATATGTAACATGTTAACATTCCTGGCAGACGTGGTTTGATAAAATCGCATGCGTCATCCTTAAATAAGATTACTCCAAATTCCCTTATTTATATAATCATCCCTTAAGGATGAAGTGCCTACGGGCTATAATTAACGTCCTCTGAGACTAAAGACAGTGGTAGCCTACAACTCCCTGTCAAGAAAAGGTAATGAACTTTGATTCAAACCTTAATGCCTCGATTCTCTGAAATCATGGCTTATAAATTAAACTTGTCTACGCGACTAGGCCATTTGTGCTATTATTAACTTGTAAATTAGGATTTATGATAAAAATCCTGAATAAAATAAATATCCTTCCTTCCCTGCCAGTATACATATTAAAAAGAATCTTAAAGGTACGACCTAGCCTATATGTCATTCCAGATGAGGCCAAGATGGTAGAACCTATTCAAAGGTTTCAAATCCTTGTAACATTGTAAATATGTTAACACTCCTGGCAACAGTGATGCGATAAAATCACACTTGTCATCTTTATATTAGGAAAATTTTTCCAAACCCTTGTTTAGCCTAATGATCAATAGGAATCATGGCTAATAAACGTCGAACATGATGAACACATCAAAACATCCCTTGGGATGTATACCTACGGGCAAAGATGAATGCATGAAAAAGATAGTTTTATTTCATAACTTCTTGTCAAGACAATGAACTATGAAATTTTCCGATCCAAAGGAATCATTGATTATGTTTTAAAATTTCCCTAGTGGCAAGGCCTCTGAGCCATCAAAAAGTCCTTTGGAACAAGGCCTTGTGCTATATATAAAGGATGTTAGTATGACATTGGCAGTCGTGATTTATGTCCCCTGTCTAATAAATATGAAGGATTATATTCCGTTTAAACGCCAAAGATGGTTTATTTAAAAACTTAGGCAAAACATAATCAAATAAATTAAATACTATCTATTGGCCTATATGGTTTAATTGCACCATGGCTATTCATTCATCAAATTCGACAATTCGCTATATGATTAAACAAATTATTACTACTTGGTTTGTAGCCTTCAAAGCTTCACCATGGCTGACTCCTCTGAAGCTCACAACCATCCAGTTGATCAGAATAATGATGCAAGACTGAACTTAACAAGCACTGAGTTACAGGCTATGATAAATACAGCCGTAAACAACGCTGTGGACCGTGTGTGGAAGGATCATAAGCGAAAGTGCGATAAAACCCCAAATAAAGGTTGTAAAAAGGGTAAGACCGGTTCAAACCATAACCCGTCCAAGCCAAAGGAGGCAAAGCCCAAATGCAATAACTGCAAGAAGCAACATTCTGGAAAATGCACCCTCGACCCACATGCTAAATTATGTGGAATCTGCAAAACCAAGGGTCACAAGACCTTGGATTGCAAGAAGATGGAAGATGCGACCTGCCATGGTTGTGGCGAAAAAGGGCACATAAAGACCAGCTGCCCAAAGAAGGCGACTGAAGGAAAAGGAACTTTAAATGCGCAAGCTAAGCCTTGTGGAATTTGTAATAAGGAAGGGCACAAGACTTTGGAGTGCCAAGACATAAAGGATGTGACCTGTTATGGTTGCAATGAAATAGGGCACCTCGGTACCATTTGCCCTAAGGCTGCCAAGGAAGGAGCAGCTAAGTCTGGCAAGGATTTAAAGGACAACCAGCAGCCAGCTGAAAAGACCAGATGCAAAACTTGTAGGAAATACCACCTCGGGAAATGCAGATTTGAATCTCAGCCTCTACCCTGTGGAATCTGCAAGTCCAAGGAGCATAAGACCCTGGATTGCAAGAGATTGGGAGACGCAACCTGCTATGGTTGCAATGAGAAAGGGCACATTAAGACCAACTGCCCTAGGTACGCTAAAAAGCCTGAGGAAGCTAAGAAGATCAAAGCTGGAAGCTCTCCACTGGATGCTCAAGGGACTGTTCAGGATAACAATGTCACAACAGGTACTTTCTTTATCAATAGCACTCATGCTAGAGTATTATTTGATTCAGGTTCAGATAAGTCTCTCGTAGACAATAGATTTTGTAAATCATAAAAATCTGCCTGTTAAAACTCTAAACGTTAAGTATAAAGTAGAATTGGCCGATAGTACCTCAGGGACTGCTTCAGAAATATTAGATTGATATTTTATATCTATTAGGAATCACTCTTTCTGACATCCTTATGGCAAGCTTTCAAGCTATCCAAATTCATCACTATAATAAAGACAGATGAGACATTTTGATTCCCTGTCAAAAAGATGATAGATTAGGACCAAACTTTAAATGCCATTAATGGTCTTTTGTGACCTAGGCTAAGTATAATTGATATATATTAAATAACGTTCATTAAGAATGTTAATGCTATATTGGTCTGTATGGTTTAATGAAACCATGGTTAGTATATAAGGCCATGAGGATGAAGAATAGTAGTTGTCGGATCGCAACTAAGAAATTGATTCATTTAATAATAGGAACCATTTCTTCTGTTCCTGTCAGAAATCTCTAAGTCATAAAATTCTAATGAACCCTCTCTATAGATAAAGGACATTCGCATGTAATTGATATCTCTTTAATCCCTACTGATTACGAATACCAAATGGTATGACAAAACCGTCGTATGAAAATTGATGTATCTTAATAAGTTCCATAGATTGCTTCCATGCCTGATCAGTATGGAGGTTTAATGCATGGAACCACAAAGATATCCCAATGATCATATGGTACTAAAGTCAACTAATAGTATTCAAAGATGACATCCATAATGGAATTGTCTAAGTAAGTGCCTCTGATTAAGAAATCAGTGGACTCGTAACATAAATGTGTCACTTATTTGACACCAGCAAGGATGGATGAACTGGAGCCTGAGATTTGGAAAATCTCTGTAACCTCCTTGTATCTTGATTATCTTCTCCTAAGACTACCCTGTTTACCTCCCGAGAGACAAGTAGAGTTAAGATTAACATCCACCTTAGGGTTGGAGTGTTGTAAGAACTCCGTGTTGATCATGGAATAATCGAAACCCTGATTAAGTAAACTTTAAGATAAGAGGTTCATATAGCCTAACTCGATATTCCAAGAGTTGATAAGAAAGACGGTTCATTTTGCTTATGCATTCATTACCGCAACCCTATTTTAACAACGATTAAGAATCACCATCAACTACCCAGGATCGTTGAGTTATTCAACCAGCTTTAAGGATTAGCTACTCCTTAAGATTAGTTTTAAGAAATGGTTAGGATAACCATCCCACCTAATGATAAGCTTTTCTATAATAATTGATATGTAAGTATTAAGGCTGCTCCTTTGGAGACCTTGTATAGATGGAATGTTAAACATCTATTGTTAGATAAAGAATTGGTAAGTCCAATTATCAGGATCTGAAAGTTGCCTAAGAAACAACAAATAAGATCATACAAATCCATAATCGATTGTAAGTTGCCAGTATACGGCAGGAAATCAAGGATTTATAAAAATAGCAACCCTCCTAAGTTCTGGTTAAAAGATAAAGTTCAACAATAGATAACACCCTAGAAGGGTGTGCCGAGTTGTAATTTTCAGGTTAGTTAAGCTCGGAATATATAAAGTCATTCGAAGGATTCGAATGTATCAAGACTAAATGGCTTACGAGCTAAGACCCAATTTAGGAGCTTGGTGGAAGGCGCAATGTGACCCACACTAATGATTTAGCGACGTGTCACCAATAAGTCGAAAAGCACTATCACATAATGATATGCAGATCTATGATAGTATGAGCAACCTATGTCGATTGAGAATCGACAGGTTAAGGAGCTCCAAAAGAAAGTATGCACCTATTGTATAGGTCAACTGGGATACCCTTGGAGGCCCAAATATACTATGGAAGTTAAATCCATGATACGACAAAAGTAATTCCTTTACTTTAAGCAAATCTCGAGGTCAAGATTTCTTTTAAGAGGGTGAGGATGTAACACCTCGAAAAATCACGTCCAATGAAGTATTGACACGTGTAATAAACCCTAATGAAGTCAAACGTTGAACTTAAGGGACTAATTTTTCGAAAAATCAAAAACATTGATTATGAAAGAACTGGAAGTATTATCAGACCTAAAATAAGTTTCTAAATAACCTTTTACGGTTTTATATTCACCATTGAGCAACTTGTTAATCAAGTGTAGCCGTTTATGTAATTAATTGAAAGTTTGCGTAGAAAAGGGTTAAAAGCGTCAACATGTTAATTCTTACCTCTGAGTGACCTTTTAACAAACCGAGAGCCTCATGATATTTGATTATACTCTCGGGATTTGCCAATCATTGGCCACCCAAGGCTTTTATGCCCAAAAGTGAAGTTACGCGCAACTTTGCAAGTATAAGGGACTAAAAGTGTCAATATGTTTAATTATACCTCTGAATGACCATTTATCAAGCCCAAAGCATTATGATGTTTAATAATACTTTCAAGAATGCCTAATATGAATTAGATGAGGCTTCAATGCTATTAAATGATGAGTTACGCAAGTTTGCGCATTAAAAGGACCTAAAGCGTCAAACTGCTAAAGTATACCGATTCGTATGTTATCGGACCTTCCGGAATATGACCATGAGATAAACATACCCTATTTATCTTTAATATAGCTTATACATAGGCTTAGAGGTGTTTGGTGCGCTAAAATAAGCTTTTAAATAATGCAGGGACTAAAAGTGTCAAAAAGCGCACAAGTTTGCGTTTACGCGCATATCTTACATTCTGGATATCCTCGGACACCCAAAAATTTATGTAAATACTAAAATATTATATTTTAGTGTTTGGCTTGAGAAAAATCCATTCGTCACGCAATTTGGACCGTTTTTCGCGCTTATGCGCATTCCGTCGTAATTAAGCGAACATCGCAATCGTACGACCAAACGAACCGACATCCGGGATATTTTTGAGCATGTTTCATGTCCACAATGTTTAGGCATCATTTTAGGGCCTTAAAGTTGACTTAACGAGCCTTAAACATGTCGGAAATGGCCTTAATACGCAACGGGGACTGAAATGGAAGCTTTGGAAGCTGTTTGCTGATCAGAAGGACCTTAGCGTGACACCTAGCCCCCTTGGCGTCACGCGAGGCCCTTTCAGACCAGCAAAAGTTGTTTAATCAGTTGTAACAGCTGCTAAACACCCCAAAGGCCAATGCCACATGTTAATCCCTGATGTTGGGGGGCCATTTTGAGTTACCACAAGTTTACAACAAGTGTAGGGACAAGATCAAAGCACGGTATTCGAGGAACGATCCTAACGGTGGTCCATTTCCTATAAATACCCACCTCATTTTCCTTCAAACTCACCCCTTGATCTGAATTGTTCTAAGTTGGAGCCTTTGTGCTTCATACCTGAACATCCTAGATCAATTCCAACCTTGCTTGGACCCTTTGTAAGTGTCCTTTCGTGCTTAGTTTAAATTTCTAGCGTTATAGCCAAAAAGTCAAGCGTTTTGATGAATGCTTTGACTTTTAAACGGTTGAGCCATTGTTCGTAATGAACATGGCTACGTGACCGTAATTAGTAGGTGTTAAACCCTCAAAAAAAGGCAACTCCTAATTACCACGGTTACTTAGTTTAATTGTCGGGTCAAATAAAAAGTCAAACAGGTTTGTTTTAAATAAAACTCATAACTATTAATATAAAAACCATAAAATCAGTTTTCTCTCTTTTATAACTTGGTAAATATTAGTTGAACATGCCTAAGCATGATTCAACCCGACAATTCTAAGTATAGGCTCGGTTTGGAACCGAAAGTCGCAAAAGTTGACTTTTGCTTTGACTTTTAGTTCTGACCTGATTTAGCTTAGTTTAGATATGCCTTAGGATTCCTTTAGGACCAGGTTATAGGTTGGTGTAACTCTCTGAGGTTATACAACTTGGATCCTTAGTTATCCTATTCATTGCATGTTTCCGTTATATGCTTAAATGTTGCCCATTATGCCCTTTTGACCTCAAACCTCTTTGCTACTGATTTTATATAATAAATAAAGTATTTTGAACTTTATAACCTGATCAGAAAACTCAGATTTCCTGTATAACCCGGAAATCGCTTAAAATGGCTTTTTAAGCGTCTTAAACGCATAGTTTGGGTTTGAAACCATTTTGGCATATAAGACCTATTACCAACTGATATGACCTAATAAAATAAGTTATTCTACTGATGTATTCGGACCCGAATCTCAGAATTTTAATTAACCTCTTTTATAATCTTTAAAATGACCAAAATACCCCTACGGGGCTTATTTTGAGATTAAACTCGCTTTGGGCATAATGGAAGATATCTTACTGATGTCACAACATATTTAAGGCATATTAACTTAGGAAACCTGTATATGACTCTTTTGGTTACTCGTTACGCACTTGTCGCGTTCGGGTCGGCTTATGTGACTAGTTCGCATATATTAGCCGAAACAGGTCAAACCATATCATTTTCGTTTCAAAATCCAGAATGTGTTTAAGTTACCCATATTAAACAAGCATACAAACTTGTCGGGTCAAAACCACATTCTAAACCAGTCTTCGCTTTAACATGCGTCTGACCGTATCTTCCTTTTGAAAACTAACCGGTCTAAGTCAAGACTTAATTAAAGACCCGTTAGGATCCTAATAGGTTATTAAAAACCTTCGTTCCAGATTAGGAGCCCAGTAAAAGCTATCTGTACTTGTTGAATTGATATACGGCTGGGATTGAATTTATATTTAGCTCAGGTAAATACTTTTAACTTATTTTCCCTATACGGGCTTGGGGTACGGTATATAAAATACCGCTTGGTCGGGCATTAAATCTTCCATCGTATGGTGGTTAATTGATAATTTAATCGGCCCGTTTAAATATGTTTTGTTTACTTAAAGCCTTTGGGGGGTTAATGACCATGTCCCGGATATCCTTGGCATCATTTTACGAAATGGCCACGACCTAAGCGCGGAGTGTAGGCGTACACTCGTCAGTGGATAAATAGTTAATGTGGTGTGTCTATTGATCTTTAACTCGGCACGATCCGGGCTACTGAACGCATAAGGAACATGTAATTCTTTTACAAGTATTATATTCAAATAATTGTCCCAAGTTATAAAAGATATTTTTTGCCGAAGTGCATTCAAATCAATTTTCAAACTCTTTTCAAAATGAGTCAGTTGATAGTATTTACCAGTGTAAACTGACGTATTTTTCAAAAGGCTAAATGCAGGTACTATACGTAATAGGCCGGCTACTCCAGGCATCAATAATCAAGTCTCGCAAGCTTTAGATGTTAAAGTCTGTTGAACAGTGTTATCTTTCTATTTTAGATTCGACTGTGGATCCTTTACTTTCCGTTGTAATACCTTGATATTACGTTATATTCGGATTGTAATATATTTATCTTTTGCCTCCGCTGTGCATTCATATATATTGTGTTGTTTGACTATGATGATATCAACTACGTCATGATACTCCCCTACCGGGCCCACCGATGAAACGTGGAATTCGGGGTGTGACAACTCTCAACCTATTGTTCACTCTAGAACCCTACCTTATATATATATCCCTCTCTCTCTCTCTCTCTCTTAAAAACGTTAAGAAATCAACAAAATTCAGATCTCACACCACAAATTACATCAAAATCCACCACAATTTCAAGATATTCAACTAACAAGTAGCAATAGGACAATTATAATAGATCAAACACCAAAAAAACATATATAAACATCCGCCGTGGAAGATGAAGATAAAGCTGAAGCTTTCATCTTGAACCCTAAAGACGACTCACTACAAGCTCCCAAAATCCTTGAAGCTCTGAAACAAGCTTCACATGAACTGCATCAAAACCCCGATGTCAACAACCTTCAGATAACAAAACTCTCATCCATAACTTTAGCCGGCCAGATTCCTTTTTCGTTTTTTCCGGAGGCCAGATTCCTTTTTCCGACCTTATTCATTTTCCCGCCAGATTCGGGTTTTGAGTGATGGTGGTTGGGGTGGTGTTGGCGGTGGAGGTTGGGATATGTTGTGTTGTGTTATGTTGTGATGTGTTGTGGTGGTGGGCTGATGGTGACAGTGGGGTGGGTGGTGGAAGTGGAGGTTATGGTGGTGGGTTAAAGGTGACAGTGGAGGTGGTGGTGGTGTGTTGACGGTGGAACTATAGGTGGAGGTTGTAGTGGTGGGTTGAAGGTGATGGCGGTGGTGGTGGGTTGAATGTGACGGTGGAAGTAGAGGTGGAGGTGGTGGTGGGGTTTAAGATGGAGGTGGTGGTGGATTTTACAAAGAGAGAGAGAGAGTGTGTGTGTGAGTGGGAGAGAGGAAGAAGATGAAGGGGCTCACCCATCTTTATATCTTTTTTATTTTTTTAATTGTTAGGGGTAATTTAGTCATTTCGTACACACTTAATTGGTAAATTTAACATACGTTAGTGATAAGGATCACCGAATGCAAAAATTACAACCACCAGGATCAAGTGTGTAATTATTGAACCACTAAGACCAAGTATGCAATATTTGCAAACCACAGGGACCAACCAGAAATTTAACTCTAAATTAAATATCGATCTATTAAATAAATAAATAATATTAGTCATTTTAGTTGTAACAAATTTTAATGAAATTATAGATTATATTAAAAAAAATAAGATAGGATAGTAAAAAAATCAATAAATAATATTTCGTATTTTAATTTAACAAAATAAAAAAATAGCTATGATTTTATAACTTTAGGCTTTAAAGTGTATTTTACCTAAAATTGAAGGATTTAGATGAAATATTTTTTTTAATAAAATAGAAAAAAGTCTTTCGTCTTCTTTATCTTCAACCTAACCTTAAATCCCTCTCTAATCCCCCCCCCCCCCAATCTTCTTCACCTACGTTTGAATTTTTTTTATAAATGTTACCGTTCATAATTCATCGTGCAGGACCCACTCTTAACCACCCGAACCATCAGCTCCAATGGATTTGGCCACTTCCTGACCGATGAGTCACCACCACACATCGCCCCTCGTCCGCTTTCATATGCTCTGGATTTCAGACGCCTCAAATAGACCACCGTGTTGGAGTTGCTCTTAAAAACAATATAATAGTAGTGAGTTAAAGATGATATTATGTAAATACATCTAGAGGGGTATTGTGTAAATATGTTTAGTATAGCTCATTGTAACCCTAATCACAATCAAATACAAATCCTTTACGATTACACACAGTTAAAGTGTTTTATTGTGAAACAAAAATACACTAATTTTTATTAAATATTTTGATAGTGGAAATCTTGTAGTATCTCAATACTATAAATTAATACTATAAATTAGTAACTTATATGTGCATAAATGACTTGTATCTAATGCTTTAGGAGTTTTTATTGGTGCATATTATGTGTGTTCACCACTGTGCGAATAGGCTATGTGTTGAATATTGTGTAGGTTAATGTGTTTAGGATGCGTATGACATGAACATGTGAAGGAGTCCTGCGCATGTAGGTATGCAGGAAGCCATGCCCATAAATAGTAGTGTCATGTGCTTAGGAACATAAGTTTTGGATTAGCGAGGAGAGAACCTGTGTGGTCTCTCCATATTGTCAATGATATATGCTCTTTTGGTATATTTTGGAGGCTAATACAAACAGGCGATAAAAACGTTATGTTGCCAAAATTTCTACCGAATTAGTATTCTACATCCAAACTTTTGACTTAACACACCGAATTGTCGTAGTGACGAGATGAGTGCCCAGAAAAAATTGGCGATAATTTTTTTTTCGAGATTTTAACGACATATACGGGTTGTTCAGAGATACGGTAAAGGATTCAAAGAACTGTCAAAGATGATGAAATCACAGAGTGTTGAAGATAGTGGGGTAGTTATGGAAACACATGCATAATAATTATCATTTGGTGAAGTGGCTATTAATGGGCCAAAACCTAAACTTCCGCATTGATGAACCACTGCATTTTTTGGAGTAAATTGTCAAATATTCCACAAAGTTGAGTTTTGAGAGAAAAGAGAGACCAAAATATGCCAAGTTGAGGGGGAATTTTTTTAGAAATTCTGAAGTCATATTATAAAGGTCAGAATTTGCAAAAAATGAGGAGGAATAAAAATTTAATAACGTCATATATTGAAATTCCGGGATTTTTGAAAATTCAGACAGAGATGCAACAATATTCGGGTGGGTGCTTCTGACTCAAATTGTTTGATGACACATAGTTATAACACCCCGTGTTTCGAAAGTCAAAGTCAAATTCAAGATTGAAGTCAAATGAAGAAAAGATTGCTAATTACGATCTGTCACTTCTTGCTCAACTCCTGTTTTGACTTCTTTGACTTGTAGATAATCTAATTATTTTATCGCATTAGTTGTATTATGTGGAGTACTTATTAATAATCGAGGTTTAATCGATATTTATCGCTTGTTTTGTCGCTTATCGCATCGCAACCGCATTCGCAACCCGAATCATGCGTTCTGGATATTGTTTTACGTGTGTGTGCTATTTAGGTGTTACTTGTGCATGTTACTTATGTTTATGCTGAGGTGATTAATCAAAACGCAATCGCAACTCCATCGCAAACGCTAAACGCAGGTTAATTATAGTGATTGTATGTTAGATATAGTAGTTGGGATTAATTGTGTAACAAACGGGTAATTCTACCGCACCGCTCACTCGAAACGCATCGCAAAACCCAACGCTCGGAATGAAACGCCAAAACTCAAATTGTCGGAGCCACTCGATCGGATGGCCATCCGATCGGATTGCCACCCGATCAGACAGTCATCTGATCGGTGACCCACTCGAACCTTTGCACTTTCCTTTTTGGGAAACCCTATAAATACCTACCTGTCACATCATTTGTGATGTGACAGCTCTCACTCGACCCAGCCGCACTCAAGCTCTATTTCTCTCGATATCTTGTGATTCTTGTAAGTTTTCAACTTAAATCTTGTACTTCTACGATCTACACACACTTCTTCATCATTCTCGCTTTTGAATCTTAACTTTTAACCGTGAAATCAGTGGATTTGAGGTGTTCTACGGTGATGTCATCATGGAGTTCTTATGAACTTCATGTTTTGGCTTCAATCCACCAAGAACAACTTAGATCTGGTCGATTTCCACATGAGTAAACAAAGATCTTGCATAGATCTGAAAATATCCAAGGTGAAAAGGATTGAAAGATGGTTTTCTAACTTTCTTTCAACTCTTTTACACTCAAAGCACTCAAAACTGATAGAATCGGAGCTCGTTCTGATCATCTACTCTTTCTTAGTGATGTGTCGGTTCCAGATCGGTGTTCTATCAATAAGACAACCGATCTCGGGCTAAACACGGATCACCGTCTCGAACAGCTGACCGACCGGACTAGGGTGATTCCTGCCCGATCGGATCACCTGGTTGTTGATGGGGTTTCTGTTGTTTGGCACGATGTCATACCGTCTCGAGAAAACCACAAAACTTTCAAAACAGTCAAGTGACAAGACGATCAGGTTGATGGGACGGATTGCCGTCCGATCGGATTGCCATCCGATCGAACAGCCGTCCGATCGGCTTGCACTAGGTTCTTTACTTAAACTTTTTATTAAATACTCAAAGGACTGAACGTTGAACGGATTACCGTCCGATCGGATTGCCATCCGATCGAACGACCATCCGACCATGTGATGTTTGAAACTTCAACCCTTAAACAATTTTCAACATGTTCGGTGACCAAGAGATTGCCACCCGATCGGATTACAATCCGATCGAGTGACAACCCTGCTGTGAACTTGTTCTCACTAGGTGTCCCACCAATCGGATCGTTACCCAATCGAACCGCCATTCGATCGATCGACCTGAAGGGTAGAGATACTTCTGTGTTTTCAAAATGCTTCAACGAAAATTTCAAAAGACAAACCATCATACACAAACACATCAAGATGTCAATCCAATTGAATGGCCATCCGATCGGATGACCATCCGAACGGATTACCATCCGACACTTATCACTTTGCACCATTTTACGCGCCTCTTATCGTTTATGCTATCGTTAACTGTTCAGGCTAATCTCTCTCAGCTCTCCCTTCAATCCAAGAGAGTGTTTACTTGTTAAATACAATATGTGAGTATACTCAATCCCTTTCTGCTTTACGCACTTTTGGGTGTTACATACGTTATCTATATTCAAATCACAATCGACACACAACGCAAATACTATTTATACGCTAACCGTTATTGCATGCTACGTGTTATTCAATGAAGGCTTGTATGTTATGTTAACAAAGTGATTGTTTCCTGACACCTTAGCAATGATAGTACTATAGTTTGGACTCAGCACCTGTCGTGGACAGGGGTTGTTAAGGGCTTTACTTCACGTGTTCCAGTGGGGACAAGTGTTGTGCATTCTACAACTCACAGTCACGTGTGTGCATATTTCTCTGTTGATAACCTACTTGCCTTCACTTTGTACATGTTACATGCTGGTTATGCGTAAACCATTTCGAACTCAAGTATGCTATATCAAACTTGTATGCTCACCTTTGCACTATGTGTATTGACCATTATTTTAACATATGTGACAGGTGTTTAGGATGCTATCTGCTAGGATGCTTGCTATGTGGAACCGAGTTAGGAAGAGTCTAGAAACAAACAAACAATTTATTTGAAATATGAGTTGTCGAGACATGTTATATGTTTTTGAGATATCGCTGTCTGTAATAACTTATTTTGCTTGATGGGTTATGGTATGGGACATAATATTAACTATCTGGTAATGTAGTTGTTATGGAATTTCTCTTGAACAATCTGTTTCGCTCAGTGCCATGCCCCGAGGTTTCCGCCTTCGGTTGGGGTGTGACAGATTGGTATCAGAGCCATAACTATAGGGAATTATGAAAGACTCGACCTAGTCCGGGTCGATGTCTTAGAAATGGCCTAGTCTGTAGTCTAAGTACCAACAGACCGACTCGTGCGAACCCGTTAGGGGTTTCGTGCGAGCTCATTGCTATTTCTCGATCACCTCACACTCACGCTATACTATCACACTGCCTTTCCTATGGCAGTCACACTGCACAGTTTTCTAAAAGAGCATGTGACTAGGTCGAGATTAGGTCTGAAAACCGCAAACTCTCGACTAAATCATTTGCTCGACCTGCATTTTTATCAATAAACAAGAGAATTTGCGTTTAATCAGGAGTGAAATCCACACTTTAACGCAGATTTTCTTATCTATTTTTATCAAAACAGGAACAAAGCAGCTAAGTTAGGGGTGAAACCCGAACCTTGACGATTTGTTCCGTTCTTATCATAGTTTTATAAAACTCTTGCCAAAGCCTCAACGGATTCCAACGACTTGAAGTCACACTGTAACTGGAAGGATGTGTGCCATTCGCCCAAATCGAGGCGAGAGCACAGTCCCGAAAGCCAAAGTGTGTACCAAGAGTCCTTGTGAATAGTCAAATCACTTTGGGTAGTCAATGTCTAACAGCCTGAGATAATCTATTTTTGATTTCAAGCTCGCAATCGCTATTTTATGTGTTTTCGATTCTGAGCCCACAATCTGTTGACTCTGATATTTGTTGTTTTATGTGAATTCTATGAGATTTATTTGGTTTTTACTTGTTTATATGTTTCGATTTTGGTAATTTATACGCTTTCCGCTATCCGCTTTGATCAACACACACAAATCGCGCTGCACATCTATCTCAAAACGCTAACGAATATCTGCTACTTATGGATTCTCGCATGCTATGTTACTCGCTTATGCTATACTACTCGATGTGTGCGCGCTAATCGCAATAGCTATTCTCAAACGCGCGACCTTGGATGATAGGTTTCTATATTCTGACTGCTTCCTGTGATTATGTGCTTCTATGCTTTGCGTGCTTCTGTGACTTATGTGCTCCTATGTGTTTATGTGTTTTATGCTTATGTGCTTATGTGATTATGTGTTTACGTGATCGATTGTGTTCCTGAGCTTTATATGACGTAATTAGAGCAGCGTAAGAGTCTACACTAGGGTTAATCAATATTTGTGTCTGAGTCCTATGGTGATGTCTATTGCAGACAATGTCGTCATTTGGATCGCTTCACTCCCGAACTGCTGGCCGCAAGCATGATGACAAACGCATCGCCTCACTGGTCGCTAACCAGATAGCGAAAGTCATCCCCCAGATCGTCAGTGAATTAAACGAAAACGCTAGCAAGTTGTCTCAAGAGTCTCGAACAGATTCGCCAAAGACTGCTTTTAGCTTTAAGCAGTTCAAAGTTTGCGGTCCGAAAGAATTTACTGGTGAAGATGGTCCTACGGCCATGTTTCAATGGTTTGATTCGATTGAATTCACTCTATGATAGAGCAACTGTCGACAACCTCCGAACTGTTAACGCCACCGACGTCTTCCAGTCCCACGCATTAGACTGGTGGACGGCTGAAAGAAACAAGAGGGGAAACGACGCAGCTTACGGATTGTCGTGGGACGAGTTGAAGGACCTGCTGATGAAAGAGTTCTGCCTCCCCACGAACTCCAAAAGCTTGAGGATGAGTTCTGGCATCTGAAGCAGAAGGATGGAAAAAACGCTGCTTTGACTGCTCACTTCAAGCAGCTCAGTATAATCTGCCCTGACCAAGTTAAGACGCCCGAAATCACCATCAAGAAACACATCCGTGCTCTCCCGGATTGTGTGGCTGATTTCGTCCAAGCTGCCAAGACGACGACCATCGAGGAAACGTTTTTACTCGCTGCTGAGATCAATGATAAGCGAGTCAAAGCTGGGTTTTGGGATAAAGCTTCGAAGAATCTGCACCAAGCAACAACCGCTGCCACCGCTGAAACCGCCGCCGCCCCGCAATCATCAAAGTCCTCTCGTCGCAAGAGGAAGAACAACAACAGTAGCAAAAATTGCGCTGTCACTACCGCTGCCCCGCTTCAAGTTGTACCAGCTCAGCAGCAACCTCAACACCGACCAGCTGCAGCACCAGTTACCTATGCACCGCCGGCCAAGCATGCATATACTGGTCCTCACCCTGCTTGCCCAACATGTACTTATCATCATCCAGTGGGAATCGCCTGCCGATACTGCGTGCATTGCAACATGTACGGCCACTTTACCGCTAATTTCCGTACTGGTCCACGTCATGCTACAGCTCCAGCACAAGGCCCCGCTCCTGCTCATCAAGCTCTACTTCCCACTCCTCAAGGCCAACAAGCGGCTCCTGCGCCCGCGGTCCATGCTAGAGCTTGCTTCGCGTGTGGTGATCCTAACCACTTCGCGAACGTGTGCCCGAATCGAGTGGTGAAGCAAGAGCCACAGCAGCAGCAGCCTCAGCAACAGCAGCAGCAGCAGCAACAGCCAGCACCACGCGGACGAACTTTCAACATCAATGTCCGCCAAGCTCAAGCCGACAACAATATGGTTAATGTTACATTCCTTGTGAATGGTATATATGCTTCATGTTTATTTGATACTGGAGCCGATAACTGTTTTGTGTCGTTAGAATTTGAAAAGCTCCTTAATCGTAAGCGCGCTCATCTCCCGTCGTCATTCGATGTTGAAGTTGCCACCGGAAGAACCATCGCTGTCAATTCTGTTTTTCGTGATTGTACTCTTGAACTCAACAATCACATCTTTCCTATCGACCTTATTCCGATGCAGCTCGGTAGTTTTGACGTCATAGTAGGCATGGATTTTCTTCGTGAGAATCGTGCTGAAGTAATTTGTTTCGATAAGATGATTCGCTTCTCGCTTGCTAATGGTGATTTATTGTGTGTATATGGTGAAGTCGAGTCGAAGAAACTACAACTCATGTCCTGCGTCCAAGCTAGCAAGTATCTCCGTAAGGAATACAGAGCTTTCTTGGCTAACATCGTAGTAGCGGAGAAGGAAAAGAAAGGTAATCCTGGAGTGAAAGATGTCCCCGTTGTTTGTGAATTCCCCAACATCTTTCCCGATGAGTTACCCGGTTTGCACCAAGTTATGATATCGACATTCGCATCGACCTCATTCCTGGAGCCAATCCTGTTACTAAAGCACCTTATCGTCTCGCTCCGTCCGAAATGCGCGAACTCTCAAGTCAGCGCCAGGAATTGCTTGATAAAGGCTTTATTCGCCCTAGCACCTCTCCTTGGGGCGCGCCAGTCCTTTTCGTCAAAAAGAAGGATGGGTCATTCCGGATGTGCATCGACTACAGGGAATTGAATAAGCTGACAATCAAGAATCGCTATCCCCTGCCCCGAATCGATGATTTGTTTGATTAGTTACAAGGTGCTATCTGTTTCTCGAAGATCGATCTACGCTCAGGCTATCACCAGCTACGCATTCAAGAGGAGGATATACCCAAAACCGCTTTTTGCACTCGATACGGTCACTATGAGTTCGTTGTTATGCCTTTTGGTTTAACTAACGCACCCGCGATTTTCATGGATCTGATGAATCGCGTGTGTAAACCATTTCTGGACCACTTCATCATTGTATTTATCGATGATATCCTGATCTATTCCAAGTTGAAAGCCGAACACGTGCAACATCTACGTTTGGTCCTCGAGCTACTCCAGGGGAATCGACTCTATGCCAAGTTCTCCAAGTGCGAATTTTGGCTGGAGGAGGTTCAATTCCTCGGTCATATTGTCAATAGTCTAGGTATTCACGTCGACCCGGCGAAGATCGAAGCTGCTAAGAGTTGGGTTACACCTAAGAGCCCGTCTGAAGTCCGTTCTTTTCTCGGACTAGCGAGCTATTATCGTCGATTTATTGAAGGATTCTCTAAAATCATCGTGCCGCTTACTTCCCTCACGCATAAAGACAGGCCTTTTGTTTGGGGTACTGAACAAGAGTCTGCCTTTCGAACCCTCAAGCATATGCTCTGCAATGCTCCCGTCCTTGCTTTACCCGACGGAAATGATGACTTCGTTGTCTATTGCGATGCCTCGAACCTTGGTCTTGGTTGTGTTCTCATGAAACGGGACAAGGTTATCGCTTACGCATCTCGTCAGCTCAAGATCCACGAGAAGAACTATACATCCCACGACCTCGAGCTAGGCGCAGTTGTTTTTGCGTTGATGATTTGGCGACAGTACCTTTATGGTACTAAGTGTACGGTCTTCACCGACCATAGGAGCCTACAACACATCTTCAGCCAGAAAGAACTTAATATGCGTCAACGCCGATGGGTGGAACTTCTCAACGATTACGACTGTGAGATTCGTTACCATCCTGGCAAAGCAAATGTCGTTGCCGATGCCCTAAGCAGACGAAGCTATTTGCATAGCGTTCGTAATGTTCGAGCCCAGCATCATCTCGAAACTCTTATCCACGAAGACCAACATGCTTGTTTTACCGAGCGCACTTTGAAGAATGAAAGGATTCTCAATGATGGAGCCCAGCTTGTGAATAAGTCGAATGGGATATTCCATTATCTGGACCGAATTTGGATCCCTAAGCGGACCGATTTACGAAAGATTCTAATGGACGAAGCCCATAAGTCACGATATTCCATACATCCCGGTGCCGATAAAATGTACCAGGACCTTCGCTACAAGTACTGGTGGTCGGGCATGAAGAAAGATATCGCTCTTTATGTTTCGAAGTGCCTGACTTGCTCGAAAGTCAAGGCCGAGCACCAAAGACCCTCTGGCTTACTCGTCCAACCTGAGATCCCTATATGGAAATGGGAGAGTATAGCTATGGACTTCATAACGAAACTTCTGCGCACGCCATCAGGTCACGACAGCATCTGGGTTGGCGTTGACCGCTTGACTAAATCTGCTCATTTTCTGCCAATACGGGAAGACTACAAGGTAGAAAAATTAGCCCGAATCTACACCAACGAGATCATTAGTCGACATGGGACGCCTCGCGACATCATCTCTGGCCGCGATGGTCGGTTTACCTCGCGTATTTGGGAAACGTTTCAATCCGCTCTCGGTACTACGCTTAATCTAAGTACCGCTTTCCATCCCCAAACCGACGGTCAGACTGAAAGGACGATTCGTACCCTTGATGACATGCTCCGTTCGTGTGTCATAGATTTCGGTGGTAATTGGGACGCATACTTACCTTTAGTCGAATTCTTGTACAATAACAGTTATCATTCTAGTATACAAATGGCACCGTTTGAGGCATTGTACGGAAGAAAATGTCGTTCGCCAATTGTGTGGCACAAGATCGGAGATTCGCAAATAACTGGTCCAGAGCTACTGCAAGAAACTACTGACAAAATCCTCCAAATACGAGACAGTCTGCTGAAAGCTCTGAGTCCCCAGAAAAGTTACACCGATAGACGACGCAAGCCCCTTGAATTTGACGTTGGCGACCATGTACTCCTAAAGGTATCACCTTGGAAGGGTGTGGTCAGATTCAGCAAGAAAGGAAAGCTCGCGCCTCGATATGTTGGACCCTTTAAGATTCTGGAAAGAATCGGAAAAGTGGCCTACATACTCGAACTACCGGAGGAACTTAGCAACGTCCACCCGACTCTCCATATTGTCAATGATATATGCTCTTTTGGTATATTTTGGAGGCTAATACAAACAAGTCGATTTAAACGTTATGTTGCCGAAATATCTACCGAATTAGTATTCTACATCCAAACTTTTGACTAAACACACCGAATTGTCGTAGTGACGGATGAGTGCCCAGAAAAAATTGGCGATAATTTTTTTTTCGAGATTTTAACGACATATACGGGTTGTTCAGAGATATGGTAAAGGATTCAAAGAACTGTCAAAGATGATGAAATCACAGAGTGTTGAAGATACGGGTTGCGCATTCTACAACTCGCAGTCACGATGTGCATATTTCTCTATCGATAACCTACTTGCCTTCACTTTGTACATGTTACATGCTGGTTATGCGTAAACGATTTCGAACTCTAGTATGCTATATCACACTTGTATGCTCACCTTTGCACTATGTGTATTGACCATTATTTTAACGTATGTGACATGTGTTTAGGATGCTATCTGCTAGGATGCTTGCTATGTAGAACCGAGTTAGGAAGAGTCTAGAAACAAACAAACAATTTATTTGAAATCTGAGTTGTCGAGACATGTTATTTGTTTTTGAGATATCGCTGTCTGTAATAACATATTTTGCTTGATGGGTTATGGTATGGGACATAATATTAACTATCTGGTAATGTAGTTGTTATGGAATTTCTCTTGAACAATCTGTTTCGCTCAGTGCCATGCCCCGAGGTTTCCTCCTTCGGTTGGGGTGTGACAATAGTATCTCATATTCTTCGATTTGGAAACAATTTGAGGTCCCAGTCTTCGTCAAGCTGGTTGCACAAAATATGTTGGATTTTAGATTCTTTTGTTCGTGATCAAATTGAAGTCTCATCTTTGTACAAGCCGGTATGCTGGAGATATCTGTGGTCACTGTGAGCCGTCAGATTTCACAGAGCTTTCAAGACATTAGATACACGAGAGCTCTACTACATTTTTAATTTCCAAGCAAATGAATTATTTTCTAAACTAACCGTCTTTCAAGAACCATCTTCGCAATCACATTATCCATCGCGCATCGAGTATATCCGTTAGTATTTTTAAAGATGTAAATAAAGTTATAACTTTTTTTTATTATTTGTTATACAAAATTAGATTTATTCAACCCATTTAATACACGTGGTTTTTCAAGGATATAACTTTTTTTTATATATATTATACAAAGTTACATTTATTCACCACGTGTAATACATGGGGTTTTTAAATATATATTTTTTTATTATTTGGCGTATAAAATTATATTCATTCAACCCGTACAATACACCTGGGTTTTTCAATATATGATTTTTTATTATTTAGTATACAAAATTACATTTATTCAACCCATGTAATATACAGCGTTTTTAAAGATATTACTTTTTTATTATTTGATATATAAAATAACATTTATTCAACCCGTACAATTCACAGCAGTGGCGGACTTATAGTACAAATAGGGGTAGCACGGGCTACCCCTCAACCCCGTCTCCGTAGTGTAAAAATACCCATTAACTCCATTTCTGTAGTGTAAAAATATCTCTCAATTCCGTTTCTATTATATAAAAGATACACCTGATCCTAAAAAAAAAATTATGATACCCCTAACTTTTCGGGCTAGTTCATCCACTGATTCACAGGGTTCTTAAAGATATAACTTTTTTTTATTATTTAACCTATAAAATTACATTTATTCAACCGTGTAATAAACGGAGTTTCTAAAAATATATTGTTTTATTATTTAGTAAATGAAATTACATTTGTTATACCGTGTAATACACGGGGTTCTAACCAACTTATGTATATTCTTCTTGTAATAAGGATAGTTTGATGGGTATTTGTTGTATGCTTGTATTGTCATCTTAATTGGACTAATTGGTTGGTGTTCTCAAATGGGTCGTGGCCTACTTGGACTTGGGACATGGAAATTAGGACATAGGTCAGCTTGGGTTAGAGGTGCACAAAAAATTCGAATCCAAAAAAAATTAACTAGACCCAGGCATTTTAAAAACTAGGTTTTTTTATACCCGAATACAATCCTACCGGTAGGGTAGGGACCGGGTATGTATATCCTTCGCAAAACCCGAACCCGTAACCAGGTTTTTTTGTACCCGTTCCATACCCGGGTTTTCAGAATACCCGGGTTTACATAATACCTGGCATCAGGTTTAAACAACCCGGAACCGGGTTTGCACCGGGTATGACCGTTTTTTATGATCGTTTTTAACGGTAATAGAGCCGTTGGGGGCTTGTTCTGTTTCTTTTCCGAACAACAAACGATACAAAAAAAAATCTACAAAAATTATTTGGTGCCAAACTGATAATGGGTACCTTGATAGAGCCATTGGGGACTGCGTGTTGTTTATAAAGTCAAATAACAGAAAGCTACAAAAAAATCACTTACAAACTCGCACAACAGTTTGCTGCACATCTTCTGTTTCTTTTTAGCGCAACGGGTTTTTTGAATGCCCAGAACAGGTTTTTTAAATACCCTATACAGGTTTTTTTAATACCCGAACCCGGAAATAGGGTATTCTAATACCCGGGTATTGAAAACCCGAACCCGGGTACACATGATATGGATTTCCTGGTCAATATTCGGACCTGAACCCGACCCGGGTATTGGCAGTACCTAAAAATTCTAAACCCGGTCATACCAGTACCTGGGTATGTACCCGAACCCGGGTATTAAAAAAACCCAGTTGTGTGCACCTCTAGCTTGGGTCGAGGAAATGAGGAATCATTGCTCATCTTGTAAGGTCCAAGTTTAATTCCTTCGGCCTTTTTGATTTTCTTGGGGTGTTATATATCGATCCTTGGATATTTTTAGGCCCAGTTATGTATTTTTTTTTAATTCTTTACTAATATAATTTGTCGGGTATTATGATGTTATCCCCTCTTAACAATAAATATGTTTTTGTTGGTAAGATTTTCAACCACTTTTGTGGAGTGTGAATGGGAAACAAATGTAGCACACTTAATAACAAAAATGAGAAACATGAGAATCTGAATCCTCTGCGATTTCACCATTGAAATCACATGTATTTATTATCTCCTAGACCTAACTAATGTGTGGAGATCTCGAAATGCCATTTTAGTTCACTGAGTTAACTTTATTCATTTTTCTGTTAACGAGAAGAACAATTCGGTCATGTTATATGTAATTCTGTTAACTAGAAGGGTAATTCGGCTGACCAAATTGCCCTTTTCGTTAACAGAAATAATGGATGAAGTTAACCCAATGGACTAAAATGGCAACGGTGAAACATTTTTGGACCCATAGACAAAAAATAAAACTTTTGAAGAAAACTGGTATAATGACCCAAACCATAAAATGACATTTAACTCCTTGTAAAAACTTGATAATGAAAGTAAAAAAAACACCGTGAAAAAAAATCAAAAGATAAAAATAAAACTAAAGCATTTTAGTGTACCTAAGAGAAAAAAAAAATACAAAAGTAGAAAACCTAGAGAGGATAAATTTAGAAGGAATTGATCGACTAGTAATATACACAAGTTTTAATATTAAGAATATACCAATTAAACAATATTACTAACACTAAACTAGAAATAAACAAATTTGATCTAATTAAATAATGGTAACAATGTAAAAAAAAAACATAAAATTAAAGTAACAAATACCATCATTCAACTGAAACTCTTGTTTTAAAAAAAACTAGGGGTATTCGACGCCGCGCGTTGCGCGACGTGTTAGGTTAGCTTTATTTAGGTATGGTTGCAAGCTTCATGTCCAACAGTCAAACTTAAGAGATCGAGTTTGTTCTTTAAAACCGATAAATATGGGTTAAAACAGTTTTGGTTAATTCTACTGATATAAAAAATGGTTTGGTTAACCGATACAAAAGTAAATGTAGGTATGTAAACACAGCAAATTTTGGAGAACCTAATAACATGTATCAGTGATAATAAAAGTTGACTAATAGCAATATACGAATATGGCTAAGCAATAAATACACACTACTGGAAATGTATTTACCCGCAAGTGCCAAGGCATCGATGACGATCACAACAAACAAATGAAAAGTTGTCCAAAAACAAAGAAAACAGTAGCATCAGATTACGATAAGTTGCTTTCTTTTACCTTCAGGTTGACCATTAATGTGTTGGTTCTGGCCCCTTTGCAAACACACAATGCATACACTGAATTGATCAAGTTCTATATGTGAATGTGAAAAGTTGATTTGCAGAAAGAAAGGATAAAAGTTTGCTATATTATTATCAAAGAAGGGGTACAATATTCATTAAACAAAAGGGCTTTATATAGCCTACATGTATAGCCTATAAGCATATCAAAGTGAAAATGAAAACACAATATAATAATACTAAGTCAACTAAAGAATCGAACATAATTGACCTCTTCGTGTACCCCAACCAATGTACACTTTCCATGAGATATGGTTAAACCCCAACCAATCCATTCTAAATAAATTGTGTAGAAACTAATTAATTAAACCCATTGATATTACTTGACCCGTTTACTACTGAACCATTTGCACTTTTGACCCGCAACCTGCTGACCCAAATTAAACCCGTGACTTGTAAATGAACCCGTTTAACCCAACATAATGAACAAATAAAGAACATGACCAAGTGATTTCACATTAAGAGTCATTTGAGATTCATCGCGAAGCAAAGGCTCGTCACCTTTAATGTCAATGCTACAACATAGACATAGGAAAAGCTTTAGAAACGAATAACAGAGTAAACCGGGTTCGGATTTAAATACACCAACTTTGGTACAGTCAAAACAGACAAGGTTTGTTTGGGTGGAGAGGACACTTTTTTCGTTCCTTTTTTTAGATTAAACACAACCCAATGGGCCGAAACTTCCAACTCTAGTCACCATGATAACAATTTTCAAACACTTTGTTTCAAATAAACTCATGAATCAGCCAAGGTCACATGCTTCCAACAAATTTTTACCGTTACATATCATCTAAAATCAATGAAAACAATATACCAGATTATTGTTCAACGCAATTATCAAACACTTTGTTTCAAATAAACTCATGAATCATCCAACCACACATACTTCAAAAAAACAAATGAAAAGCAATAAACATTAGACAATTAAACAAACTCAACACGCCTTTTTGAGATACTAACAAATCTCCAGATTCACAAAGTTGGAAACATAGACCGAATGTTCACAAAATAAATCTTGACATGCAATAAAAAGCTATCAATTCAAAGCACTTTAAATTAAAACTAAACCAGCAATTAGCAAACTCCAGATTAGGTAAACAAACATAAATAACACAACAACAAATCAACAATAATCCCGACTACCTCTATTCAGGTATCTCTGATGGACTGTGGTAATCATCGGCGTCGTCATTACTGATAATCGTCGGTGGAAAACCCCATCGCCATTTAAGGTTTCTGGACGCATGAAGTGAGAAGGGAGAGGAGACATGCGTACCCTTCATCTCGTCTCTGGCATCTCCTTTTAGGTGGTGGAGGGACACACGAAGGAACACTTGTTAACAGCCAAATCAATTTACAAACCTAAAAACTAAAAGTACTAATATGAGCCCATTCAAATTGAAAACATTAACTTAAAAGGTAACTGAAAATAGAAACCCGGTTTGGTTTGTTAAAGCGTACCTATTGGAGCCCTAATCTCAGATGGAAACCATCGCTTGGGTTGTGGTTGACGAAGTCGATAACACTGCGAGCTTTCTATTTGGAAGTGCTTGTGTCGCCGACGATACACAGATCGGCCACCATCGCCACCATCCATCGTCGTCTGAACCAGAGACCTTCATCACTGACCGACGGCCGGAACGGCAGGACAAAGGCGGCGGCCGGCGGCGGATGTGTGTTCATCTGCATTCCATCGTCCTCTGAAACCAGAGACCATCGCCACTGGCCGACGGCCGTAACTACAGGACACAGATGGTGGCGGGGCGGTGGATTTCATCGGTGTTCCTCTGTTTCTCTTTTGCCAAATGAAGAAGATAAACAGGGGTGTGCTGATGGAGACCCCTTTATTGTCCTCATTTACTCTTCTGCCGCCATCACCGTTGGTGGCCGTTTTCCGTCACGGCGGAAACCCAATTCATAGGACCTCAGACCACCGTTTCCCCATACGTCGTCTTCCACGCTGCACGTAATCCACGCCGGTGATTCTGGCGTCGTGTTCACCCTCCGGTCACCACCCCTCCTCTCTCTCCCTTTTTCATTTCTTTGTATGTGGGGCTGCTTCTTTACACGCGAAATTCCCCAAACACCCCTGTTACTGTTCAAATTACTGTTCAAAGCCTTCAATTTTTAATATGTAGTATAATGTTAAACATATAAAAGAAACTATATCACATTTATAATAGCAATGTTTTATACATAATTGCAAAAGTCGCTAGACGCTTCTTAGTCGGTCGAGTGGGGGAGTTGAGAGTACTCGTCATAGGTGGAGAATACTCGAAGAGTACTCGAACATGCTAAATCATAAAGAAATTAGTTTTCGGAAATTAAATATATGTCAAATCATAAATTTACTAATAATTATAAGAGTGAATTACAAGTTTTGTCCTTTATTTTTATATCAAATTTCAGGGGGTGTTCTTTATCTTTAAAATTGATGAGTCTTGTACTTAATGTTTCAAAATGTTGCATGATATATCTTTTTGCACTAACCCAGTTAGTTTTTTTTTGTTAAATCAGATCACACAAGGGTAATTTAGTCTTTTACCAATATATAAAAATATTTTAATCAGCAATAAAATGAAAATAGATTTAACAAATTAATATTAATATAATATATTGTATATAAATAATGTATATGTATATACACTGTAACAATGGTGGAAAATGATGAACCCATACCAAACGGTGGTGGATATTATATGGCAAAAAGGATTAATATTTTTGTGTTGAGGATGCATATTATATGGCAAAAGAGAGATGTAAGGGTGCATCTACATTAAGAGAGATTCTTGGGAATTCTACAGATTTTTGTGAATTATGAATGTTTGTTGAAGCTAGGGGTGTTCATCGAATCGAATATCGAATTTTCGAATTATTCGAATCGATTTATTTGAATAATTTTTATTTTTCCTTGAATTCGAATTCGATTTGTATTCGATTAAAACCTACCCAATTCGATTCGAATTCGTATTCAAATAAAAAACCCAATTCATATTCGATTCGTATTCGATTAAAAATTCGAATTCGAATCGAATTCGAATAAATTCGATTTGATTCAGTTTCTTTTAAAACATGTAAATAACTATTAAAATGAAACATAAGTTTTAAAGCAACCATAAAACATTAGAAATAAAGTACCATAAGTTTAACATTCAAAACGAGAATTCAGGAATAACCACTACAAGTTAATATTTTTAAAGTTAGAAATATACTGATAGATTTGTTACTTAGGTTTTAGTTATGGGTCATGTAGTGTGTTTGGTAATGGGTAATTTTTATACTTGGAATAAATTATGAAAATAATTTATAGTATAGCCCAATAAAAGTTATATATGTATTATATATAAAAATAATAAATAAAATGTATAATTTTTATTCGAATTTCGAATCGAATCGAATTTGAAATTATAAATTCGTATTCGATTTACTTGACTTGAATTGAATCAAATTCGAAGTCGAATTCTTATAATCAAAACGAATTCCTGATAATCGAATCGAATTTAATCGAATTTCGAATTTTTCGAATTCCAAACGAATTCTGAACACCCCTAGTTGAAGCTCGCTAAATAAACTGGTTCTTTATATGAGGAGAGAGAGGATAAAATTATAATAGGTTTTATCTATATATATATTTATATTGTGTACACAATAGTCCCTACATATAAGTTATCTACACAATAGTCCCTGGAAGATGAAATGACAAAAATGCCCACATGTTCAAGACACATGATCATATTTAACAAAAAAAAAAAAAAAATTAACTGAGTTGGCGCTAAAGAACATAACGTGTAGCATTTTGAAACTCATCAATTTTAAAGACAAAGGACACCACCTGAAATTTGGTATAAAGATAAAGGACAAAACTTATAATTCACTTTAATTATAACAAAATACGTGAAAATGATATTCATTTTTTAATATGATAGGCATAAAAATTATGTTTTATTTTTTAAAGTCAAATTCAGCCTGTGTTGACATACTAGATCCGATTCTAGCCGAGGTTGACCGCGATTCATCGATTCCGAGTAATTAGGCGAAATTGAAGAAAGTCGTCTCGACAGCCTATCTTGGAGCGATTACTCGTCTAGTATTCAGACTTAGAAACCTTGTTTTACAACCATGACCTAAATAACACCTAAAATTACATTATTATATATATCAAATGACAACATATGATTGCTACAGTATTGAGGGTATTTTCGTAAATTCGCTGTCCATTGAGCACACTTTTGTAATCCATGCCTTCCGTCTCTCCCTAACCTCTCACTGTTCTTTATCCCCTGCCCTAAAAAGCGAAACTTGCTGTGTGAAAAGGTGAAAACACACATTCTTCACTTCAATCCATATCACACACAATCCCTAAACCGCCTACCCCCAAAACCCCTTTTCAATGCCCTGATTAAATCCCCCAAATTTCCACAATCAATACACAAAATATGGATCAATCCATCACCCCATCACCCCAAACCCCCAAAAAATCACCTAAAGCAGAAGCCTTGAAGCACTTTTCTTCTTTACCCTCTTCAATTTCAAAGCTTTCAGGGTCTTCAATAGGCATCCCATGCAATAAAGATTATCACTTTTACATCAACTTTGAAGAATTTAAAAACCCAATTCAGGAAATTGGTAGAAACTCACAGTTGATCCTTGAAACAATTGGGTCATCAGTAGAATGGGGTAAAAAGCAGGTAAAGTTTCCAACTTGTGATGATCTTAATGATGATGATGATGATGTGTATGATTGGTTGGGTTTAATGATAAGTTGTTTGAGAGGTTTGATGCTTCTGTTGATGAGTTTAGGAGTTTGAGGAATAAGGAAGAGGAAACAGGTGTTAGGGTTATGAATAATGTTGCTGGTGATGGTGGGTTTCAGTTGGTTCAGGGTAGGAAGAAGAAAGGGGTGGTTAATAATGGAAATGATGTTGCTGGTGATGATGGGTTTCAGTTGGTTTAGGGTAGGAAGAAGAAAGGGGTGGTTAATAATGGAAATGATAATAATGTAAGTGGTGGTAATGAGTTGGGTGGTTCGTCGTCTGTGAAACTGGCGGTTGGGACACCGAAGGCGAAAGTTCCGTTTCATATAGCGTCGATACGGAGGCCGCAGGATGAGTATAAGATTCTGGTTAATAATGCGAATCGGCCATTTGAACATGTTTGGTTGCAGAGGAGTGAGGATCGGTTCGCAGAATTGGGTGAGTGGTGATATTGTGGATGTTTTTGATGAAAATTCTCGGAAAGTTGCAATGGTTTCGAAAGTCTTGAAAGGAGGTCGGTTTAAGTAATGGCTTCATCAGTTTACTCATGAAACTAGGGCCCATCGAATATAGATTTCCAATTGCGAAGTTAATTCATTTCATTTCATCATTTTCTTTATTTCCACATATGATTTACCATTTAAAATACCAATCTTTATTTATCTTTTGATTAACAATATATAGATTTCGGGAAGCAATGGGGTTGAGCCAATGATTTGTCAAAAGATGAAGATTGTTTACATGTGTACAACGATGCTAATTACAGAAGTGGAAGAAATCTTCCCCGTTTGGCTCCTCTATTCTCGGAGTTAAGAGACTCTAACACGCTGAGAAAGATGACGGTCAAAGTGAAAGGTGTGTTATTCATTTGAAAAGGTAGATGCTTATGAAGGTAACAAATGCATGCAAACATCCTTTCACAATTGTAGCCTTTTGACTAAAGAATGGCACAGTTCATTCATAAATTTTTATTCGTACCTTTTTTTTTCACATTTCAATAAGTGTCTTTCTATAATGCAATTGGCAATGTAATATTCTTTTGTGTTAAACCAAGTCAACACATTAACCTTTCTTTTGTCTCGCCTGAGTTAATTGTAACAAAAAAATCGGCATCATAACAAAGCATGCTTCGCCCGTCGCAACGCGGCGAGATACATCTAGTTTACAATGATTTAAACTCACACTACTTTTATAGGATATATTGTAATTCAATACAAACATGAAACATCACACCACTAAATCACATATGGAATATACTCAATATCCCATTACACATACTATCTAGAAATTCTATCGAAATTATAAAATATGTTTAGTTCAGTAGAGAGTAGGGGTAAGATCAAATAAAAAGTTGATTTTGCCTAAGTAGGATGAGAAGAAATCTTAACCATTCATTTTTCAAATCAATGGTTAAGATGAAAGTGTAGGAGAAACGAGGAGTGCAAGGTTATCTTGGGAAAATCCTATTTATGGACTTTCTCTCTCCACTTGCAAGACACATGCATACTCCACCCCCATTTTTTAAACGTTCATAACTTTTTATACGACATTATTTTTTCATAAAAATTTCACCATAAAATCGAGCGTCTTTTTATCTTTAATTTGAGTACCATATTGCTATATAAAATATGAAGACTAAAAAAACACACTAAAATGTGTTGTATTTTTATATTGTATAACATTTTTTTGTGTTGGATTTTTGTACTATATTTTTGTGCTAAATTTTTTTTGCTGAATTTTTTTGTCTTAATTTTATTTATCAATTTTTTGTGCTGGATTTTTTTACTACATTTTTTTGCTGAATTTTTTTGTGCTAGATTTTTTTGTGCTATATTTTTTGTACTACATTTTTTGTGCTATATTTTTTTGTACTATATTTTTTTGTACTAGATTTTTTTTGTTGTATTTTTAAAAAACAAAAAGAGTGCCACATATCATTTTCACTCCTATTTACAAGGACCAAAATGTCTTTCATTCCTATTTACTAGGAGTGTCACATGTCATCATCACAATCCTTCTTAGGCTACTTAGGCAAAATCCACTTTTAGTGGATCCTTCCCCTAGTTCACTATGCTATTATCTAAATTATACAAGACAACCAACCAACACAAATATTCACCCAAAACTGGTTAACCTTAAAGATTTAATCAAATGTAAACTTGTATGAAACCTAATTTATTAATCAATGGGAAGCTAGCATGGATGGTAACATATAACTAAACCGATAGAGTTAGTATCTCAAATGATCTTATACCTAATAGTTAAATCAACACTGAATGATCCTCGTATGTTTTTAACGTAAACTAATCTAGAAATTCTACCAAGTGATCTTAAGAAGTGACATTGTCACTACTATCGCCACACGATTGATTATATAACCTAACGCAAACTAATATTGTATCAGCTAGATATAATGTCTTTTTACTAACCTCTAGGAAAGTTAACCAAATTATTAGCATCACGACTTTATATCACATGGAAGGGATAACAAACTTAAATTGGTAATTAGAACAACTAATAAATCTTAGAGTAAACTTCTTCTTTGCTTTCTGTGGTTTGGTCGATTTAACGCTTTTGCTCTAATCCTTTAAAAACGGACATTTTATCTCTATTACACTCCCTGCCCCAAACGACGTCCGTTTAAAACGCTAAAACATAGTCATGTGCCCTTCATGTGAGGGGTAAATCCGTCCTTTCCTAAGTTCAGTATTATTAAAACGTGACAGATAATTATACAGTCAGTCACTCCTGCAAAAAGGTAAACACACACAAGAGAAACATTACACACACAAACAAGATGGACACACATATTTCACCGCATCAGCCAAACCCGAATACCCAGTGATCGATTGCAACCCACCCTTCACCAAAACCGTCGGCAACTTCAACACTCTCGACTACCTCCGCTTCACCACCATCACCGGCATCTCCGTCATCGTCGGCTACCTCCGGTCTCCTATCCCCTTCTAAACCCATTATCATTATTATTATTATTATTATTATTATTATTATTATTATTATTATTATTATTATTATTATTATTATTATTATTCAATCTCTGTCTAATCTTCTCATTAACTTAAGATCTGGGCTCATTTTTTGCAGGAATAAAGCCCGGTATCAGAGGCCCATCGATGGTGATCAGAGGGTTGATCAGAGTTATGAGTGGGTTTATGTATGCTTAACAAAACTTTTGTTGGACGCTTGATGGGGTTTTTTCCTAATGATGGTGAGGTGGCTCGTTACAAGTAGTTTCACATTTTCCCCAATTTTTCAATCTAGGGTTTTGTTTTGTGTGAGGAAATGAACATCTTACGGGTGCATATTGTGATGCTTTATAAGATACTGATATGCACGTTTTAATAACTGAATTCGTGTTGTTGATTTTGTTAGGAAAGGACAGATTTGCCCCTCACATGAGGGGCACGTGACTGTATTTTAACCTTTTAAAATTTGGTTACTATTTTAGAAAATTACCATAATCATTGTTGTATACAAATTGAATCGTTAATACAAACGTGGTTGTTTTACAATGTGTTAGTTCATCATTATCCATTACTTGTAAATATAACATTCTAGATCTTATGATCTTATGATCATGAACCAAGATGCCCTAGACAATTTAAACATCTAATTCAATTAACTAATTAGTTAGTTAATTAAATCTTGATTTATTAAAATCCATAGTTTTCTAGATTAAACCGTAAGGATTTATAACTTGATAAATTAATTTAATAGTTTTGAATTAAGAGTTATAATAATAAAAATAACAAAATATCTGTATATATAATGTCGCAAAAAAGGGCTAAAAGATATGTAAATTTTCAAAGACCACTTTGGCAAATACAAAGTATATCATTCATAATATCATTTTAAAATAATAATAAAAAAATTAAATTATTTGAATTAACAACTTACGGATCATAAGCTATATTATATATTTAAAGAATATATATAAACTCTCCCATATATATATATATATATATATATATATATATATATATATATATATATATATATATATATATATGGGAATGTTTAAATGAGAACGCTAAATATTTTGAGAACCCTGAGAACAAATGAAAAAACCGCGAGAACTTGGTAAAAAACAATTCAAATTCAAAAAAAAATTCTACACTTATTATTATTATTCGAATACAATGTTAGAAATTTAATTTACATGTTTAAATTTACGTGAATTCGTAAATAAAGAAATTTTACACATGTGTAAGTTTGCCATTTACACATGTGTAAATCTGTTATATTTACACATGTGTAAAAAATCTAAAAAGAGTGATTTTGAAAAAAGAAATGAATTATTTGATGTTGAAATTCTTTTTTTAATGTTGTATCTTAATTACATTGATGTTTGTATTAAAAAAATGGTTTTGATTGATTTTTTCATTCGTTCTCACGATTCACAAAATATTTAGCGTTCTTAAGATAACCCTCCCCTATATATATATATATATATAGGGTCAGGATTTAGGAAAAACGCTTAAAAGTGTGAGAATGGTGAGAACGATTTTGGTGTTGACATGTGGCGTTGGTGCTAACTTACACTAAGGGTAATATTGTCAAAAAACCCATGCACATGTCACTCACATGTCAAAGACCATGCACATGCCACTCACATGCATATTTCACCATCTTTTTTAAACTCTCGTAGCTTTTCTATACGTGATTATTTAAAAAAAAAAATACACCATAAAATCGAGTGTTTTATTATCTTTCTAATAATAAAACATGCACATGCACATGTCACTCACATGTACATGCACATGCCATGCCCATGCACATGCACATGCACATGTCACTCACATGTCAAAGACCATGCACATGCCACTCACATGCATATTTCACCATCTTTTTTAAACTCTCGTAGCTTTTCTATACGTGATTATTTAAAAAAAAAATACACCATAAAATCGAGTGTTTTATTATCTTTCTAACGAGTATACTATTGCTATACTTTTGAAATAAAAAAAATAACATGAACTGTGTGTTCAAATAAAAACGCCATAAAAATATCCGGTTCAGAAAACGCAATGAAAAATACGTAGTTGAAAACGCCATAAAACACCCACTTCAGAAAAACACCACAAAAATTCAGTTGAAAACGCTATAAAAACACACAGTTCAGAAAAACGCAATGAAAAATACTCAGTTGAAAACGCCATAAAACACCAAGTTCAGAAAAACACCATGAAAACTCAGTTGAAAACGCCATAAAAACATTTAGTTCAGAAAACGCCATAAAAACTGGTTGAAAAACGTGATAGAAACAGCCACTTCAGAAAAACTCCATAAAAACCCAATTGAAAACGCCGTAAAAAACAAAGTTTAAAACGCCATAAAAAACCCACTTCATTTTTTTCCGAAAAATATATCAATAGTATATTCGTCGGAAAGATAAAAAACGCTGAATTCTATGGTGTGATTTTTTTTGAAAAAATAATTGCGTATAAAAAAGTTATTAGCGTTTAAATATGATCGGGGGAAATGACATGTGATTAGCATAAGCACTCTTATTTGAATCTTCCTATTTTACCCTTCCTGGTAGTTCCAAGGCCCCTAGTATTTACAAAAATGTCACCGCATCAATCTCAGCCACAAACCACTAAGATCTTGTGGCTGAGAATCGTTCTCACCGTTCTCATACTTTGGGGTGTTTTCTCCTGATCTCGTTCCTATATATATATATATATATATATATATATAGGGGAGGGTTATCTTGAGAACGCTAAATATTGCGAGAACCGTGAGAACGAATGAGAATACCAATCAAAATCATTTTTTTAATACAACCGTCATTGAAATTAAAATATAACATTAAAAAAAAGAATTTACAACATCAAATAATTCATTTCTCCTTTCAAAATCACTCTTATTAGATTTTTTACACGTGTGTAAATATAACAAATTTATACATGTGTAAATGACAAACTTACATATAATTAAATTTTCTTTATTTACGAATTCACGTAAATTTAAACATGTAAATTTAGTTTCTAACATTGTATTTGGATAATAATGATAAGTGTAAAAAGAAATTTTGAATTTGAATTGTTTTTGACCAAGTTCTCATGGTTTTTTTATTCGTTCTCACGGTTCTCACAATATTTAGCGTTCTCATTTAAACCCTCCCCTATATATATAGGGAGCCGCTAAAATAGAAACCATCCCCAATTGTAAGAACCGCGAGAACCACTCTTAACCAATCAGAAATATGGGTAGTTTGGTCATTACCCCCAAATGTTTAATCTCTATTTCTTTTCTGCCTCTTTAAAGCTTTCACATCAACCACAAAATTCAAATCAACTCATCTCTCACCTCTCTCTCTCTCTCTTTGAAATTCAACGTGCAGTCATCTTCAAAACTTCATTATCATCTCTCATATCTCTTGAAACCACAATCATCTTCAAGAACCCACAGTCATCTTCAAAACTTCTAGATCTGAAAGCAGGTGGGTGGTCGGCAGCGGTTGACGGTGGTGGGAGGTGGTTGGTCGGTGGCAGAAGACGGTGGTGGGAGGTGCTTACCAGGTTTGTCAGGAATGGAGATGTGCCACCGCTCACCCGTCAACCTTCATTATCATCTCGTCGATATCACCTCCGGCCGTCCTCGTCATCACCTCTTTCACCAGAATCCCACCGGAATCAACCTATACCTGAGTTTGACGTGAGACAACGCACCTCAGCCATCGATTTGTGCCATTTTCTGGTTGCCGGAGTGCGGCTGTTGCCGCCGTATGGCGCGCCGCCGCCACCCATGTGGTTTGGGGGTGTTTGCCGGAATAACCACCGCCGGCATCGACGCCGGTGAGTCTTTTTGGTTTTGTTGGATTGATTACCTGTAGTTTTTGCAATCACACAATTTGTTTTTGTATGCGTTTTGATTTTTAGGTCTCACCCATCCTGATGGGTATGTACTGCTTGTTTGTTTGATTATGTTTGCTGGGGTTTTCTTTGATTTGTGTATTTCAATATGAAATGGGTGTTGGATGGTTTTATTAGAGATGCTTGATGGGTCTGTACAGCGGTGCCGATGGAGCCCGGTGGTGCCGGGGGTGCTCCGTTGTGCCGATCGAAACTTTTTTTCCGACAATTGATATTGACGATAGCTTTCTTGGCAGTGATGATGCAAAAAAAAGGCATATTGTGATGATGATGGCGCGGCAAGGATGGTGGAGGGTAGGTTTTTGAACGTGCAACCCCACTTTGCAACCTCTGATTATCGGAAAATCTGAGCCAAACCCCGTTTTTTTTTTCGAGATACACCTTGTTTTGATGTTGTTGGGTTTTTATATTTTTTTCCCCCAGTCGATGATGATAACAATCTATCTGAGACACCTATCGAGTTTGCGATTTCTGGGTGCGTTCGTTTTACGTAAAAAAGTTTTTGTGAAAAAAAAAAGTAAACCGTAAACTTTTTAACGTAAAAACGTAAAACGTTAAAAGTTTAACGTTAAACGTAAAACGTAAAAAGTTTTACGTAAAACGTAAAATGTTTTACGTAAAACGTAAAAAATTTAACGTAAAACGTAAAGTTTTTACCGTAAAACGTAAAAAGTTTAACGTAAAACGTAAAACGTAAAAAGGTTAACGTAAAACCGTAAAACCTAAAAAGTTTAACGTAAAACGTAAAAAGTTTAAAAAATCTGTAAAAAAATCTGAATTTGAAAATGCTTTTAATAAAAAAATTATGTTTAAAAAATAAAAACTAATATAATAATACAAAAAGTAATAAAAAACAATAAAGACATAATAGTGTAATTTTACTAAACTACCCTTTTGGATTAAAATATTAAAGACATAATAAGACAAAAAATATTTAATATTATATTTAATTACTTTTAATCTCATCCATCCATTTTGAAGATCTAATGGTTGAAAAGTGGTTCTCTCGGTTCTTATAACTGGAGGTGGTTTTCATTTTAACGGTCCCATATATATATATATATATATATATATATATATATATATATATATATATATATATATATATATATATCTCTTCATATATAATAAAGCAAAGGGGTTTGGGCTGAGGTGTCAACACCACAAGCACCCCCCTTTCTCTCTTTCATACTTGGCAATTTCTGCCTTCATCTACATCCTACGTGTCATTTTCTGAGTTTTTTTTTTTAATAAACCTAAAGGCAAATTTGGGGGAGTGGTTGCAGACAAATGTCAGACGGGCTATGCCAGCTTTCCTCAAACCATTAATCTCATTCAAAATTCTAATTCATTCCCAAACCAGATGTGGAAAACAAATTCCAAAACCCAAAGAAAAGAGTATGAGAGAAGAGAGGAGAGAGTTGAAGGGGATCCATGCATAATCTCTTACCCGTCACTCTCTCTGCCCACTTTCTCTCTCCAGTTTTTCAAAAACATCACATTCAAAATTCAAGTTCATTATTTCCCCAGATCTCCAAAACCCTAAACCCAATCTTTCCCATGGAAGACCACGCTCCGATAATCATTGATGGAACAACATTGAAGACATCTCTCAAGGTTCGATTTGATGTATTGGAAACCCTAATCCTATTAGCAATTAAAGATGCCGCTAATCTCCGATCAATTACCGCTTTGTTCTCCAAGTTTTTACGAACATAATCTAGCCGATATTGGTAAGTTTTGTTGATTTGTATTACATGAAATAGAAATTTGAATGGTTATTCGGCTAATTCTAGGCTCAAAACCTAGGGATTTTTTCTTGGTTTGAGCATGGTCTCAAAGATTTTTTTCTGTTGTATTCTTGAAGACTCAATTCAGTCTGCAATTTGACATAATTTGAATAAGAAAAAGTATACATCAAGTATACTAGATGTGTAGGTAGAAATGATTTGAGTTAGTTTTATGTGAAGGAAGTACTGGATTAGTGTGTGATTAGAACTGGAAGAGAAAGGAGAGAAAGTTGTCGAAATACGAAAGAAGAGGCTGAGAGGTATTGGTTTTGTCATAATTGAAAGAAGGATGAAGGCATAGTGATAAACTGGGTTTTGATAGGAGTTTCAAGGGTAAGTTTTTAGTGTTCTTTTGCTTATTGGCTCGAAATAAATTACGGTAGAGAGAGAGGGGCAGGAAAGAGACACGGCGGCGGCGTTTAGGGTTCCGCCGCAAACACGACAACGGTGGCGACTGTGGTTGACGTCGCAAGCTCCGATTCCGGCAAGAGAAGAATGTCTGATGCTTTTTCGGCAGAATTCAGAATTCGGTAATCTTGATTTGGTTTTGTTTCACATTTTCTCCACCAGTAAGAATCAAAATTAAATACAAGTTTAGTCAGTTAGTTGTGTTCTTACACTGATTTCTAATTGAATTTTGCAAACTATTTTCAGATTCTAAAGATTCAGACAAACGTATCGACTTGCTAGAAGTAAGGGTTCCCCTATATTATATAAATGCTAAATAAATGTTGTTTGTAGGATCATTTGCCATCTAACTTTGTTTTTGAGTAGTTTACATGACTCTCAAATCACTTTGTGTAAAGCATGCTTTGTTAATGTTCTATGTTACCTTTGGTCTTTAAGATTTATTTCGTACATTAATATTTGCTCTAGAAGGAATTTGATGATCTTTAAAAGGCAAGGCCCAAGTTCAGAAAGGCCTCAGATGTTAAATTGACATGATACTAAACAAGTTAATTGATACTACATAGTTTGAAAATACTTTTAGTATTTTTGTTTGGTGATATTTATTGATAGTTTGATACTACATGATTTAAAATTAGGTCATATCTTTTTGTTTTTGTTAAAGAAAAGGGAATTTCACAACGATTCTCACATTTATTTCATGTTAGAGAAGACAAGGGTCCCGGGGAAGCTTTTATCTTTAGAAATGATGAGAAATCATATACTATTTTTTTTCTTTTTTCGTGTTCTCAAATCATAGGTGTTTAATTTTTTTGAAGTTAGAAGTGAAGTCTTAATTACTTGTCATTAGTATAATGCTTAGAAGCATACCCAAAATAATCATCTAAATCTAATTTAAATAACAATAAAGATGAATGAAGTGTTGGTTCAACCCTTCAGATCAAAGTGTTGTTTAGTGAATGAAATAGATTTAAGAAGCAAACTTTTACTGCTGAAATTGATTACTTACATTCATACTCAAACCCTAACTTAAATAGACTCTTGCGACGTGATGTACGTGAACAAATCCAACTAAGCCCACTAACCCACGACTTAACTCAACTAAACAAATGGACCCACGACCCAATTAAACACTACAAACATTAGAAACATGTGACTTAAAATAAAAACCCTGCTGACCAATTCTAATTATTTGACCCGTACCGTTGACCCGTTGACCCGATCAAGATTATTCTCAACATTCACCCCCTTAATCTTGATCTTCGTTCTTTCTACATGCTCGTTTCTTGCTCGCATATGTTCTTTCTCTTCTTGCTAATTGCTTTAAGAACACAGTTCTTATCTCTGACCCTTGCTAAACTTGCTACTTTCTTACTTGATTCGAACTCTCTTGCTTGCTTACTTCGAATCATCCTTCTTACTAGCTTGCTATTCGAACCACAAAGGTTCGGTCTTGCTCCTGCTATACGAACTACTAAGGTTCGATTCTTTCTTTCTTTCGGCTGTCGATTTTCTTCTCTTTCTGATCGACGCCCGTTCTTTCTTCTTTCTGATCGGTGCTTGCTCTTTCTTTCTTGTGACACCGGTCACTTTCTTTCTTGTGAGGCCTTCTACTTTTTTCTTTCTAAGCGACGCCGGCCTCTTTCCTTCTTTCTTCTTTTTTATATGGCGCCTCTTCTTTCTTTCTTTCTTTCTTTCTTTCTTTCTTTCTTAGGGATTCAATGATTTGAATCCGACTTTCTTTCTTGCTGATCTTGCTAGTTAACTTGCTTTAAACATGCTTCTTGCTTGCTATCCATTGCCAAAAATAACCTTGCTACTCGTTCCAAACCGTGCTACTTTCTTGCTAGGTAGTTTGCCTTATTCATGCATTTTCTTGCTATGACCACATATGGTTTTCATGCTACACTTGTTAACTTTCTTTAGCATCCATATACCAATGCCACTTGATACTCTTTCATTACCGATTCAGCACCGAAAGCAGCCCACAACACCCTTCCTGGATTACTTATTTTGTCTTGCTTTCTTCTCTTTCTTTGACAATAAGTATGGCCTTTAGAGGTGCTAGGCTACCTGGTTCCCCTTTTTTTTCTTCCACCGTAACAACCTTTTTTTTTACCCAATATTTAATCTATGACTTGCACAAGTGCACAACCACCCCTCTCCAATCCAATTCTGAATATTTAAATCATACTTCAAACAAAACCGAATGAACCTGGTATCTTCTTACTTTAATTCTTGCTATATTCCTTCAACTTACGTCATCTTGCTGTTAAAAAATATAAACTAAGTTCCAATTTAATTTTCTTTATTGTTAATTCTTTGTTTGATTGTTGTGGTTGTTTCATATTTGGTAATGTGCTGGGCTGCGGATGCATGTTTGGGCTTGTCAAGATTCTTCTACATGTGCTGGGCCAATACATACCTGTTTGGGCTTCGGCTGGACATCAGTTACTGTTTGGGCTTGGAAGTGGGCCTCTTGTGGACACTCGTAGACATCAAGTGGGGCTGTTAAAAGAACGCCTGTGTTGACATCAGACATGAGTTGCACGCACTCAATTTTCTTCTCTCTTAGGGTTTGCTAGGTCTTGCTGTTCTAGTGATCTTGTGTTAAGATCATCGTTCGTAGTATAGATCAGAGTGTGCAGATCATCGTGTTGATGATCTGTGTGTGAGTTGAGAAGTTATTTTTCGTGTATCTCTTCAGTACAGTTCTTGTTCTTTGTATTGAAGTTGTAGAGAGAAATATAAAGTTACTGGTTATGAATTCATGTTCTTTTGACATGGTATCAGAGCCATAAGAGTGCTCGTGGGGTTATTTATTGAAGATCTAGGTTCTTTTCTGGTCTTCGTTCACTGTGTTCGTTGAAAATCTGTTGGAGATCTAGGGTTTCTCTGGTCTTCTTTCCGCTGGGTTCTTTGTAGATCTGTTTCAAATCTATTTTAGTTGTGTAGATTTGAATCAACACCGACGCTATCCGCAACATCGATCAACGATACACGCCCTAATTTCTTAATATCTCAATACAATCTCTTTTCGTAATTGTTCCGGAGTGATGTATTCTTTGCCGGAAACGATGTGAAGAAGAACCCGTAAACGTCTGCCACCGGTGGTCAACGCATGGCCGGTTTTCGGTGGGCTTTTCCGGTTCTTGAAAGGCCCAATTGTTATGCTGAGACAAGAGTACCCTAAATTGGGGAGTGTGTTTACACTTAATCTGTTGAACAAGAACATTACGTTCTTGATTGGGCCCGAGGTTTCAGCCCATTTCTTTAAGGCTTCTGAATCGGATTTGAGTCAGCAGTAGGCAGGAGCTGTTTAGGTTTTTTACTGAGGCTCTTGGGTTAATAAGCTTAAAGGGCATGTGGATCTGATGGTGTTTGGAGCTCAGGAATATTTCTCCAAATGGGGTGACGGTGGTGAAGTGGATTTAAACAAGAACTAGAAAGGTTAATAATTCTTACAGCCAGTAGATGTCTACTGGGCGAAGAAGTCCGCAACAAGCTGTTTGATGATGTGTCAGCTCTCTTCCATGATCTTGATAACGGCATGTAACCCGTCAGTCCGCAACAAGCTGTTTGATGTGGAGATGCTGCAGCTTTTGGACCAATTCGATGACGTTTCGTTCGGATAATCGGATGCTTGATTTGGCTTGTTGAGCGGATTTGATTGGCGTTGAAGTTCGAGGAGTTTTTTCATTCATGGTGGTGATTATTACAGATGAGTTTTTTTTCTGATCTGATCTTTGTAACCCTTAAAGGTTACAGGATTGATCTTGCTTGGAGCCTACTCCGTGAGTTTGTTCCGATCTGTTTTCTCCTTTATTTTTGTATTGTTATTGGTGTAGTTGTTGATGCCGGGGTAGTGAGGACCGGTTATTGATATTGGGGATACAGAGAGGGTTCACTCTGTGAGTCTGTGCTTGTTTGAGTATTGATTGTCTTCTGGCGGTTTTGTAACTGTTACTTCAAGAAGCATAGCCAATCTGTTTGTTTTATTCAGGATGTTTGTGGTGAAGGTTTACTGTCATCAATCTTCTCATAACCTGTTTTACATGTAGTGTTTTTTTTTTTTTTTTGTAAATGACGGTTTTTAGTTGAAAGTTTCTTCTTGAACCATCTTTCTTAAAAACATTGTAAAATAAATGTCATGTAATTTGGTTTTGATGGTCGTTGTGGATATCCTGTTGGATCTTTTGCATGTTTAGGTTTAATGTTGTTTTTTCTTGACTTGTGTGCTGTAATGTCTATGCTCTTGTTTCTTGAATAGTTGAACCGTGGTGTTCATATATAGGAACCCGTATTGTTGACTAGCATATCTTGTTTCAATCATTGTGATTGTTGGTTAGGAGTTCTTATCTGATATAGCATGTTTTAACCTATTTGCTATCAGTTTTGTGTATTGAACTGTGCTATTCTGTTTTGTTTAAACTGGTATATTGTTTTACATCACGTGACATCATCCTTAGTGTATAGAATATATGCTGCTTTGTTTATTTTGACTGTGATTTAAGTTTGTAACTCATCTTCATATTTCAGATATTCCTCTCGGTTTGGTGTTTTTCTCATAAATTTATTTCAAGTATCCCTAAGTTCTTGTCAGATTTTTTATCCGATTGCAAGCTTATTTGTAGGTCTTGTAGGATGTTGTCCTGATGATAGTTTGATTAGGAGATGTGTATACTTGGATGTTTGAGAGGTTTTGTCCAGTTGGGATAGTGTTATAGAATCTTGTGATTCTTTGTTAAATATTCAGATTGGTTTCAATATTTGTTGCTGATATATTTTGGGTGTTTAGTTTAAACTTGTTAGTAGAATTGTGCGGTTCGTTTTCATGTTGAAAGATTTATTTTTTGTCTTATGATATGTTCTCTTAAAAATTTATCATTATAGGATTAGTTGAGGTGATAATGTTTGTATAACAATTTGTGAGTGTTGAGTTGGGTTATACATTGTGAGCTTCTTGTTGTCACTTTGTTATAGTGCAGAGGTTCATTATTGTGTTAATGTACAAGTTGTTTCACAAAACGTGATGAATCAAAGTGGTATATATTTGATGGCACATGATCTTTGACATTGAATGTGGATTTAAAGCCTATAACAGGTTCTTTATGTGATTGAATTGGTTTTATTAAAGCTACTGTATACTTCTTGAAAATACGTTTCCATGGTTCGGATAGTTTTCTGTGATAAAGGAGTAGTTAGTGAGATGGGATAACCAACTGGCTAGCCCAGTTGGCCACCGGCCACCTCGTTGAGGTCTCTTGTGGCCTCCCATACGTGGAAGGTCTTGGGTTCGATCCCGAGCAAGTTGATTTAGAGGATGATTTACCGCCAGGGCGCATTGCCGGGTTGCAAGCTGGGGAGCACGCTCCCGGGGTTAGGGATACCCTGCACATATCCTTTTTTTTTAGTGAGATGGGATGTAAAATTTTTCAATCAATTAGGTTATATGGTTCAGGTGTTCTTAGTCTCATGTGACTGTTTTTTGTTGTTATCAGTTTGATTGTGTTGCAGGATCGTGTGGTTCTGTCTTTCTAAGTCTGTTGTTAGACTTGTATGTCTTGTGACATATTGTTTGCCTTAAAGTTGTGTGGCTTTTCGGTGTGATCACATGTGTGGCTTTTGTGACAGTCATGTATTCCTTTGGTTATTGGAATCGTTGTGTGATTGTGTTTCTTGTAAAGGTTATGCTTTCTTGAAGATGTATTCTTCAACAGTGTTTGCCTTTATCTCACTGGTCTTGGGGTTTTCATGTTTTGAGTCCGACCGTAGTGAGGTTGTGTAGGATCCCGGTGTTGTGGTCTTATGTGTTTGTTGTTTATCGCCGATCGTAGTGATATTAGTTCATTGGTCTAGGTGATGTTTGTTTTCTTCCACGCTGGTCTAGGGTAGTTTCTTGATTCTTCGTGTTGTTGAGTCTTGTCCCGTTTAGATCGTAGTGTTGGTTTCTATCTGTTCTTCGTATTGTCTAGAATCTTCTTATTTGGTTAGTCGAACTGTGTGGTTCATGTGTCTTAACCAGTAATGTTGTGAAGATTATTCTCGGATTTGTGTTACAGCCCTGTTTGTTTCTCTGGTTGGTGGGATGTTTTTTTGGTTGAAAACGTTCTTTGTTTTTATTCAACCGAGTGTTTTTAGCTGTAATTTGTTATCTGATGTGTAGAATCGTGTGATTCTAGGTTTCGCCAAAAGGTTCAGACTTGGTTCTGATTTAAAAAAGGGTCATGTGACTTTTCATGGTGTTGAATCATGTGATTCAAGTTTTCAGACATTGTTCTGAGTTGTATAGAGTTTTGTAACTCTTGGGTTTTTATCAGATATGTGTTATATATGGTTGTTTTTAGAATCATATGTTTTTGTCTTAATCTGAACGTTTTTCTCAGATTGTTTTTCCTGTGATGTTAATATGTTATAGTTACTTGGTGAGTTTCATGACTTGTTAGTGAGTTTAAAGTCAATTTGCTATATTTGAATTCATGTGACTTTATCATATGTTGTTGATATGTGGTACGGTGCTTTGTGATTATATGAGTTAGCTGTTTATGTTTCTTTCTATTGCTACATCAAATTTGGTGGCCCATGCAGGTCCCGAACCTGCGTTTTTCTGGAACGAGTCAGGGTAAAACTGAGGTTCTGGGGAGAATGGGCCCTCAGCATTTGTCTGGAGCTAAGAATGCAAGTCTGGGAATGAAGGATTCATGGGGACCTTTAAAGGCTTTGGCAGTTGCAAGTGTTATCATCGTCATCGGTGATGTCGTCCTCAGCTTATTTGTCGGTTACGGTATTGCCGGTGCAGCATGGGCAACAATGGCGTCTCGGGTGGTTGCAGGATTTATGATGGTTGAAGCTCTGAAAGATAAAGGGTATAACGGTTACGCCGTTGCGGTTCCATCCGCTAACGAACTGCTTCAAATATTCAAGCTTGCGGCTCCGGTATTTATAATGATGATGTCAAAGGGGGCGAGCCTTTATAGCAAACCACACAGTCGTTTGTGCCAGAACTTTTATATGATGCTAAACGAAGTCTATCAAAGGCAAGAAGGCTGTTAAAGTCGCTGTTGATAATTGGTGCTGCTGGTACAGTTGTTCCGTGAAGGCTGTTAAAGTCGCTGTTGATAATTGGTGCTGCTGGTACAGTTGTTCCGTGGTTATTTCCTAAAGTCTCAAGTTATAAAGGAGATGCACAAAGTGCTACTTCCATTCTTCATTGCTTTATGTGTGGCAAAAAGTATTCATAGCCTTGAAGGAACATTGTTGGCTGGCTGTGATTTGAGTTTTATTAGCATATCAATGAGCACGATCTTTTCTTTCGGTGCTCTCCTTATGCTTTTTAGCAATTTAGGTTTTTTGGTTCGGCTGCTGGTGGTTGAAGTGCTCTACATTGGTTGGTTCAAATTTTTACGTTAACAGAAACTTCTGTCCGCTCTACTGCCACGTTGCCATTATCAGATGTTAAATTGACATGATACTAAACAAGTTAATTGATACTACATAGTTTGAAAATACTTTTAGTATTTTTGTTTGGTGATATTTATTGATAGTTTGATACTACATGATTTAAAATTAGGTCATATCTTTTTGTTTTTGTTAAAGAAAAGGGAATTTCACAACGATTCTCACATTTATTTCATGTTAGAGAAGACAAGGGTCCCGGGGAAGCTTTTATCTTTAGAAATGATGAGAAATCATATACTATTTTTTTTCTTTTTTCGTGTTCTCAAATCATAGGTGTTTAATTTTTTTGAAGTTAGAAGTGAAGTCTTAATTACTTGTCATTAGTATAATGCTTAGAAGCATACCCAAAATAATCATCTAAATCTAATTTAAATAACAATAAAGATGAATGAAGTGTTGGTTCAACCCTTCAGATCAAAGTGTTGTTTAGTGAATGAAATAGATTTAAGAAGCAAACTTTTACTGCTGAAATTGATTACTTACATTCATACTCAAACCCTAACTTAAATAGACTCTTGCGACGTGATGTACGTGAACAAATCCAACTAAGCCCACTAACCCACGACTTAACTCAACTAAACAAATGGACCCACGACCCAATTAAACACTACAAACATTAGAAACATGTGACTTAAAATAAAAACCCTGCTGACCAATTCTAATTATTTGACCCGTACCGTTGACCCGTTGACCCGATCAAGATTATTCTCAACATTCACCCCCTTAATCTTGATCTTCGTTCTTTCTACATGCTCGTTTCTTGCTCGCATATGTTCTTTCTCTTCTTGCTAATTGCTTTAAGAACACAGTTCTTATCTCTGACCCTTGCTAAACTTGCTACTTTCTTACTTGATTCGAACTCTCTTGCTTGCTTACTTCGAATCATCCTTCTTACTAGCTTGCTATTCGAACCACAAAGGTTCGGTCTTGCTCCTGCTATACGAACTACTAAGGTTCGATTCTTTCTTTCTTTCGGCTGTCGATTTTCTTCTCTTTCTGATCGACGCCCGTTCTTTCTTCTTTCTGATCGGTGCTTGCTCTTTCTTTCTTGTGACACCGGTCACTTTCTTTCTTGTGAGGCCTTCTACTTTTTTCTTTCTAAGCGACGCCGGCCTCTTTCCTTCTTTCTTCTTTTTTATATGGCGCCTCTTCTTTCTTTCTTTCTTTCTTAGGGATTCAATGATTTGAATCCGACTTTCTTTCTTGCTGATCTTGCTAGTTAACTTGCTTTAAACATGCTTCTTGCTTGCTATCCATTGCCAAAAATAACCTTGCTACTCGTTCCAAACCGTGCTACTTTCTTGCTAGGTAGTTTGCCTTATTCATGCATTTTCTTGCTATGACCACATATGGTTTTCATGCTACACTTGTTAACTTTCTTTAGCATCCATATACCAATGCCACTTGATACTCTTTCATTACCGATTCAGCACCGAAAGCAGCCCACAACACCCTTCCTGGATTACTTATTTTGTCTTGCTTTCTTCTCTTTCTTTGACAATAAGTATGGCCTTTAGAGGTGCTAGGCTACCTGGTTCCCCTTTTTTTTCTTCCACCGTAACAACCTTTTTTTTTACCCAATATTTAATCTATGACTTGCACAAGTGCACAACCACCCCTCTCCAATCCAATTCTGAATATTTAAATCATACTTCAAACAAAACCGAATGAACCTGGTATCTTCTTACTTTAATTCTTGCTATATTCCTTCAACTTACGTCATCTTGCTGTTAAAAAATATAAACTAAGTTCCAATTTAATTTTCTTTATTGTTAATTCTTTGTTTGATTGTTGTGGTTGTTTCATATTTGGTAATGTGCTGGGCTGCGGATGCATGTTTGGGCTTGTCAAGATTCTTCTACATGTGCTGGGCCAATACATACCTGTTTGGGCTTCGGCTGGACATCAGTTACTGTTTGGGCTTGGAAGTGGGCCTCTTGTGGACACTCGTAGACATCAAGTGGGGCTGTTAAAAGAACGCCTGTGTTGACATCAGACATGAGTTGCACGCACTCAATTTTCTTCTCTCTTAGGGTTTGCTAGGTCTTGCTGTTCTAGTGATCTTGTGTTAAGATCATCGTTCGTAGTATAGATCAGAGTGTGCAGATCATCGTGTTGATGATCTGTGTGTGAGTTGAGAAGTTATTTTTCGTGTATCTCTTCAGTACAGTTCTTGTTCTTTGTATTGAAGTTGTAGAGAGAAATATAAAGTTACTGGTTATGAATTCATGTTCTTTTGACACTTGCTTCAATATCTTGATGCTGATTATCGAGACTTGCTACTTCTCCTTTCTTTTTCTCATCGTGACCAGCTCTATTTTCCTCATGCTTCTATCACCAATAATCTCCTTCTTGAGTACCTTGCTGCGAATTCTCTCTCTTCTGCGCCTTCTTCAGCCCCGCAGCCAAGGGCCGCTCTCTTACTCGAAGACGACTCTCAAACCAGCCTTCTCTTTCTTGCTACGAATCAGGTATGAGCCTAGGGCTCTGATACCAATTGTTGGTTCAACCCTTCAGATCAAAGTGTTGTTTAGTGAATGAAATAGATTTAAGAAGCAAACTTTTACTGCTGAAATTGATTACTTACATTCATACTCAAACCCTAACTTAAATAGACTCTTGCGACGTGATGTACGTGAACAAATCCAACTAAGCCCTCTAACCCACGACTTAACTCAACTAAACAAATGGACCCACGACCCAATTAAACACTACAAACATTAGAAACATGTGACTTAAAATAAAAACCCTGCTGACCAATTCTAATTATTTGACCCGTACCGTTGACCCGATCAAAATTATTCTCAACATGAAGTCGTCATGTAAGTACTTGAAAGAAAAGCAATTTTGTATTCACCGTGAAATTCTAGATTTCAGGTGACCTTAATTTTAAATCATTTTGCAGTATCTTCGAGTTGATGCAAGGAAAAAGGTGAAATCACTTTAAGATTTTATAGAAACCAAGCTTCGAAGATGGAAAATGAAAGAGCATGGCTACAAGAACTTAATGGATTTCTAGTACTGATCTCTTCTTAAGGCTTATGCAAGATTCGAGAAATGTCAACTAGGTCAAGGTATTATTTACAAACTTATTGTAGAATTTTTAATGCTTTTAATTTAATTTAGTTGCTAATAGATTAGTAAGTATTTTAACTGGGCAATGCAAAATGTGGTCATGTGTGCGGCCTTTATGATTCTGTTAATGAATTTCTCAGTCTCACTTTGAAATATGCTTAAAATGTATAGTCACATCTGCTTATTGTTGTCTGATGTAATATGCTTAAAATTTCTAAAAGGTTAACCTAAATCACTTTGGTTTAGATTATGGTTTGGTTGTGTTAATTGAATTTTCCGTTAAAAAAGTTAAATGTTTTTTATTCAACACGGGTTTATAAAGTGTAAAAAGTGCAAATAACAATTTACTTTCCTTCATAAAAGCCCACCGACTTACACACACCCGGTGCGTAAATTTGAGGAAATTTAAAGGCCCATTTAACATCTGTCATCAAATATGTCTGCACCCACTTGATCTACATAATAAAAAGTTAACCAATGACCTTTTTTTTAGTCTTGTATCAATTTAGCAAATTATCTATTTAGTTTCATTCGTAACATTCATCATAAAGTTGGTCTATCTATCAAAACATCAACTATACATTCATATGTAGACGTAGCCGTATTCTTCGTTAAATGTGACTAATCAAATTCTTATTGTGGTTTGCGTGCGGTTTGCATTAGGCCCGATTGTACTCCCTGCTATTTACTTTGTGGGACCAAAGCTGTCAAAGGAGATTGTCGAAAGCTTCTCACTTAATTGTGTTCGATTCCTATGTTTAATAGTTTCATATTTGGTTTGGATCCGTATCAAGATTTGCCCATATCTCCTTCATTTTGATTTCAACTCAAATTGCAAGTACCCATCTTCAATTTCGATAGATTTCGCTAAATCGGTTATAGTTTTTTTTTTCATGAATATTTTCTTTCAATTGATGTCTAAACGAATGTTTGATTGTTTGGTGTTTTATGTTGCAGTGACTGTGGAGAAAAAATGAGACCAGTGTGTTACATCAGTCTTGGTCCGGGTCATGTTCTGAGGCGCTCATTAAAGTGAAATCGGATGGAGTTTGTCGTTGGTATGGGAGAAACCATTTGGGCTGGGTTTGTTGCTGAATTATGCAGCATAGGTAACCAGAAAATTGCATGTATCCATGTCTTTTAACTGCCGTTAAATCTTGGCCACCTGCAATATACTCCGCGTTACCCGCCATTGTAGCCATAAAGCCCCAGCTTAACACGTCATCCCTGAGCAGGGCCGTCTCTGGGAGGTTGAGAATTCTCTTAGGCCCTGTGCGAGTAAAAAAACGGGGCCCCTAAGGCACTAAATATAAACTTGTATATAAAAAAAGTTGTTATAGGACGATAGTGAGCAGAAAATAAATACGTTATATTGTTTTACTATTTTTAGTTTAGTTTTAAATTTTAGTTATTGATTATAAAAAAAGTGAAAAAACCCGAAACCTTATAAACAGTTTTGAGGGCTTGTATGTGTATGCTTCGAACATTTAAAATGTCATATTTAAAAAATAAATAAACACTTTCATGACATATCATAGAATATGTTACATTTAAATGAACCTGAGATTTTTTTAATTAAATGTTTGATTTTTTTAAAGCCTAACTGAAACATGGAGGCATAGAGGAAAGTAAAGCAAAAGAAAAGAGAAGGAATATAAGTCAGCTAGGATAGGTTTATAAAGCCCAATTAAAAAATAAATCAGCAGAAAAAAAAAGATATTACTGATTCTCGAAAGGGTCGAACTAAGAATCCCTACTTTCATTTCCAAGCGCCTTGTCAACTCAAAGGTATTTTAGATGTACATATTTTTGTTAATTTTTATTTATACAGTATATAGAGGTTTTTAAATTATTTTGGGCCCTAAAGGGTTATGGGCCCTGTGCGGTGGCACATCCCGCACAGGCCCAAAACCGGCCATGTCCCTGAGTGATGAACTCAAAGAGGTAAGAGCAAATATTATTTGTTACCATGCATGCACATTTTAACTAGGGGCAATTGCATATTTCCCCTTGTAAAACTTCTAAATTGCATATTTACCCAAGTAAAAATTTAAATTGCACATATCCCCTTCTTTAACTAATAAAATTGCAAATTTACCCAATTTGATTTATTTTATTAAAAATAAATTATATAATGACTATTTTACCCTTAACTTTATTAGAAGTTCAAAAATTGCATATTTAGTTATTTACCCATAGTTTACTAGTTTTTTTTTTTTTTTTTTTTTTTTTCATATTTTGTTTTGCGTTTTTATTTTTGTTACATCGCTAGTTAGTTCTTTTCTTGTGTCTTTACTAAGTCATTATTGTCCGAGTAACACTCATAAAAAATGCAAGTGATAGTTATGAATGACAAACAAATTCCAAAACTTTAATCCTTAGTATGTCATTTTGACTATCATTAAACAGTCAAACCAAAGTATGAATGATAAACTGATAATTAATATAATCAATTGATTATAGACCAGTTGCAAAAAAGTTCAAATTAGTTGATTAAAAATCCATATGCAATTGGAATCAAAATAAGGAGTTAATTTCTAAAGCATTAGCAAAAACGAAAAGTCAAATTAGGAAACTCATCAAATTAATTCAAAATCCATAAAGAGCATAATAAATTGAATAAAAAAAATATACGATTCTACACCGCTTAAACTCATGGAAGGAATACTGCATATCTCGAATTCCTATACAATAAAGAAATATAGAATGGAACAGTTGAATTCAAGAACAGTTGTCTTCTCCAATGAAAGGGTAATGGATAAGATCCTAGAGTTGATTCTCTCTAACGAATATGATTCAGAACGTGATTTGTCCGGTGAGTATTTTCCGGCCATGGGATTTTTTTAGAGAGAAAAATTGAAGAGTCTGAGTCGTTTGAGAGAGAAGGAAGAGATAACGATCTTTCAATTTTGAAATGGGTAATTTAGTCATTTAAAATAAAGAAGGGTAAAAATATGCAATTTTAATTTAGGCTTGGGTAAATATGCAATTAAGAGTATTTTTAAGGGGAAATATGAAATTATCTCTTTTAACTATACAATAAGCATAATAAATCTCTTCGGTTTTTTGCATGTCAGGCACTGGCAGGGTTATATGAAATTGATGGGCAATATGATAAAGCTTTTGCACTTTATGCTGATGTAAGACCTCACTTATATACCGGTTTTGATTGAGACGATTCATTTTCTTATTTTTGTCAAAACCACGACGGGTTGTGTTTCCAACGAACACTTTTTGTAGACCTGGCAAACGGGTCGGGTCGGGTCGGGTTGGGTCATGGGTCAAAACAGGTTCGGGTCAGAACGGGTTCAGGTCAAAACGGGTTCGGGTCAAAACGGGTCAATTAAAAAAAGGGTTGTTTTGGTTCGGGTCGGAACGGGTTCGGGTCAGAACGGGTTCGGGTCGAAACGGGTCCGGGTCAAAACGGGTTTCGGGTCGGGTCGTTCAGATTTTTTTTGAACAATCACATAGCTTAGAACATTCAAAACTTGTTCGATAATGAATCATTAAGTAGAAAGAAATCACCACTAGCTGTACTTGATTTCACAATACTAAATGCAACATTAAAACTACAGCAATATCGATTTGGGGCCATTTCAAAATAAAATGATTTCAATTACCTTTTCAAACAATATTTTAACCTAAAATTACAACTTCTTCAACTCAGCATCACAACTTTTTGTTAAGAAAATGCAATGATAAAAAATGGTCAAATCACTTCCACAAAGTTGTGTGTGAAGCACAGTGGATACATGGAGAATGCAAGTTGCGACAAAACAAATCGTCACAATAAAATTTTGCTTCTTCTTTGTTTTCAAATAACCATCAGATTCTTTTCTTCGTTTATCACTCAAATGGCAACGAAGAAGGTGATGATAATGGTACACCAGTGTCAGTGTTCGGAGTTTAATGGTGACGGAGGTTTGCGCCGAAACGGTTCACGTCGAAACGGTTCGATTCGAAACGGTACTGGTCGAAACGGTTCGGGTCGAAACGGTTCGATTCGAAACGGTACTGGTCGAAACGGTTCGCGTCGAAACGGTTCGCGTCGAAACGGTTCGCGTCGAAACGGTTGCATCATATAGAATATGGTTTTGTGAAGGTCTTTCTTTATGATTACTTATTAACTCCGTTTTTCAGCTTATGAAACCAGATATCTTTGAGTTTATTGAGAAGAATAACTTGCAGAAATGATAACCGCAAGAGTAGAAGAGACCTTCAGCAGCAAGTAAGAACCATAGGGTGACGTTACAACTCTTTTTTTCTTGGTGAATGTTGGTTAATTGATTTTTTTCCTTCTAATAGGTCTATGTTCAATGGTCATGTGCAACTGTTGCAATGGGTCAAGCTGATTGATGCTGCTGAAGCAAGTGTGTTGTCCGGCTCACCTATACCCACCTTTTTATACTTTAATTTTCCTTAAGTAAATGATGGTTTTTTTAATCTTTTAATTATGAATATTTACTTTTACATTGTTGCCACGTGTATGTGTGTTTGTAGGATGTGGTCAAATGGGTTAACTACATGCTTGAATGGTAAAGCAGTTTGGGATTGGCAATGGAAGCACATGCCCACATTAGAAAATGAGAAGATGGAATCTCATCAGCTTATAAATATGTTAATCCAACAGTAAATAAAGGACATAAAAGATAGGTTGTGTGGGATGGAGGTGGAGGCACAACAGAGTTCTCATATGGGATAGTGTATCTATATTCATTTGTTTATATGCTACCTTAAAAAAGTGTACATATACACACCATATGTTATTTTTTTAAACTTGATGGCCTAACTTATTGACTGTCCTTTGCTTTAAAAGGTGTGAGCCATTACGGAAAGCTTATATATGAGGATAGAGTACTTCACGTATGCGAGGCATTTGTATTTATAAAACTACTAATGGTTTCTCTACTTATCGTATTTTAACTTTTTAAATTTTTACACACTAACGAGATTAAAATATTAAACTAAAAATAAAAAAAAAACTTTATGTAAAACCAAAAAAGGTGTCACACCCCCAAAATCCACCTGCGGAATACCACCGCTTGGAGGCGTGACTGACCAGGATCCAGCCACCAATCATATTGAACAAGCATGTAAGTGATATATAAAAATAAGAAATCCAACCCATACAATTGGTGTCCAAAACAAACGTAGTTTAAGTTGTAAGCGGAAGCATAACGTTTAAAACCAAAACATAAGTCCAAATGTTTCAAAGTTTAGCATGGCACACATCTGTCCATGTCCCACAACGACTCTTCCCCATGCAAGCTCCAGCTAAGTACCTATTGACCTGCAAAGCATGTAGTAACGAGTCAACAATAATGTTGAGCGAGTTGACAGTTGGGTGTTTGTTTTAAGTTGTTTTGAAAACGGTTTCCTTTAACTGGCATCCCTGCCGTGGGGGTAACCCCATAGTTGAAAACGTGATTTGTTTATCCCATTTATTCTGGCAATCCAGCCGTGGGGGCTACCCCATGTTTAGTTGTCTGGCTTTTCGGCCGTGGGGGCTACCCCATGTATACACTAGACTCGTTACCATATCGACTGCTGACTGTAGTCATGTTTAAGTGCCCTGAACTGTCAATGTCTATCATCATTGACGTGCCCAGATCCATTAGTTCACGCCCATCCTCTGCGGCACGGTGTGAGGTTTGTCAAACCTAAATAGCGCTATCTAACTAATGACCCGCTCGCCATTGGCCTGACGATTAAGTCGATATAAAAAGGAGGGACTTCGTGATAGAGTTTTGGTCTAGTAAAAGTTATCTGTCCGTAAGGACGAGGAATTACATTCCTGAACCAGTACTGTCCTACCCAAGAAAGGACGAGGAATCCATATTCCTTAACCCCATTCCCAACCCCTGGGAATCCCATGCTTTGTAGAGTGTGAACTCACCTTGGTTTGCTCGGTAGATACACATAAAAGTTAAGTCTAGATGCTAGTGGTCAACCACGTCCTAACATGGTTATCATACATGTCAGGTTCAAACCAAGAAATGCACGTTGCATACAAGTGTTATTCATGGCAGTCCAATCAACAGTGCACAATATACCCATTCAACAATAACATATAAAGTCCATGTATTCGGCCCAAATACCTAGGCCTGTAACCGTGTAAGTCCAAACAGAACATATATAATCAAGTGGTCTCGAGTCGAGACCGGAGATCTCGAGTCGAGACGGTGCTGTCTCGGTTTATAGCCTTCATCACTCGAGAACTGATGGTCTCGATTCAGGTCTCGAGTCGCAACAAGACCCGCAACCTGGTTTTGAGTCATGTTGTTTATGTGCTTGGTAATGTGTGGTCTCGAGTCGAGACTAGGGGTTCTCGACTCGTAACCTGTGTCGCAACTGCGGTCTCGAGCTGTCACATATATGGTCTCGAGTCGCAACCGGAGGTCTCGACTCGCACACCTGCTGTTTCTAGAACATCTGCCCAGAATTGTACTAACCAATAGGATTACCATTTCATGATCTTGTGTACTATCCAACCAAAATGCATCAACATGTTTTCTTGTCTAAAACCTTAATCAATCGGATCAAACATAGCAATTTTCAAATATTCATACCACATTCAACAAGTTCTTCATCTAGGGTTTTCATTATTTTGCAATCATGATTAACCAAACAATCCATCCTAGCATGAACTCAAGTCAATATCATCATCGGCTCCTGAATCTAGCATATACAATCAATACTAGCATGTTTGCACAAGATTTACCATTAACATTCATCCATTTTCATACTATTTAATACACACCCTACTATCAACTAGTGTCACAACTATCACATTCCTTCAACCTTCCTAATCATATGGAGATATGCATATCAAACATGGACATGAGTACCATTAACTAAACAAACACCTTTATTAGACTCGAACAACATTCATAACACATTCATCATGCTATTCATCAAAGCAAGTAACACCATTATTCACATGAACACTTAGTGAGCATCTAAAAACACTAACCGGTTGTGAAAAGGCACCGAGATAGTAAAGAAGACGAATAAAATGGAGTGTCCGAGTGATGATGATGAGCTTGACCGAGTCTCCTTGTTGTTGCCGATTGATCCAAGAGAATGAGGGAAGAAGGATGTTGAGACTTAGGGTTTTAGTGAGAGAGAGAGGGAGAGTGTGGAGGGGAGTGTGTGGGGGTGAGTGTGGGCTTGGGGTTTTTATACTTGGTTTTGGGTTTCGAGAGGTGCATGGCCCAACCGGCCCACCATTTTACTGTTCACTCGAGACCAAGCGGTCTCGAGTCGGGTCCTTGTGTCTTGGTTCCGGTTCGCTACATACTTGTACAAAACTATACTTTATACGTACACATTAATAACACATAGCACATCAAGATAATCACGAACTTTTATTTACTAATATATAAACGCATGAGTTCAAGCATGTTACATCAAGATACAATGAAGGGTTCTAAATTCCGAGTTGTCACATTATCCCCAAGTTGAAAGAAATTTCGTCCCGAAATTTGGTAAGTACTCACTGAGGAAGCTAGTTAAGTTTCATGGTTTTCCCGGTTTTCCTGGGGTGTCACATCCTCCCCCCGTTGATCTGGAATTTCGTCCCGAAATTCCGTAGCTTCGGCCTCAGTAGTGGTTGTACTATTTACGAATAGTTGGGGATACTTTTGTTTCATCTGATCTTCGCGTTCCCAGGTGAACTCTGGGCCGCGACGTGAGTTCCAACGAACTCGAACGAGAGGTATTCTAGTGTTCTTGAGGACCTTAACATCCCGGTCCGTGATTTCAACTGGTTCCTCGACGAGTCGTAACTGCTCGTCGATGGTGAGCTCCTTCAAAGGAACTACGAGGGTCTCATCTGACAGGCACTTCTTCAGATTCGACACATGGAAAACGTTGTGAACTGCACTGAGTTCTGCTGGTAAGTTCAGTTTGTAGGCCACCTTGCCTATTTTCTCGAGGATTTCAAAAGGTCCAACGTATCGTGGGTTAAGTTTTCCTCGTTTACCAAAACGAACCACACTCTTCCAGGGTGAAACTTTGAGTAGTACACGCTCCCCAACCTGGAGCTCAAGTGGTTTCCTGTCCTTATCGGCGTAGCTTTTCTGACGGTCACGAGCTGCCGCCATGCGTTGTCGTATTTGAGCAATTCGTTCGGTTGTTTCTACCATGAGTTCTGGACCAGTGATCTGACTATCCCCCACCTCTGCCCAACAAAGAGGTGACCGACATTTACGCCCGTACAATGCCTCAAACGGAGTAGCTTTAATGCTGGTGTGGTAGCTGTTATTGTACGAGAATTCCACAAGTGGCAGATGCTTTTCCCAGCTGCTGCCAAAGTCGATTACACATGCACGAAGCATGTCTTCTAAGGTTTGAATAGTGCGCTCAGACTGCCCGTCCGTCTGAGGGTGATACGCTGTGCTCATGTCTAATCGCGAGCCAAAGGATTTGTGCATTGCTTGCCACAGCTCTGAAGTAAAACGTGCATCACGATCCGAGATAATGGAGGTGGGCACCCCGTGCCTCGAGACAACTTCCTTAAGGTATACGTCTGCTAGAGTGGAGAACTTATCCGTTTCCTTGATTGCCAAGAAGTGAGCAGACTTTGTGAGTCGATCCACGATCTCCCAAATAGTATCGTTACCATGTTGAGATCTAGGCAGGCCAGTAACAAAGTCCATGGAAATTTGCTCCCATTTCCATTGTGGTATCTCTGGTTGCTGGAGTAGGCCTGAAGGTTTCTGATATTCTGACTTGACTCTCGCACAAGTCAAGCACTTGCTAACGTAAGTTGCTATGTGGGCCTTCATGCTAGGCCACCAATACGTAGTTTTGATATCGTGGTACATTTTATCCGAACCAGGATGTACCGAGTAGCGAGACTTGTGTGCTTCATCCATCACAAGCTCTCGTAGGTTGCCATAGAGTGGGACCCAAATGAGTCCTGTTACGTAGTATGCACCATCTTCCTTTTGTTCTAATCGTTGCCTTGAGCCGCGTAGGGCTTCAGCCCTGACGTTTTCTGGTTTCAATGCTTCCACCTGAGCATCTCGTATCTGGGAAGGAAGACTAGACTGTATAGTGAGTTGTAAAGCTCGCACGCGCTTAGGCGTAGTGTCCTTTCGACTAAGGGCATCTGCCACAACATTGGCTTTGCCAGGATGATACTTGATTACACATTCGTAATCGTTTAATAACTCGACCCACCGTCGTTGACGCATGTTTAGTTCCTTCTGTTTGAAGATATGCTCGAGACTCCTGTGATCGGTATAAATGGTGCACTTGGTACCGTACAGGTAATGTCTCCATATCTTAAGCGCAAAAACGACAGCTCCCAGCTCTAAATCGTGTGTAGTGTAGTTCCTTTCATGAACTTTGAGTTGGCGTGAGGCGTAGGCTATAACTTTATCTCGTTGCATCAATACACAACCAAGACCCTGAATCGATGCGTCACAGTAAACTACAAAATTGTCTGTGCCTTCTGGCAATGAAAGGATAGGTGCGCTGCAAAGTCTATCCTTTAAATGCTGAAATGCTAATTCCTGTGCATTTCCCCATCGATAAACAACCCCTTTCTGCGTTAGTGAGGTGAGAGGCTGTGCAATCTTGGAAAAATCCTTAATGAACCTCCTGTAGTATCCTGCCAAACCCAAGAAGTGGCGAATTTCCGTTGGTGTATGAGGTGCAGGCCAATTCTTAATCGAGTCCACCTTGGATGGGTCAACGTGAATCCCATCCTTGTTTACCACGTGGCCTAGGAAATGGACTTCACGAAGCCAGAAGTCGCATTTCGAGAACTTTGCGTAAAGCTTTTCTGTTCGAAGGAGTTCCAAAATAAGTCGTAGGTGCTGCTCGTGTTCCTCCTGACTCTTAGAATAGATCAGGATGTCGTCGATGAAGACTATAACGAACTTGTCCAGGTAAGGCTTGCACACTCGATTCATCAAGTCCATGAAAACCGCAAGTGCGTTTGTCAGCCCAAAAGGCATGACCAAAAACTCATAGTGTCCATAGCGAGTTCTAAAGGCTGTTTTAGAGACATCCTCTTCTCGGACTCTCAGTTGGTGATATCCCGATCTCAAATCAATCTTTGAATAGTAGCTCGACCCTTGCAGCTGGTCGAACAAGTCGTCGATACGTGGAAGAGGATAACGATTCTTCACCGTCACCTTGTTGAGTTCACGGTAATCGATGCACATTCTGAAGGTACCGTCTTTCTTCTTCACAAACAAAACTGGAGCTCCCCAAGGCGAAAAGCTAGGACGAATAAAACCCTTATCCAAGAGTTCTCGTAGCTGCGTAGAGAGTTCTTCCAACTCTGAGGGAGCTAAACGATAAGGTGCACGAGCTATAGGCGCAGCTCCGGGAGCTAGTTCAATCTGAAACTCGACCTGGCGATGAGGCTGAAGGCCAGGTAATTCCTTAGGGAATACCTCAGGATAGTCGCGTACAATCGGGAAATCTTCTATCTTCTTCTCTTTCTTCGAGGTGTCTGTAACGAGAGCCAAAATAGCGGTGTGGCCCTTTCTCAAACACTTCTGGGCCTTAAGGAAAGAGATGATGTCCTCAACAGCACCCCTCTTGTCGCCACGAATCATGAGAGGTTCATTACCGGAACCAGGAATACGAACAATCTTCTCGTTGCAAAGAATCTCTGCTCGGTGTTGGGATAACCAATCCATTCCAATGACAACGTCGAAACTACCCAAGACGATAGGAATAAGGTCGATAGAGAAGGTCTGGTTAGCAAGAATAAGTTTACAACCCTTGACTACGTGTGCGGCCTCTAAACTCTTACCATTTGCTAGCTCTACAGTGTGCTTGTTGTTCAAAGGTGTTGGAATACGCTTAAGCATTCGACTAACTTCTAGTGACACGTAGCTAGTATCGGCACCCGAATCAAATAAAGCTGTAACATAAAAGTCATCGAGAAGGAACTTACCCGTCACAACATTGGGGTCATTCCTTGCTTCACCTTGACCAAGCACGGACACCCGCCCCCTGGCACCATTGTTGTTGTTGTTGTTCCCATTGTTACCATTCCCCTGATTATTGTCGTTGTTGTTGTTGTTGTTGTGGTTCCTGTTCAGTTGGGGGCAATCTCTCTTGAAATGACCTTCAGCTCCACACTGAAAGCGCCCTTTGTTGATTCCTTGCTGCTGCTGCTGCTGTCGCTGGTTCTGTGAGGCTTGTTGTTGACGATTCTGGTTTGCGGGGTATAAGCTCCTGCAATCCTTTGCAGCGTGACCTGGCTTGTTGCACCGATGACAGTTACCCCTGGTGCATGGCCCGCTGTGGTGTAGGTTGCAGCGATTGCATTTGGGGTGATTCCCCTTATACCCACCATGACTTTGACCGCCTGATGATTGCTGACTAGGGCTCTTATAGTCATCCGTCTTTCTCTGCTGTGACTGGGACTGAACAGAAGTCGACCCCTTACTTGAAGCTCCATCCCATTTTTGTTTGTTGTCACTAGGAGCCTCTATAGTGGTTGCAGCACCTATGTGCTTGGGTAACCTGTTCTGCTCCACCGCTTGATCCGTGAGACGGTGAGCCAATTGTACAACTTGCTGGATGGTGGCGAGGTTTGCTGAAGTCACATGACTTTGGATTTCCGGCACTAAGCCCTTGAGAAATAGTTCGATGCGTTTGATGGGAGGATCCACCATGGTAGGACACAAAATTGCCAGTTCATTCGATCTTTTCACATAAGCTTCAATTTCTGACCCCGTCATCTTGAGGTTGAAAAACTCTACTTCCAGTTTGTGAATCTCATCGCGATTGCAATACTCCTCTTTGATCATTTCCTTAAAGTTGTTCCATGGGGTGGCGTTAGCAGCGACTAACCCCAGCATTTGAACCTGAGCGTTCCACCACGTGAGCGCTAAACCCTCGAGAGTACCGGTAGCGTAGTTCACCCTGCGAGCCTCAGGGCGTTCACACATTTCGAAAACAGATTCGAGCTTTTCAAACCAGTGGAGGAGACCTACGGCTCCTTCAGTGCCGCTAAAAGTAGTTGGTCGATAGTCCATAAAAGTTTTGAAGGAGCACACAGGTGGCTGAGCATGTTGACCTGTCGTGGGTGTAAGAAAGGACAGAGTTTAACACAAAGGTTGGTTCACGAGAGTAGGAGCTAAAGATCCTAGAATGAGTTTGGACTGCAGGATATACCTCCTGCGTGTGCAGCTGCAAGTACCGCATCAACTCGTTCGTTAATCAGAGCCGTCAACTGGGCTTGAGTCATGTTAACGCGTCCAGACATGATCTTCATATCAAGAGGGACATGAGTGAGAGGGGTTCGCGAAAATGCGATGACAGGAGAGAGTAAGCACACATGTGTTCTCATACTATAGTTGCTACGTTTATCTAAGCATACCATGAGCATAGTTCTATGAAATCTAGCAAGTAGGAAACAGAACATAAACCATATCACCTAGATTGTCGAGCCTTGCATGTGGAGTGAAGCGTCGTTGTGGATCGTAGAGCACTGTACAGGTTATAGTCTGATTTTAATAAAACTTTTTCCCCTTATTAAAACCAAGTTCACTATAACCAATGGCTCAGATACCAATATGTCACACCCCCAAAATCCACCTGCGGAATACCACCGCTTGGAGGCGTGACTGACCAGGATCCAGCCACCAATCATATTGAACAAGCATGTAAGTGATATATAAAAATAAGAAATCCAACCCATACAATTGGTGTCCAAAACAAACGTAGTTTAAGTTGTAAGCGGAAGCATAACGTTTAAAACCAAAACATAAGTCCAAATGTTTCAAAGTTTAGCATGGCACACATCTGTCCATGTCCCACAACGGCTCTTCCCCATGCAAGCTCCAGCTAAGTACCTATTGACCTGCAAAGCATGTAGTAACGAGTCAACAATAATGTTGAGCGAGTTGACAGTTGGGTGTTTGTTTTAAGTTGTTTTGAAAACGGTTTCCTTTAACTGGCATCCCTGCCGTGGGGGTTACCCCATAGTTGAAAACGTGATTTGTTTATCCCATTTATTCTAACAATCCAGCCGTGGGGGCTATCCCATGTTTAGTTGTCTGGCTTTTCGGCCGTGGGGGCTACCCCATGTATACACTAGACTCGTTACCATATCGACTGCTGACTGTAGTCATGTTTAAGTGCCCTGAACTGTCAATGTCTATCATCATTGACGTGCCCAGATCCATTAGTTCACGTCCGTCCTCTGCGGCACGGTGTGAGGTTTGTCAAACCTAAATAGCGCTATCTAACTAATGACCCGCTCGCCATTGGCCCGGCGATTAAGTCGATATAAAAAGGAGGGACTTCGTGATAGAGTTTTGGTCTAGTAAAAGTTATCTGTCCGTAAGGACGAGGAATTACATTCCTGAACCAGTACTGTCCTACCCAAGAAAGGACGAGGAATCCATATTCCTTAACCCCATTCCCAACCCCTGGGAATCCCATGCTTTGTAGAGTGTGAACTCACCTTGGTTTGCTCGGCAGATACACATAAAAGTCAAGTCTAGATGCTAGTGGTCAACCACGTCCTAACATGGTTATCATACATGTCAGGTTCAAACCAAGAAATGCACGTTGCATACAAGTGTTATTCATGGCAGTCCAATCAACAGTGCACAATATACCCATTCAACAATAACATATAAAGTCCATGTATTCGGCCCAAATACCTAGGCCTGTAACCGTGTAAGTCCAAACAGAACATATATAATCAAGTGGTCTCGAGTCGAGACCGGAGATCTCGAGTCGAGACGGTGCTGTCTCGGTTTATAGCCTTCATCACTAGAGAACTGGTGGTCTCGAGTCAGGTCTCGAGTCGCAACAAGACCCGCAACCTGGTTTCGAGTCATGTTGTTTGTGTGCTTGGTAATGTGTGGTCTCGAGTCGAGACTAGGGGTTCTCGACTCGTAACCTGTGTCGCAACCGCGGTCTCGAGCTGTCACATATATGGTCTCGAGTCGCAACCGGAGGTCTCGACTCGCACACCTGCTGTTTCTAGAACATCTGCCCAGAATTGTACTAACCAATAGGATTACCATTTCATGATCTTGTGTACTATCCAACCAAAATGCATCAACATGTTTTCTTGTCTAAAACCTTAATCAATCGGATCAAACATAGCAATTTTCAAATATTCATACCACATTCAACAAGTTCTTCATCTAGGGTTTTCATTATTTTGCAATCATGATTAACCAAACAATCCATCCTAGCATGAACTCAAGTCAATATCATCATCGGCTCCTGAATCTAGCATATACAATCAATACCAGCATGTTTGCACAAGATTTACCATTAACATTCATCCATTTTCATACTATTTAATACACACCCTACTATCAACTAGTGTCACAACTATCACATTCCTTCAACCTTCCTAATCATATGGAGATATGCATATCAAACATGGACATGAGTACCATTAACTAAACAAACGCCTTTATTAGACTCGAACAACATTCATAACACATTCATCATGCTATTCATCAAAGCAAGTAACACCATTATTCACATGAACACTTAGTGAGCATCTAAAAACACTGACTGGTTGTGAAAAGGCACCGAGATAGTAAAGAAGACGAATAAAATGGAGTGTCCGAGTGATGATGATGAGCTTGACCGAGTCTCCTTGTTGTTGCCGATTGATCCAAGAGAATGAGGGAAGAAGGATGTTGAGACTTAGGGTTTTAGTGAGAGAGAGAGGGAGAGTGTGGAGGGGAGTGTGTGGGGGTGAGTGTGGGCTTGGGGTTTTTATACTTGGTTTTGGGTTCGAGAGGTGCATGGCCCAACCGGCCCACCATTTTACTGTTCACTCGAGACCAAGCGGTCTCGAGTCGGGTCCTTGTGTCTTGCTTCCGGTTCGCTACATACTTGTACAAAGCTATACTTTATACGTACACATTAATAACACATAGCACATCAAGATAATCACGAACTTTTATTTACTAATATATAAACGCATGAGTTCAAGCATGTTACATCAAGATACAATGAAGGGTTCTAGATTCCGAGTTGTCACATTATCCCCAAGTTGAAAGAAATTTCGTCCCGAAATTTGGTAAGTACTCACTGAGGAAGCTAGTTAAGTTTCATGGTTTTCCCGGTTTTCCTGGGGTGTCACATCCTCCCCCCGTTGATCTGGAATTTCGTCCCGAAATTCCGTAGCTTCGGCCTCAGTAGTGGTTGTACTATTTACGAATAGTTGGGGATACTTTTGTTTCATCTGATCTTCGCGTTCCCAGGTGAACTCTGGGCCGCGACGTGAGTTCCAACGAACTCGAACGAGAGGTATTCTAGTGTTCTTGAGGACCTTAACATCCCGGTCCGTGATTTCAACTGGTTCCTCGACGAATCGTAACTGCTCGTCGATGGTGAGCTCCTTCAAAGGAACTACGAGGGTCTCATCTGACAGGCACTTCTTCAGATTCGACACATGGAAAACGTTGTGAACTGCACTGAGTTCTGCTGGTAAGTTCAGTTTGTAGGCCACCTTACCTATTTTCTCGAGGATTTCAAAAGGTCCAACGTATCGTGGGTTAAGTTTTCCTTGTTTACCAAAACGAACCACACCCTTCCAGGGTGAAACTTTGAGTAGTACACGCTCCCCAACCTGGAGCTCAAGTGGTTTCCTGTCCTTATCGGCGTAGCTTTTCTGACGGTCATGAGCTGCCGCCATGCGTTGTCGTATTTGAGCAATTCGTTCGGTTGTGTCTACCATGAGTTCTGGACCAGTGATCTGACTATCCCCCACCTCTGCCCAACAAAGAGGTGACCGACATTTACGCCCGTACAATGCCTCAAACGGAGCAGCTTTAATGCTGGTGTGGTAGCTGTTATTGTACGAGAATTCCACAAGTGGCAGATGCTTTTCCCAGCTGCTGCCAAAGTCGATTACACATGCACGAAACATGTCTTCTAAGGTTTGAATAGTGCGCTCAGACTGCCCGTCCGTCTGAGGGTGATACGCTGTGCTCATGTCTAATCGCGAGCCAAAGGATTTGTGCATTGCTTGCCACAGCTCTGAAGTAAAACGTGCATCACGATCCGAGATAATGGAGGTGGGCACCCCGTGCCTCGAGACAACTTCCTTAAGGTATACGTCTGCTAGAGTGGAGAACTTATCCGTTTCCTTGATTGTCAAGAAGTGAGCAGACTTTGTGAGTCGATCCACGATCACCCAAATAGTATTGTTACCACGTTGAGATCTAGGCAGGCCAGTAACCACCATTCAACACATATATAACACCATTCAATAAGTATATAACACCATTCAAAAGTATATAACCCCATTTTAAAAATCTCTATAAAAAACACTACGAATAAAACTGTAAATCACCATTCAGCACATATATAACACCATTCAATAATTATATAACACTATTCAATAAGTATATAACACCATTCAATAAGTATATAACACTATTAAAAACACTGCAAAACACCATTCAACAGTTCAAAACACTGTAATAAGTACATAACACTACAAAAAAAGATATAACACTACAAATCACTATAACACACTATGAATAATATTAACACCATATTACCCTATTATAACTCTGTATAACACTACAACCCCGTAATGGTGGGCGTCTGAAACAACAACGACAAGATGGAGGGTGGTCGGACCGGTGGCGGAGGTGCGACAACTTGAGTGATTCTCGGTGGGAACTGATATGAGCAAGTGGGTGGCTTGCGATGGTTGGTCGGTGGTGTCCAGCAGGTCTGATTCGGATATGTCGATGCTGTTGTATCAATGATGATGATGATGATGATTCGAGATGTAAACTGATGATGATGATTCGAGATAGATTGATGATGATGATGATTCGAGATCTTTGATCTGGAGAAGAAGGAGGATTCAAATTCACAGATCTGGAAGAAGAGAGAGGATTCGAAATTGTAAGGATTTGATTTACAGTTTCCTATTTCAAGTAGATATAAAAGACTCTATTACCTCTACAATTTTCAAATCAGTCCAGAAAATAAAACACATTTTATAATTTGGTCCCTACTGATCTCAACCATTAGATCAAATATCTAATGGCTGAGATTCTTTCTTACCATTCTCACACTTTGGTCTTTTTTACAGGAACCTCAATCTATATATATATATATATATATATATATATATAGGGTTAGGTTAACGTACAAATGCCCTTATCGTACAATATGTACACGATCACCTCAGCCGTCCGATCTGGTGCGATTTCACTCTTGAACATACGATTTGTGCTGAAAAACCAACATGCGAAATTGATTTATATACCAACATGCGATTTCATCATATTTACCAACATGCGAAATTGCTAAAAAAAAACATGCGATTTCCAACATGTTTTTTTAAAACATGTGATTTCACAATATCGTACGTATTGTACGTTAAGGGATATTGTATTTTACACTTTCAATATATATATATATAGGGTAAGGTTCATGCGAGAACCACCCTTATTGCGAGAACCGCGAGAACCAATGTGAACACAAAATAAAATCTAAAAAAATTCAAAAAAGCACTCAAAATTTTTTATTTTTTTTAATATTTTTCTTGAAAAAATCGCTATATTTCGTTACCATAAAAAAAAACTTTTTTTTTCGAGTAACAGTTATCCATGCACATCTGCATATGTATCATTACTTCGACAAATTCGGTAATACGTTATCAGGAATAGACAATTGCACTTTAATTTACAATATCATTCGTAACACACTATTTTTTACATTACCAATATTCAAAATGCACATGTGCATCATTAGGTATAACCATGATATAACGTGTTTTGGTACAAAAAGTTTGTGATTTAGAATGGAGAAGTAGGCCTATATACATGTTTTTTGGTTAGTTATATCTAGTGGTTGATGGTTTGGTTATAGTTGTAAATTTATTATTTAATATGTTGATTAGATGGTATAAATGGTGTTTACATACATGTAATAAAGTGAAAATATTGGTAATGACATTGTATTATGGATGGTAGGAGGTAATGGTATTGTATTATGGATGGTAGGAGGTAATTGTAGTGTATTATGGATGGTATGATAGATGAAAGGTAAAGTGTATTCAAAGTAGTGTACCAAAACACCTTATTTCATGTTGATACATATAGATGCACATGTGCATTTATAATATTGGTAATGTAAAAAGTATTGTATTACACATAGTAGTGTAAATGAAAGTGCAATTGTCTAATAATTGTAATGAATTATGGAATTTGTCAAAGAAATGACAAAAATGCACATGTGCGTGTTTGTGTATTATGGATGGAATGTTAGATGAAAGAGAAAGTAGTGTACCAAAACACCTTATTTCATGTTGATACATATAGATGCACATGTGCATTTCTAATATTATTAACGTAAAAAGTAGTGTATTACACGTGGTATTGTAAATGAAAGTGCAATTGTCTAATATTTGTAATGAATTACGTAATTTGTCAAAGAAATGATATAAATGCACATGTGCATGGATAATTGTGGCTCGAATTTTTTTTTTTTGAATTTTTTTTTATTGTAAACAAAATATAGCGTTTTTTACAAAAAAAAAATGGTAAATTTTTTTTTTTTGAGTGTTTTAGATTTTTTTAGGTATTACTGTTTGTGTTCACACTGGTTCTCAAGGTTCTCGCAATAAAGGGTGGTTCCTAACGGATCCTTGTCCTATATTGTCCTATATATATAGGGTAGGGCTATATAGGAAACCCTATCTATATGAAAAACCCTAGAAAACCCAACCTCCCGACATTTTTTTTTTGAAAAAAATAACACATGTAATATACATGTTTTTAAGAGTTTTGGTCCAAAAAAATCAAAAAAGCGCCGAAGGGATAATTTAAAAAAAAAAAATTCAACAATTTCTGTCTTTTGTGCCTAACACATGTTAGGCGACCGGACATTGCTGAAATTTGTTTATTTTTTAAAAAAAAATCCCTTCGGCGCTTTTTTGATTTTTTTGGCCCAAAACACTCTAAAACATGTATATTACATGTGTTATTTTTTTCAAAAAAAAAATGTCGGGAAGTTGGGTAAAAATGAGGGGAGATTTGGGTTTCCAGAGTTTTCTACCAAAATGAGGGTTTTCTATCTTGCATTGTCCTATATATATATATAGGGTGGGGTTCGGCTACAAAGTCTGTTTTTCCTACAAAGTGTACAAAGTCATAAAACACAACAATTTCAGTCATAAAACACACTCAAAACCCACAAATAACAAAGTGAAGATCACTAAAACACAATATCCAAACCCTATCAGTCCATAAAAACTTCAAACACACCATCGTAGAACTATGAATATAAAACACAACATGATAATCAATATAAAACACACTAATGTTAGTCATTCGATAATCAAAGCCTTATCATCCAAAATACAACACAAAACCCACAAATATGGCGTTTTAGCAATCTTCACTTTGTTATTTGTGGGTTTTGAGTGTGTTTTATGACTGAAATTGTGGTGTTTTATGACTTTGTACACTTTGTAGGAAAAATGAACTTTGTAGCCAACTCCCACCCTATATATATATATATATATATATATATATATATATATATATATATATATATATATATATATATATTATAAAAAATAAAAATTCCAAGCCCCAACAGAGTGTACTTGGACGGTCGCACACCTTACCTCTCTCCAAAGCCGGCACTGCCCTTGACTATCTTGAATATTATAACGATAAGATTATAACAATAGCTATATAGACTTGTCATACATAATATTTGTTTAATGGTCATATTGGGTAGCAATGAAAATGATAATTGACTCACTCCATTATTAAGATTTAATTCAATCTCGTGAGTGAAGGAATGAGACGTATTGTCATTGCCTATGGACAAATAATCTAAATTCCCGTGAATGGAAAAAGAAGCTTCATTTTTAGACAAAAATGTCCTTTTCATTTCATCTCATGTCAATCGAAAACCATATCGTATCATCTCAATCACTCATAGTCTCGTTGTGTAATGTTACTTTTTTTCTCAAAGATTATATCAATCATTCTATTCCATTTGGAATATGGTTTACGAGATATGTTCTATGTTTTTCGTACATGTGATGATGTGAAATGGTAGTCACTATAACTACTTAGACAAGAACATTGAACATGTGATTGGTTATTAAAAGCTATATTTAACTTTTACTTTACATGATGCATAATATATAGCAAATAGCCTTGATAATTTTATAATTTGATATTTATACTGAAGTTACGAAATAACTAAAACACTTACATTCTCTCTTTTTGTCTATAGAGGCAACTACACTACTTTAAAATGGTGATTATGGGTTACATACAAAAAAAATCATTTTTAAAAAAATGTTTTAACCAAAAGATAGAAATAAAAAAAAAACATCGAGTACTTTCTAAAAAATAAATAAATAAACAAACTTTTATTGTTACATACACACTATTTATGTAACTATGATGTTACACTAGGTTAGAACCCCGTGTATTACACAGGTTGGATAAATGTAATTTTATATGAACTCTGTATATTGTACGGGTCAAATAAATGTAATTTTATATATCAAATAATAAAAAAAAGTTATATCTTTAAAAACCATGTGTATTACACAGATTAAATAAATGTAGTTTTGTATACTAAATACTAAAAACTCGTATCTTTAAAATACTCGTGTATAATCGAGTTGAATAAATCTACTAAATAATAAAAAAATTACATCCTTAAAAACCTCGTATATTACACGTGTTGAATAGGTCTAAAAAAGAGTTATATCTTTAAAACCCATGTGTATTAAACAGATTAAATAAATGTAATTTTGTATATTAAATACTAAAAAACATCGTATCTTTAATAAACACGTGTATAGTCGGGTTGAAAAATCTACCAAATAATAAAAAAAATTATATCCTTAAAAGACATCGTATATAACCATCGCTACCCCTTATCCACCTTTGTGGTTACCATGTGTATTACACAGATTAAATAAATGTAATTTTGTATATTAAATACTAAAAACGTCGTTTCTTTAGAAACCCCATGTATAGTCGGGTTGAAAAATCTACCAAATCATAAAAAAATATATCCTTAAAAGACCTCGTGTATTACCATCACTACCCCTTATCCGCCTTTCTGGTTCGGAATGTTGGAGACGCTCTAAGAAGACTAAATATTATATGTCCTTTAGACGGAATTTTCTTTTCAAGAGTGCGGTGCCCCTAATGCCCCTGATGCCTTCACTCATCTATTAATATTTTTTCCACCAAGTGAACTTTTTAGAAAAAAAAATCTTGGCCAAACTTAGTTAAGCAAACAAAAAAACATAATTAAACATCAACAAACAAAGTAAAACATGAAATAATTAACTAAACTAAAACAACCTACAAGTTAATAGGTTCATAATGTCGTTTTACAAATTAATAGAAGATTTGAGTGTGGTAATGAGTAGGAAAGAAAGGTAATTTGTTTTAAAAATATATTAAATTAACAATTTAGATTTGAGGATAATATTTTATTAAAGTATGATAAAATTTAATATTAATTTATTATTTATTTATTTAGTTAATATAAGATAAGTATATATTTGAGAATACCTTCAATGAATGACACGTGTTCAAAAGTTGGTTTCTTTTATTATAGTAGATAGATATGTAAGGTACGCATTTGTTTTTTTCTAAACACTCTCAGTGTTTTTTTTGGGTTTTTTTTTTTCTCAAGCCGCTTAAAATATGTATATTACATATTTACTTTTTTCATTAGAAAAAAGTTATTTTCCAAAGCATTTTCAAGGTTTCGTCAACTAGAGTGGATTTTCAATTTATCTTCTCCCTATATATATAATAATAAAGGGGGTAAAGTTTTTTTTTTTTAACGGCAAATTTGGATCACTGACGGAATACTGGAGTATCATTGTGCCACGAGTAGAACCACCCGATCAAATCCATCTTCACTAGGCAATAATGCTTATACACAAATTCAGAAGGAGGCATCTAGGAAAGACCCCCTTGTGGGATTTGAACACAGGACCTAATGGTCCATAAGCCTTATCATATCTCTAAGATAACACTAGACTATAATATAATGGCATGAGTAAAGTTACTTTGTAAGTACCTTATTCATTAAAGGGTTCTACATACGTGTAAAATGATTGAAATACCCTTGTACCTAACTAGGAATGGCAATGGGCCGGGCTTGGGTCGGGTATTGGTAATCCCAGGCCCGTACCCGGTTGTAATTCTTTGTCCCATACCCGGCCCGTTACCCGTCGGGTATTTGTCGGGTAATTACCCGTCGGGTATCGGGCATACCCGCGGGTATCGGGTATACCCGTTAATTTCATAAAAATACCCGTTGGGACAAATGTGCAATTTTTACTTTGATATTTATATAATTTACTATTTTAATAACTATAAAAATGAAAATATGATTAATAACTAACGTATCATATTCAGACCACATATACCAAACTAAATCAAAACGATTACCTAATCAATTAATTGTATGAGGACCACCTAATTGCATTAAACATCCACATAATAAAGGATGATAGCTTCCATATCCAATATACATGCTAAAAAATAAGTTATTTTTTCACTAAGCATCTACCAAATACATATCCACATATGACTATAAAGATGATATTATATATATGGAAATCTATAATATGATACTTTCGGGTATTATTTGGGTAAATGGGCCGGGTATCGGGCGGGTATCACTAAATCCCATACCCGTACCCATACCCGGTTTTTTTCTTTTTTAAAGCCCGTACCCGGCCCATACCCATTGGGCTTCGGGTATACCCGGCCCATATGTTTCGGGTTCGGGTATACCCGTCGGGCTTGGGCTTTTTTGCCATCCCTATACCTAACAGACTATTGGACTGTGTTACTAAATTGGACTCATATTGTTACAATTAGAAAAACCGGGTGCTCAGATAATTAAAAAATTTGAAATTAGATTAAGTAGCTAAAAGCACTAGAACACAAGAACTCAAATGGTATTTACTCAAAAAGCTAAAAATAGCATATAGTTTGGATAAAGGGGTATATGGTTTTGGGGGAAATGGGTATAAAAATTTATAAAAGTCACACCAATCAAATATAATCCAAAAACTCTGTATTTACACACAAAAAAAAAGGACCCAAATATATATGATAGGGCGATCCAACCTAACAAAAATCCCTCTGCATATACATACAAACACCTAAATATTATGAACCTGCTAAAAGAATTCAAGGTGGTCTTGAATGTATTATACCCAAGATTAAGCGCTCATAATGTCTATGAAATTGGATGAGAATTATAAGGAGAACAGAGTTTTGGAAAGGAAAGAAAATGGTACACAATTAATTAATATTTATCACACGATTTGTTTTAGCAATCAATCGTTATTATTCAATGTTTGGAAATTGGAATAACATTGATATGATCGCGAGTGTCTTCAAGTATTCGATAGGACATGTTACTATGGTTGCACAGAGTGTATTTGGTTTTCAATGATTCTTTGATATTGATATTCCCAATATAAATAAGAGTACAAGCATATTTACAGGAGGTAATTACGGAGATTGACTATTGTCTATATATACAACTTTGACTAAATTTAAATATATGCGTTTAACTATTATTTACTAGTAGGTGTCGTTATACGCTCCCGCAAGATGGAGGATCCATCGGAGACTCCAATCTTGGATCGCAAGGATAAAAACGGAGCTCTTGAAAGAGGTTTTGTAAGCACATCCGCTAGTTGGTCGGTAGTGTTAATATGATGAACTTTTAAGGTACCCGCAGTCACTTGTTCACGTACAAAATGATAATCTAAAGCGACATGTTTCATGCGCGAGTGATACACCGGATTGGCACATAGGTAGGTTGCGCCTGTATTGTCACAGTAGAGCCGAGGAGGACCTTTAATCGATAAACCAAGTTCCCTTAGCAGATTTTGTACCCATAGTAGTTCAGCCGCCGCATTTGCGAGAGCCTTATACTCCGCTTCTGTGGAGGATCGGGAAACCGATTTTTGCCGGGTTGATTTCCATGATACTATGTTGGACCCAAGATACAAAATATAGGTTGTGGTCGATCGACCAGCAGTGAAGACCCCTCCCCAATCGGAGTCGGAAAAGGCATTTAGCTCCATAGACGACTTTTTGTTTAAGAAAAGACCATGATATAATATACCCTTAAGAGAACGAAGCAACCGTTTGAGGGCTTGCCAGTGAGTTTGTGTTGTGTTGGAGAGTGCATGAATTGTGATAATCGATTCACCGCAAACGAGATATCGGGTCGTGTAAAGGCAAGGTACTATAACGAACCAACAAGTTTGCGGTAAGGTGTTGGATCAACCCGTGGGGTACTATCATCGAGGGTGAGTGTTTCTGAGGTACTCAAAGGTGTAGTAACTATTTTAGCACCATCCATGCGATGGAGAGTGATGAGATCAAGTATGTGTCGATGTTGTGAGAGGAACAAACCATTGGTGGTTGGAATGATCTCAATACCAATAAAGTGACTAGGGTATCCCAGATCTTTAATGGAGAACCGCTTTGCAAGAGTAGTGACAAACTGATCAATGAACGGGGGGTGATCGCCGGTAAGAATAATGTCATCAACGTACACCATGAAGTAACAAGTAACACCTTCACGATTATAAATAAAGAGTGAAGCATCGGCAAGCGACTTGTGAAAACCTGACTCGAGAAGAAAGGACGTGAGAGCTATGTACCATGCTCGTGGAGTTATTTAAGCCCGTAGAGCGATTTTTTGAGCTTACAAATGTAGTTCGGGTATTGAGGATGAACATAACCCGGTGGTTGAACCATGTAGACTTCTTCTTGCAACTTGTCGTGTAAGAAGGCATTATTGACATCATGTTGCCTAAGTGACCAACCTCGGGATAGGGCAATAGAGAGAACGGTTCGGATGGTCACGGGTTTGGTTACGGGACTAAAGGTATCAAAATAATCCTTACCGTATTGTTGAAGGAATCCTTTTGCAACTAGTCGGGCTTTGTATTTGTCAACGGAACCATCCGGGTTTCGTTTGATGCGAAACACCCATTTACAACCGATTGGTTGACAAGATTGCGAGGGAACGAGCTCCCATGTATTATTGTGGAGCAAGGCATTGTACTCGTCATCCATGGCTTTCCGCCAAAGAGGATCCTTGGAGGCTTGGTTGTGAGTAGTTGGTTCAAGTGCTGGTGGAATAGGATGAAGAGTAGTATGGTTCACAATGTTGGAATTATAATACTTTAGATTAGGTTTTCTGTTCCTTGGTGGGAGTGGAGAGGAAGGAGATGGTGAAGGGTTGGCTAGTGGTGAGACAGAGGGACTTGAAGTTGATGAAGAAGTGGGAGTTGAGGTGATCGAAGTGGAAGATGGGTTTGGTTCTGTTGAAGAGGGAGTCGAAGTGGGAGTTGGTGAGTTAAATGCCGAAGTAGGTGAGGAGGGTGGTATAGGTGAATTAAAGAAGGAGATTGAGTAGAGGTGGGATGTGTGGGTGACGTAGAGGAAGGTGATGTTGGTGAAATGGGGACATGTTGCATGGAAGGTGGTGGTAAAGAATGCATAGGATGAATATGAGAATTGGTGGATGGACCCACATGCATGGGAGTGGAAGTGTATTTAGTAGATGATAGGAAATCATCTACTGTATGGATTTTAGATGGAATTTTATGTGAGTTTTTATAAGGAAATTGGTCTTTTATGAACTCCACATGTCTAGAATGATAAAGACGATGTGTGTTTAGGTCAAAGCACGTATAAACAGACTTGGACGATGAATATCCTAGAAAGATACACGGTTGAGACCGTGGGTGAAGTTTAGAGGGCGAGTAAGGTCGAAGCCACGGGTAACAAAGGCAACCAAAGGGTTTGAGCTTGGTATAATTAGGTGAATTGCTATAGAGAGAAACGAAGGGGTTTTGGATGAAAGAATGGGCGTTGGAAGGCGATTAATGAGGTAAATGGCGGTTTGAAAAGCATGGGACCAAAAACTGATAGGAAGACCCGCATAGTGAAGTAAAGCAAGGCCGGTTTCGACAATGTGTTGATGACGGCGCTCGGCCACGCCGTTTTGTTCGGGCGTGTGCGGTGGTGTAGTGTGAGATACCGGATTGAAGGAAAGGAGCAAGTCCTTGGTACTCCCCTCCATTATCCGTGAAGATAGATATAATTGGTGTTTGGAAAAAATTTTCAACAAGAAGCTTGAATTGTGGAAAAATTTTAGCAACATCAGACTTATATTTCATGGGAAATAACCACATATATTTCGAGTAATAATCAACAAACACCACGTAATATGAAAAACCGTCGATTGATTTTTGAACCTGCCCCCACACGTCCGAATAGAGGAGTTGTAAAGGTTTGGAAGCGATACAAGTATTTTGTCCAAATGGCAACTTATGACTTTTATTGAGGCGCATGATTGACAATGCAATGTAGAACTAGACAAAGATTTAAAACGGAGACCTAAGTCTTTACAAATATTATTAAAAGTGCGTAAACAAAGATGTCCAAGTGTATGATGCCATTGGATTGGAGAAGCCGAAATGGTAGAGTTGACTTGAGGACTTAGAGGTACATGGTTGATGTAGTACACGCATGAGAGGCGCCCCCGTTTTGAGATCCTTCACAAAAAAATGAGAAGGGAAGAATTCAACAGATACACGGTTAGTACGACATAGCTTTGCAACAATAACAAGATTTCTTTTTAAGTTAGGAACACAAAGTATGTCAGGTAAATGTAGTGTGTGAGTGGAATTAGAGATATTGGACGAGCCAGTGTGTGATATGGGAAGAGTTGTACCGTTGCCAAGTAAAATCTCATCTGGACCACCATACTCGGAAACCGAGTGAAGTGAGGATGGACATGAAGTGAGATGGTGGGAAGCACCACTATCAAACATCCAAGACTGAGGTGTTGGCGATGATTGAGAGCCAGAGAAGGTTGCATTTGCCATGGGACTTGATGGGGAGGTGTTAAAGGTGATATGGTTCTCTGTTAAAAACCTTTGGAGTTTTCGACACTCGCGTGTGTCATGACCCAGAATAGAGCAAAATTGACAAAAAAGATTGGACCTATTGTTGTTGCGACTTGAGAAGCCCATTGGAGTATTGGGTGGTCGTCGTCCTCTTGTTGCTGGAGGATTTGGTGAACTGCGGTTGTTTCGGTTTACATCCGAGGAGACCCGAGATTGAGGGCGACCTGAGTGTCGTTGCGAGAAGTTCGTGGTAGCCATTAAAGGAGCATCAGTGGTTTCGATTTCTTTAAGGGATCTTTCATGATCAATTAACATGTCAAAGAGCTCCGGGTATGTGATCGAGTGTTGTCGAGCTTTAAGAGCGGCATTGAGTTGACTGTATTCTTCACCGAGTTAGCTAAGAATATGAATAAGGAGATCTTCCTCGTTAACTGGACTCTGAACAAGAGCTAACCCGTCGGCAATGGATCGCATATCGTTCAGAAACTCGACAATTGATCGATTTCCTTTCGGATTTTTTGCCAGTTTTGATTTCAAGGAGATGATCCTTGATCGAGAAGAGCTAGCATAGGCGGCCGTTAGACTATTCCAAGCCTCTTTTGCAGTGGAGGCAGATGCAATCAATGGTTGAATCGCGTCGGTACATGAACCAAGAATAACGGAAAAGACGATTTGGTCTTGGCGAAACCAAGCCGTGTATTCAAGATTGGTTTTGGTTGTATTGTTCTCAGTGATAGTTTTGGTTGGTGGTTCAATATCACCAGTAATGTGGTCTTCGAGTTCGAATCCAATGAGGGTGGATTGAACGTGTGTGCGCCAGACGGGAAAGTTCGTAGGTGTGAGTTTGATGGGAAAATGGTTTGTGGCAGTGATTTGGATCAAGGGTTTTGAGGTTGCCATGGGATTGATTTGGTGAGGAAGAAAAGCAGCAGCAGCAAGGATCGAATGACTCGCAAGAGCTTTACAAAAGCTCTGATACCATATGGTTGAACAGAGTGTATTTGGTTTTCAACGATTCTTTGAGATTGATATTCCCAATATAAATAAGAGTACAAGCATATTTACAGGAGGTAATTACGGAGATTGACTATTGTCTATATATACAACTTTGACTAAATTTAAATATATGCATTTAAATATTATTTACTAGTAGGTGTCGTTAAAGTTACATTTAAAAAGAGGTTCAAAGTACCATCTTAACCTAAATATTCTTCAAATTCTTTAATGTCTTTATAACAAGCTTCGTTACTTCTTTAAGAGTCTTTCTAACATTTAACGATCATCGACGATAGTATAAAGAAAAAAGAAGAGTAAAGTACAATTTTAGTCCCTGGGGTTTACATCCAATCGCACATACGACTCTCATTTGAAAATATATATATATATATATATATATATATATATAGTCAATCAAGTCCATGTGGTTTTCAATGGGAATCAATCAAATCCATCCTTACATTTTCTGTCAGTTAAGTGTTAGTTGACCGGGGTATGCTTGTCGTTTTACTTATAATTTGAAGCACATTTTGGTGATTTCGTTGTTTATAACCCACAATGACATATTTCATCCTCTTCAAAAGTCAAAACCTAAATTGAACCATTCACTCCTCCCATTCCATCTTCTCCAAAATCAAACCCTAACCGCCCATATGTTTATATATCATTTTGTAAATTTTAGTCAGAAGAAAAGTTAAAATGAGTAAAAGAAACAGAATTTGGATGAAAATAACTTCTTACAGGCCTCACTATATGTTATTATTTATTGCTTGGAGCTTGAGGCTGTTGTACCCATTAATCTTTATATTAAACTCTTAAAATCTTAATCAATCTCTTCTTTCGATAATCACAAGTTGACAAAAGTACAAAAATGCATTCATTAAGCAGTTAACTAACTACCCACAATTGATTATAAACTGTTGATGCAACAAATAATAGACCAAGGATAGTAGCTGGGCCAGCTAGGCAAAAGGGTTGAAGGGTTCAACTTTGCCTAACGCAGGTTGCAGGGCCCCCCCCACGTTTGCAAGACGTGGAGAGAGGTTCACTAGTTTATTTTTATTGTTTGCTGAAGATACTCCTCTGAAGTGTGTTCAGATTCGGATGTATGAGCAAAAGGAATGTGTGTGTTGAATGTGAAAGCAAGTGACTCGCATGAAGCAAGTACTCGATAGCAATGATCAGAGATTCTCCAAGAATCAGAGCTGATCGAAAAGTGTACTGCTTAGTAAATGAAGTGTTTAATTTATAGGAGAAGACATCACTCAAAGAGGAATGTATTTGACTAGTGACCATGCTTGCAGTGGGGGACTTACCCTTTCAGGTGTTGAAGCCTTTTGTCTCGCAGACAAAAGAGTGTGCTCTGTGGACCTGCGTCGCTTTTGCGGCTGGTGAGTTGGTGAAGCAATCCAGAGACGTGACCTTTTACTGTTCCTGTATTGCCTTGTCTCAACTCCCCAGGTTTTTAACCTTCGAACCATTTTACCTTTTGAGCATTCACGTATTTAAGTCATTTATATTTGGTCTTGGGCTACCCCCGTCATCAGCCCCCCAAGTCAAAGGTTTTTGGGGAGTGAGCTCAAAGACTTCTGACTTTTATACATGTATTTTGCTTGCCTAAAGGTTTCAAGGGTTCAAGGCTTGAAGGGTTGGAAACGGTTGAGTTTTTCAAATTTGAAAAAACTGACAACTGATTTGATTGATGTGTGTCAGTTAATAGGTCGGCGGTTTTTTGCAGGGGGTGGTTTAATAACTATCATAATTGTTTATTTTGATCCTTATCTCTTTTTACTTGAAGATTCACAATAATTTTTCCATTTTCCCTTCAAGTTCTCCTCTGCCTTTTCTTTCCATCTTTAGGTTAGTTCCGGTTTTTACCCTATTTCCTTGTTTTCTTCTTATTTTCTTCAAAATGGGTGCTCGTAAGGATTTGGCAAAATCCTTTTCTCGATTAACCCAGGAAGAAGTAGAATTGTTTTGTATGGAATATAGTATTGGGACTAAGTTTAAACCGACTGCCCCTGCTTGTGATGTTCCGATTGACAAATGTCCGGCTGGTTTCATTGCTCTTTATTGTCGCCATTTTGAGTTTTCGAACCTCCGCTATGCGTTTTCGCTCTTTGTTTTAAATTTATTGGAGTATTACCGAGTCTCCTTTGGTCAGATTCATCCAAAGGGCATGGCTAGGGTTTTACATTTCGAAGTTTTATGCCGTGCCCTTGGTTATGATCCTTCACTTTTGCTTTTTCGTCGATTTTTCCGATTGGCCAAAAACGGTGATTGGTTCACCTTTGAAACGTCCAAGGTTGATGCTTGTCTTATTTCTTCTATGGTTACCACCCTTGGTACCTGGAAGGATCGTTTTTTCTGGGTGTCTGATTCTATTGTCCCTTTTAAGATGGTGTGGAGGCACCCGGATGCTGTTCTCAATGAACCGGAACCCCCTGAATCCGATTTGAATGACGCTTTTCTCAAAGCCATCCGGGAGTGCCCTTCAAGGGTTCGTCCCTTTCCTGAACATTTTCTAGTCTTTTTAGGGGTTAGTAAAGTGTGGGAAAAGGCCAATCGGGATCCGGTTCAGATGAGGAATGGCACGGGTATGCTTTTTTCTTCTTAACTCCCTTTGTGTTTTCCTTAATTTATGTCTTATATGCTTTCTGTTTTGTTTTTATTTGCAGTCATGTCTGCCCTAGATTCCATCAAGAGTGACGACACTTCTGATGTTGCGTTTGAAGATGTTCCAGTTATTCCTGATGAGAATGTTGTAGTTAAGGGTGCTGAGCAAAGGTTTGAGGGTACTGGGTATGTTAGTGTCTCCAATGTGAAGGGTTTTTCTAAGCCTATTGCTCCCAAGGCTTCAACCCGTCGGTCTACTCGCCGTTTACTCAAGGGTACTCCTCAATCCACTTCTACTGAACCAGTGGAGTTGAGTGATGATATTGAGGCTTCTGGAGGTGAAGGTGTTGAAGTGGGTGTTGAGAAGGAAAAGAAGTTGGTTATTCATGGGAAGAAGAAGACCCCGACCCAAAAGGTTATCTCTACTCCTGTTCAAGGTTCTTCGAGCAGGGACGTTGAAGGGTTTGATCCGGATGAGGTGTATGTACCTAGTTGGTCGGTGAAGGTTGATGATAGTTTCAAGGATGCTGTTGTTTGCGAAGATGTGTTGAGCCACATTGCTCCTCCTTCGGTTCATGACACCATTGCTGAGATGGATGGTGACATGATGCTGTCCCGCATGATTATGAGCACCTGCAACCTTGCTGCCATGCTTCCTCAGGGAATTGCTGGTTTTCGTAAGAGGATGCATGAATATGAAGAGTTTTCTAAGAAGAAAGATAAAATGAAATCTTTAATGGCTGCAATGAAGAAGGAGATTAGTGGTTTTGCTGAGAAGGAGGAGGCTTGGGCTAAAAAGGTTGGTGATCTGACTAGAAGGCATGAGATTGAAATGGGTGATCTTAAGAAAAGCTTCGAGGCTGATCGGTTGAAGCTTAAAGCTGATAGGGAAACTTTGTCTGTTCAACAAAGGGCTTTTGATGCAGAGAAGGAAGGGTTGAAGGCTGCGGTTGCTCAGACCACCGATGATAACCAATGGTTGATTGAGCAAGGTTTCTCTACAGGTTGTCACCTACCTTCTTCACTCCAAGGAGTTCAATTCCACTCTTGGTGAAGTTTACACTAAATTGCTCAACTTGGGGAAGCATCAAGGCCTCATTGCTGGTTATAAGCTTCATGAATCTGGCCACCCTTTGGAGAAGTCTCCCTTGTTTCTTCCTGAGGCTTCCGATGTTTTCAAGGGCTCCGTTGAACAGATGGAGAGGCTAACCTATCCGTATATTCATCAAGTTTCTACTTGTTTTGGTAAGCCTCTTACTGTATTGCAGGATTTGAAATCGGAGGGCCTTAATGAAAAAGTCTGTGCTGAAGTCTTGGGTTCTCTTTCAAGGAAGAGATCCTACTCGGGAGATAGTGATGACACCCTTTCAGGTGGACCGGATGCTTCAAAGGATGCAAGCTTGGAGGCTTCAGCGGTAGGTGGTGATGGTGGTGTAAAAGCTAAGAAGTCAAAGAAGGCAAAGAAGGTCAAGGGTGAAGGTTCCAGGGTTTCCAAGCCTTCTGCTGATGCTTAATGGATATTCGTAGCTTTCTTAGCACTCTTGAAAACAATTTATGGTTTGTATGTTAACTTTAAACATTATTAGGTTTTGCGGGAACCCTTAAGGTTCCTGTTATGTGGTTGTGTTTTAGGCCTGTATGGCCGTTTGAACAATTTCTGATCTTACAAGTCACTAGGACTTGTCTTAAGTTATGTTTGGATGGTTGAAAGTCTTTCAAGGCTTTCTTTTCTATGATACTACGTTTAACTATTTTCTTTGTGTTGTGTTTTTTATACTTGTGCCTATTTTGTTAAGGCAGCTTGGTTGGCTTCAAGCCTTTAAGCTTTTTGGCGATCCTGTATGTTGGTTGAAACCTTTAAGGTATTGAGTTGTCACGTATGTAGCTTGAAGCCTTCAAGGCTTCTTGGATTTGCGACTTTGCTTGGTTTGTATCTTTGAGTTTTTATAACTTTTTGTTCAAGTTGTTGCATTGTTTCTCAAGTTATTTCTTTTTTCTTGTAGCTTTGTCTTTGTCGAGTTTGTGTTGTCTTTATGTGTTTTATACCTTAAAGGGTTCAGTGCTGCAGTCACTTAGCCTTGGTATTTTTAACAAGAAGACATAGCACCTATCCTATTCATCACTTTCTTGTTTTCATTTGATTTCGTAAGCCCATTTGTTGATTATTTTTCTAAGGCTTAAGGAAAATTTGGTGTAGGCTGTTCAAACCCGTCTATGAGACAACTTTGTTTTCAATAATAAGTCTCATGGAGTTGTATTGATTTAGGAACTCACCCCTTATATAGGTTCATTCAACCCTTGAACCTATTGAGCGATGTGGCCTGGGAGCTCATCCCCTTACATGGCCCTTGCCATGGAGTTTTTTGCTAGGTTCTCAACCTGATCTTAGGATAGAAAGACAAATTTGATAAAACAACTTCATTCATTCAAGAGATTCTTGTTTTTACAAAAGGTAATCATAGTGCTACTCTTGAGATACAACTTGTGAAATACAAACCAATCCTTCATGTTTAAACATGGAACCTTTTCAGGGTTTTACCATTCCAGTGTCTTGGAAGCCTTTTACCCTCTGAGTCAGCTAGCTTGTAAGATCCACCCTTATGTGCTTCAAGGATGGTATATGGACCTTCCCATTTTGGGCCAAGCTTTCCTTGGTTCTCTTTTTTGCTAGCTTCATTGTTTCTAAGCACCAGGTCTCCTGGCTTGAAGCGTTCATTCTTGACTCTCTTGTTGTAGTAGGCTTCCATTCGTTGCTTGTACTTGGCTTCTTGAATTGCGGCTTGGTCGCGTGCTTCCTCTAGGAGTTGTAAGTTCAACATGGTCTCTTTTTGGTTTGTTTCGGGATCCATGTTGACAATTTGTTGTGTTACAACTCCTACTTCAGCTGGGATCACAGCTTCGGATCCAAATACCAAGCTATAGGGTGTTCTTTTATGACTTGTTTTTTCGGTTGTTCTTATGGCCCATAGAACACTAGGCAATTCTTCAAGCCAGTTGCTTTCGTACCTTCCCAATCTGGTTTTGATACCTTCCACTATGCTTCGATTCGTCCTTTCAACTTGACCGTTTGATTGTGGTATGCTACTGAGCTGAAAACCTGATTGTTTCTGTATTCTTTGCACCAAACGCTGAAAGGCTTCTCAGCAAATTGCTTTCCATTGTCAGTGACAAGTACTCCCGGCAATCTATAACGGCAAATAATGTTTTCCCAAACGAAGTCAATGACCTGTTTGCCCGTGATATTCGTGAGTGGTTTAACCTCAGGCCACTTGGTGAAATAATCTATGGCCACCAACAAGAATTTTACTCCACCTTTGCTTGGGGGGAATGGGCCGACAATGTTGTAGGATCGTGAAACGACCTAACGAGTCAATCAGAAGAGTGCTCAGACAGAATCAGAGGCGGAATTCATTGATTCTGTCTTTGTTTAGCTTGTATTCACTATTAAATGTCTTGTTTATTGATCTTGTAACAATTTACAGCACGTAGACACTTCGACAGCACCTCGGCGTCGGAATCAAGAACGTTACAAATGAATTCGTTTGAAGAGTATTTATAGGCCAAGCCATTTCGTTTGAAGATGACATGACATGCTTCAAACAAAATGCATGCTTCAAACGAAACCCTTCAAACGTGACCTCTCAAACGAACTATAAACTACTTCAAACAAACTTAAACTTTTGTCTTCATGTGTGTATTCTATTTCATGTATTGTGATGTCATCATTGTGATGTCACATGATGTCATTTTTGATGATGTCACAATCTTGTTCAGATCCGCAACGAAAACCAGACTCGATATAAGACGAAGTCGACAGATGTATGCACCAATAGACTCCCCTCAGATGTTGACGAGTCTTCAGTGTCGAGTCTTCGCATCTTCAGTCTTTATCAGTCTCTTTTCTTTCTTAGCATATACCAGAATCTTCTCTTTGGCTCTAGCCTCGTCAGACTCCCCCTTTCATCATGATGGGATCGCCGTCTGGAATTAGCTATCACCTTGAGATCAATCCCTGGTTTTATCTCTGTTCAGTTCATCTCCTGTACAAATTTTCTCACAAACACATAAGTTTTTACTTAAATCAATAAGAAAAACTTACTAATAGAAATCATTCAATCATAATAGTTACATCAAGTTCAAATTAATGACCTTGAATAACTAATCAAATTTTTTCACAAAACAAATTTCTTCTGTTAAACTCACACTCCCAAACCAGTTCATCATGTTCAGCACTTGGAATTTTGAAAATCAGCTCTTCAACATCAGATGTCGAAAATCTTTTTGTATTTTTTTTTCAAAATTTATGCTAAAACACACTGAAATCTTTTTGGGTTTTTATGAAATGAAATGCAATACAGTAAAGAAATATTTACATATAATATTTTTGTGAGTTTGCGTAAGAGGATCATATCAGTTTTTGTGACCAATCACTAGCACCGTTAAGCTTTAACATTTTCAGATCTAAACGATTCACATAGATTGATGATATTGTTGTCCACTTAAACTCAATCTAAAAACTTTCGACATGCTTACCGATATGATTAGATATTTTAATTTTTGCACTAAGTTCTTATGGACCCCACGATCTCAGTATATCCCCTCATCATGCAATACACTGACTCAAGTAATGCCTTTAAACTTTTATCGACTGTGAATTGTGCGAAAACAAAGCAGAATGTTTAAACATTAACAATCAGGTCGATACTTCCGTATACGCAGAGAAAGTCCAATGTTTAAACAAAATAAGAAAAATAAAACAAGTTGAAGTTGTTTAGGCTTTAACCACCAGGTCGATACTCCCGTATACGCAGAGGTGATCCAAAGCTTAAACGAAACACCAAAGAAAATAAAGCAGAACGTTTAGGCAATAACATCCAGGTCGATACTCACGTATACGCAGAGGATGTCCAATGCTTAAACAAAATAAAGAAATAAAACAAGTTTAAATCTTTGCAAAAAGAAATACACAATCACAGCGAGTTTTTAGCAAAGTTGTGAAAGTTCACAGACTTAACCAGTTTTATGTCTTTCGACAATTAGCGATTACCGAGTAGGCACACAATCAAGAAGGACAAAACCAAGTACTACACTTTTGACCGTGTTTCCCACTAGAACTAGGCTTTTTGCTTTAGGTTTGTATCGTTATCGCAAATCTACTAGTCTAGCTGAGCCTACCGTCACATCTTTAGTGAGACCGTTTATCACATTTTGACTTTCCATTTCTTTAGCATGCTGTGACAGTCTAACTGATCTACTATCATTTCCTCTTTTTACAACAAAAACTCATTTTTGCATTTTTCAATTTTTTTGGAATTTTCAAATTTTCTAATTTTTATAAAATTTTTACACCCCCTAAAATCAAAATATGTCTCAATTTTGATTTTCTGGGAAAATTTGAACATAAACTGTACAAGAAATGTGACAACATGATGAGAATCACTTCAATTCTCCATTCACTTGACTTGAACAATCAGAACTCCCCCTGACAACAAACTCTTTTCCCATAGTGATTTCAAAACAATTAAGTTTGTTTTAATCAAAATGGTTTTTCTGGAAAATAAGTTTTGTGTGTCAATTCTCAAATTCGGGGTTTCATCCATCACCTTGTTCTTCTTCAATCACTTGTAAAAACTAACATTTTTAAGATCAATCCTCAAACATCACTTGTAGAAAATCAAGTACAACTTAATGTCCCTGATTTACCACTTGTAAGTCGAAATATCACAAACGTGAATTTCTCAAGAAAAATGCCGATTCATGCTCCACTCTTACCAACCTGGGAACTCCGGCAAGTCAGGTTTTTCTATTTAAACAGATTCACCCAAGCCTGACGGTCCTTGGGTGATTTTGAATTCTTCTTCAACAATGGTGGAAAATTTGCATCATCCATTGTTAGACCAGAATTCTCAACTTTTACCTCAACAAATGGCTCCTCTGGTTTTAACGAACCAGAATCATTACCTGAATGTGGCTTATCTGACTTTGATGAGTCAGATTCATCGCCAACATGTGGCTCCTTTGTTTCCGAAGAAACAGATTCATTGCCACAAACTTTCTTCTTCTTCTTTCCCTCTTTCGTCCTCATATTTGTATCTGATGAATGCGTTTTGCTTGATTTGTTGTTCTTTGGTGAGCAAGACGATTTATCAGAACTTTTATCTGTTTTACCAGTTGTATCCGAGGACAAAATCTTTTCCAGATACTCTCTGGCCTTCTTCCTCTTTTTCCTCAGTCTGTCTTTTTGCCCCAGAGAAAGCTTCACTTTCTTTTCTTGAACTTTAGGTTCTTGAACCTTCTGTTCTTTGGGCTTGACATTGACTGGTTTCTTCACCTGCTTCTGAGATTCAGCCCTCGATCTTCTCATTGATCTCATTGAGCAATCTTTAGCAATATGGCCAATGATGTTGCAGTTAAAGCATCTCCTTGACTCAAACTTCCAACTCTGGCAGTTAACAGCAATGTGTCCTTGATAGCCGCATCTGTAACACACTCTGTTATCGTACCAATCATCTTTTTCAGTCCAAACATTCAGATCAAAGCACTGTTTGGCTTGGTGATAATCCTTTCTTCTCTTGTTTGCTGGATTTGGCTTTTGAGCACTGTGGTCCGACCTGCACCACTTATTGCCAACAATTTTTGAGTTTTGATTTTTCTAATTTTTGTGATTTTTTATCACGATTGGATGATTGAACTGATGAGCTTTTATTTTCTTTTTGAAGATTTTTCGGTTTTTTATCTTTTTGTTTTTGTTCCACATTCTTCTTTACAGGTTTTTGCGTTGAGCATTCACCTTTTTCAGTAGAATGTAGAACAGTTTCTTGAAACATTTCATTTAATATCAAAAATATTTTTCTTTTTTCAACATCATCATCAGTTTTCTCATCACAATCTTCAACTTTGACTTTGTCAAAGTTTGTGACATTGTCACTTATTGGAACAGAATTGATCGGTTTTGGACACGGATAATCCGGTGTTGATGATGAAGTCTCAAAACCTTTCAATTTCTTTTCAAGCTTATCAATTTTATTCCGAGCAATTTCAGCTTCTTTTTCAAGCCGAATGATTTTCTGAAGATGAGAATTTATTTCAATTTGTTTTTCAAGATTATTTTCAAAAATAACAGATTTTTCATCTTCTAAAATCTTCATTTGACTTTGAAAATCTTTTTCAAATTTTAATTTTTCATTTCCAAAATCTTTTTCCTTTTCTTTCAAACTCTTGTTTTCCATTGTCAAACTGTCCAAATCATTTAACAGTTTGACATTTTCAGATTTCAATCTCTCATAATTTTCATGCATTTCCCGAATCTGTTTACCATGAGATTCCTTTTCATCTTTCAAATTTTTTATTTCCAATGTCAAACTGTCCAAATCCTTTAAGAGTTTGACATTGTCAGATTCACATTTTTCACAGTTTAAGCATTTCTCAAGATTCGGTTTCTCATCAACTTTCTGTTCAATTTTGAAAGCTGGAATTATCTCAACCTGTTTCTTCTTATCCTGAACACTTTCATCATCATCCTCTTCATCTGATGAATGATCAAAGATAGGTGCATTTGTTTCAATCTCTTTCTTTGATACTTGTTCAGAATTCGAAAACTCAAGTTTTTCTGATTCTTCATTCTTTGAGATTTCCTTTTCCTCTATCTTGTATGTTCTTGCACAAAAAATTTTAACGAAATCAAGAGGATTCGCATTCTCATCAATACAACAACCCCTCTTGTTATCGTATTTCATAGCATTTTTTGCTCTAAGACATACAACAATTCTTTTGTTCATTTCATCAATCACATCCAAACTTATGTCCATTAGATAATTTTCAAATTTACTCATCAATTCTTGCTTTTTCTTTACATTTTCATATTCATGAGTTTTAAGTTTGCTGATGAATTCTTTAAGATGTAATTTTGAAAAACTTGAATACTTTCTTAAATTTTTCAAAATTCAATCCATTCGGCAGGTAATGCATCTGCAAACTTTTCTATTTTTTCAGCATCTGACAAAAATATCTCATGATCCTTTAAGTAATTCAGTAAGACTTGATATCGGTTTGCTAGATCATCCAATGTTTCATTTTTTAAACACACAAAATATTTGAACCTTTTCAACCAACCATCCTTTCTCACATTTCCATAACTATCATCTATATAACCTCGATGCCAATCATTAAATCTTTCAAAATAATAATTTTCTTGGTTATCAAACATTTTTGCCATATTTCAAAAACAACCTGTTCAAACACTCAATTCGAAACTTGCTGACAACTATCAAAAGCTCACATGCAAACTTGAATTCTATTGGGCCTCACTTAGAATCTTGGGTCGATGATTTTAAAAGATCTGTTATACAATCAATTGCATCACATGGGCTTTTAATATGTATCACATGCAACCGACAATTAGTATCTTGGGCCACACTATTTGTAAACCCAATAGACTTAGACTTTTAATACTAAATCACATGTAATGATAAATGGATCTGAACACCTAATCCACTGATTGGACCGATGCTTATAATGATCAGTTAAAGCACATGAATTGAAACAATAACCGACAACTTTCACATGCAATTAGTAATGGCTGACATATTTGTTCTAATCTGATTCCCTTTTTGAACTTGGCCGACAAAATATTTTAAAGTTTATCTAAAGTAAATGGGCCGACACTAGTTCACGTGATTTATAGTCCCAATTTCAAACTACCTGACAACTTCATTCAATATTTCACATGAAATTATACTCTTTCAAACGTGATCACACTCTCAAACGGAATAGGTGTATTCCTCAAACGAGATAACCACTTCAAACGAGAAGTTCAAACGGAATACCTCATTTCAAACGATATGAGAGTTTCTGTTTGAGACTTTTGCAATTTTCAAACGAGATAGTGTTGTTCAAACGGAACAATCACCAATTTCAAACGAAGTGTCAGATTTCAAACGGAAAACCAGGCCAATTTCAAACGAAGTGTCAGTTTTCAGTCCATTTTTACCACTTTTACTTTGAGTTTAGATCTGATATTCTCAAGGGTTTGTTAAAATACAATTACGCACACATTGTGAAAGTTTCAGCCGATTTTAACCGTGAAAACTTGTTCAATTTTGAAAAGAAAGTGTAGAAATCAGAATTTTTCAGCGAAAACGAGCTAAACGGTAAGAACTCTTCCTCCTGAGCTCTGATACCACATGTAGGATCATGAAACGACCTAACGAGTCGATCAGAAGAGTGCTCAGACAGAATCAGAGGCGGAATTCATTGATTCTGTCTTTATTTAGCTTGTATTCACTATTAAATGTCTTGTTTATTGATCTTGTAACAATTTACAGCACGTAGACACTTCGACAGCACCTCGGCGTCGGAATCAAGAACGTTACAAATGAATTCGTTTGAAGAGTATTTATAGGCCAAGCCATTTCGTTTGAAGATGACATGACATGCTTCAAACGAAATGCATGCTTCAAACGAAACCCTTCAAACGTGACCTCTCAAACGAACTATAATCTACTTTAAACAAACTTAAACTTTTGTCTTCATGTGTGTATTCTATTTCATGTATTGTGATGTCATCATTGTGATGTCACATGATGTCATTTTTGATGATGTCACAATCTTGTTCAGATCCGCAACGAAAACCAGACTCGATATAAGACGAAGTCGACAAATGTATGCACCAACAAATGTCCATCCCCCATTTATGGAATGGCCATGCTGAGGTTATTGGGACAAGATCATGCTTGGGATTTTTTGGGATTGGTGCATGAATTTGGCAGGCATCACATTTCCTTAATTGCTCAGTGGTATCCCGGTGCATTGAGGGCCAGAAATACCCAAGGTTCATGAGTTTGGCAACCACCGACCTAGCTCCAAAATGAGCTCCGCATATACCTTCATGAATCTCCTTGATCAAATACCAACTTTGCTCGGGACCAACACATCTTAGCAAGGGTGCTAGATAACCCTTTTTTGTAAAGGGTTTCACCTTGTAGTATGTACTGCCTTGACTTGATCTTAACCCTTTCAGCTTCTATTTGATCATTGGACAATTCACCGTTTTTAAGGAATTTCTTGATTGGAGTCATCCAATTTGGATCTTCTTCGGTGATCACATCTTGAACTTCTAACTCATCGATTGATGGAGCCTTTAACACTTCTACCAACACCTTCTTGGTAAGGTGGGAAAAAGTGAGAGATGCAAGCTTACTCAAGGCATCCTCTTTCTTGTTTTGGGACCTGGGAATTTGCTTGATGTTGCATGCTTGGAAGGTATTCATCAGCTCTTTGGATTTTTCTTTGTATCTTTTCATGTTGGGCTCCTTTGCAACGTAGCTATCATTCACTTGGCTTGAGACCAGCAACGAATCTGTGAACACTTCAAGCTTTTGGACTTTCATTTCTTTAGCCAATCTTAAGCCGGCGATCAGTGCCTCGTATTCAGCCTCGTTGTTGGTGGTCTGAAAATCAAAACGGAGAGCATACGTGAATTCCAACCCTTCTGGGTTGATCAATATGAGCCCAGCCCTTGACCCTTCAACGCTTGAAGCCCCATCGATGAAAAGCTTCCAGGCTTCAAGGTCTGAGGGTTCAGTGGCAGCGGTGTTTACTTCAGTGACTGTTTGCTTTGGGACTTCTACAATGAAATCAGCCAAGACTTGGGCTTTGATAGCTTTTCTTGGGACATAGGTGATGTTATGTTCACCTAGTTCCACTGCCCTTTTGGCTAGTCGTCCCGAGTTTTCTGGTTTTTCAAGCACACTCTTAATAGGTTGGTCGGTGACCGCTTGTATAGGGTGTGCTTGGAAATACCTTTGAAGCCTTCTAGCTGTTTGAACTAGGGCTAGGGCAAGTTTTTCAAGAGGAGGGTATTTGGTTTCAGCCAATTTTAGAGTTTTGCTGAAGAAATAAACAGGTACCTGAACCTTGTCTCGCTCAATGGTGAGGACCGCGCTGATGGCCTCTTTAGCAACTAAAAGGTATACCGAGATTAACTCTCCCGTTTCGGGGGCTGCAATGTCTGGTAAGGAAGCTAGATGTTGTTTCATCTGGTTGAAGGCTTCTTCAGCCTCCTCAGTCCATTTGAAATCCTTCTTATCAGAGCAGCCCTTGAGCGTTTTGAAAAAGGGTAATGACCTTTCAACCAATTTGGAGGTAAAACGTTTCAAGGCTGCAAGCTTCCCATTTAAGCTTTCAACCTCCTTCTTGCTCCTTGGTGGTTTGGTTTCTAGAACAGCTCTCACCTTGCTCGGATTTGCTTTAATGCTATGTTTTCCCACAATATGCCCAAGGAATTTACCTTCCTCAAACCCAAAGGAGCATTTTTCAGGGTTGAGTTTCATGTTGACCTTCCTTAGGTTCTTGAAGGTTTCTTGGATGTCATCGAGCATTTGATACTTCGTCTTGCTTTTAACCACCAAGTCGTCGACATATGCCTCCATGTTTCTACCAATTTGACTTGAAAAGGCCTTGTCAACTAGTCGCTGGTAGGTCGCTCCAGCGTTTTTGAGGCCAAAAGTCATCTTTTGATAACAAAAGATCCCTTTGTCCGTGTGAAAGGCGGTCTTTTCCTCATCCTCTTCCTTCATGAGGATTTGATGATAACCTTTGTATGCATCAAGAAAACACTTGAACGGGTAACCGATGAGGGAGTCCACCTTGAGATAGATTTCAGGTAACGGGTAGCAGTCTTTGGGACAAGCCTTGTTAAGGTCCTTGAAGTCTATGCACATTCTCCACGAATTGTCTGGCTTTCGGACCATCACCGGGTTTGCAACCCAGGATTGATACTTGACTTCGCGGAGAATGCCGGCTGACACAAGCTTTTCAACCTCTTGGCATGCAGCCAAGCTTCTTTCGGGTGCTAGACTTCATTTCTTTTGGACCACAGGCTTGACATGAGATGGTATTTTCAACTCGTGCTCAGCAATGCTTCGAGGGATGCCTGTCATATCTTTCGGGCACCAAGCAAAGACATCACTATAATGTGCTAACAACTTTTCAAGGTACGAGAGGGTTTCTTGTGAAAGGCTAGGATTGACCCTTATCTTCTGCTCGGGGTATATAGGATTTACAATTAGCCTTTGCTTGTCTTCTTCACTTTTGGAGCTTTCGCCCTCAACCATGTAGGCCTCCTGGGAAGGTTGAAGGGTTGCTATTCCCCTCTCGGTGGGAAATTTGACAGTGCCATGGCCAACAGACACAGCCATGTAAAATGCACACTGTCCCGGCCTCCCGATGACCACGTCATAGTTTGAAGGTATATTGATAACCACAAAGGTGAGTGGTTGGACTCTCTCCTTCTGACCTTCACCGAAACGAACATCAAGTGTCAATTGCCCTAAAGGCTTGAGGGGTATATCGGCGATACCTTTTATGGAGGTTCCGGAGGGTTGGAGCCTTGAACGTTCTTCATTGCTTAGACAGTTGAAGAACTTCTCAAACATGATTTCAGTGGCAGCACCAGTATCTATGTAAGCTTTACTTATTTGTAATGTTCCCACAGTAGCCTCAACCACAAGAGGGCTTGAAAGAGGGTCCTTCTCAGTTGGGGGGAAGCAAACACACTGAAGCTCCTAAGCTTCCAACCGCAGCCTTTTGTGTGGAATTCTTCCATCAAAATCTACCATATTGACTTCCTTGCCCTTTCCTTCAGCCATTTTGTCCCTTACTCCCTTTACCAAGTGAGCAAGCTCCCCGGACTTGACGGCTTCTTCGATCCTCTTTTTAAGTTGGAAGCAATCAGTGGTATGGTGTCCCTTTTCTTCATGAAATTCACAGTATTGCGTGGAATTTTCGTTTTTCCTGCTTTTGGGGAGAGGCCTAGGAGGCCGAAAGTTCTGCTTGACTTCTTCCGTTGCAAGGATTTCTTGAGGAGTCTTTGTGAGGGGTGTGAAACTTATGCCTTTCTCCCTGGTGGAAGGGTTCCGGCCTTCAGGCCTTCGATGGTCAGAACCCTTTTGGCGTCTGTCATAGGAGTTAAAGTTCCCTCTTTTTCTGGCTGGGCTGTTGCTTCGCCAACTGGATCCTCTTTTCCTTTGCTCTTTAATATCTACTGCCTCTTCTCCCCGGATATGGGCTTCAGCCCTTTTGAGAGCTTCTTCTAAGGTCTTGGGCAGGGATTTGTTGAAATCTCTTGTGAGATATTTTGAGGTGATGGCATTCATAAAACCATCCACCCTCATTTTTTCGTCTGCTCCTACATAAGTTAGACCTTCCTTCTTATATCGTTCAATAAACTCTCGAAGACTTTCATCATCTCATTGTTTTATCTGAAAGATCACTGTTGCATCTTTGACGTATCGCCTTTGTTGGGAGAAATTGGCCAGGAATCCCTTGCTGAGGTCATCGAAGCTTCGAATGCTTCGAGCAGGTAAATCGTTGAACCAGATTCTGGCCGATCCGACCAGGGTTTGCATGAACATTAGACAACATTCAGCGTTTGGCCATTTCTCAATCCTTGCTGCACTAGTGAAGATCTGAAGATGGTCCTTAGGATCTTCAGTCCCATCATACGTTTTGATGTGGGATGGCATCTTGATCTTCATTTGAAAATCATAATCGGCTATTTGCTGTGAAAAGCATGAGAGGTTACTCGGCTTGTAAGTTTTGGCCAAATCTTCTTCAGCCCTTGCACCCGTGTTGTTGCCATTGCTGCTGTTTCCTTGAGTGGCCAGCACCTGGTTGATAAAGTGCTGCCACGGGAAGCTGGCCATAATCTGGGCCATCATCTGGGGCATAAGGTTGAAGCCTTGAAGGCTGCCGGGTGCAACTGGGCAACTAACTCCCAAGGGGGTGCTCATAATAGCACTTCATGCCAAGGGGAGCACGGACAAAGCTTGTTCCCATGAAGTTGTTGTAGAGGGTGGAAGGCTTGTCACTGGGGATTGCAGGAGCTGGTCAAGGGTCAGCTCATGGCCCAGAGGAGCACCACTTGTAGCTGGTTGGGATGAGATGAGAGGATATGCTGTAGGATTCGACCTTGCGGACAGATACGGGTTAGGGTTTGGAGGATTACTGGGACCAGCCTCATCCCTAGATGTAAAAGAAGGGATAGGAGGCCCCGGAGACAGCGTTGGTTCTGGCTCATCATAGTCTAAACGAATCCTCACTCCCTTGTCCCTTTCCCTACTCACATATTGGTTGAGGAGAGACCTCAACTCTAGGAAATTGTTGGCAACCCCCTTAGGGGTAAGTTCAACACGTGGTGGGGTGCCAGGGATGCCAACATTAGGGGAAGGGACCCCTGATCTAGATGGAGTTGGACTGTTGAAAGTGAGAAACTCTGGAGTGCTTCCCGGAGTCGAGAAAGAAGTGGGTATAGCCACATGAGTTTGGCTAGTACCTGGGGTAGAGGTGTTAGGAACCTGATTCACTTCTCCCGGGGATCCACTTTCAGACATGGTAATTTCCAAAGAATGGAGCTACACTATTAGGTCTTTTGAAGAAAAATAGTGGCGTAGCCCCACGGTGGGCGCCAACATGTTGATGCAACAAATAATAGACCAAGGATAGTAGCTGGGCCAGCTAGGAAAAAGGGTTGAAGGGTTCAACTTTTCCTAACGCAGGTCGCGGGGTCCCCCCACGTTTGCAAGACGTGGAGAGAGGTTCACTAGTTTATTTTTATTGTTTGCTGAAGATCCTCCTCTGAAGTGTGTTCAGATTCGGATGTATGAGCAAAAGGAATGTGTATGTTGAATGTGAAAGCAAGTGACTTGCATGAAGCAAGTACTCGATAGCAATGATCAGAGATTCTCCAAGAATCAGAGCTGATCGAAAAGTGTCCTGCTTAGTAAGTGAAGTGTCTAATTTATAGGAGAAGACATCACTCAAAGAGGAATGTATTTGACTAGTTACCATGCTTGCAGTGGGGGACTTACCCTTTCAGGGGTTGAAGCCTTTTGTCTCGCGGACAAAAAAGTGTGCTCTGTGGACCTGCATTGCTTTTGCGGCTGGTGAGTTGGTGAAGCAATCCAGAGACGTGACCTTTTACTGTTCTTGTATTGCCTTGTCTCAACTCCCCAGGTTTTTAACCTTCGAACCATTTTACCTTTTGAGCATTCACGTATTTAAGTCATTTATATTTGGTCTTGTGCTACCCCCGTCATCATAAACTAAAGGCACAAACTTGATAAAAAAGTAGAAACCCATCTCTACAAGTGCAAAAAGAATGTTAATCAAGAATACCCAAATTAAGATAAATTGATTTAAGTAAGCATTATTGATTTTATGATGGTATGAAGTGATAATCTTGAAAACCCAGATGATATCTTAATTGGATTGTGTGTAAATTTGTTGAAAATGATGAAAGTGTATAGAGAATAGGAGGATTGAAGTGGTGGGTGTTGCAGAACTTTTAAAGAGGGGGAGAGATAACTAATTCTATTGCAATTTGTAAGGACTCTCAAATTTGTCCTAAAAATATCCGTAAGTATAATCCCAGACCCCTAAAACCATACTGTGCATGAAAAGCTAAGAAAACAAGAAATATGGTCTTCAGGCGGGCCGCGTAAGGGTTCGCTTAGCCTTACGCGGGCCGCGTCAACATGTAATTTAACCGGATAAGCATCCGGATCCACGTGTTACACGCGTGGCAAGTCTAGTGGTGACACGCTAGCCCTAATCTACGTATAGACTGCCCTCGCGGGCCGCGTAAAGAACAAGAGAAGGTTTACGCGGGCCGCGTGAACCTTAAATTTCAGCTATAAATAGGACAGGTTACGAGCAGTTCAGAAATGTCAAAATTTTAGTTCAAAAACGAAAATATACTACTCTGAAGTCGAATTTACTTTCAATATTAGCAAGGCGCTGCTCCGATACCGGTTATTAACTCAATCGCTCCTACGATTCAATGTCCGATCGATTGAAACTATCCAATGGATGTTTAAGTGCTGCCCACATTAGGGTTTATGCTTTGTCATTCGTTGTAAATTCGATGGATGTTTAAGTATCGCACTTTGTCATTCGTTGTGAGGGTTTAATCTCGTGAGTTATCGTAAATGTTGTATTAGTTACTGACCGAGTTCGTGTGCATGTTGTTTAAATTTAGGTTAAAAGGCTAATCAGTAGGCTAAGCTCTGCTCATATAAATCTGCAATGTGAGTCATTCTCTTTTTATCAACTGTTTTACAATACCTCAAATTATTTTCAAATGTTATAATTACAGGGAGTAAGTCATGGTAATCTTAATCAATGGCTAGTGGGGTATTGTGCACATTACTAATTTCTCACGGGGTTAGGCTAATAAGCCCTAACAGTGATATATCATCACTACTTTGGTGACAGGACCCAATAGTGGTATGACCATTGTCACCATTGTGACACGGCGCCATATAACAATAAGATAGAAACCATTGTAATCGCTCTTATGCTGTAATTTATAACTGTGTCATTTTCTCAAATTGAGTGACTCGCCAGCATTTCCCCGCTGATAAAATATTTTTAAAACACGTTTCAGGCGACCTGCTGTAAATCAAGGACACGTGCTACGGAGCACTAACAAGCTTGAAGAGGTGGCTCAGTTAAAATAAATAAACATGTTTTAAATAAATTAGGGAATTTTCTAGTTAAATTCCTCTATTGTAAATTACGAGGTTTATCTCCAATTTATGGAATAAAATAATTAGGCATTTTGAGTTTTAAAAGATCCTGTTGAAAATTTCCCGCTGTCACATCATAAATACCACAGGTTCCTGTCCCGCGGCTCTTGACCGGGTAAAACCGGGGCTGGGGCCGTGACAGGAAAAGGTGGTATCAGAGCTACACTAATCAAGCCACTGATTTAAGCCAATTAAGTATTTAGAAAATACTTAATTTTACTGATTGCTATTTTGTGATTATATGTTTTATTATTTGAATATTTGTTTACAGTATGGGTAAGCAAAGACTTTCGGATATCTACTATAAATTAGATACTTCACCAAAAGAAAAAGGAACTTCATCCTCAAAATACCCAACAGATACCGATGAAGGAATATTTGTTCGAAAGGCACAATATGAGGAACCACTTTCTCCTAATAAAAGAAGTTTGATTATTAGGAAAAGTCATGAGAAAATAAAGAAATCACAATCAAAAGAAATGAGAGTTAATCAGAAAACCCAAGAACTAGGCAGTAACCCACCATGGGAAGACAAGTTAGATGAAAAATGGGCAGATCTCTATATGCTAGCCACTGTAGCAGTAAATGCAAATCTTTAAATACACCTGACTCAAGTTCTAGCACCTTTATCACCTACAAGCCAGAAACTTTACCCAGTAAAATAAGTTTACAGTAAACCCTAGTGTGTTTTGATTGTCAGTTGTCATTTGTATTAAATTAGTCACACGGTATGCAATAATAATTAAAGGTTATGTATGAAATTTTGTTATAAAATTTTAACTTAGCATTTTGTGTGTATTTTTGCATATATGCTAAACAGCATGAACGAGTTATCTGAAGCCCTTCAGAATCTCAATCTCTATCCGGTGAAAATAGAAGTTTCCAGAGATTTTACTGGTTATATACCCGATATAGAAGAACCTATGGAATTCAACGCTCCACCTCCGGAGAACCCCAAGCCTAAGAAAATGAGAAGATTTGTGGGATGGAGGCATGTGCGCAGGAGGAAACCCGCAACTCAGAAGATTCCCAAAATAGAAAATCCCATAGACAAAGGAAAGAGTATTGAAATCGGGGAAGGTTCTAGGCAGATAGAAATGGAGATTGGGGAAGGTTCTACGCAAACAAAGATGGAAATTGGGGAAAGCTCTAGGCAAATAGAGAAGTTGCCATTTCAGGAGGAATTGGATCGCGCATTGGCGAGCTGTGATATCGTCAGGCTTATCAATAATAACCTCTACCCTTATCCTGCTGAAACTCAACTCCCAATAAACTTAGATACAGCCATTCCAGACCCTCTGATCCACACCCAACCTCTAGGAATGGACGAGTGGTGGACTAATGATTGGCAGTTTCAAAACCTCCTTAACAATCCTTATACCTTTCTCCCTCAGTTCGACCCAGAACCGATACCAAACCCGCCAATGAGCAATGAAAACTTAGCTGAACTCCGCAACTTTGGCGAGGAGCTGGTGGATGCAGGAAATAGGATTCGGGAGGTAGGAGAACAGATCTCCTGGAAATACGACGAAAGGGAACGTTGTTACTAAAATACCAACTGACGAGGGATGGTGGGGTTGTGAGACTGTGATTGTATAATAATAATAATAATAATAGTAAAATATAATCTTGTAAAATAACTACAAATAAAACTTTGTAAGATAATGTTGTGTATTGATGCATATTATAATATATAAAAATGGGAATCGAGAAATCGATAATTTTGGCTATCCATATATTATGAAATTGTGTGATTATTTGTGTATTGCTATTAATTATTTTATGCTAATAATTTATATATATTAATTATCAGATGAAAAACGCTAATAATGAACCAGTTAACGAGGTTAATCAATCTGAGCAACACCCAGAAGATCAATTTATGACTAGGCAAGATATAGAAAATATTGTTGCTCAAGGAATAGCCAATGCTATTCCAGCAATCCTTGCTACTGCCCAGAAAACTGTTGAACCTCAACAAATCATCCCTAGCAAACGTATTTCTGAAAATAACTTCAGTAATAGTGTAAATGGAGGCGGTAATCATACTAATCACGATAATGATCCACGGCAGGCTCCGCTCCCTAAGAAAATGAAAGCTGCAACACCTGGTTGCACTTACAAAGAATTTCTTGCCTGTAAACCAGCTGAGTTTGCAGGTAACGGAGGGGCGACTGCAGTACTGTGTTGGTTAGAGAAAACCGAGGCAGTAATTTCCATAAGTAAATGTACTAAAGAAGACCAGGTCATGTATGCGTCGAATCTTTTTAAAGAAGGGGTGCTAGAATGGTGGAACACGGTGTTACAAGCAAAAGGAAGGATGATGGCATATGCTATGAACTGGGAAGAATTTAAGAGTCTTGTAGAAAGAAAATTCTGTCCCGAGTATGAAAAGGAACAAATGACAAATAAGTTCCTAACACATCGGATGGTGGATGTAAATTGTCGAGGGTACACTTCGACATTCTTCGAATATGCGAGAGTAGTACCAACCCTGGCTTCGCCAGAACCAGTACTTTTTTCCCGCTATATTTGGGGATTGATTGGTGAAATCCGTAATATCGTCAAGGCTGCGAAACCCCGCACAATTGATGATGCGGTGGATTTAGCCAATACTCTGACTGACGAACTGGTACGGACGCGAGAAGAAAATAGAAAGAAGGAAGTAGCCCAAAAGATTACCCAAGGATTTCATATGGGTAACCGTAACAATTTCAAGCGAAGGGGAACCGGACAATCTTCCACTGGTCCATTTTGCAATTCTTGCAAAAGGAAGCATTTTGGAAGATGCAAAGTATATTGCAATTTTTGCAAAATTCCAGGGCACCAAGAAGAAGACTGCAGGAGGAAGAAATTCACAGTCTGCTACAACTGTGGATAAGCTGGACATCTTAGGCCAAACAGCCCAAAGCTGAACAAACTAGCTGATAATAAAGCTAAACCTGCAGAAGGAACAAATAAGAAGAACGTTAGAGCTTTCCAACTGACAACTCAGGAAGCAGAACTGATTCCTGATGTGATAGCTGGTACGTTCTTAGTTCACAATGTATATGCAAAAGTATTATTTGACTCTGGTGCAAACCAAAGTTTTATAAATACTTCATTCTGTCAAGCACTTAATTTACCCTTAACCCAACTTAGACAAATCTTTACAGTCGAAACGGCAGACGGAAATTCTGTCAAAATAAATAAGGTTGTGCGAGAAGGAAAGATAGAACTGTTAGGCTATAAATCCTCTGCAAACCTGTTACCTATGAAATTAGCCGGATTCGATGTTGTGTTAGGAATGGATTGGCTAATAGCCAACCATGCTCGAATTCTTTGTGATAAGAATTCCATAGAAATTCATACACCCACAGGAGAATTAGTGGTGATTACAGGAGATAAGCCACGAAAGCCACTGAAATTCATTTCAGTAATGAAATTGGCCAGTTATTCAAGAAAACAAGAAATGGTGTATATGATTTCAGTAATCATTAATACAAAAAGTAAAGAGCTTAAAGAAATTCCCGTAGTATCGGAATATATCGATGTATTCCCAGAAGAACTACCTGGATTACCACCTGATAGGGAAGTAGAATTTAGAATTCATCTAATTCCTGGAACTACACCGATAGCTAAAGCACCTTATCGGTTAGCACCCACCGAAATGCTAGAATTGAAAAAGCAATTAGATGAATTACTAAGTAAAGGTTTCATACAACCTAGTTTATCCCCTTGGGGAGCACCAGTGTTGTTCGTAAAGAAGAAGGATGGTTCGATGAGAATGTGTATTGATTATAGAGAATTGAATAAGGTTACAATTAAGAATCGATACCCATTACCTAGGATTGATGATCTTTTCGATCAACTTCAAGGAGCTAGATATTTTTCTAAGATCGACTTGCGCTCCGGATATCATCAATTGAAAGTACAAGAAGAAGACATACCTAAAACTGCTTTCAAAACTAGGTATGGTCATTACGAGTTTACAGTCATGCCCTTCGGACTAACGAATGCACCTGCAGCATTCATGGACATGATGAATAGAATCTGTAAACCATACTTGGCTAAATTTGTAATTGTCTTTATCGACGATATACTTATTTATTCCAAAAGCCAGGATGAACACTGTCAGCACTTGCATGCACTCTTAACTTTGTTAAGAAAGGAAAAGCTTTATACCAAATTCTCGAAATGTGAATTTTGGCTACAAGAAGTGCAATTTTTAGGTCACATGGTGAATCACGAAGGTATTCACGTAGATCCTGCTAAAATAGAAGCGATCACCAAATGGAAGGTTCCGCAATGGAAATTAGAAGTTTTATAGGTTTAGCCGGATATCATAGACGGTTTATTAAGGATTTTTCCAAGATAGCTGTACCATTAACTAAGTTAACCTGTAAAGCAGTTAAGTTTGAATGGGGACCTAGGCAAGAAGAGGCGTTTAAGATTTTAAAGCAAAAGTTAACAAATGCCCCAATCTTAGCCTTGCCAGAAGGAATCGAAGATTTTGAAGTGTACTGTGATGCTTCAAAACTAGGATTAGGATGTGTGTTAATGCAACGCAAGAAGGCAATTGCGTATGCTTCAAGGCAATTGAAAAAAACACGAAGAAAACTATACGACTCATGACTTAGAATTAGGAGCCATAATTTTTGCCCTTAAGATTTGGAGACATTATCTGTACGGAAGTAAATTTGCTATTTATACAGATCATAAGAGTTTAAGATATATATTTGGGCAAAAAGAATTAAACATGAGGCAAAGGAGATGGATGGAAATCCTAAGTGATTACGATTGTGATATTCAATATCACAAAGGAAAAGCAAATGTAGTTGCTGACGCTTTAAGTCGTAAGTACCATGAGAAACAACGACGGGTTCATGCTCTTAAATTAAATCTACAGTTAGATTTAATGGAACAACTAAAGCATTTTCAAGAAACAGCGATCAAGGATGATGCTGAAGGAATGAAAGGATGAATAAAAGAATTAGAACAAGGAGCTGATGGAATTTGGAGATTCCACAAAAGAAGGATTTGGGTACCTAAGAAAGGAGAATTAAGAAATAAGATTTTAGAAGAAGCCCATAAATCTAGGTATACCATGCACCCTGGAAACAATAAAATGTACCAAGATTTAAGAATAACTTTTGGTGGATAGGAATGAAAAAGGACATAGCTAGATATGTTTCTAAGTGTCTTACTTGTTCACAAGTTAAGGCAGAACACCAGAAACCTTCAGGTCTACTACAACAATTAGAAATGCCTGTATGGAAATGGGAACTCATAACAATGGATTTTGTTACTAAGTTGCCTAAAACCAGAAAAAGTAATGATGCGATTTGGGTAGTTGTGGATCGATTAACCAAATCAGCTCACTTTCTACCTATGAAAGAAACCTTTAGTATGGAAAGGTTGGCAAAGTTATATGTAGATGAAGTAGTGTCCTTACATGGAGTTCCACTCTCCATTGTTTCTTATAGAGATAGTCGTTTCACTTCCCATTTCTGGACTAGTTTCCAAGAAGCAATGGGAACTCGACTAAATCTAAGCATTGCATATCATCCTCAAACAGACGGATAAAGTGAACGAACGATCCAAACCTTGGAGGACATGCTTAGGGCATGTGTGATAGATTTTGGTGGAAATTGGGACAACCATTTACCCTTAATCGAATTCTCCTATAACAATAGTTATCATTCAAGCATTGAAGCTGCCCCATTTGAAGCATTGTATGGACGAAAGTGCAGAACTCCAGTTTGTTGGGCAGAGATAGGAGAAAGTCAATTATCAGGTCCCGAGATAGTGCAAGAAACTACCGACAAAATCACTCAAATCAAGGAAAGGCTGAAGACTGCTCGAGATCGTAAAAAGAGTTATGCGGACAATAGACGGAAGCCACTCGAGTTTCAAGTTGGAGACAAAGTACTATTGAAAGTTTCACCTTGGAAAGGAGTAGTTCGATTTGGTAAGAAAGGAAAGCTAAGTCCAAGATACGTAGGACCATTCCCAGTGATCCAACGTATAGGACCAGTTGCTTATCGTTTACAACTACCAGAAGAATTGGCAGGAGTACATGATGTATTCCGTGTATCCAACCTCAAGAAATGCCTATCAGACGAATCTTTGGTAGTACCTCTCCAAGATATAGAGGTAAATGAGAAATTAAAATTTGTTGAGAAACCTCTTCAAATCGAAAATCGAAAGATCAAATTTCTCAAACACAAAAGATTGGTGTTAGTTAAAGTCAAGTGGGATTCAAAGAGAGGACCCGAATACACTTAGGAGCTGGAATCGGAAATGAAGCGAAAGTATCCTCACTTATTCCAATGAATCTCGAGGACGAGATTTTAAATAAGGTGGGGAGGATGTAAGGACTCTCAAATTTGTCCTAAAAATATCCGTAAGTATAATCCCAGACCCCTGAAACCATACTGTGCATGAAAAACTAAGAAAACAAGAAATATGTTCTTCAGGCGGGCCGCGTAAGGGTTCGCTTAGCCTTACGCGGGCCACGTCAACATGTAATTTGACTGGATAAGCATCCGGATCCCCGTGTTACACGCGTGGCAAGTCTAGTGGTGACACGCTAGCCCTAATCTACGTATAGACTGCCCTCGCGGGTCGTGTAAAGAACAAGAGAAGGTTTACGCGGGCCGCGTGAACCTTAAATTTCAGCTATAAATAGGACAGGTTACGAGCAGTTCAGAAATGTCGAAATTTTAGTTCAAAAACGAAAATATACTACTCTGAAGTCGAATTTACTTTCAATATTAGCAAGGCGCTGCTCCGATACCGGGTATTAACTCAATCGCTGCTACGATTCAATGTCCGATCGATTGAAACTATCCAATGGATGTTTAAGTGCTGCCCACATTAAGGTTTATGCTTTGTCATTCGTCGTAAATTCGATGGATGTTTAAGTATCGCACTTTGTCAATCGTTGTGAGGGTTTAATCTCGTGAGTTATTGTAAATGTTGTATTAGTTACTGACCGAGTTCGTGTGCATGTTGTTTAAATTTAGGTTAAAAGGCTAATCAGTAGGCTAAGCTCTACTCATATAAATCTGCAATGTGAGTCATTCTCTTTTTATCAACTGTTTTACAATACCTCAAATTATTTTCAAATGTTATAATTATAGGGAGTAAGTCGTGGTAATCTTAATCAATGGCTAGTGGGGTATTGTGCACATTACTAATTTCTCACGGGGTTAGGCTAATAAGCCCTAACAGTGATATATCATCACTACTTGGGTGACAGGACCCAATAGTGGTATGACCATCGTCACCATTGTGACACGGCGCCATATAACAATAAGATAGAAACCATTGTAATCGCTCTTATGCTGTAATTTATAACTGTGTCATTTTCTCAAATTGAGTGACTCGCCAGCATTTCCCCGCTGATAAAATATTTTTAAAACATGTTTCAGGCGACCTGCTGTAAATCAAGGACACGTGCTACGGAGCACTAACAAGCTTGAAGAGGTGGCTCAGTTAAAATAAATAAACATGTTTTAAATAAATCAGGGAATTTCCTAGTTAAATTCCTCTATTGTAAATTACGGGGTTTATCTCCAATTTATGGAATAAAATAATTGGGCATTTTGAGTTTTAAAAGATCCTGTTGAAAATCTTCCACTGTCACATCATAAATACCACAGGTTCCTGTCCCGCGGCTCTTGACTGGGTAAAACCAGGGCTGGGGCCGTGACACAATTTCAGTCCCTAAAGGGCATTATGGTCTTCTAACCAAAATTCAAACGTTCATCTAATGGACGTTTGATAGAGGGACTTATTGATTCCAACATAGAGGGAGTAGATAACATCTTTACATAACTGTTTTGTTGTAAGAAACTTCTTCTATCTGGTATATTCTGTAAGTTTTGGTTGCAATTATAGCTTGAAGGTCTTCAATTTGTTTAAAAAAGTAATGGTGATGAATCGTATCTTTATCGATCATATGATTTAGTACAGATGTATATCTTTTTATGAACCAATTAAGTCTAGCATTTTGAATTTTTGATGATTCGTCGCTTGAATAAAGAGAAGAAATCATTAACTCAATGTAATAGATTAAATTATTTAAGAGATGTAATCATTTTTAAATAGATGGTAATCATAAGTGTTGAAAACACAATCTCAAGCACAAATATTTGTATAAACCAATCTGCACAATTGTCTTAAACGGTTACAAACATAATCGGCCTATATAGTTCGAAACAGAAACAAACGCAGTTGGGAAACTGTCTACAACAGGCTGCAAATCAGGAACGAAAAACAGCAGTGAAGCTGTCTGTAACAAGCCGCAACTCAGGGACAAACACAACAGTGAAACAGTCTTGAAACGAGCCGCGAATCAGGAACAAAACTATAGATTATCAACCGGAAAACTGCATACATTGAAGATCAAAACCTTGACCACAAATACCTCTCAAACACAAGGTACCGTGAACCCTTTGAATGTTCTAGAGAGAAAGGTAAAGAACAGAGGAATCGCAGGAACTATTGAGTGAGGAAAGTTCTATTCGATTATGTCCTTACCAATGACCTGCATCCTTTTTTTTTATAAAAACAAAACCCTAAAAAATAACTTGAACCCCACGCCTTCAGCAGCCCAAACAGGAGCCCAATAGCCAAAGAAAGAAAGGCCCATAACTCGCAAAAAAAGAACCTGCCCATTAGACAATATACATAATATATTGAATTGATATTATATTTTAACACCCCCCTCAATATTGAAAAACAATCAAACATACAAAGGAGATGACAAACCTTTTCATGAAGACCAATAGGCAATCCTTTTGTAAATATATCAGTAGCTTGATCCTCGGACTTAATACCCACAGTTTTAATAACGCCCTTAGAAATCTTCTCACGTAAAGGTCTACTTCAAAATGTTTCGTACGTTCGTGAAACACAGGATTGGGCGCTAAAGAAATAGCAGCCGTGCTATCACAAAAAAGCTGAACTGGAAGCGCAACATCAACCTTTAACTCTTTTAACAAGTTTGAAATCCAAATAACTTCACATGTTGCAGCACACATTGACCTGTATTCTGCCTCAGCAGAATACCTTGAAACAGTTGACTGTTTTTTACTTTTCGATGACATAAGACTATTACCTAAAAAAACACAAAAACCAGTAATAGACTTTCGAGACCCTAAACACTTAGCCCAGTCTGAATCAGAAAAAACTTTTATGTCAAAAGTGTCTCCTTTTTTGAATAAAATCCCCTTTCCAGGAGCACCTTTTAAATACCTTAAAAGTCTTAATGCAATTTTGAAATCAGCTTGAGTAGGCGAATGCATAAATTGACTAAGATAATGCACAACATATGCAATATCTGGCCGAGTATTAGAGATATAAATCAACTTACCGACAAGTTTTTGATAAACAGTTACATTGATTAAAGGTTGATTATCTTTTTCACAAAGATGAGACAAAACATGATTTGCCTCAATAGGACAACTGGCTGGTTTACAACCAGTCATACCAAATTCAGCAAGTAAATCTAAACAATATTTCCTTTGTGTTAAACACAAACCAGTAGAATTCCTTACAACCTCAATACCCAAAAAATATTGCAACTTTCCCAAATCTTTTATTAAGAATTTAGATTTGAGTAAAAGTTTAATTTCATCAACCCTTTTTGAACAACTACCAGTTATAATAATATCACCCACATAGACAAGAAGAACAATAAAAGTATAATCTTTTGTCATAACAAACATGGAATGATCACACTTACTTTGTTCAAAACCAAGATCAAGAAGGACTGACACAAGTTTCTCATTCCACATCCTAGGAGCTTGTTTCAATCCATACAAAGATTTTTTTTAATTTGCAAACTTTAGACCCATAAGAAGAATTATAACCATCAGGCAAGCACATATAAACTTCTTCATTAAGGTCACCATATAGAAAAGCATTGTTAATGTCAAGTTGATATATTTCCCAATTAAAGTGAACAACCATAGATAACACACATCTAACTTTAACCATTTTAACCACAGGAGAAAACGTTTCAAAGAAATCAATGCCTTCCTTTTGACTAAACCCCTTAGCAACAAGCCTAGCCTTATACCTTTCTATTTCACCAGTTGATTTATATTTAATTTTATAAACCCATTTACACCCAATTGCTTTCCTATTAGGTGGTAAGTCTACAATTTCCCAAGTTTTATTTCTATGTAAAGCTTCTAGTTCCAAGTTCATAGCATCAACCCAATTAATATCATTCTTAGCTTCAAAATAATTCTTAGGTTCACAACTTTTATTTAACACAGAAGCAAAACAAAAACTTTCAAGAGACAAATTAGCATAGTTTAACACTTTTTCTAGGCCACATTTAACCTTCCCATCAACCACATAATCATCAAATTTAGAAGGAAATTTAACGTTTCTAGAAGATCTCCTTAAAACTGTGCTAGTTTGTTCCCCAATGTCTCCCTCAGAATCATTATTGTCTTCATGTTCAGTGTCATGCTCAGCCCTGTCCAAATCTGATTCAACATTGCTAGATTGCTGATTAACAGCCATATCTAAAGCAATCTCTGAATCAGTTCCAGACGGCTCAGACCCATGACCTGTTGAAGTACTAGTTTGCGTATTCTCATCATCGGGAGTTGGGTCAATTTGAGGGCCTTGAGTAAAGTTTAAATCAGATAAATAAAAAAAATTAAGGATGTTAACTTCAGATGGAGTATCAAGATCAGAAGATGCTTTCTTTTCTTTAAAAGGAAACACAGTTTCATAATGTTAGTGCATTTATGTCTATCGCCTCCGTCATCTCAAATCGTAGCTGAAACTGTTAAATTCTAGGGTTTATGTAGTATCTAGTTAGTAAAAAGGCAAGGTGGCATTATTGTAAATAAGGAGAACCTCCTTATATCCCTTGGCCTATAAATAGGAGTCTAAGTGTTAGAGTTTAGGACTTTTTGCGAACTTTTGCTCATTTGGATATTTGGAGAGCTTGGTGCTTAGAGAGAGAAAGTGCTCTAGGTGATTCACGTGACTTTGTACTTTTCAAATCTTTTATCGAATCACAGATTTAGTATGTTCTTGTGTTCGGTCCACGTACGTGTACGGATTCCGCACGTCACACGTGTCGATACGCAATCGTTTCGGAGTCAAAACCGGTCCTAACAAGTGGTATCAGAGCAGGAGCTCGATTGCACGGATCAAACACACAATTACGCACTTGAATTCAGCAGATTCAGATTCAAATTCATACAGATTTGTCAAAATTTCTTCATCTTTACGTTTCTTCACGTTTTCGACCGAAAATCGCCAAATTAAACGACTTTTCACGGTTAAAAATTGCTAATTTTTGGATCTGTTGTGCGAAACTATCTGATCTACAAGCCTACAAATTTTCAGATCTTAACTCTAAGTAATTTGGGAGAAATCTTGAATTTTTGGTTCGAAAAAGTTGGGATATGTTTGCTGTTGATGTTGAAGTTCATATGGATGCCAACCGATCGGCCAGCTGACCGATCGGCTAGCTAACCGTTCCAAAGCTAAACATTGAAATTCATTTAAAAAACTTTGACTTGTTGACTGCTGTTCGATCGAACAGCTGTCCGAACCAAAGTATTCTTTGCAAATTCATTTAATCGTTGACTTTGACTTGCCAGCCGATCGGCTAGCATCTCTGGCCGAACGGTCTGCAAGCCGTACCAAACTTTACACTGTATTTCATTAAAAATTGTTTGACTTTGTTGACTGCTGACCGATCGGAAAGCAGTCCGATCGAACACCTGTCCGTTCCACTGCTTTACATTTAAACTTTGACTTTTGTTGACCTAGCCGAACGGACAGTTGTCCGAACGGCTAGCATTCCACCCGCACAGCTATCATCCCACTCGATAAAGTTTCATTGTTCAAACGTGTTTAAATGATTTTGTTAGTCAACATTGTCAGCCTTATCACATGACAATATTTGCGGTCCAATGAAAATCCAACTAATATTCTACAAAAGTTTGTTGTCGGTTTAGATAATCAAGAATTAAATGTGTGATGACATCTGACAATTGCATGTGATTATGTTTTGAAACTCAAGTTCTTTGTTGAAGTGTCAATAGGCTAGCCGATCGATCAAGTGTTTTGTCGTGTAGTGTCAACCGATTCAACAAGCTAGCCGATCGGACAACCCACTTTATTCAAAGCATAGGCTAACCGATCGGACAACATATTTGTCGTTTTGTGTCAACCAATTGAACAGAGGGTCGAACGGACAACCAACCGATTCAAGATACAATCCCAGCCGATCGAACAGCTTTCCCGTCCGATCGAACAGCTTTCCCACCCAATCGGACATCACTGATCATTGTCACTGTTGACTTGTGTTGACTCACTTGTTCAGATATCCGTCCGATTCAAGTTGTTTGATAATTTTTAGAACTGATCGTTTGTTTATTTGTTTGCAGGTGATTCGAAGCGATTCGAAGTGATAAACAAAGCAAAAATCTAAGGAACGAAAAATTCAAGAAGCATCTCGAAGATGTCGGAAATTAGCGAAGAGTTTTATAACACGTTTTATAATGCGTTTACGTCAGAAGATACTCCAATAACTCCAAATAATGCTACAAAAGTGATATCTGAAAGTTTGAATCATGATAAAGTGTATGGGAATCATCAGCGACCACCAACACTCATGAATATCGAAGATTATCACTGGTGGTATGAGAGATTTGAAAACTGGGTGCAGGCTTATGCATATGATAGCTGGATTTGTTTAACAATTGGATATGAAAAACCGAAAAAATGAAAAAGGTGAATTAATCACACTTAAAGATTTCACGGCAGATGATAAAAAGGAACATTCAGCTGAATTGAGAATGAAAACTTTACTTTAACAATCTATCAGAGAGCAGGGGCGGAACCAGAGGGGGGTCAAGAGGGTCCGTTGACCCCCCGATCACCGGAATTTGTTGGATTTTTATATATAAAATCTGATTTTTAAATAAAAAATTGACTTGGACCCCCTAATTGTAAATAAAGATGACCCACCGATTAAAAAGTTCTGATTACGCCACTGTCAGAGAGGATATTTTCTCATTACTTCAGTATGGTGAAACTTCTAAGTCAATATGGGAAACGTTAAAGTTGAAAGCTGAAGGTGGGAAAGATATCAAGAAAAACAAAATATCGTTGTTAAAGAAAGAGTTTGACATGTTTAGTTGCATGAAAAATGAAACAGTTCGTCAAATGATTGAACGTTTCTGTCATCTGAAGATTGAAATGGAAAGATTTAAAATCCACAAAGAGAGAGAAGAGATGGTAGATAAACTTGTTGAGGCTTTACCAAATGAAGACGATTGGAAAACCTATGTGATTGTGTTGAAAAATGATGATAAATTTGATACAATGACGTTAGATACTCTGATTGAAAAGATAGAGGGACATGATCTGTTGATTGAAAAACAAAACAAAGTGTCTAGTTCTAACTATCAACAGAATGTTGGTTTGTACTATCGCAGAGGGTTGCTACAAAACAATGAATCTCCAAGGATCAAAACTGGTTTTAGTGCACAAAAAAATGGTGATTCATCAAAGAACACGTCTTCAAGTTATGATCCAGGATATCATTCATCATCTGCATCAGGATCGTCAAAATCAAATTCCAACTTTGATTGGAAGAATTCTCCACTTCTGAACAATGAATTTGCTCAACAGCATATGAGCTTCTTAGCTTCTATTCTGGTATCTTACGAAGGTTTAATTACAGGTAAGATCGAAAATCCTAACATGACAAAAGAGGATTACGATCAAGTGGATCCAGAAGAAATGGAACTCATGGATATTCGCTGGTGCATGGCGAGTGTCATTCGAAGAGCTCAAAGATTCATGGAGATAACTGGCAAAAGATGTTTGGAAGGCCCAGAAATGAAGATAGGTTTTGATAAGAACAAAGTTACTTGTTTCAAGTGTAAACAAAAGGGTCATTTCAAGAGAGAATGCATGAACAACAAAGCTGATGAAAATGTGAATCCTTTTTATGAGGATTACTACAAAAAGGCCATATATCACAAGAATAATGAGCAACCAACCAGAAAGCAGATTGAAGAACGATCTTCTAGAGAGAAGAGACATGCTGTTTTGTCACTTCGTGACCAAAGTGAAGATAATTTAGACTATGAAAGATCTGAATCATCTGTGTATAAAAATTTTGATTGGAACAAATTTGTTGATGAGTCAGAGGAGAAATGGAAAATACAGGATGATGAAGGATATGATTGGAGTCAACATGACAAAGATGTTAAAAAAAACTAAAGCAATGGTTGCTTAAGTGAAACTTACTCGTGAAGAAAGACATGCACGTCTTAGATTGGATGATGTGTATGATGCTTACAAAGAAGCAACACTAGCAGGCAGGTGGAGCAAAGAAAAGGAATGCTATGTTGATCCTCAAGGAAACCCAACGGTTGATCCAAAGAAGGTTGACCTTGATGCATTAGTTGCTGCCATACCTACTGTAAGTGTCTGGTGCAAAGGCCTTAGGGAGATTCCAAGGTACAAGGAAAAGGTTGAAGAAGGAATTAGGAAGGTGATATATGCTAGTTTGGAGAAGAAAAAGACGGTTGAGGAGATTGTGTATGAGAGTGAGAAGTTGGTGAATGAAGTGAAGAAGGTTGAAGAGAAAATTGAGAAAGCTGTTGAAGAGAAGCAGCAGGTGTTTGAGGAAGTTCAGAGTTCACAAGCAAAGGAAACAACAGTGCCAATCGCTGAGGTAACTACTCAAACTGATACTTCTGATCAAATTAGTAATGAAGCTGAACAACAGTGCACGAAATGCATGGAAACGTGCAGTGCTTGTACTGAAAAGGATGAAAAGTTTAAAATCAGAGACATTGAATTCACAAAAATAGAAAAGATTTTCAATGATAAATGTCATGAGATGATCGAAAATGAAAAGTTTTTGAAACAAGAAAATGAAAAGCTGAAACAAAAATGTGATGATATTGAAAAGGAAAACAAAACATTAAAAGAAAAGTGTTCAGCTGTTTGCAACGAATGTGTTCCAAAAGATAACAAAATCCAAGAGTTGCAAAAGGAATATGATGGAATGAAAGTATCATATCATACTATAAAAGAAGCGTATGACATTTTAAAAAGTAAAGTCAAAAGTCTAGATGATAGATTGTGTGCATGTCAGAGAAACACTAAATTTCTTGAAGCTAGATTTGAAGATAAACAAAGAGTTTTAAATCAGTATATTGATGATGTTGCTAAGCTTAAACAAGAACTCGCAGATAAAGAAAAGTTGGTCAATAAATTGCAAAGTTACCATTCATCGTCATATATTCTAGAACTTATTTTCAACATCACACCCGATGGAAAAGAGTCAGAAAAGAACATAAAGGGAGTTGGGTCTGAATACCATCAAGTTCCACCACCGTTGGAGAATAATTATACATTCTATGATGGCGAGAAGGTGGAAAAAGCAATAAACATGGTTGACCAGTTACCCGACAACATCGATGTGACTTACACCAAATCTGATGACATCAATGATTCAGAGGTGGTCGGTAAGGTTGTTGAAAGTGTTTTAGCAGAGGAGTCAGTTGATACAGGTAAAACAGAATCACATGATGAAAATGAAGGTAGTTTTCATGAAGAATATCTGAAAAACTCAAAATCCAAGAAAAATTTGAATGATGATTCAAAAGGATTGGTTTATTCCATGATTGGATCGGACAAATTATTCTTAGATATTGTATTCCCGATTCAGAATGTGATTTCAGAAAAGATTGACAAAGTTTTCAAAATGGTCGAGATTGAAAAATCTGAAATTCCAAAGTTTGCTGGAAAAGGTCACAAAACTTTTTATAACAAACCTGGTTACAAGAAGAAAAACATGAAGGCTGGGTTGGGTTATAAAAAGAAACAGAATTGGAAAAGAAATGAAATCCCAAATTATCAACAAAAGATGAATTTTGTTCAAGGAATAAGTTTTGAAGAAGAGAAAGAACTCCAATTTAGACGACATTCTAATGAAGAGTTTCATGCTCAGAAAAAACAACAACAACAGGTCAAAGATGTGTCCAAGAGAACATGTTTCAAATGTGATCAAACAGGACATCTTGCACGCAAATGTCCAAATCTGAAACCTGTTGGTGTTGAAATGAAAAAGAAGTCTGTTTATGTTCAAAAACAGAAATCCGAAGTTGTGACTCAGAAGTCAACCAAGTTTGATTCAAAGCAAATTTGGAAGCCGAAAATGTCAAAGGCTGACTCACAACAAACATGGAAACCTGTGACACCCAGATTTAGAACAATGCAAAGTTGGAAAACAACGGTTGATGCAACAAAACCAAACCAATTTTGGAAACCAAAAGTTGTTGTTCAAAATCAAAATATTCAAAAAGAGTCACATTTTTACAAACGAGGTACTCCTAAAGGTCAAACATGGAGTGTTAAGAAACAAGTGACTTCGGTAAATGATGAAAAAGTTGATGTCAAAATTGAAAAAGTCTTTGTACAAAATGACAAAGATTTTCCGAAGTTAAATGATGCATATTGTGTCGAAATGCCTAAGGTCCAACAGACCTGGGCTAAGTTGTTCAAGTAATTGAGTAATTTGAATGTGCAGGTGCTTCCGAAGAAAATTGAAGATTGTGAGAATAGAAATCGGAGCAGCCTGGCACAACAAGCAGAGGAGGCTGCTGAATCTTGTGTTGGTTGAAACAGAAAGTTTGGTTGTTTTCTATAAATAAATAAACAATATTTCAAAAACCCTAAAAAATGAAAAATGTAAAAACCAAAAATATGTTTTTATTTTGTAAAAAAAAAAATTGATTACGCCGAAACCCTCACGGCTGAACAAACATGATTAATTTCACAAGATTGAAAAACGGTTTTCAAACTGTAAAATATTAATGTGTTGTAAATCATGGGGGTATTTACTGCTTTTTCTGTAAAACAGAGCACTTTTAGCAGAAAATGGATGGCGAGACAAAGCTATCAGTATTGGTTGTCAAATTTTTTAAATGATTTTGCATTTTAGGGGGAGTAATATTGTTAGAAAATCCAAAAACATTTGAAAATTTGAAAAAGTCAAAAAACATGATAAAATTCAAAATTGAGTTTTTGTGTGAAAAGAGAAAATGATAGTACATCAGTAGACAGTTACAGTATGCTAAAGAAATGTAATGTTTAAATAGCATTAAACAGTCTCACTGATGATATGCCGATAGGTTTTTATACATTTAGTAAACTTTTTCGGGATATAAACCTAAATTCAAAATTGCTTATTTCGTGGGGAACACTACTTGGATATATAGGTAACCCCTGAAATCTCGTTTGAAGGACCCCTCTTTCTGAGATACTAGGTCTTTATACTTAGTGATATCTGGGGTATTATCCTGGGACTTCTGATTTTGCAAAAGCAATGGCCTAGTCCCCGGAGAATACTTTATGCTTGCTTGAAATATAGCCTACCCTCAGCATAAAAAATGATGAAACATTGAAAAAATATGTAAATCATGTGCTGTTGAAGAAAAGATCCTCTAAAGGGGACACACCAAAAGTCGAAGCCGTCATCTCTCTGCTGAACGGAAGTTCTGACCTGAGCTCTCACGGTCTTCGCAATTTAACCCCTTACAGATATCATCTAGGTATACTGTAACAACTCTCATCAAAAGTCATAATTATTAAATTAATTAGTCCAAAAGGAAACCCTAATTGAGACACCCAAGTGATTCCGCACAAACCCTAAAATTTTCGGAATAATCGGAATCAGGATTAGGGCCCCTAAAACTCAAGGAGGGTTAAACCCTAGTGGACGATTATCCACTTAAAACGTTGGCAGCAAGTAAATAACTAAAAGTGTCAACTCAGCTAAGCTAGTCCCAAGCGTGGCTACCCTATAGCCTATTTTCAAACCATACGCACCGTAGGGGTTTATAGCCTACGATGCGCAGGCTTGTAAAAAGGGCATACGCATCGTATGGGTTTTTAGGCCTACGATGCGCAGGGCTGACCAAATTTCAGCTATAAATAGAGGACATTGGCACTTGCTTTCTGGACATGCAACGTCGAAAGAATTCATACTAATACACTGAGATACGAACTGATACTTCAAATTACACCCCAGGGTCTCGAAATTCTGCCACAAAACAGGGTATTAGCACAATCGTTGCTACGATTCATTTATCCGACGATCAATATATCCAATGGATGTTTAAGTGCTGCCCACATTAGGGTTATACTTTATCGTTCGTCATTAATTTGACGGATCATCGTTAATTCGATGGATGAAGTATTGTACTTTATCGTTCGTCATTAATTTGACGGATCATCGTTAATTCGATGGATGAAGTATTGCACTTTGTCGTTCGTTGTGAGAATTTGATCTCGTGAGTTATCGTAAATTGCTGGATTGATAACTAACCCAGTTTTGTGTGCATTGTTATTTAAATTAGGTTAACAAGGCTAATTCATAG